>JAZHPD010000012.1:0-615180 GCA_037575805.1 Lecanicillium sp. G3 | reverse complement strand
ACCCCCCCCATGGGTCCCCCCCCCCGGGCCGCCGTGTTTAAGGCCCCAAACACCTTCGGGTCATAAATACTCGCCGCCCCCCCCCCCCCCCCCCCCCCCCCCCTCCTTGTTGCTCTCGCCTTCTCCTTCGCCTTAGCCGACTCTCGCTCGCTCTTCCTTCGCGATGCCCCGTTCTCCTCCCTCACACACGCCCCTCTCGGATACCTCTCTATAGCTTGGACACTCTGTATTTTCCACATTGTAAACTTACCCGCGTATCGGCGTTCACGGCTAATGCCAGGTTCTACGGTTCCCATCTCCGGAATCCACTTAGATATACATTTCTTGTTAATCATTTTGCCGGACAACCTGCCGCACACCTCTTTCCACCACAACCACGACCCCCTGCCATTTCTTTGCCTCTTCTTCTCTCTCACAACACCAATTACATATAACGGAAGCGGATCTGTGAAAAAGAGAGAGACCTGCCCCGCCAGATACTACCCTGGCTACCACCGTCCAACACTCCGGCACACGCGGTGAGAGACAAGTATTTTGAGTCGTCTTAGTTGCACCTTCTCTTGTCTGCTGCCCGACGTTTAAAAGCAGTGGACCACAGACCAAGCACCCGAAGAATTATTCATATACTCAGTTATTCACTTCTTTATTCACTTCATGGGACGCGGTTTCGAAAGAATACTCCGAGCAACTTCCCATCTCTGGCATAGCTCGTCTCGAACTAGTGCTACCCAGACATCCATCCGACCACCCATCTTTCTCCTCTCTACTCTTCCGTCTCCGGGCTCGGCAACCAAGTCTCTTGGCTCAGTCGCCGAAGCCTACACACCTCGGGCCACACGCCCAGCTTTGAACGCGCTTGTGCACTGCCCATGATCGCCGCCACAAGTCCGTCCTATGCGGCTCTTCAAACTCTATCCTCCATCCTGTCCAAATCTGGTCCTCTTCTAGACCGCACTTGGCTGCCCCCCTCCTCCAACTGGTCCCAGCCTGCGACTCCCTTTCCACCACTTGGATTCCCATTTTGTTCATAAGCTCTCGACACCCGCTGCCCGGAAGTTAAAACAAAGCATTCCCCGCCACGGCTCGATCGAAGTTTGCCAACACCAAAACTCTCTTTCCTCCATCCTACCTCTACCTGCTGAGCCTTACAAGGGCGCAAGCCACGATTTTCCTCATACACCTACGCGGTGATTCATTACGAAGACTTGTGTCGCGGTTTAGACGTGAACATTCCCACTGTGGCTGATTAGTCGTCGACGCCTCTTGTCACATCTTCTACGTCTTTCCCTGCAAACACGGCCCGAACAGACGCCAAAGAAGAAGCCACAACAACGCAAAATAATAAGAGAGAATCAGAAGAGATTTCTACACTCGCGCCATAACTTTTCGCCGCCTAGGTTACCATTGCGCACTCTTCCTCCTCTTTCTTCTCTTCTTCTCTTCTACAACACTCCGACCTCGCCAAACTTCGGCTCTACCAAAGTCACCACAACACAATCACTATTCGCAAAGCTTCAAATGAAATAGTTGGCTCTAGTGGCGTTCTTGCTCTAGCCCTCTACTTCGTCCTCTACACGTCTCCTTCATCGATTTATTCAAACTTCAACCATTGAGCGCTTCCCAAGCCTCCTAACTTAAACCTCTCACAACTGTCATAGATCATGGAAAACCAATCAACGCCACTAGTTGCAACTTTCGAAGGGCACATTTCATCCTCACTGGATGCTTTGATGCTTTTCGAGGGCTGCCTCAACGGTACTCTTAGCCACGTCCCTCGTCGGCCCCATGACCGCGAGCGTCAAGACCTGATCAGAAGCGGTAACGTGTTCATCTACGAAGAGCACGCCTCTGGCATCAAGCGCTGGACCGATGGTGTCTCGTGGAGCCCTAGCCGAATCCTCGGCAACTTTCTCATCTACAGAGAGCTGGAGAAGCCTTTCCCCCCGGGCGAGAAGAAGCGTGCTCTGAAGAAGACCAAGAAGTCTCCTCAAGGCATCTCCAAGCCAGAGCCCCCCTCGCACTCGAGCCTGAACTACACTGCCGCGACCGCCGCGCTTGACCCCTCCGGTGTCAACAAAGACCAGGAGAGATCTCTCATCGGCTCTTTGGTCGACTCCTATCCCTTCAAGAACGACGGTCTTGTCAAGAAGACAATAAGCATCACCTACCAAGGCGTCCCACATCACCTGGTTAGCTACTACAATGTCGAAGATGTCACCTCGGGCAGACTTCAGACTCCCAGCAAGACAGCTAGTCTCCAGCACTGCATCCCCCGCTCTGAGCTCTTCCTCTCGCAGAACTTTCGCACTCCTATCAATGAGGTTGAGTACACGCTACAAGATGACCGTGGCGTCATGGCCACTCCTTACGGTGCTCCTGCTGGTGGTGGCCAGTTCACCTCCGGCGGCAGCGTCATTCACCGCGCCATGGTTCACGGCAACCTTCAGGCTGCCATGAATGCCAGTCACCAAAATAGTTCGTCTTCCAACTACAACAACGTCTTTGCGCAGCACACCAGCCCAGCGCAGAACGGCTATTCCGGCGCAGTGTCCAGCCAGAACTTCCCGGGCGGCATGCCGCAGCAGATGCCTTACGTGCCCAACACTCCGAACAATTATGCTTTGGACCCGAGCAGGGCGGGCCGGTTTGCTTCCAGCACCACCATGAACCACGAGTTCCCCCGCAACATGCCTTCGGCTACCCCTTCGAGACGCGCCTCGATTTACGATGTCAACGGTCATCAGGGTGACATGCACAGCATGCCGTTTAACAGCAGCAGCAACGACTCGCGCAGTATGACTGGAAACCCATACGTCGCTCAGCCCTCGTACTTTATACCACAGCAGCGCCAGGGTGTCCCTACACCGGAGGCTTCCTCCTTCCCTGTAGATCGCAGTCTGAAGTCCGACTCGGACGGCATTGCCGCGGAGGAGACGGTCGGCCACGCCTACAACCTTGAGGACAGTTCTGGAGTCTGGAATTTTGAGTCTCTGGAGGGTAACTCCGACCATCAGTACTTTGCCGGCCACGCACCGGGCCACCCGCAGTGGTCCCACGGATCCAATGCCCTGCACCGAGCCTGAACGGGACGAATGCAGTTTGCTTTCGAACTATTGAATTTATCGCCGGCTGACCGAAACGACGTATCATCACGAAGACAACCACCCTCTACTACGACAGTCGCGACTGCCACAATCGGTCGTTACAGTTACAATCCTTACTACGAATACGAAACGCTATACAACATCAAGCACATCTATTTAGTGCAATCACCGTTCTTGCCAGCAAGAACCAGTCCATACGGGTTCTTTGTTATTTGAAGCTTTGTCTTCTTCTGTACACTTTTTTTTGGCTTCGATTCTTCTTCATGTTTATATTAGGTTTTGTGTGTTGTTTCTTGTTTGCTCCGTCTCTTTATTGCCGGAGCCTCAGGGTCTACGGGTGGCCCGCGAGCCGCAGCACTGAACTGGGGCGTAGCCGTTCGCTTCTGCGACTCGGCTATCATGGACGGGTACTTGTTTTTCTTGTTATGTCGGATATTTTTCTAGGTGTTTGGATAAGGGAAGCCGCAAGGCTCATGCATTACAAAAAGGACGGCCGTATAGTGGCCATTTTGGTTGGACAGAATCACGGCACCTTGGCGTTAAACAGTAATGCTCGGAGATACCATTACCAGCAGCTTGTTTTTGGAAGGGTAGTTTTTAGAAACTGAAATCAATAATCATTATTGAAACTGGTACTTTTTGAGTATACTATTCGTGTTGGCCTCGGTCAAGTAGATAACGAGTGAGTAGCTCGAGACCAACAACAACGGTTTCTCGACAGCTGTCGCCGCATCCTCTTTTTCGCTCAATCCGGTGTCTTAAAGTTAGTCACTATTATTCTTAATTATTTTGCATTTCCTGGATTTTTTTCTTTTTCTTCTTGTTTATTTCATCTCGGTCAAGCTGACGACAAGTGCTTGCTTCCCGGCAGCCGTGGTTGATTGGCTTTCCCCACTAAGCGGCTATGCCGCCTTGCTTAGTGCCATTCTCCCGTCCGTGAGACGTAAATTTCGACGTCGTCTTGATCAGCCACGCGAGCGCACGACCAAGTGCCGCGGCCTCGAGCGCAACTCTTCCTCTCCTTTACCCCGCCGCGAATTCTGGGACACGTCTGGTCGTTGACCGGTTCAGACACCCGCGAACCAGAGCAGATCTGTGGAGTTTCAGCCCTTCTGCACACGACAAGATGCTTCGTCCCCCGACGGCGGCATCCCTTGGTCGCGTGGCATTGCGCCGGGCTTTTCCATCGAGCACAAGGCTGCAGATGCAGCAGCCGTTGTTTGCATGTCAGGCACGGCCGTATTCGCCCTTTTCGCAGCCGTTGCGCCGAGCAAACTTTGCACTAAGTGCGCCCAAGCCGTATCAACTGCGGCGCGATACGTCGTGAGTCGCACACCACGGAGCAGCTCGGGGAATGCCGCACACTGCCGATAGCTGACTTTGTGTGTCTGTGTTTTTTTTTAGATCAAAATCGAATCAGCCTAGTGCTGCGCGAGACGAAAAGGAGTCATTACGAACGACCGCTAGGACAACACCGCCGGCGACAAACGGAGCGAGTGCCGAGGGCAAAGCCGAAGTCACCAAGGCGACGTCGAACCCGCTGACAGACCCTACGCTGCATGAGGACATCTACACATTGCCCAACATTTTAACCTTTTCGCGGCTTGTGGCGGCGCCGTTTATCGGATACTTTGTCCTCCACGACTCGCACGCCTGGGCCGCAGGGCTGCTGGCTTATGCCGGCGTGACGGATCTGCTAGATGGATGGATCGCGAGGCGGTGGAACCGCAAGACGGTGGTCGGAACCGTCATTGATCCCATGGCGGATAAGGTGCTCATGACGGTCTTGACGGTGTGTTTGGCCGTCAAGGGAGCGTTGCCTGGTGAGTTGCTTCCTGGTCGTATCTGCTACTCTGACAGATATGCACACACCCCCTCCTCCTGGTCCTGTTTTCGCTCAAAATAGCCACATGATCCTTGGGGTATTAATGTTATGTGCGTCCACAGTATGGGTGGCCAGTATTATACTCGGCAGAGACGTCGGTCTTGGCATCGCCGCCATCTACTACCGCTGGATATCGCTCCCTCCCCCAAAGACTTTCTCGCGGTACTGGGACTTCTCGCTGCCCTCCGCGGAGGTCCGTCCCACGACTATCAGCAAGTACAACACATTTCTCCAACTTGCTCTCGTGGGTGTCACGACCGCGGCGCCACTTGTTCCTGTGGACATCACACAAGCTTTGACGATTATGCAGTGAGTTTATTCTTGGTTTTGCCGTGTTTTCTCAGCCCTCTTTGCCGCGGAGAAATGAGAGAAAACTTTGGAGGCTGCGAGATCTCCGACTGTCGGTTCGATCGTACGGGTAGACAGAAATGGCTGACTATTGTTACAGATATGTCGTAGCGGCGACGACGGTGTGGAGCGGCGCGAGTTACGTGTATACCAAGGACGCCGTCAAGATCCTCAATGCACCAAAGAAGCACTGAGGAGCTGAAAGTGGCAAGAGGGTATTGTATGATTACTTCTCAATAGGGCACGCTGTGCGACTTGACGGGTGTCGCGATGAGCAAACTGTGTTTCTGGTAGCGGGCCAGGCTTCCGAGGACTGTAAAAAAAGTCAAAAGCGAGGGAAAAAAAGAAGGAAGTAAAAAAGTGTCTTGTATAATAATACACTAGTGTTACATTGTGGAATTTTCTATATGCCATCATTTATACTTATATACATGTTAATATACAACGAGCATTGGTCAGCTCAGTAAGCTTTTTTTAGGAGACTGGATCCATCCGTCGCTCAGCCCCTTGAGCTCTCGATCTTGCAATTTCGCATTGCGTCGTCTGTGAGGGCAAGAATTCTTGGGCCAACGTTAGCCGCGCTGCACTGCGCTGCGCTCCGCAGCGAGGTCATGAGACGAAACGTACGGGCGATTCGGTATCGCGTGCGTCGTCGCCGGTCCGCCGCCTTACGTGAGCGAGCAGCCGCAAACTCCCGGCGGGTGTCACGCCCTCCACCCGACGGGCCTGGGCCAGAGTCTCGGGGCGTGTGATTTTGAGAACCTCGCGCTCAGATAGGGCGAGGCCAGGGACGGCGTCGTAGTCTAGGTCAAGAGGCAGGCGCACCCCCTCGTCGTTCTTGAATTTGCCAATGGCGGCGTGCTGCATCTTGATGTAGGGCGCGTAGGTGGCCTCGAGGACCACGCGGTCGCGGACGCGTGGGGTAACGTCCGCGATCGAGGGCACCAGGGAGCGGAGGCTCTCGAGGTCTATGCGTGTGGTGTTGTTGGAGAGGCGCACCACGTCCGTGCCGCTACGGCGACGGGAGTCGCGCTTCACCTGAAAGCCGTGCCGGCGCCACTGTTCTGCTGACAAAAAGACAGCGTCGAGGTCCCTGGTGAGGGCGTCGATCTGCTCCTTCTCGGAGGAAAAGGCCTGCCAGCGCCGGTCGGTGACGATGCCCCATTCGCGTCCCTTGGCCGTAAGGCGGAGGTCGGCGTTGTCGGCGCGAGCAGCCATGCGGAACTCGCTGCGGGAGGTGAACATGCGGTATGGCTCCGTCACACCCTTGGTGATCAGATCGTCGACCATAATACCGATGTATCCGTCAGATCTCGCTAGCGACACGCCGTTCAGCCCGACGGCTGCTCGCCCCGCGTTGATACCGGCGAGCACGCCCTGGCCAGCCGCCTCCTCGTAGCCAGTCGTACCGTTAATCTGGCCGGCGAGGTAAAGTCCGCCGATAGCCTTTGTTTCAAGTGTGGATTTCAGCCCGCGGGGGTCGATGTAGTCGTATTCGACGCCGTAGCCAGGCTGTAGCATCTTGACATGCTCTAGACCGGCGATAGTCTTGAGCGCCTGCTCCTGGCCTTCAGGGGGGATTGTCATGGACAGGCCATTGGGGTAGATGACCGGGTCATCGAAACCTTCGGGCTCGAGCCAGACAATGTGACGGTCTTTGTCGGCGAAGCGAATGACTTTGGACTCGAGCGATGGGCAGTATCGCGGGCCCTTGACAGTCTCGCGGATATGCACCGTCTTGTCTAAGTTGGCGCGTATCACGTCATGCGTCGCATTATTCGTATATGTCATGCTGCACGTAAGCTGGTCTTGGACCGCTACGCTGTCGTTGAGGTAGCTGAAAGGATTCGGAGGGTTGTCTCCGTATTGTGTCTCCATGACGCTGAAGTCGATGGTGGCCTTGTCCAGTCTCGGCGGAGTTCCGGTCTTGAGACGGCCCAGCTGAAATCCAGCATCGCGCAATGATTTGCTCAGGCCAGTCGTCGCAGCTTCTCCAAGTCGGCCGGCTGGGTAGGTTTGTAGGCCAATGTGAATTTCTCCGCCGAGAAACGTGCCCGTCGTTATGATGACTTGTTTGGTGGGAATAACATCTCCAGAGTCCAGCCGCACTCCTGCAATGGCGGGCCTCCGTGCCTTCGATTCGGTGTCTTCTGTCGACAGAACAATATCGGATACACTGTCGAGTATTATGGAAAGGTTCGGGTATGATTGGAGCTCCTCGCGCATGTGTTTCTGGTAGAGCTTTCGGTCGATTTGCGCTCGGGGGCCCTATTGACAGACTGGTCAGCCAACGGCCTGTTACAGTATATCGCATACGTTGACACTTACCCATACAGCCGGTCCTTTGCTTCTATTCAGTACATGGAACTGGACAGCAGCCTTGTCAATTATACGGCCCGCGAGGCCATCGAGGGCGTCGATCTCGCGGAGGATGGTTCCCTTGCCGATACCTCCAAAACTGGGATTGCAGGAGCACGTGCCGAGATTCTCAATCTTTGGCGTAATCAGCGCTGTCCTCGCACCGGCTCGCGCTGCTGCCGCGCAGGCTTCAGCACCGGCGTGGCCGCCTCCTATGACTATGACATCGAACGTCCTGTTGAAATCGAGGGGCGTTAGCGAACCACTGCGAAGAGGCCATCTCTGCGCCGCGGGGGACGGCTCACCTTGCGCCTTCGGAGACGGTGGCTAGGCATCGCCGCAGGTTAATTTTCGCGGCGATGCGCCTTCCTGCCGTTTTTCTGCGCAGTATGGCATGCATGGCGTTATCGTGTTGAAGTTGGAGGTTTTGCTGTCTGCATTTCTTTTCGCTGCCGCGCAACTTTTTTGGTGGAGCTTTTGCACATTTGATTGGCTAGTCTGGCTGTCGCATGGCCTCACATGTGGCCGCAGGCAAATGATTCACATCAGTGGAAAGAACTGCATTTCAAGTTTTGAACATTAAAATATGCGCTAAGATAATTCTATGCGCACTCTTGAATATTTAATTTTCTATACACGTTGAGGATTCCTGAGGCGTTGTTGGTCACGCCTTTACCTTCGGCCTTGTGTGTCAGGCCAAGAGCTGACTGCATCATCCACCTCTTCCAAGAAAGTATTGGCATTGTGAATCGAGGTGCCGCCTAGTACAACGCGAACACCTGGTGTCGTGGCGTTGATGCCAGCAATCATCTTTGCCTCTTCGTATGTCGCGCCACCAACCATAAAGACGATGATATCCTGGGGCTTGTCTCGTGTGGTTCCCCCGCCTTCAACAAAAGGATACTGCTGCTCTCTTAAGCGACCCTTAACAAGGTTCTGAAGTGTGCTTTCAAGGAGTGTTGTGTGCTGGGTATAAACGTTTTCCACGCCCTTGAGGCCCTTGAATCGGTTCGAGGCGCCGGCAAAGATGCCTCCAGACTCAAATATATCAGTGATGCCACCTTGCGCTTGCGATGAGTGTAGAGACGAATGGTATGCAAGCACCTTGTCCACGAGACCAGCTTGACGTGGTTGCACATTTCCAGCTGCTACGAGGAGATCTTTTAGGATAGCAAGGGAGTTGGATGGCTGCTTGTGGTAGCGTAGAGCGTATAATGTCACCAAAGCAACCTTGCTGTCTGATGTTACTTGAGGATTCTGAAGTAGGGTTTGGATCGACTATTGGACAGTTAGTGCATGTCCTTTTCCACATCTTCGGACGACATACTCGTAAATCATTATTGTGATTATCATTGCAGGCTAGGCTCTGCTCAAGCTCACTGACTTCCAGCAAGTTTTCAGCTGCAACACGTCTGCTGAGTTCGGAAACCAGGGTGACGTGCTTGCTGACATTGCCGGACAATTTGCGGAACTCGGGGTACTCCTCAATGAATCTCTTCATGTCTGATATCGATTCAATATCGGCATTATTCTTGGTTTTGGACTGGTACTGCTCGACGTATTCTTTGATGGTGCTTCCCAAGTCACCAAAGTTGAGAAACATGTTCTTCTTGAAGAAAGGGTCCTGGTCTTGGGAGAGGACAATTTCTTTTAGCTCAGGTCTAATATCCGGTACATCTTCGAGGTTGACTCGGCCATTCTGAATGCCAAGAAGGTGGTTCACCATGGCTTGGTAAGTCCATTGCGTCAAGAGAGGCGTAACAGGATCCTCGCGACGGTCGAGGACCAGCAAGATCGGTGGCGTGTCGACTTTCCGGAAATCAAACAACTGTTCCTCTTGGGTCATCAGGTATCGCACCTCCGAGGCAAGCTTTTTCGAAACAGGGCTGCTCTTGGCATATCGAATGAGGGGCTTCTTCTTGAGAGACAGCAAGACTGCTACCAGTCCCTCCGCACAGCGTTGCAGGGAGTCGGGGTTCCAAGTATCGGGGTTTCCAGCAAATATGCGCCATCTTGGCAGCATAATTTCGAAGCTGAAGAGATCTGGGTTTACGACTGTGTAGTCGGCAAAATGCTCTTGCACCACCTTGATAATCTCATGATCATCAGCCTCAGCAAGCCGCTCGAGGGAAGATTTCTTCGCGACATTGGTAAAGTACAGCTGGTATTCGCCGTACTTTGGGTCTCTCAATTCGTCGATGAGTAGTTGGATAGTTTCTGGAGAGGGCCGAACCAGACAGAGGCAGCGCAGGTGTCGCATCTTCTCTCTGGCGGAGTTGTCCAGGCGGTCAATGAGGTAGACTTCGTGGTTAAGGAGGCTGGACTGGGTGATGGCGGTGGAAACAATCGGCACCGTGTCTCTGTCCAGCAATAAAATCTTCATTTTAGACGAAGACGTTTCCCCCGCAGGCATTACTATCTTGGAGATGTAGCCTGAGATGGCCTGTGAGACATCCATGATGGCTGAGGGCGGGCCCTGGCGAGATGTGAGTCGGTCTGGTGGCGGTACTAGTTTATTGAACAGTAAAGAGTGTCTGCTTCGGCAATATGTCCCCCAGACTGGCTTTCGTCGTGGTTGGGGTATGAGCTAGCTTGCTTACTAGGTCGATGAAGCTCGGGAGTGACAACGTGAAGCTGTTGGCGCTACGTCACGCAGATACCCGCTATATGAATTAGTCCCGGTCGGTGCATACGCCACCTGTGTGGCAGCCGGGCTCGTCTCAATT
Source organism: Lecanicillium sp. G3 (assembly GCA_037575805.1). NCBI lineage: Eukaryota > Fungi > Ascomycota > Sordariomycetes > Hypocreales > Cordycipitaceae > Lecanicillium > Lecanicillium sp. G3. Next base: position 604,759 of record JAZHPD010000012.1, on the reverse strand, counting down.
GCTTCCGAAGGTCACTGATAAAATTGCAAATTATTATAGATATTATAGTTTGTGGCCAATTGGATTTATTGAAGTTTTAAACCCAAGTATACTAGATTTTCCATTTTTGAGAGGAGCATTGTAGACAGGACTGTCGCGCTGATTGCGATAGCTTTGGCGGGGCAAGCTCGCTACTGGGGTCAGGGATAGCTCTAACATCAACCTCTGCAGAAACTCAGCAACGACTAGATTGACACAAAAAGCGACACTGAGGGCAATATTTCAGTGAAATGCGCTGAGAATGTCAACAGGAAGCTGCCCTGTACGGCCAGAGCCTACGTAAGAGTGACCCCAGCCGCCGTACGAGACACATTGCTCACACATGCCACAGACTCTCCTTTACGCAAGGATTCATCGTCGGGCAGATTTCCGTCGTTGTGATATTGGCTGCGTTTATCAAATTCTTCATATTCGGCGATCCGCCCTCACCAGATGTCACAGCCTCACTGCGCGCGACGGAGCGGCGGTCGAGGACGCTGGCACACAAACAATCTCTTCTCACGCTAAGATCGCAAGGCCAGCGGCATGGCCAGGGACTCAACCGCAAAAAGTCGACGGTGCTACGCAACCCGCCGGCACTCACCATTGGCTCTATCCTAAGCAAGACGTACTACAATGTCGACAGCCACCAGCCCGAGAGCTTGGACTGGTTCAACGTGCTGGTGGGCCAGACCATCGCGCAGTTCCGCAGCGACGCGCAGCACGACGACGCCATCCTCAACTCGCTGACCAAGGCGCTCAACGGCACGTCGCGTCCAGACTTTCTGGACGAGATCCGCGTCACGGAGCTCAGCCTGGGCGAGGACTTTCCCATCTTCAGCAACTGTCGCATCATCCCTGTCGACGAGGACGGCATCAGTCTCGGGGCAGGGATCCGGTTCGACCCGGCGACGGCGGCGCGCGACGGAACGCGTCTCCAGGCGCGCATGGACGTGGACCTGAGCGACATGCTCACGCTGGCGGTGGAGACGAAGCTGCTGCTCAACTACCCGAAGAAGCTGTCGGCGATCCTGCCGGTGGCGCTGGCGGTGTCGGTGGTGCGGTTCAGCGGGACGCTGTCCATCTCGTTCATCCCGAGCAACCCGTCGCAGTCGACGCCGGCGATGATGACGTTCAACTTCCTGGACGACTACCGGCTGGATTTCTCGGTGCGGAGCCTGCTGGGGAGCCGGTCGCGGCTGCAGGACGTGCCCAAGATTGCGCAGCTCGTCGAGGCGCGGCTGCACAAGTGGTTTGACGAGCGGGCCGTGGAGCCGCGGTTCCAGGAGATTGCGCTGCCGAGCCTGTGGCCGCGCAAGAAGAACACGCGGGGACCGGACGATGCGATGGGCGACGGCGGCAGCAGTGGGAGCGGTGCCAGCGGCTCCGTGGGCCGGGCGAAGGGCAAGGAGGCGGAGCGGGAGTTGCGGGACGAGCTGCGGCGGAGGGACTCGGTGGGCGACGCGGAGATGCGGCAGAGGCGGGCGTGGAAGGATGAGGACGATTACGCGATGCCGGGGTCGCTGCCTGGAGTGAGACTGGACGCTCGGTAACGAGGGTATGTCGTGCAGTTGTGTTGTGTTTTAGTAATATCATGGAGTATACGTCTCATCGTGTTTGATAGAGCAAGGGAGGTTTCGAGGTTTCCATATGGGTCGGGGTTGACTCGTTTAGCTATGAGAGTGCAAATAAAACTCGCGGTGTACACATGTGTGGAATAAGAGGACTGTGTGAACCTGATTTGTTCGTGTCATTGTAATAAGACTCTTCATGTACACATTTCATGTTGATGGAATATGAGAGGGGCCCGTTTAAATTGTTTTCGTCAATTGCGTAGCTATTAAAGCGTGGTGAGACTCGTAGCGTTATGGCAGAGACGCGTCATGAGTGTGGACGTCTCACAATACTACATGCAAATGTACAATGATCCAGATGCTAATCGAGGCCCATGGGAGAGTCTGTTAGCGTGTACAGGTTTTTCCACCAAAGGACCAGGCCCCCGACCAAGAGGACGTAGTATGGGATCGTCCAGGCTAGGAGAGTGCTCTTGCTCGCGGTGACGGGCAGCCAGTGAGGCATCAAGTATCCCCAGACGCGAGGAAGGCCGAGCGAGTTGCAGAATGCGTGTACGAGGACCAGGGCGAGGAGCGAGCCGGTCTGGAGGAAGAGGAAGGTGGCATATGCTCCGAACACGGACGTGTAGGCGAGCTGTATAATAGTACGGGCTACGGCCACGTAGAGGGGCGCCGAGGGGCGGGTGAGGCGGAACTCATAGAAGTGGTGGATGTGCGCGCCGCCAAAGACCAGAGGGGAGAGGAAGATGATGCTGGAGGAGCTGGCCTTGGCTAAGATGAGAAGCGGGACTACAGCGGAACGAAAGAGACATTCTTCAGTGACGGGGCCCTGAGATGTGTTAGTCGGGGGAGGACAGCGATACGGGTGGCGTGCAGCGGAGGACGCTGGTGGGTGCGTACAGCAACAATGTTTCGCCAGGCGGGCCAGCTGCTGCAGACGTGCTGGGCGTCGGAGACGATATATCGCCAGCCGCCGTCAATGAAGAGGTGCTCGTAGAGCGCGCCGGCGAAGAGGACGGCCGTGAGCAGCAGGACCTTGGCGGACTCGAGAAGGCGCAGGGGCCAGTAGCCCATGAGGTAGAGGGCAGAGCCCTGGCGGGAGAGGCAGGTGACGAGGACGAAGGTGAGGGCGGAGCAGGCGGTCGTGGAGAGGGTGACGGCGCGGACGCGGGCACGGATGGCGGCCGGGTCGTCTCTGGAGCGGGACGGGGAGGGCCTGGTGGCCTCGGAGGCGTAAAGGGGTAGGACATAGATGATGGAGTAGGCGACCTGGGGTTTGGGCGTGGCGTGTCAGCGGGCGTCAAGGGGTAACGGGGACGAGCGGTGTGGTATTTGGGAGTATGCAGGTAGGCCCAAATGGGGTGATGTGGTTGGGATTGATGCTTACCATGAGGGCAGAGGCCTGGGGGAGGCTTAGCTCTGGTTGTGGTGGTGGTGTTGGCGCCATGGCAGCCGTCTCTTGTGAAGGGACGGGGTGTGTACGCGGTCAGGTCATGTAGCTGATTCGGCTCGGGAGTTATGTCTGTCAGGCGCGGAAGTGAATATTCTTTTCTCGTGACGTGTGAGTGGTGACTGGTCGGTCTGGCCCGCGAGTTTGCTTGCTAACTAGTTATTTTAGTTAGCGGTAGACTGACTGACTGAAAGTCTGGTTGTCTTTGTCTGGGTCTGGCAAGTCAACCCCGGCGGGTGCGGTGTGGGGCGAGACCAGAAACCCCCGAACGGGTTCGTAGTTCTCGATCTGCTGGAGCCAAGGAGTGATGGTCTGTCTCTAATTGTGGAATAGAGGCTGGTGCGGTGTCGCATCGTACGTGTGAATGGCGGCCAGTAAATTGTGATGCTGCGTGCAAAAATGAGGGATACGGGGGCGATGTACAGGTTGTGCGCTGTTCTTGGGGAAGCGCGCGGCTACATGTTTTGTGTGTGTGTGTGTGTGTGGTGGACGGGACGGGAGGGTGACGGCGCAGTAGTTGGGCAAGCAGGTGCTGTGCATTCGGTTTAGGTACGGAGTATACCAAGCAGAATGTACGGCTAACTACTCCGTACCGATGATGGCTTTGTATGGTTCTCGGTACTTGCGAGTCGTGTGCGTGGTGTGAGTTTTTTACTCGACACAAGGGCAAGACATGTCGGTGCAGTGTTTTGTCTGTGCCCGATACTGGTACTCGGGAGTGTCAACCAGGGGAGGAAAATAACCAGTAACTAGAGATCCTGGTAAGACGCGGTTTTCGTGTGCAAAACGCGTCCATGACACGTCGATGATTAAAATTGCACTGGCAGTGGTAATTTTACAATGATGCAGGTCGCAGATGGGCGCCCGTGCATTGGTGCGTTGGGGCACATTAGTTTAGCGGGCTCTTTTCTGGTAGGCAGTGAGCGGCAGCTGTGGCTGTAGCTGTCTGTACTCCGTACGGAGTAGCTGTAAGCTGAGCTTGGCAGCCTCGATAACAGTGCAGCAAACGCACAACGCACAACGCACAACGCACAATGCACAATGCACAACCCAACAACGCACAATCTGGGTGAGCTGCGCTGTTTGTTTCATGAAGCGCTGCAAAAATCTGCGGCTCTCGTTTGAGATGCAGGTTGGCATCCATTGCCTTGTTTCGACTGTTCAATTTCAGTAAACTCTATATGCACATGCAGTTGGGGTGCACCGCTGCAGCTGTAGCAGACACAACATCGTCATCAGTCGCGAACACAGTATGTCGTGTTTTCATGTCTCTCTCCACGTCTTCACTGGGGTGTGGTTTTAATATTACTTGACTCTGCATCGTATACCGGTTCGTTTCGTGGGCTGCCAGGTAGTGGTTCAGATGGGCCGTGGCTGAATATCGCCCACGTAGAAGTTTGGTCTCGCTCGAGTACACAGCTGCCATTCATCCCGAACGCCAAGCACAGGCTTCAGGAGGTGCAGGTTGCGTATACATTGCTCGCCGACAGTACTCTGCCAGCTCAACATGTAAGCAAACGCCAACACCAAGGATTGATGCTGCCATGTCGCCAAAGTGATGCTCGTACGATACCACGTCTGTATGCAGGGTAGGCCAGGCCGCAGGAGGCTCTCACAGGAAAACAATGGAGAGGGGCACTACGTATCGCCAGGAAAAAAGAAAGACGATGCTAAGACGGCAGTGGCTAGTATGATTAGCAAGAGACCACAGAAAGCGACCACTCGCACGCTCTGCCACCACACCCATCCCATGTCGCTGGTTCGTTTCCCAAACCTTGCGCCTCTCTGCCTTGGGGGAGAAACAACTTGCCTCCCCACCAAGATGACCATATGCAGGCCCTCCTTGGTCCTCACCGCCAAAGAAGCAATACCAGCAAGCAAGAAAAAAACAAGAAGTTCCAATAGAAGAAAAGAAAAAAAAAATTACCGAAAAAAAAAAAAAAGGCCAATCGCATACTGTCGACTCCCCTAAACCCATGTAGAGTGGCTCCCCCCGTGCAGGTGGTTATTAAACCTGCGCCACTAGTTAGCTGCAGCCGCCAGTGTGCCTGACTGGTTCAACTGGTTCAACTGGTTCAACTGGTTGTTCAACTGGTTCGCCCACCAAAAAAGCCCACAAACTCTGGCAGTCCTATCCGGGCCTCCATCCGGGCTTCCATCTAGCCTCCATCTAGCCTTCATCCCGCTTTCTCAAGTCTCACACCCCCCGGCTCAACCACCAGCGAACGAGGCTCTGCCCATGCTCGGTACCTGCAGGTCGCAGGTCCCAGAGACAATGCGGCCAGAGCCCTGCTTCCCACTGCTTCCCACTGCTTCCCGCTGCTTCCCGCTCAATCGCAGCCACTCGCTCGCAGCCACTCACCTCGACTCCCACAGCTTGAATGGAGCACGACGGCCAGCAACCCTAACGTACTACGTATCCGCAACTCGTAGCCCCAGGCCTGGCGTTTGACTGCGTCGGGCAGCATGCATGCATGGCCTTGCCCCCCCTTCTCTCTCCTCTTAGGCTGTCCAGCTGGAGCCAGCGTCTTGTGCCATGTCTCTCTTTCTCTCGGTCTCTTGTCTCTGTCTCTCTGTCTCTGTCTCTCTCTTCTCTGTCTCTCTCTCTCGTTCCTCTCCAGACCCTGCAAACTTTCCCACGCTCTTTATTCTTTTACTTCTTTCAATCCTCTCACACATCTAATTTTGTTTGATTCTACACATTCATTTTCACCTTTATATTTTGATACATTTTTTCTATTCGCTCTTCCTCTCTTAATACCATCATCGCACTGTTTGTCGTGCTACGCTCCTTTATACGCACTCAACACCACCACCATTCTCACGCCACCGCCACAAACGTCGGCTCATCAGCATAATATTTCACCATTGACTCACGAGATTTAAAGAGAAAGCAAGACAAAGACGCCAATCAATCTCAAGATACATTCATAATCACCAATTCACAAAAGTAAACCGCGAATCGCCATTATTCACACCAGTACACCAGGATACGGCTACACCGACTAACTGGGCCACGGAGCATAACCAAGGGGCCCCGCGAGTAAAATCGTCATACAAATCCAGCAGTCACTTCAGGCAATGGGAAAGGTCGGCTCCATCACAATCGCCTAAGCGCGTCGAACCATGTCAACTCCTCACAGGCGGCTGCCTCTACAGGACCGCAGCAACCTCCAAGGCAACCTCCAGATCAGAGTAGTCCCATACAGCCCGCCTCGCATCAGCTCCGACTACTCCGTCACCTCGCACCTGGAGAGAGACACATGCAGCCCGGAATCCAGAGTCTCACCAGCCAACGTCGAAGTATACCAGGACAACACGCCGCAGACACAGCGCTACAATATCGACTCCAGCCCGGTTGCATTGAGTCCGACATCGCCACTCGGTGCTTACTCAATCAACGCCGGCCAAGATGCAGACAGGCTCAGGGCAAGCACGCCTCGCCGCCCATCGACATCGACTTCATCGTCGTCTCGCCGACCCAAGCACGTCATCAATGTACACGCGGACAAGACATTCTCACTCTTGCCCCAGGTCGAATATGAGTCCAGCTCACTCTACTCAAGCTCATTCTTAAACTCAACAGCCACCAACAGCACATATGGGAGGAACTCATCGGTAACAAACAGCTACGGCAGGAGGAGCTCCATTCTGCCCCTTCAGCAAGAAGACTCGGCCCCGACTTCGCCAGAGGAGCACAAGACGCCTGCCGCCCGTGTCCAAAAAGAGGCCACCGCCAACACATCATCGCCGTGGAACTACGAATTCGTCGGCGGAGTGCGTAAAGTATACCAGCAGACGCCGGGTTCGGAGTTTAGAGCCGAGAACTCGCCCATCACGTCGCCAACCAAGGCCCATTCTCCGCCGTCCAACAGCAATGCCGGCACGCCCTCCAATCTAATGCTCATCCCGCGCAAGCCCTTGCCCAGCTCCTACACGGCCAGTCCCGAGAATCTGCCAAATTTCACAGTCATCAAGAACTTTATGCCAGCACCCACCGTCCACAGCCAGCCCTCACTGGAGTTTGACAATTTCTCGCCCGCCAGCAACCAAAACTATGTCGTCCTCGGCGACTCTGCCTCGTCTGACTACTCGCTCGGCAGCCATTCGCGACCAAGGACCGAGGATAGCGAGCCAAACTACGTCAAGCACCCTGGTGCATCAACCCCCTCCGTCAGCGACACCCCAGGTCCCAGACTCAAGTCCGAATTCTCCAGAGAGAGCTTGATCGTCCCGCCCCTGAACACAGCCAGAAAGCTCTTCGGCGATAAGCCCGTGTCTGTCAAACTTCCACAGGGAAGCTCTTCGCCGAGGTTCCTCGCTGCATGGTCCGCCATGATGAACCAAGATGCTGCACGCGCTCTTTTCGGCTCCCGGATTTACCCGCCAAGATACCGCAACTCCAGGCCATCGTCGCAAGCTGGACCGTCTTCGTCGACTCCTCGCACGCACCAGTACCAGAACCAGCCGCCACTCTCCACAGTGTTCTCCGAGAGCGAAGATGAGGGAGCCCGTCTATCGCGGTCCGTGTCTCCCTTTGGACCCGGCGCAGGTCCTAGTCAACGAAGCCCTGATCTGTCTGGCGATGATCTTGAGCCCGGCGAATACTCCTTTACTCGCCAAGTTACGCCAAACTTGGAGCCAGTCGATTGGCCGCCGGCTGCTTATGGAAAGGGCAAAGAAAGGGAAACAAACTCTCCCAACTTTCGTCTCGTCGGAGATCAAGATGAACACGGAGACGGACTGACAGACTTGCGCGATCTTCTGCATCACCGACCCTCGCGCCGAGGTGGATTCTCCGGCATGATGAACTCTGAGCGCAACCTGTGGTCTTCAGGCAGTGCGCGTGCCACGAACTGGGCCATACCCGCATGGGCAAGGTGAGATTACCCAATTCGAGTGACCGAGTAACGTTACTAACGGCGGTAAGACTCTACTACGGGAGTGGCGAGCGTCGATTCCTCGTACACCAAGCTTCCCGCGACTCCATTCGCTCAAACAACACAGATAGCCAAACAGGAAGCCTACTCCCCCCACGCTCTCCCAGCGTAGATCGGTTCACATCTCTTCACCAGCGCCAGAGTTCTGGATCCCCTCCCACAGCAGATGGTCGGTCACCAGTCATCGTCAAGAGATCATATCCCGATCTCACCTGGGCCCGGACGCTTAAGAAGCAGACTTCCAGTCTTTGGTCGCCGCATCTCCGAAGAGATAAGAGGGCCAGCACGTATGGCATCTGGGACCCTCCTTCGGGTGCACTCTCTGTCGAAGGTTGCATCACGGCCAGGCGAAATGTCCAAGTGGTTCTCTTCATGTCTGGGTTCATTTTCCCCATAGGTTCGTACACTACCATTTCGGATTCTGCATTCACAAAGACTAACTCTGATATAGCATGGATGGTTGCTGCGTTCATTCCTCTGCCGACCAACCGTGGACTCATCGAAAAAGACTTCCCCAGCACCAGTCACATTGACCTGACGGAGGACGACGGCGCGAGCCCGACCCAGCTCGCCAAGGAAATCACCCTCTACAACCGCGCCAAATGGTGGAGAGACCTCAACCGAGCGATGGCTGTCATCGGACTTCTCATTATCGGGGCGTTTGCCGTTTTGATTGCTCTCGGTGTTAAGCAGCGCTGGGGTTGATTCACGATCCTCAGACTGCTTTTTGCAATCTTCGCCCAACACCCTCCCCAACGCCTTCTATTTCTCATTATACGCCTTTATCTTCGACTTTCTCGCTCCGGACTGCTTGCGTCGCGCGGCTGATCCGAACAAAGCACTTTATTTCTACGACATATCATATTTTTACGACATTATTACTCGACACATGGACTCGTTACTTTTCATTTCAGCATCGACGCTTTTTTTTTTTTTTTTTTTTTTTTTTTTTTTTTGGTTCTCATTTTACAACACTCTTTTTACTGTTTTGATTATACACGACTTGGGAAGACAAAACGATTCAAATGTATAAACAAAAGCGCTCTTTCACTCTTTCATATTTCGAACCCAGACGCCTGCCAAGATGCGGTTGCGTGTGGCGGATCTTGTTTTATTTATTTTCTGTATTATATTACGTCCGACAACATGGGAAGAAGCCCAGGGCTAGAGTTCTGGTACTGCTTTCTTTTGGAGGCTGATCCTGCTTCCACTGGGCCTCTGATCTACGATGGATGACATCTGATGGTTCTATGATATACTTATAACGTTTATTTTTATGGCTACTACTTCTTACTCTCTTTACATAATCAATACATTGGATATCTGTACTGTATTCCATGATTTGACTGCTGAGGTGTATTGTACATGATGAATTGGTTATTCTATTTTGAATTCAATCTAGAGCGTCATTCTATAGTTCCGCGTCTAGTACCTCGCCGTGTTGTACACTGATGAATCGTTTATTCTACTCTGAATTCAATCTCTAGAGCGCCATTCTATTATCCACTGATGATTCTGCTATCCGTTGATGAGTGCATTATATACCGATGATTAATTAGTTGTTCTATTCTGCCATCAACCTCTGCGCTTCATTCTGCTGCTTCTACCCCATAACTCCCACGCATCAACGAGCAAATTGATTTATTCACTCAGGAAGATTTACTCAGACTTCTTGGCGAGCGCGTCCACTTCACCGCGAAGCTCCTCCATGGCCTCCGTGATATCGCGCTCCGGGTCCTTGGAAATGCCCAGGATGGGTTCCTTGCCCGTGAGGCTGTCGTTGCTCAGTGTGCGCACGAGCTTGGCGTGGGCCTTGCCCTGGCGCTTCTCGAGTTGCTTCCGGATCAGGGCCTTGCCTGGCGAGGCGAAGAAGGCGAGCGAGGCGACGGTCCAGATGGCGGCGTAGAAGTAAACGCGCGACCACGCGAGAATGGAGCCGCCGAAGCTGAGGACCAGGAAGGGCATGGTGGCGAAGGAGAAGGTGAGTTGGGTGACGAGGTAGGTGACGATGTCGTAGTACTTTTTGTTCTTGGTCGGCGCGCCGGTGGTTGCGTCGAGGAAGAAGGGTCTGACGTGGCGGCGGAAGTCTACAACGGTTAGCTGGGTACGAGGCATAGAAGGCGCGGCGAGTATACGTACTCTTTGCAGACGTCTGGATCAGACTGGCGAGGATAAAGGTAAGGTAGTAGCCGGGGTAGAAGCCGTGCCAGAGAGCGCTGGTGGCAAAGGTAATCATGCTCGCGCGGAAGCCGGGCTTCTTGCCACGGGGCGTCACGCGGAGGTAGACGTAGTTGCGCAGCCAGTGGTTGGTGTTCATGTTCCAGCCGGCGAGATAGGCGCGCGGGTTCTGCGCGGTCTCGACCATGATGGGATCAATGTTCTGCAGCCGGTTCCAGGAGACTTTGCCCGTGACGGGGTCGACGCCGTTATAGCCGAGGCCCGCGAGGATGCAGGCGCCCTCCGTCATGGTCCATACTCCGTAGTACTTGAAGCGCGCGACGACGCCGGTCATGTACATGATGAAGACGCGGCGGAGGAGGCCCTTTTGCATGTACGAGTCCGACGTGAGCTGCTCGTGGCCGAAAGAGCCGGCGAGCGCGACGAACAAGCCGATCCAGACGAGGCCGGTGAGGGCCTTGAGGAGCGCCGGGGTGCCGCTGCGCGGGATCCTGCGCTTCTTGCGCGAGGGCGGCTTCTTGGTTGGATCGACGCCGGCGGGGACGTCGAACATGGTGGTGTCGATCCAGCGCTGGTAGTCGACGTAGTCAAAGGCCGGGCCGGCGAGCAGGGACGGGAAGAACATGACGTAGGCGCTGTAGTCGAGGAGGCTGGGCACGTCTTTGAGGGAGCGCTCCTTTTGGAAGTCGGAGAGCTGCTCGGCGGGGACCTGGCCATCGGCGATGTTCCAGCAAAAGGCGCTGAGCTTCATGAGGAGCACCATCTGGGCGCCGGTAATGTCGACGGTGGACGGGTCGTTCTTGATCTGGCGCTGGATGTGGCTGACGGACATGTGGCCCATGACGAAGAGGAAGCCGAGCCAAGGCATCAAGGGGCTCTTACGTAGGTATTTGGCGATGCAGTAGGTACCGCCGGCGCTGATGAGAAGGGTCCGGATGCCGCTCCATAGGTCAAACAGGCCAACGAGGTAGAATAGAGAGGTGCTGGCTGAGTTTAGCATGGTTCATGGGCTAGATGCGAGTGAAGCTGCTCACGCGATGATGAAGAGGTTCTTGTAAGCTGGCTTGGCGTCAGGGATGCGTTTGAGCACACCAGCAAGAGGGTATGACAATAGGAACGAGGCAATGATTTTGACTGGGTATTGTTAGATGCGAGATACATTAGGAAGGGCTCATTGACACGTACGCTCATCCGGGGGTGTTCCCACGGTGCCCGAGAGAGCCACAAAGGCTATATAACGTTAGCCACGATGCATGCATGTTAGAGACCGAGTCGGCCAGCGCCCTGCGCTTACGCTTGTGAAGTAGGGGAATCATGGTCGCTGCAGTTTCCCAACGCGCGCTGGAGCTCGAGGAAATTCGATGCGCGCGAGATGGAAGATAGGGCCGAGCGGCCAGAGGCGGGATTGATTTCAGGAAAAGGGCAAGATTTCTTGCCGAGCGCGCATGACGTCGCGAATAAAATGGTTGGGGAGTGGAGCGGCGCGACGAAGTTCTCGGGGGAAGCTCTTTGCAGATAGAACAGGCAATTGAGCGGTCGGCGGGCTGGCGCTGGCTGGGCCACAGGGCCAGTTTCTTGTCATGGGATGGGGCGAGACTGGCGGCGCGGCGGTGGGCCCCAGTCAGATGCCACGGTTCGGACCCGTGCCGGGTTGCCAGCCTGAACCGCTGATGATCTTGTTGAGTATGGATGTAGGGAGAAATAGAAGGCAGGATGGGGCTTTGAGCACCTGTGAGGTTGATTACATTCGGATCTTTGTTACATTTCGAAAATACATCTGTGTAATGAAGCTCTAGCGATTGCGCCAGTACTGGACCTACATAAAAGAAGCATGCGTGCGTCAGATACTGACCGGTCACGCGAATATATTACAATATAAAAATGAAAAAAAAAAAAAAATCCAGATAGTTGCACAGATAATCAATATACTCCCAGTCGCCCATGAAACGAAACAAACTAAAGCGGTAGCTGTTGACCCTGCCCACATCCTACGAGCTCGTATCCATTGCACCCTCCTTATTCTCCTCTTCCTTTTCAACCGGCGCGACGAAATTCAGATGCTTCCAGTCTTCAAGCTCCTCAGTCACGGAGCGCATTCTGTCACGGATGCTCTCGATGGCGTAGCTGCCAAGCAGCAGGCGCAGCGGCGGATACGAGCAGTGGGCGAGCTGCCATACAAGCTCGGCGCACTTGACCGCGCTCGTCGGCTGCCGGTCGCCCAGCCACTGCACCATGCGCTTAGCATGCAGAGCAGGAGACGTCGCGTCCGAGTATCCGTCGCTCGGGGGCTTGATGAAGAAATGGCCCCATGTGGGCAGCGGGCTGTCCGTGTCCTCCGTCATGGGCTCGTCGCGGCGCACCAGGCCCGGCTCGATCAAGGTGGCCTTGATGCAGAACGTGTCCGTCTCGTAGAGCATGGCCTCGATCAGGCCCTCGACGGCATATTTGGTCGCGCAGTACGGGCCGAGGCCAGGAATGCCCAGGGCGCCCGACGTGGAGCTGAAGATGAGATATCGGCCATTGTTCTGCCGTCGGAAGTACGGGAGCGTGGCGTGGATGATGTGTAGCGTGCCCATGAAGTTGGTCTCAAACTGGTTGCGCAGATCGTGCTCGTCCTGGTCCTCGCAGGAGCCGATGACGCCGTATCCTGAACAGTTGGCGACGACGTCGATGTGCCCAAAGTGGTCGAGCGTGCGCCTCACAACCTTCAACACAGACTCGCGGGACCTGACATCGCACAGCGCGCCAAAGCAGTTCTCGTGGATATTGGCCATTTCTTCTGGCGTAGACTCAAAGACTCTCCCGATGGAAGCCACATAGTCGCCCTTGGAGAGCGCGCATTTGACAAGAGATCGGCCCATGTGGCCGGTGCCGCCGAAAATCTAGGGCCGGTTAGCAATCGGTCGTCTGAGCCCCGACATAGGCATCGCGACATACAATCCAGACCAGCGGCTTCGTGTTGCCCAGCGGCGGCTCGCAGCTCGCGGGCAGCTGAAGTCGCGGTTTGCCGTCGTCGGAGGCGTCCATCCTGGTTAGACCGTCTCGCGCTGCTGCTCACTGCGCGACAATGGGAAAGTACCGCAGCCGTGCGCTCTCGTCATCGGGGTGCCGGCGCTGGTGTTCTGCAGCTTGGGGGTTTAATGTCGCGACCAAGTTGTCTACACGGGGTTCCCAGCGCGGCGCGAGACGTGGAGGGCAGATGGCTGGGCTGCCCAGGCGCATGATTCAGTACTGGTAGGTCGACGGCAACTGACGAGCGCGCCAACTGCCGAACTCAGTGATGCTAGACTGTCATTGCCCCACCATGCTTCCCAGCAAGCACCAGCGCAGGGTGCCAACAATCTGTGCATAGCTCCTTGTCGGGGCTGAATTACGGGTTACAGAGATGGACATTACGCATATTTATCGCGGCAACGGAATAATTCCTCCCAATTGCGTTGCGCGTTGCTCGCCGTCTGCAGAGCCGGCTATGCGGGCCACTCGGCGGATTCCAGTCACAATGCTGTTTCATATGTGCTATTAATCGGAAGACGGTATGCATTCATGCCCAAGGCCTACATCTTTCGATCGGGGTTTGCCAAATGTCTCATTCAATCATTGATCCTGTTGTTTTCGCTGCGCCAGCCTGCCGTCATTGGTCGAGGTACTGATCGACATACTCCTTGCGGTACTTGTTCTCGTCGACCTCGGGGCAGCGGTTCAGAGGAGTCCATTTCGGTTCATCCTTGAAGAGTCGCATGGCGTGGACGTACTGATGTCTGTTAGCATTGCTTCGTACTCTATACCGGGGTCTACTAACGTTGGACTCGTCCGTCGTGAAGCGATGGTAGATGCCGGGAGGCAGGATAATGAGGTCATCTTTGCCGAGCAGAATGCGCACCCAGCTCTCGTCCTTGGCCCGGACGTCAAAGAAGCCCTGGCCATCGCGGATGTAGCGAATCTCCTCATCCTCGTGGAGGTGCTCGTGAAAGAAGGACTTGACCTTGTCCTCGTACACGGCACCCATCTTCTCGGGCGAGACAAATATTTCGTCTCTGTTCTTGTAGCCGCGCTCGGCGGCGAGCTTGTCGACACCTTCGATTTCGGAAATGCGGTAGTACAGGACGCCTAGTTTTCCAAGCGCATCCTCGTCGACAGCTTTGCCCGAGTCGTGCGCCAGGCGCTGGTCGCCCTATCCCATCGTTAAAAGGATGTCAAGACGCAGAGTAGATGCACCGACTCACCGGCAGATCGTCATACAAATAAGCCCTCATTGTGAAGAGAGTTGAAGCTGAGGAAAATACACAGTTTGGGCTACGGCGGACGGCGAAGTCTTACGCAAATGTTCACCAGTTACATAAGCCCCTCCTCCCACATGCTTTCCCCACCACCCACATCACCAGCTCTCTTAGCCAATTAGTCGGCAGCGAAATGTCGTTATTACATGTCGTCATCCCGCTGCCGCGGACACAGCGACGCGATTCAAATATGCAGCACGGCGCACAAAGGGACGCGAGAGTATGCGGACGAAATGCTCCTCTATTTGCTTGTTCGCAGACAGTGAAGCTGTCGCGCTCTACGCTCCATGACCAGTACATTGATATCGCAAACGCCGTGTCCCCGTATAAAACAACTATATAAACAATATAAGGGCAAACGCTTCCGTCAACAAGCTCGTTCATTTTACCAACTGCGCCAGGGAAGCCAGACACTGTTTTACTGCGCTTCAGGAACTGGGACATCGGGCACCCCCGCGGGGAGCACCTCGTCGACGCCGCCTGCCGATGGAGGCGCCGGTCTGCCCTCAAACAGCCTCCTCCACCAGCCGGGGGGATCGAGAGGACGGGAGCCGTTGTGCAGCGGTGGGTACACGTCGGTAAAAAAGTACCAGACGTGTCCGATAACGACGCCCATGATTTCGTCCTTGGGAATGGAGCCGTGCATGATCAGGCTGAAGCCCATCAGCACCCATGGCAGGTAAGGCGCCGTGAACACTAGAACACCCAGGAAGCTGAGCTGCGTGTCCGGGTTCTTGCGCGACCAGATATAGACGAGGGTCGAGGACAGCGGGTGTCCGAGGAAGGGCAGCGACACGAGCGGGGAGAGCGCGATGAGGCTGACCATTGCGTAGAGCAGGAGCCAGGAGAAATGTGCCGGCGATCGCCCGGATGACTCCTCAAGGAGCCGTGAGTATCGTTGGAGAAAGTATATGTGGAAGAGGAGGTTGATCGAGAAGGGCCCGAAGTAGAGGAACGACGTGACGAGTCGCCAGTACTGTCGAGGTGTCAGCGAAGCAGCCAGCAGCGCGGCATACGTGTAAACATACCTGGGACCTGTGAAATACGGCCCTGTAACTGTAAAAGAGCTGATAGGGAGATACTATGCGGCACTGCACCAGGGCGCTGGCCAGAAGTGTGGCTGTCGTCCACCATCGCGTGCACACGGGCGTCTCCCAAAACCAAGCCTCCACGGGCAAGCGCGCGCCGTCCATGGCTTGATCCATCCTGAAGAAGGGGAGAATGGAGTGTAGCGTCGGGGTTGCCGTCGAGTCTGCTCTGGGTTTCAGAATTGACACCTGCTAAATCGCCATGGGAACCCGATCGGAAATGTTGGTTTGGAGAAATACTGTGTCCAGTGTTAAGGTGATGGAGACGTCACAGAGCCACGTTTAGCCATCGGGTTCGATGCCAGTGCAGAGTACAAGGGCAGCGGGCGCCGTGGCCTGAAGACCCCACAGTGGGCGGTACCTGGCTCGGAAAGGTACATGAGCTGACTCCAGCTCACAAGTACCGCACCGCCACCAGCCACACTTGGAGACCAGATGTCCTCTGTACTCCGTACCTGTGCCACCTGAGCCACCAAATGATTCCAACAGCAGTGGCTAAAAGTACTTTCTTTTCTTTTCTTTTCTTTTTTTTTTTTCGTGTGCTTATCGCGTGCTTGATTTTGATAATACTTCTCCCGTCCAAATCACGTCTATGCCTGGAAACACCAAGCACCGTTACGCATGCTCCGGCCGCGATCAACGCCACGCCGCAGACGACAGCTCTACAAACGCGGTGCGCCCATATCATCCGCATCTTGTCAATGCAAGCCCGTGCTTTACTCCGAAAACCGTGCAGACCGCCTACATAGCTTTCGTATCCAATTGCCTCCTTTGGTAGATGTCGGACCTCTTCCGCGGACAGCTACGCACCGCGGCCCCGTGAACCTTGAATTACGTACTTGTACGGGCTAGCTGCCCCCGCCATCAGCCGCTACGTCACAGAGTGCTCTCTAGTGCTCTCCCAGGTCTGCCGCTGAGCCAGGCGCCAACTGGACACGCTTGGAACTGCTGTGCATCTCACATCACGTATCTCATCCGACACCCAACATGCTTCGTCTCAGACCTGTAGGCCGGCTGTTCGCCATTGGCATCGGCTCCGCCGCCTGCGTAGGCGCCTCGCTCGTCCATCGTACGCCCGTCCGGTTCGACGCGCCAGCCTCCGCCGCCGTCCCGCTGGACGTCCGCCGACGCGAGACGCCCCCAGCCAGCCGTCTGTCGTCCCGCACCATCGAGCAGATTTCACGTGGCAGCATCTATGGTACGGATCTATGTGCTTACCTTGCTTCTCCGACGCCGTACTAACCCAATTGGCACCGTCCGCAGGATTCGGAGCCGGCGTCGTCATCGCCTTCTTCTCGCGCACGCTCGTCTTCCTCGGCGGCTTGGTAGCTGGTTCTCTACAGGTAGGAATACCGTCGTGCCGTTGCTGCCGCCTGCCCGCTAACACGTCCCAGATCGCCTCGCGGATGGGTGTCGACGTCTTCGGCATGATCCCGCTTGACAGGAGGATCTTGACGGAGTCACCGGTGCTTAGGATTTGGATTGGGAAGCCTTGGTTTACATCATCCTTTTTATTGACTTTTATCCTGGCGGCGTTTGTCCGCCTTTAGATGGGCTGCGTGTTGCGCTTGAGCCATGCGAGCGCCACCTCGTCCTGGGCGACGAGGCTCTGTGTCTTCTCCAGGGTGTCCTTGTTCTTTGCGTTAATCCAGTCCTTCTCCTCCTGCGTGAGCAGAGACAAATCAATCATCTTGTTGCAGTACGGGACCATGGTGACATTCTCGAAGCCGTAGTACGGCGCGCCGCCAAAGTTGTTGGCCGTCTTGACCTCCTTGACGATGATGATGTTCTCGATACGGATACCAAAGTTGCCGTCCTCGTAGTAGCCGGGCTCGTTCGAGAGCACGTTGGCGAGCTTCAGCGGGAACTCGCTGTAGGCGGGACGGGCACCGATACCCATGGGGCCCTCGTGCACGTTGAGGAACGAGCCGACGCCGTGGCTGGTGCCGTGGCGGAAGTCCAGGCCGGCATTCTGCACAGGTTAGTAGGCGGCTGGCAAAAGGAGGGGCCGAGTCACATACCCAGAGGAACTGTCTGGCAAAGGCGTCGAGGGCGTAGCCAGTAACGCCCTTGGGGAAGACGGCGCGGTCCAGGGCGATCATGCCCTTGAGGACGCGGGTGTAGGCCTCCCTCTCGCGCTCGGACGGGGTGCCAAAGTGCATCGTGCGCGTGGTGTCGGTGGTGCCGTCGAGGTACTGGGCGCCCGAGTCGCAGAGGTACACGGCGTTGGGGTCAATCACCGAGCTCGTGCCGTGTCTGGCGTGGTAGTGCATGATGGCAGCGCTGGGTCTGTTAGCTTCTTCCTTCGCTGCGCGGGTCGTGGGTTCTTACTTGGGTCCGGTGCACGAGATGGTGGCAAACGAGTCGCCCACGAAGAGGTCCTGCTTCTTGCGGAACTCCAGGAGCTTGTCGGCGGCCTGCGCCTCGTCAATCGTGGCCTTCTTCTCCACGAGCTGGTCCTCGAGCCAGGCAAAGTAGGAAGTGAGGGCGGCACCGTCACGGATGTGGCAGGCGCGCATGCCCGCGAGCTCGACCTCGTTCTTGACAGACTTGGCATCGGCAATGGAGCTCTTGACCTCCTCGACGCGCTCCTCGGCACCGATAGCCGTCTTGAGAGCCCACGAGGCGGTGTTGGTGATGAGGAACTTGCCCTCGCTGACCTTCTCGACGTCGCCAAAGAAGCTGCTGTAGGCCTTGACCTGGACGTCGTTGGCGGTGAGGTGGGCGCGCACGGCGTCGTCGACCTTGGACTCCTCGACGTACAGGACAGCCTCGTCAAGGGTGACGGCGGCGTAGCAGTAGAAGACGGGGTTGTACTCGACGTCATTGCCGCGCAGGTTGAAGAGCCAGGCGACCTCGTCCAGCTCGGTGACGTACATGCCGGTCGACTTCTTCTTCTTGATCTCCTCACGGAGGTCGGTCAGCTTGTCCTTGACCGACTTGCCGGCGTACTTCTCGGGGTGGACAAAGGCCTTGTTGGTCGGCGTCGCGGGGCGGCCGCTGACCCAGACCTTGTCGACCAGGTTCTCGGTGATGGCCACCAGTCCGGAGCCACCAGCCTTCTTGATCGCCTCCGTCAGCTTCTTGGCCCCCGAGGCGCTGATGAGTGTAGGGTCGACACCGGCGGCCTTGCCGTCCTTGCACTGCTCGGCCACCCAGTCCTGCCAGGTGATCTCGTCGGGGATGCCCGACTTGATCAGGCGCCAGTTGTCGTCGAGCTGGGAGCCCGCCTGGTTGAAGTAGCGGCCGTCGGTCGAGAGGGCGGCCGCCTCGTCGGCGACGATGGCAACGCCCGCCGAGCCGTCAAAGCCAGAGATGAACTCTCGGCGGTTGAAGCATTCCGCTGTGTATTCGGAGGCGTGGCTGTCCTCGGACGGCACAACTGCGCGTTACTGTTAGCTCCGGGCTCGATTGGTCGATCTGGAACTCTCCTCACTGTAGGCGCTGACATTGTTGTCCTTCATCAGCTTGCGCAGCTCCGCGAGGCGGGGTGTTGTGTCGATCTTAGACATGGTGTCGGTTGATGCTGAAATATGTCGAGACGCTGGGGTATAGGAGATGAATCTTGCGGGGCGTGTCCAGAATGCACGATGCTTCCAGGAAACGGTCACTGGCCTCTGTCGCAGTATGGGTGCCCTTGGCGGGGGAACTGATATATCTTTGTGCGCGAGCCATCCAAGACGGCAACCTGCGGCTCTGGTACCCCTCCCCCCACACGTCACAGTGGATCGCGCACAATGGACATGCCACATTTAGATGTCCAGTTCCACCCTGTTACGTTATAGTGGCAGAGAAGGAGCAACGCTGACGGAACAGCCTCCCGGTTTATATACTTATCCAAGCTGGGATAGGTACCGGTATCATCACGCTCTGGTTGGGTCGGGACGTGCATCGTATCTAGTATTATGCGAGCAACGCTCCGAAAGCTGCAATTATCGGCTATCTATGTTCTCAACTACTTATTCGCCATAAGCTGGCTCTGGATGCCTCAATTGGCTGGGGTCGCCTTCGTCAAGCCAAGGAACTTGGTGGGAAGAGTTTATTGGCGATGTCGGTTAAGGTCATTGTGATGGAGAGCCAAGTGCGAAGGAAGCCGAAGGAAGGTGGTAATATGAAGTTCTGCTGTAAATTGAAACTAATACTACGTTTAAACAAGTAACGGAGACGAATTCATCTCTTTAGTCAGTTTTCGGTATTTATTCCTACTATGCGTGAGCATTTTAAAAATATTTGGAAATATTTGAGTATACGTATTGATTCGTATCGTCATTTGTTTATTATTGCTCTGTTTGAAAATAAATATTTAGTTTTGTCGGAGCTCCTATTTTTTTTTCCTCAGATGAAAAGACTAAGCTTTTTTTGGCTGGCAATTATCGCGTGCTGAGATTTTTTTTTTTTTTTTGGCCTGCAGCTTCAAAGACATATTGTATCAATACATGTCGAAAGTGAAAAAAACCTCTGCGCACCTGCTACATGAATAATATATACTGAAACTACTATTAAAATACAGAGAATGACTGCTTGTATTTTTTATTATCAACACTTTTTTTTGTTCTTCAAGCTGACTGCACGCACATACTTTTTTTTTTTTTGTCCTTCGACTCTGCCTATAGCCCTTTTCTTCTTACCGCCGCAATAAGTTAGTCTTTGCCGAACACGACAGCTTTTGTTCTTTTTTTTATAGTATTATTTTTCCAGCCGCGAACACATGTAACGAATAATAAAATTCGCCAGAATATATGATAATTGATACACTATGGGAGTGCACTTTTGGGTCGGCCAGGGGGGCCACCAGCTTTCACTCCACAGCCCACCAACAGCATAGCAGCCGTTCCAAGCTCCCCGTAGCAGCTGGACTTCCACCAATTGTGTCTTGCAGGCCAACAAACACACTTCACAATGCGAAGGCTTCTGTCAACACAGGCCGCACAGCCTCGCGTGATCCTCTCCGGCATCCAGCCGACTGGTGTACCACATTTGGGAAACTATGTCGGCGCGCTGCGACAATGGGTACAACGCCAGGATGAAGAGCCCAAGGAATCTCGTCTGCTATATTCTGTAGTGGATCTCCATGCCATCACAGTACCACGAAAGGCTGAGGTGCTGAAGAAGACGAAAAGAGAAGCCATGGCAGCTCTATTAGCTATAGGCATTGATCCGAGCCGAAGCACTCTCTTTTATCAGTCCTCGGTATGCTCCAGCAGAAGTGATTCATCTCGTCGCATCGCTAACCTCGTCCCAGGTGCCTGGACACTCGGAATTGATGTGGATTTTGTCATGCACCGCATCCGTGGGATATCTGTCTCGAATGACACAATGGAAGGTGAAGAGCTATGCTAAGCTGTTTGAATATCTCGCTCACAAACCCAGTCCAAGCTTAATCTCTCCGAATCCTCTCGCCTGGGTGACGGACGTGTCGGTACCAATCTCAAACTAGGCCTCTTTGCGTATCCTGTTCTGCAGGCCGCCGATATCCTGGTTCACAGGTACGCAGTTCTCACTTACTATAGCTCAGATCACTCAGGTAACAGTATACAGGGCAACTCATGTTCCTGTTGGTGATGATCAACATCAGCATCTCGAGTTTGCACGGGAGTGTGTCACAAACTTCAACCACGCCTATGGGCCGCAGCTGGTATACCCAGAAGTTATTACGTGTAAGAACTAAATCAACGCCCGTGGACATCATACATGAAGATTTAACACTGTCGCCAGCTCCTGTACGGCGCGTAATGTCGCTCACAGAGCCCACGTCAAAAATGTCGAAATCTCACAAGTCGGAGCGTTCGCGTATTCTTCTTACGGATAACCCGGATATGATCCAAGCAAAGATATCGTCTGCCCTTACAGACTCGTTGCCGGGCATCAGCTACGATGTCAAGGCCCGTCCTGGGATATCAAACCTGCTTGACATTCTTTCCATCTTCCACCCCGACGGTAGAAGCGCTCAGCAGTTGGCGGCGGATTACAGCGAAGCCAGCCCACGTGAACTCAAAGCTGCCGTCTCGGAAGCCGTCATCAATGGCATGGCTGGCATGGTGGATCGTTATGAGAAGCTCCTCGAGGACCCCAAGTTGATTGACCACATCGCGGAGGAAGGCGCGAAAAAGGCGCGTGAAAGTGCAGAGGAGACTATGCACCTTGTGAGAGAAGCTATGGGGCTCTGATTTGCACCAACATATCTGCTCCCGTTTGTACATCAATTCTGTTCTCCAACCTGTATTTAACACCTGTATAGACATGTAAACTATCACTTCTAAACTAAGATCCTCATTCCTGCTCATCTTTCTACGCTGCATAAGAAAAGTTTGATCCTCTCGCGGCAAGCCAGAAGTCGCGAACAACTTGGTTGGTACCACGAGCACCGCGTAGACTAGATCCATGTCAGCATTCGAAGTATTAATTGGTAGGGATGGGCCTCAAACCTGACGACTTTCTTCACAAACACCGCTTTATCAGTCTGTGATACCTTGGTACTGGGAAATGAAGGATCATTCAACCCAGCTTCGAGCCAGGTCTTGGTTCTTGGATGTCTGTTGATCAGCTTCTTCAGAGGCTCACTAAGCTTGTCCAATTCGCTGCGAGACGCATTGCCTCCTATGTTTCTCGCCAGGCTTTGGCAGAGCAGTGGCCCAAGCGTCAACATGGCCTCAGATACTGCCGTCTGGAAGCTCTCCTCGCTACTTCTCAAATTGACGAAGGTTGCCTGATTCGTTAGCACTAGTCCTCAGTTGCTCTTCGAGTATCTTACCCAGAATTCTGCGGCTGCCGCTTTAGGTAATGGTTCGCTCCCATCCAGCGCCTGTAGTGTAAAGATGAAAAAGAACTCCGCGACGTCCGGAGGCTGTATCCGAAGAATAGTAGTAGGTGCTTTGGTCAACATGCGACTGGCAAGCTCCATGGCATTCTGAGCAACCTCTGGCTCTGCAGAAATGTCGATGCGCTGCTTTTCCGATCCTTCACGCAATGTACTGGAGCTTACGGCTGGAAATTGCCTGAGGAGTCCTATCGCCCAAGCCAATATTGCCGAAAAAATGTCCTTGTTTTGATCTGTGTCGCGTACCGAGCTAACAAAGGAGCATGCAGTGCTTATGAATAATCCCACTCTCGGCGTCGAATATGTGTGCGAAGTCAAATATTGCGCAATCTCAGCGGGCGGGAGCACGAATGGGCCGGGCTCGGTCTCGGAGAATCCAGCTCGCAAGACGCTGCATATGTGTTCCGTGATGTCGTTACTTGTAGGAAACATTTTCTGGAGCTCAACGATGATTGTAACGACGCGTCTTTGGAGGTCAGCAAGCAGAGCATTCTCTGCTGTAGTTGGCGTGTTGTCGTTCTCGAGATCAATCGCTGTGTCAGATGGAGCTTGCACGCCCTTAGCCATGCCCACCAAACACCGTAATACCTTGAGCGCCGAGTGAAGACTCGCATCCTCTTCAGGAGGTGTATCCGGACAAGTTGGTTGGTTTGTGTCGGCTGCATTCCCGCTCTGCATTCTTCGAAGGTGCTGGCAATGACGTATTTCGTTTTCAATAAAGTCCAGTAGTCGACCATATTTGGTGTACCGCATCGTAGAATCTCCAATGGCTTGCGCCACGGATGCCAGCGCTCCAACAGTTCTTTCGCTGGTTGCACAGTTCAGCTGTTGCTGTGATATAACTCGCGCATATTCGTCCAAGAAGGCGTTTATTTCGGTGCGCAGATGTCCTCTACAAGAGGAGCATAGCCGCAGTATCGACTTGGATGCGGTGGTTTCCATCGCTCTATCGCCAAGTGAAGAAAACAGCAATTCTAGGGCAGGAGGTAGCAGCATTGGATTCCGCTCAAAGTATTCCGTATACAGCTCGATTAGCTGCAGGCATGTTTGCTGCGCTCGTACGGGCACTGCAGCTCGCCTGTCTCTGAGCGTTAAGAATAGCGGCGAGTGGAAAACAGAAGCCAGGAAGCCGTCGCAGCGGTCGTCATCTCGGCAACAATCAGCCAATCCCCCTAAGCAGTACACCGCAGCCTCGAGTCGTAGCCATGAGCCTGCATGTAGAGAGGAGATGATGGTCTCCGCAAAGGTTCCCAGCAGCTGGGGACCAACTAATGCGTACACGGATTGGAGTAGGTCGACAACGTCTTTCCTGGAGTCGCTGAAGCCTGCTCTGTCATTTGAATCCCAGCTGCTTACCTCGGCATTATCCGGGAAAATAATCTTCTGCCATGCACTTGAGCAAGCTTTCAGCAATAGTGAAAATGCGGGAACTTTCCAAAGTTGCTCCCCTTCCTCTCCTCCCGCCAGGTAGTCTGGCACAGCCTCCGCGAACGACGACCAGAACTCCACAACGGGTACAAATATTCTGTCATCCACTACCGGATGCCCCTGTGCTGAGAGGAAATTGCAGATGTACATCAGAATCTGGGCGCTGTCCGAATGGCATGTCTGCACCAACAGTGGTAGTCTGGTGTCGGCAAACGCGAGCAAGAGCTGTGCAAACTGCACTGATTCGAACGCAAAGTCTCCCTCGGCTATCCTCTGGTAGTAGTTTAAAGCCCATGAACTTTTGAAGAGCATTTCGAATAGTGTGAAATGCTCACTTGTGAGGAGCGTGGGATTGTTGGTAAGGATGTCGATGAGCAGCTCTGTTGCAGAATCGTATACCGCGTCGACGGCCAAAAACTCAATGACCTTTCCTATCAGGGGCCTGAGCTTTCCTGATAAGTCATGATTATGGTTTGGTGCTTTCTGTGAAAATACTACCCATGACTAATTTGCTCTTGTCAGCTTCGTTCCAGTCACTGAGGTTGGCGGTCAAGTCTATTCCATACCTGCAGACATTTGATGCCATCTTCTGTGGTGGCTGTTGGGATGCTGTCGCCATGGAGGCATCTAGTGATAAGCGCCATGGAGCTCTGGGTGTTTGCTAGAACGGCATTGTAGGTGCTTGCACTTCGGTTCGTATTAGTATTTGTCTCGGCTGCATTGGTGCTGCTCGGTTGGCTTACTTTTTTACAGAATTCGGGTCGAGCCTGGTGACGTCGTCCACTATGTGCGCTGCCACCCATAACAGGGCCTGCATCTGCCGGGGGTCCAGCATCCCAAGTATCGATTGCATCTCCGTACTTGCATCAAGCCTGTCTGGATAGCCCGCCTGGTTGGCGGCTAGGCATACTCCCACGTGTTCCAGAAACCGGGGCCAGGTGCTGTGGTATCGGAGAAAGAATGTTGACAGTGCAGATACTAGCTTCCTCGCGACAAGTCGACTTCCGCTTCTGTTTATAGCGTTGACGTACCATCCAATGAGGCATGTCAGGAGCTCTATGGCTTCTTCATCGGATATTGATGCGCTGCACGTCATGTCAGGGCTTTGATCGCATGCTCCGGGCGTGGTAGTTTACTCACCTTTCTGTATTCAGCTTGACGATTATTGTGAGAACTCCGAAGAATTGGACCTTTTCGTCTGGTCGACTGAGGAGTTCTCTTGATAGGTCCCATGCTTGCGGCAGGCCTTGTATTTGGGCGAGCGTGGATTGCGTGCGTGCGATTACCTCTGGCGTGTTTGGCTGGTATAGTGACAAAATGAGCTATCTGCTGTTAGTTCGTCATCGCGTACGTTTCCAGCTTGGTGGGAGTATTTACAGCTTCGGCTTGGTCGAGCGTCGGCACAGAGACAGACTCTATCGTGGCTGCCATTTTGCAGACAGATAACGCGCCGTGACTGTTGTGTGGGTTGGGTCGTGAGGGGACGTCGTTAGGTGAGGGCGTACGCAGCGCGAACGATAAGCAGCTGGCACAAAAAGGAGGCAACACGCACAAAAAAGCCCAGCATACCACGCGACCACGAAACTATGGCCAGCAGGCTCAAGCATCACCTAAACGATGAAGTATCTCGTGGATCGTACTTCGCAACAGGGTAGGTCTGTTCTTTGTTGGACCGCCCCACAATGCAGCTCTCGCTCATTTTCGAAACCAGCGAGGCCGAGCTTCATCAGCGGTGGGTTGAACATCCACGCAGATAGTAAAGCAGCAGCGAGAAGCAGCCAACGTAACTCGCAATCTAATGGCGTATATTGTGCGCGTCAGATGCACGATGACGATACGCGATACATGCACGGCGACAATGTACCGAATAGATTGGAGAGAGTTGCCAGCACAGGAAACGCTATGGCTCATTTTCCATTCAAATGAAATATAAATTTATCATACAGGCGAGCGCATCGCAGTCAACTGCTGCCGACTGAGGTACCCGAAGTAACTACATAATGTTATACACTGAAAACCGCGATGACCTTGAGCGCAAAGCTCTTAGGGGGCAGAGTTCGACTTGGTTCGGGCCACAGCGCGAGACATGTCGAGAGCATCGCCCAAACGGCCGCTAGATAGCAATGCCGATGCTTCATCCGAAGTAATAGATTTGGTCTGGCCGAGATGCTCCCAGGTAGAGCTTAGCTCTGCAGCATTATGTTTCAGAGACCCGTCCACGCCGTCCAGCTTCGTAGTCCCGAACTCCCAAAAGTTCGCCTTCATACCAATACCATAGTATTGGTGCTTGCGAAGATAGGCCAACCAAAGTTGGACAGTCTCGGGATTCCCGTCCTGAATCTGGATCATCCTGCGCAATGTCCTACGCTCGAAATTCTCTTGCGACTTCTTGAAGATGAAGTGATCCCTCGGGACCGTCCAGCGTTCCGTTATGCGAGGGAGTGGCACAGGGCCAAATGCAGGTAGGCCAAGGTAGTATGCTGCTCGAAGGGCAAAGTCGGAGAAAATTTCGAGGGGTTGAAGACTGTAAGATCGCAGCTGAAGATCGCACGAAGGGATGCCATGCTCGGGGGTACGACGGAGAGGTTTGAGATGCACAGCCTGCGCCGATCGAGGATTCCGTAGTTGTTCAGGCTCCGGTGCGGACTGCTTAGAGCCCGTGGACTCTGCTTTCGTGCCGTCGACAGTACTATACAGCCTAGCATGAAGTTAGCGATGGCGCGGTCCAAGTTCAGGGACAAGCCCAACCTGTAGGCTAATCTGCTCTCTTGGAGCCCTTGTGAGATCGGCTGCTGCATGTCAGTAAGATTTCAAAAAATACTCATAGGCAGCAAGGAAGAAATACCCGGAGCCGTGCCAGCCCATGCGAAATATGGCCGCACATTTTGATGGATGTGTGGTGATGGTTGGAAGGAGCCGACAATTCGGGAGACTGCGCGTAGGGGCAGAAAAGCTGTTCTCGGCCAATTAGATGGGCCCATTTCGACCCACATCAAAATTATGCAGCGATGCTCACGCGAAAGCGACAACCAGAGAAAGATTGATCTTTGATAATTTACTATCACTCCGGTTGGGGAATACTGGAAATTGCGTTTATTTTCAAATTTCTTTTTTATTAGGGAGAATATGTCTTATGACGGAGCATCATCGAGCTAACCGTGCGCCTTGCTGGCTCTTCTACATCATGTCGCGTGCCTTCGCTGGCAACACGCAAGATGCTGCGTAGCGGCGGGCGAGCTGGATAATAGCTCCTGCACGGCGAGGTGTTACGCGTCGACGTGTTGCCTCCTTATAATGGGGCTACAGAGCGGTTCCTGAGCCCACGGCAAGGGGAGGACAAGCAGCGTCATCGCAGATTCGCTGCGATCAAGCCGCATTGAATCGCTGCCGTGACGAGTCTTGCGCGCAAGGCCATGAATAATATGTTTCGTTACAACGGCAATGTCGAGTATTACCTTACATATATCATGTTCAGCCGCGGCCTTTGCGTCGCTGAGCGACCACCTTCTGGTAGAATGCTTTCTTGCCTGAAGTCTTTTTCTTCTGTATAGCAGAATATTTCGATTTCAGCTTCTCGTTTGAATGCTCTCTTATAACTTCGCCCAGAATTGTCTGTCGTCTCTCCTTGCGGGCCAGTCTTGCACTGAAGAAGTCGGTAGGGCCTTCAACGATCTGGCCTACTTGAGAGTATTTCGGAGCTTCGGTGCGAAGTGCCTTCTTTTGATGTTTCGGGTCCAGAATACCTCGCATCCTGAGCACTTGCCAATCCCTTCTGAACTCAGGTGTCAGAACGGTTTTGGGGAGATCAAACCAGTTCGAGCCGGCAGAGTCCTATTTTGGCTCACACGTTAGCCAAGATCTGTTGTAGATGTGCTTGCTGAGCATGCAGTCAGTCCCGCAATCTGCGTCCAGAAACAAGACCGGGTCAAGTGTTTGATTCAGAGTAACTATGATAGAAAAAAATCACGGGGCCACGAGGCGTTTATCCAAAACGGACGGTACCTCGTGTCATGGGACCATAAGTGGTTCCTTCTCATCACCATCAAAACAAGACAGGGCATCTCAATAAGTAAAACACTGCACGAGACTGCTTACCTTTGCCGTCGATTTCCTCTCCTTCTCGTTCTTGGCAACACGCACGACAGCTTCTTGCCCGTTGGGCACAGCGGCAGTGACTGGAGCCAGAGGTTCCGCAGCTTCTTCTGGTGCCTTATTGCTAGGCGCAGGGACAATGGACTTTCCTCCGAGGCGCTGCTCAGCCTGCAGGAGAAGTTCCGAAATCTGGTCACTGTTAATAGCTGCCATGATTGGAAGCGATTTGCGTCTCTCCTGCGGCCAGCCGTTGGAGTGAAAGCTATCGCAGAGAAAAGCAGAAGAATGAGGAAGTGTGAAGTCGGAGAAAAAAAAGTTTCTGAGACGGAGCAGCGGTCGGCGCTCAGGGTGGGGCGAGCCTGTGTACTTGTGGTTAGTGGTGGTTGGTGGTGAATCAATGTAACTTTGCACAGTATCTAGGCCAGAAAGATACTTTTGACGGGAGGCGACGCTAGGGTGTTTCATGCGCGGTCTTTGTATACAGTGCATATTTCCCCATAGCGGCTATTCACAGTCTAAAATGGGCGTGGCGGGGCTTGTGGCTAGAAACGGGCACTGTGTACCTCGGGTCATTGCCGGAGTTCAGTTAGTCGCAACGCGGGTGCAGGCATCCAGCCAAACACATCGTGCAAGCTCCCATATTAACAGTTTACCGCGCGCATTACCATATACGAGACTGCATAGATCCGCTCGGCTTTCTCTCATTGGCGATAAGAGATTACTGAGCCAAGAAAACCACCCGCAGTGATCCGTTTTAAAACTTCCAGTCGCCAGTTTTCGCGCGCCTCAGCGAAATGGACTCACAGAACCAGTCAGCGCAGTCCCAACAACAGCAGGGACGCCCTGCGCCCGTCTACGATACGTCGCAAGGTGGGCATTATGGTAAGTTAGCGCGTCGCAGTGCAATTTATTATCATCTGGAGATACTGACTAGAACTTCAGGTGCCTGCGCAGCTGTATGTATTCGCCCTCTAACCTCCTACTTTTCTCTAACAATGATAGCTCGCGACGCAAGGCTATGCACCCGCGGAGCTGTACACAGGCCCATGGGCGAATGTTCGTCAACCCGCAACTCTAGTTACCTATTCAACAGGCTAACCTATATGACAGGTTCACCAGGGCTTGACGGGTCAGTACAAGGACATTTTGACGACCTACTGGCAGCAGACCATCACTCACCTGGAGAGTGAGACTCACGACTACAAAATTCATCAACTGCCGCTTGCGCGTATCAAGAAAGTGATGAAGGCCGACCCGGAAGTGAAGATGATATCTGCCGAGGCACCAATTCTTTTCGCCAAGGGCTGCGACGTTTTCATCACGGAGCTGACCATGCGAGCCTGGATTCACGCTGAAGAGAACAAGCGCCGCACGCTGCAGCGCTCTGATATCGCCTCTGCGCTGGCTAAGTCCGACATGTTCGACTTCTTGATCGATATTGTACCCAGAGAAGAGGCAGCTTCTCACGCGAAGAGAGCTGCTGCCCAACCGGCTGGTTCTGCTCCGGCGGTTCCGGCTGGTAGTGGCCAGGCACGAATGGCCGGGAACATCGCTCAGCCAGGCTCTCACCCGATGGCCGGAGCCGAGTACATGAGTGGTCATGCTCTTGGACATGAACAGGATTATCGCCAAAACCCGAGCCTCTACGCCGGCCAAGTCCCCGCGGCCCCTTCTGCAGCATATGGACAAGCGCAGGCAGCGGGCACAATGTATGGCGAGATGGAAAATATGTACCCGTATCCGGCTATGCAGGCCCAGCAGGTGAGTTGTCTGTAAATCTCAAATATCGAAATCACCTAACACGTCTGAAGGCGCAGATGACATCCGAGGAATTCGAATGAGCGAATCTCGCCCAACAATGAAGCGTATCGCTGCCAAGGCTTCGTACTTGATGCGCTTGACGATGCAGTTGTTTTTTTCTTATAGTAATGGGCCATCGGGAACACGGTATAATTGTCGCGTTTGTATTTCTCTTGCTATGTTGATTATCATGTCTCAAATTACAGGGGTGATCTGTGCAGGAAGCAGGCACCCAAGACTACCATCATAAATTGTTCATTCCGCACTTATCGTCACATTTTCCCACTCATTTCATCATGCCAAACCTGGAAGAAAGGTTGGATAGTGGCGCGCTTCTCGTGGATGCTTGAGTGGCACTGCTGGTAAGTCTGTAAAAATTAGCATGCGTAAGTATAGCTCATTCGAACCAACGTACTTCTCCAGTAGAACAGGCCCGTTTAGAGCATCGACGCGACTATATTTCTTGTTTCGGACGGACATGTCATAAAATTCTTCGTGGTTGTCTGATTGCAACAGGTTGACAGTTTGTTGCAGTTCGTCCAAGTTCTCTTTCAGCATTTCGCCGTTCTCGAGACTGTTCACGAATTTGGTCAAGTATTGTACATCTTGGGCAAGAGCCGAAACTGCGGCGCTGCTGATATACTTGACATCTGGAGAGAGAGGTAGCGCCTGCAGAGGTGTTAAGACGGCTATTGAGTTTACTGGAGCCGTGTACATACCAAGATCTTGTTTGCTGTATGACTGAGCGCATCGAAGTAGATGAGCTCTTTAATCTCTCGTGGCAGGCCAAGAAGGGTAGAGTTCATGATGTTTGACAAGTACCGTGTCAGCGTCTGCATGTAGCTACTTGGCTCGTCCGCATCAGTTGTGATAAACCTGCATCTGTTGTTAGGCGTGTTCTGCGATTAAGATCATGCACACTGCGACTTACCAGTCGTATTCCGCGGTGTCTACAAGATCATCGATCTTGGAGTTGACAAGCTCGAATATTCGCTTCTCAGCGGTCTTCTTGTTATTTCGGAATTCTTCCGTGGCGTTGAGGCGTAACGGGCCGCCGGCAGATGTGGAAGATCTTGCACTTATGAGAAGAAGCTCTAGTTCTTGGCACGCAGTCTCGAAGTGCTCCAGGTTTATCAAAATCTGGACGATCTGGCCGAGGTACTGGGAGCTGAGACGCTCAACAAGAGACCGACATACTTTCTCGGTCAAGAGTTCATCGAGAGACTATGTTCACATAAGTATGCGCTGAGCTACACGAACGACGAGGAACGAAGCTCTTACCTTTCGTAAAGACTCATCAATGACATCTGAATGCTGGAAATGATCATCTGAGAAGAAATAAAACTGGTTGAGAAAGTTCTGGATGTCGATGCAGCAGAGTGGGTACATTTGTGAAAATGGGAGAACGCAAGGAAATCTGTTGTGGAAGTCAGAGTAAGAATGGAACTGAACTGTTCCGGGTTTGAACCTACGTGATGCTCCCCATGTCCTGCTCTGGAGTGTACCAGCTCACGTTGAGTACTTTTTCGAACTCTGCCTGCGAGTTGATTGCCATTGGCATGTAATCGTCGGTAGACACAATCTGTACATCGAATGTCAGTGTCACGAAAAATTTGCTTCCCCTCTCTTAAAATACCTCTTGGAAGTCTTCGCTAAATCTGCGTCTGAGTAGTTCGGCGTATTTGTCGAAAAGTGTGAGCATGAAAGTTTCCAAGCTGGAGACTGGATAACCGTATCCCTGAAATGTTGTTAGTGACGAACCGTTGGATGTATCGTTCTTCATCGTTCCTACCTCCATTGTTTGAATGAACAACGCAACAATTCCTTTGATCTTCAGAAGTACCTCGGCATTTGTCACATCACCAAGGGCCTTCGACGTCAAATTTATCGTAGTGCTGCACATAGATTCCCACAGCTCTTCTACCTATAGTTCAGTTAGTATTAGGGACAAATGAGCGTGGATGGAAACATGCCTCAATAGCAGATCGAAGATGAGGTACCCTTCGCATTGTGGCCTTTTCAAGAATGGCGAAGCCAGTTATGCCTTCCAAGAGACTGCTCAGGGATGACTCGTCTTCTGTTAGAAGGTCGACGGAGCTAGGGAGCAGCAAATCTTTTTGTTGCCGGCGAGTGGCTGCGTATTCTGATCGAAAACGGTCTGACTGGTTCAGAGCCTCGTGTATATGGACTGCTTCAAATAAAGGAGTAAACGCAATTTGTAGCTCCTCATTATCCAGCACATCAAGCTCCTCGCTTTCATCACAAACCAGCTCGATAGAAGAATTCAGCTTGAAATTGGTCAAAAACTGGTCGTCCTCGACTCGTTTCTTCTGCCGTATTCGCCTCTGATCGGTATAATACCATGCAAGCTCTCCGAGAAATTGCGAAGCTTCGCGAATGCGAAACAGCCACGTATTTAAGTCAGCCATGACTGCCTCGGAAATCGCCTTTCTGGAGGCGGGAATAGACTTTTGAATGGCGTCGGCGAGGCGATGCTGCGTGGCATAACGGTTTTGTAGTATCGGGACGAGATGCTCATTTTGGAGATCTTCGAGAGACTTGAGTGCTGAGTAGTAACGCTTGCGGCGGACAAGGTCGTGGGCATGATTGACAGCATGCAGTACTTTCAGCGACTCCTTGAGAGCTTCCGATGCGTCTGAGATGTTTTGTCGGATGGCTTTTGTATTTACCAATGCACTCTTCTGCTCTGCAAGCTTCTCAGTGCTCGACTGTATAGATTGATTGAGCTTCAGGATTTCGGCGATGAGTGCAACGGTATCTTCGCGGACATTCTGAAGTTGATTAACGGAGTCCAGGAACTCCTCGTGTTTCGTCATTCCGATTCGTTCGATATCCGCTTCTCGATCTTCGGTGTATTGGTTGAGACACTGAATAAGTGCCGGTGTCCTGCGCGAATTCGATGCATCTTTGAGGACAGGTATGAGGTGGTCGAGGAAATCGCCGTCCGAGGATGTAAGTATGATCTGCCTGCAATCAGCAACCAGAGCTTCACGCGACAACGGCGTCCCGCCGCCCTGATCTGTCCTTCCTTACCTGTGGCACCACAGACGCATAATCATCGATGGCCTCTGGTCGTCGCGGCATATTTGCGTAGCTGGTTGCGCATTCCTCAGCGGACGGCTTTGTTGTAGCAGTGACAATCGGAGGTTGTCAACGTGGCAGCGCGGTTGAAACGAATGATGCTGGCTCAGCCCCACATTCGTGGCAATGGGCGTTGGTGGTGAGAGCTGCACTTTAACAGAAATAAGCTGCATTTTGAGCAGTTGACCATTGATTCGATTTATAGCCACCAAAATTGTTATTGGAACTTCAAACAATTGTTTTATTACCCGCTTCAGATTCTGGTCGAAAGCACACGGTGAAGGTGTGATCAAGCGCGGCCGTTGCCGCATCGACACTTTGCCAGCTGCCGAGGCCGACAGCTAATCTTTTGTAATGTTTGCCCACCGCCAGATCTGGCACTGAGAGACCGGCTATATGAAATTTTGGCACAGTGAAGTGAATAAATGTATTGGAATTAACTGCAATCTGTACTTTTTGATTACCGAAGGTCAGAAATGCCATGATGTGGCGAGCGGCCAGGTTAATGACAGGCACAAAGCCAGGGGTGTGTACAAGCTTACATCATTTCCCAAACACAGGCAGTATTCAATAATGAGCACATCTTGAAAAGAGCATATGATGTACTGCGGATGGCTCCTAAACTGGCTCATAGTCGCCAGGCACACTGACATCGAGCGACAGCCTATCCATGGCAAGCCAAAGTTGAAAGGGAGCATTAGGTAAGTTAGAGTCTGTTTGATACCTCATAAGGGCCCTCGTTTACTGTAGCAAATGAGAAAACAGATACATCCGCGGGAGGGGAAGGTTGCTAACATCTGTCAGGTGCGACGGGCCGTCAACCTTCCTTCACTAAACGTCTTTAGCAAACGTCGGTGTCCGCAGATTTTTTCCCACTCGTTTACAAAAGACAAGCTCCCACATTCCAACACAAATTCCGAAGTTCTCTATATAATACAGCAAATATAGGTTGAGATGCCTTTATCAACCCGTTCTTCCTCTGGGGAGGGTGACTCGCATAGAGGATCCCCCGACACCAGGTTGACGGCCCCCTCTCCCGATGACAAAATCAAGACAAACAGCGCGCTCTCTCGAGAAGCTGCGATATCCAGAAATGAAGAGAATACGAACAACAACCAAGTTGCCCACTTCCGGCCGGAAGATAAGCGAGACGCAGACAAAGACCCATTCGTGACCCCAGGCCGAACCTCCAAGAGTGGACTGTCTCCAACTGCGTCTGCATTCAGTCCATTTCCCATTTCAATGAATGCAATGCAATACCCCGAAATACCTGTATTAATCAATACCCTGAGTCAAGACATGGGCATGTCCAGAGTTTTGAGAATCCTTCCGGAAGGAGTCACTCGGCAACAGGTCGAGGAGTGGCTGGAGGTTTGTAAAGCGAGCCAGAGAATCACAAAGCTAAGTTGCTGACGATTAATCAGGAGCTTGAGATAGACGCCAAAATATTTCACGGCGACAAACAGATCATCGAGAACAATGCTGGCGTGAGTGTTTTCTTTGACGACATCAGAGACGCTTGCATCTTTCAGTCGGAAACGAGCGACTCCAAACATGATTGGCGAGCCATTTACGTAAGTTGAGTTGAATCGAATTACAATGTTCAAAGTAGTATGCAACTGACATCTGCAATAGGATAGCTCGGTCGATTCGCAAACCTCACCTCAAAGCAGCCAGTTGGTGGTTCTGGCTACAATACCTGCGGGTTCACCGACCAGCTCTGGACTGGTAGCCACCCAAGCGATCATGAAACTTCGAGCTCATGGGGAGATATTCGCCTTTGTCAAAAATGCCACTTTTCCGGACGGGTCTTTCCGGGGCATCGTGGAATTCTGCAACACCTCAGCCGCCAGAGTAGCGCTCGCTCAAACGCAACCTTTGGAAGCCAGTCACGTAAGCCTGAACGGCCCGCTTCTAGCTTAATCGCTAACAACATTTGAAAAGGGCATTCAAATTAATTGCACGCCATATTATGAAGAGCAACACCCCACAAACGGTTATACTGCGAACATCCGTGATTCTCCAAGTGCCTCGATGTCCAATGGCTGGGAATTTGGTTTCGCAAATCCGAAGCAGAGCACGATGGGTTCTACGAACCTCTGCCTGAGCCCCTCACTTGCTATGTATCCTGTCATTACACAGTCTCAATTTACGCCAAGCTACCCATATTTGATGAATTCCTTCATTGCCAGCGGGCATGGAACCGACGTCACGCCCCTTTCGACTCCAATCTCTCCCTCTTACCAGAGAGTGCCGGCTGCCTATCGCAAACCCCCATCTCCAGCCCTGACTGTACATAATGGATATAGCCCATCGAGAGCAGCTTCTTCATACAGCAGATTGGACCGGCGGCAGCACGCTGCGCGGGTGAACAGGAACTCTTTCCAAAGCCCAAGCAGCCACCACAATCATGTTGATGTTCACCGTATTCGAGACGGAATTGATGTTCGAACTACGGTACGGGCACCTCGACCGCTTCTCTTGAGCAAAGGTTCCTAACATCGTTAGATAATGCTGCGGAACATACCGAACAAAGTAGACCAGGCCATGCTCAAAAGAATCGTGGACGAGTCAAGCTGGGGAAAATACGATTTCATGTATCTCCGGATCGACTTTGCCAACGACTGCAAGTACGTCGCCCCATAAAATATATTGAAGAAAAACATAACTAACCACTGAAAGTGTTGGATATGCATTCATCAACTTTGTCGACGTAAGTTTCACTGCAATCTTTGTTTTGAGATAAGCTAACATAAGAACAGCCTCTGGATATCATTGATGTAAGCCAGTCAAGTGTTTTGATGATATACGGTCTACTAAATCCGTCACACAGTTTGTCGAGGCCCGTGGCAATCAGAGATGGTAAGTGGGGCCGTTCACTGTGGTATCAGCACCGCTAACAGGGCGACCAGGAATTGCTTTAAAAGTGACAAAGTCGCCGAGGTTTCTTACGCCAGTTAGTAAAACTAAAGACGCTACCATGAGACCCAAAATCTCGGTCATTAATGTTGATTTTTACATTAGCTATACAAGGAAAAGATTGCTTGGTGCAGAAATTCCGCAACAGCTCTGTCATGCTTGAAGCGGCTCATTACCGGCCAAAGGTAAGTCCATCATTACTGTCAATTTAAACATCCTAACGTGAAATTGCAGCTGTACTTCACTTCAAATGGCCCCCTGCCAGAAATGGCAGGGCAAGAAGAGCAATTCCCGGACCCGGATAACCAATCCAAAATGAAGCGAAGCTGCGAAAATGCCGAACATGTTGGTCAGTTACCGAATGCGCCAACGCGATCTCGTAACTAACCGTTACAGGATTATTTACCCCGAATGCCGGACAGCATTTTCGAGACGAACAGAGACGGAGACGCTCGCAGTACGATCGGGGTACTCGGCTCGCTGCCCTTGAAGAGTACGACTTGGAAGCAATACAGCACCTTTACATAGGGAATGAGAGACCGGCATGATCGGTGATAATTGAAGGAACGCATGTCTGCTCAACGAGCTGGAAGCTATATATATGATGGAAGCTGCTTTGCTATCTATCGCTAAAAAAAAGCAATGGGAAAACAAACACGATGTCATGACAGAGAAGTTCGCTAAATACAATCCAATCAAATCGCTGTAGTAATCGTTGAATTAGTTAAAACAGAAGGCATATAAAATATTTGAGCCATTAACAATTGAACACATTAGGCTTTCGTAATCATTGGGTATCGTTGAGACAAGTAGAGAACAGAGTCGATTGTGGGTGTAATTATCGCCCCGGTGAAGACATATCCTCCGGTAGAGCAGGCAGCGGCTTGCGAGAGCTCAGGTGGCGGCCACGCACTTCATAACTCGTAGCTTGTATTGCTGACGAATGGCTACTCGTTTGCCATTCCGACGCAGGGCTATCGAGTTCATGATGGGGCGTTAGAGGAGGAGAAGGTCGCTGATAGCCGTAGTCATCCATGTTAACTTGGGGCCCGCATAAGTGCCGTCGAGGGGGAGAGTCGACCACAGGAGGATCCGGCGTGGTGGGAGTTCGCGTGTCAAGCCGGTATCGTGGCGAGCCCCCGGGGTACATGTCTCGCCTCTGCATTGATGCCAGAATCTCTGCAAAGGCGGCACTGGTTCCCATTGACTGGTCTGAGGGTGAACCGAGATACGGGATAGGGACACCTCGAGAAAAGATGACCAGAAGTAGACATGACAGCAGCAGGATAGCCTGTACAATTGCCATCCGTTTCTGGAACACAACTTCATCTGCTAGCACATGTAGTCGTGAGCTGAGAGCCAAAATATCTCGCTGGGACTGGTCTTTTTGGCTTTCAAGGGCCAAGACTGTTGATTGCCAAATTTGATCGTACTGATCTCTGAAATTTCGCAGTTCGGCCAAAACTGTTTGGTTCAGATCAGTGAGGACTGATGCGATCTTGAGCAATTGTTTCTGCTCAGCTCGCTGAAAGGCGTCTTGGACGTGCTTGGATTGATCCTCGACATATTTTAGTGACAGAGTAAGATTTGTTTCGACCTGTTGTAGGCGCTTTGTGACAGAATTGAAGAAACCTTCCTGCATTGTCGGCGGCGAAGGTGTGGCAGGATTTGTCCCATTGCTTCTGGGCTTGGTGTTCTGGGTTCCAGGCGCGGAACTTTTGCCCGCAGCTGCCGCTGGTGAAGCTGAAGAGGATGTCTCTGTGCCAGACTGCTTCGCATTCTTGGTTGACGGGCTCGCGGTAGATCGTTCATTGTCAGAAGATGAGTTTGAATATCCGGTTGGTTTTGAAGATTCAACGGAAGTAGATGCTGTCTCAGCAGCGACGGTGCTCTCTTGTGAAATTGGCGTTAAATCTCCTGACTCCGCCACTTGCTTTCCTCCAACATTGCCTGCTTGTGAAGATTTGTCTTCTTCGATAGAAACCGTAGAGCTGTTGATCGCTGTATCGGAGGCATTCGCGACCGGACAGGTCGTAACTGGTGATAGGAACGCCATGGTATCAATGCGAAGGGACATATCGGTCAGATTCGCGACAGATATGTTGTTTTCCTCCAAGTTTTGAGAATCGGTGCTGTTGTCCGGCACGGAGATACTCTCACTATTCACAACTCCTTCTATTTCCCCAATCACATCATCCTCGACCGCAGTCTCGCTATCCTTCCATTTGTCCAGCATTCGAGAACCATGAACGCGGACCAACGAGACAGGGCAGTAGTACTCATTGCTGTAGTGCGTCAGAAACTCCAGTCTGAGATATTTTGCCCAAATTTGTGGGTTTTCGACCAGGAAAGCCTGAATATCGCGGGAATTTCTAGCTTCAAAAGTCCCTAGCTCTTTCCATTTGTCCATTTTGACAGGATATCGATCGCTAACGCTGACTCGAAAATGTCGAATCATGCTTGAGAAGAATTCGAAATTGGCCAATACGATAGTATCGACCCAAATGTCGTCGGTAAGCTCAATAATAACATATTTGTTCTTCGTGGCACATTCGAGCAACATGTATGTGTCTTTGTTCTCGACGAGAATAGCTTTCGAATTTTTCGCACCCGAGCTCGTTTTGAGAATGGTAGCTCCAGCATCGAAAGAAGCAAAAGAGAATCTCTCTTTGCAGGTTTTCCCGGCGTCTTTGCTGCGATGTAGCGTGGGCCGGCCGACTTCAGAGCCTAATTCGTCGAATTGCTCATCGCCTCGCCTCGCCTCCTCCCGGCCACCATCCGCGTCGGAATTTTCGGAGTATCCGCCAAAATCAAGAGATATTTCACCTTCATCTCCGAGTCCATCGTTCCCGACGTATGCTTGGTATTTGTGGCGTTCATCGGCTTGCGGTTCGGCGCCTTTACGCTGCTTTAGCTCTTGGGGATCCTGCCCAGTCTTTTGCAGCATCATTTCTTTCCAGTCTTCAAACGACATGAAGGGTTCGGCAGTGGAATCTGATGTTTCGACCGAATCTGCGCTGTGACTGGCATCTGTTGTCGACGTTGGGCCGCCAGCGGTCGTGGTGTCCTCAGTTACAGATGCGGTGTCCTCAACGGATGTTGTTGGTTGTGTGGCGGTGACAGCGGGTGCGTCCTCGGACACGGTAGTGATAGAAATGCTTGCCCAGCTGCTCGTCAGGCATGATTGCGGCAAAGAATGTGTTATGTAGTTTATCGTCCGCGCCTCGCACTGGCTCGCTCCAGTTACGGGGCCGCCATTATTTGATATCGGTGTCGTCTCCGCCTGCGTCGACTGTGTCGTCTGCTCGGTCGCGTCAATGGTTGAGGCCGCCGCAGCCAAAATTAGAAGGGAAGCCGCCACCCTCCAATATAATTTTCCCATTCTCATGATTTCGTCGACAGAATCACACCCATCTGAGGCCCCAGTGTGCGAAAGTTTTCAGATGCGAGGATGGCAAGCGTGAACCGTTTTGCGGATGATCTGTCATGATTTGAGCAGGCGTCGTGGGGATGGGAACAGCTCGCCCCACCCACCCAACCGTCAGCCTGGCACTCCAATACTGTGATTCTGGAGCGAGGAAGCATGATTCACTAGTACTTTCATTATAAGTACACGTGTTGAAGCAGTGCGAATTGATTGGGTTTTTGTATTTTTAATATTGTAATCTTCCGTTCATCTACTAAAGTGTCAAGTTTCTCTTAAGCACGGAAAATGCTGCCGTCTTGTTGCCAACCGTCAGGAATGACATGAAACTGTTAATGGCCACCAGTGTATCAATGTCCCGGTTTCGTTGTACCACATCATTAGCCTCGAGAGCCTTGGAATATAGGTTGCAACCTAGTTGACTTAGACCCAGTAATTGGAATAAGCGGCCAACGTTGTAATATCTTTCCGCCAGAGGTCGTGCTCCAGGCCCTTCGCCTGCCTCAAAGTACTGGGCTATGAAAGCCTGTCCTTGCAAGAGAAGATATTGGCGGTTTGTAGACTGCCTTTTCAACCCATAATGGACGTAGGCTAGACCAAGACTAAGGTTTATCATAGGGTTCACTGGGTCAAGTGACCTTGCTCGCAGGAAGTAGCCTGGGGGTGGTATTAGTGACTGCGCTTAGAACCTGTATTCTTCCTTCCAACTTACTGATGGCATATGTATAACTGGTCGAGGTGAAAAGAATATGTCCGTAAAGCATCAGAAGGCATGCATCCATATCGACTCTCGAAGAAGTAGCCTCTCCGACGTCGGCGGCATCGAACTTTTCAGAGAAAAGCCCCTCGTGACTGTTGTCGATGGCTCGGATCTGACGTAAAATAAACTTCTGTGCCGGGCCAGAAGTATACCAAGAAATAGGTGACTGGCATAACTTGGAGAGAAGAGCGAACATTCTACTTGAGTCTGTCATTATCTTGTCTCTCATCAAATGACGGGCAAGGGAGATACAGCGCTCCTCATCGTTGGTATAAATAGCGCAAACTATGCTTGTCAGTATCACAGTAAAGGATCACGGCAGATGACAACTAACCAGTCCAGGCAATATGTATAAGAAATTCATGATTTGTGGCCTGGAAAACCACCGAGTCTTTCGCAGCCTCGCATACCTGGTATGCTTCCTCGCGTTGATGATTCATAGCAAGACCGATGGCATAGTCCAGGAAAATGTTCAACCAATTGTCAAAAGAGATGCCCTGGTGCATGCCTTGCTGAGAGCCATTCGCATTATTATCAGCCTGTGGTGCAAGTGCTATGTAAACAAGTATTAGCCAACTAAAAATCCCCAAGGTGAACGAATCGGGTACTTACATCGCGTCAAGCGCTCATACATCTCAGAAAGTTCGTTATCCGGCGCTTGTGAGTCTTGTTGGCCATGAGATGGACCTTTTCTCAGGAAATGA
Source organism: Lecanicillium sp. G3 (assembly GCA_037575805.1). NCBI lineage: Eukaryota > Fungi > Ascomycota > Sordariomycetes > Hypocreales > Cordycipitaceae > Lecanicillium > Lecanicillium sp. G3. The sequence goes on along the minus strand of JAZHPD010000012.1, from coordinate 564,188 downwards.
AGATATTTATCCCAAGAATAGAATCGCTTTAGAGACCTGAAGTCATCAACCAAATCCCGAGAAGCATTCATCCATTCGTCAACGAGTTCTTTCCCACCCTGGGAAATTTGAAGTTTTAAATTTCTCACGATCTCATACTGCTGTGATAGCTTCAAAGCGCGTGCTTGCTCGTCTTGTCGTATGGCATCTGCTCCGGCAAGTCGCTTGGGTCTATATCTTCGTGGGACGCGCGCAGTCCTGCCATGTTGTGATAAACGACGGCGTACTTCTTCCTGATGGCTTTGGCGACGGGGCAGCTGGGTAGCGTCATCCATCTCTCCGTGGCCAACTTGGTACTGCGCGTCTCTCAAGGCCATGGCCTCCGCTGCCAAGATCAAGGCCTCCTCGCCTTCTTTTGCTTTCTCATACATATTTGCCAGTTCGATACGGGCATCTATAGAATCTTCATCGGCATCAATAACAGAGAGAAAGCATTCTTCAGCTTTTGGCTGCTCCCCTGCCAGAATATAACATCGGCCGAGCTGCAGTAAGATGGTAGAATCCGGGGTATCAGAGATATCGCGAAACACTTCCAACAAATTTGTGGCCAAATCCAAGATGTTACTCTTCAATAGCTCTTCCGCAAGATCGTAGGCGACTGAAGGAAACTCCGTCACGAAATCTCTGGTTTGTTGGGACGTGGTGTCCAAGAGCTGCAGATGCATCTACTACTAGTCAGCAAGACCGCGCATGTATCACATTTGATAGATGCCTACCATTGCTTCCTCCTTGTCAAGGAGTCTGAATCGTAGAATTGCCAGTCGCATTCTCAGGTCGAGAGGCAGCGATGGACCGTATAACTCGAGCGAAAATCCCGCGTCAGCAGCTGACGGATTTGCTTGCCGCCTCTCCATGCCCATGTCCCATTCCCGGTCATCCTCCTGGATTTCGTCCCAGTACTGCTCAGATTCGCGTCCAACCATCCATCTAGAGAGTGCCTTGAGTTCTTTGATGGTATCTCGGTAGCTACCACGGGATGCACAGAAATCAATGTATATCCCTATGTCGTACCATAGTCCATCAAATCTATTGCCAGGTCCTGTCGGAATGACGAGGTCGAAGAAACGTCGGTATGCTGTTTTCGCTGACAATGCTGCCGATGCATTCTCCTTGTTGTCCGCACATGTCTCCGCTAGCTTGCGTACAATATCAAGATCCGCGGGGCGCTGTTTCAACAAGTAGTTGTATTCCAGGATTGCCTGCGAGAAATGGCCCTGGCTGTGGCATACGGCTGCTTTTCCGAGTCTCGCTTCCACATTGTACGGGTCTGCTCTCAGTGCTGCTGAAAAACACAAACGTGCTGTTTTCATATTTGTTTCCTCGTTATCGCCAATATTGTCAAGAGCGTAGGATGCGCAGGAGAGCCAGCCGCCAATATCCTTTGGTCGTAGATGTGCTGCATAGACCATGGCTGCCAGAGCCCGGTCGAACTCGCCCTGCTCTCGGAAGATGGATGATAAGGCCGTCCATGCTTGATGGGTCTCTGCGTTGATCCGAATAACCTCAGACACGAGCTCCAAAGCGCGATCATAGTCACCGGCGAGAAAGGCCTGGTTTACTCTGGACAAGCGTGCGGTGATATCGCCTCGAGGCTTAGCCGCCTTTCTTGGGCCTCTCGATCCTCGACCTCTTATACCGCCACGAGAAGGTCTGTCCTGAGACCCATTTCCTCCATGAGAGGCCAGAAATTCACGAACAGATTCATCGAATTTTGCAATGTCCCCCTGAAGCTCCTCAAGATCGGAGTCGGCATCCGAGTGATCATCCTGGAGCACACTCGCCATGATCAAGAGTTAGTAGAGCCTAAAAAATTCTGGCCGGGTGTCAAAACACGAGAAAGGTATAGTCTGGATCAACACGATAATGAAGCTATGCAGTTATGCTTCGCCCAATTCGCCAGATGGCATTCTCTGAGCTTGCGGATGAGAACTTGTATCGGGTCACGAAAAGGAAAATGTTGTTGAGGAATATTCGGAGCTATTAGATGGAAATCGAGTTGCTAAGCGCATTACAGTAAATGGGTCGTCAGGTGGTGTTTGATCTATGAATTAGAGGAAGTGGAGCAGGTCGTGAAGAGTGCGGTGCTGGTTGGCATTTGCCCCACATAACATGGAACCTACACGAAGAACACCAACTGATGATAATCACATTGTCTATGAAAGTCTTTTTTTTTTTTAAAAAAAAAAGGAGAAAATTGTGTACATTTGTTAAATGAGCCTGCCATATTATGCATATTTCATGGTTGAACGCGCATTGATGGTCGTATCGTTTCAGAAGGAAGATTAACATTGTCCGGGCCAAATGTCCAAATCAAATCTACGCCTCTTCGGTTATGATGCTACTTCGTAGAACAAATTGATTGCGCTTTTCGATTTCATCGTTTCCTTGCCCGCCCTGTACCTGCAGAGTGGACATTAACCGATGCGTCCATCAGCCTTGGCATCTGTGGATTGTGTCAGCTACGGTTTCGCACAGAAAAGAAAACTATGTCAACGTACCCTTTACCTGCTCAAAAACTTTCAGCATCTTCCTCCTTGCTCCAAGGGCGTTGACACCGCGGTCTTCCAGAGCCTTGTCGTCCAACTCAATGAGATCTGTCCATTTCATATCCTTCAGATTGTCCGTGTACTTATGCAGGCGCAGACTGCGGAGCCAGCTTGGGATATCCTGCAGTAGAGTCGGGTCCGTCGGGTCCTCTGGTGGCTTCGAGCTGCCTCTTCGGCCTCTGGGAGATCGGCCACGCACCATGTCGGAGTGGTCAGACAAATATCCTTCGTGTCCGGAAAGGGCTAGCTGACCCAGGTTCACAGCAGGGATACTGTTAGCCATAACACCAGGGGAGCCATCGTATGCGCTCAAGAAACCATTGTGTTGGGGAGAAGCAAAGTGAGGCACCTGGCCAAGAGGTTGCTGCATGGAAAGACCTGGGGACTTGGGCCGCGACCGATTGCCCATTCCAATGCCCTGTTGCGCCTGCAGGGCAAGTATTTGCTCTCGGCTCAGAACTTGGCCATGTTCGTTGATCATGACAACGTTGGCACCGGGAATGTTGAGACCATGTGCGTGAGGAGGAGGCGAAGCAATCTGGCTGCTTCCAGGGGCGTCGTTTGAGCGGGCCCTCCGGTACTTGCGAGCATCATCCAGGGCAAATCGATTGTTCACAGTTGAGAGAGCGGCCAGCTTCATAGCAGTTGCATTCGCCACCATATCAGCTTGTGAACCAGGCTGCTGCTGATTGGTATTGAATGTGGATGTCATCGGCGTGTTAACCATGGAGGCCCAATTTCCACTGCCCCCATTGTTGTACGGCGAGAGCATTGGGAGATCGGACGAGTTCTTCTCGGGAGCAGCCAACGTAGTGCTCTGAATGGCAGAAGTGTTCCCTAGCTGCGGAAGCGGCGACATCAATCCTCCCGATGACGAGGGTTGTGCAAACTGACCCATGGGGGCTTGTGACGCCGAGCCTTTAGCACCGTTCTGATCCGAGCCCCAGGGCGAAACACCTTCCCGCGAGTCTTGGTGACCGGCCATCGAGGATCTTGGGTCTACAGCTGCGCTGTTTCTATTCGAGGAGGGCGGGTTTCCAGTTTGCTGAGTGAACTTGGCCTTCTCAGTCGCAATGGCTGCCGCGGCGTCGGGGAACATGGCGTTGATAGTTGACGAATCCAAAACCGAGTGACGTTTACCGGGGGCAGCGGTCGAGGCCGATGTGCGAGCGAAGGAGTTTCGGGAGGAGTCGACAGTGAGCTTGTTCATGGCATCGCTGAGTCGGTTTGACATCGGATCTACGGAGCGTGTTAAAAACTGGTAATAGGCATAAAACCACCATGGTAAACTTACCCTTGTCAAAAGTTGCTGGCGAGAGAACACCAGACATTGGGTGGTTTTTACCCATTTGCTGCAGCACCTGAATGAAGAAACGAATTTGCACTTGGGTGGTTTGCTGCAATAGAGCATACAGTGCTGCCGTACGCTCAGCTTCACTCAGGACACGGAACCATTGCTCGATGGCGCTCAGTTCATCCTTGAAATCCTGGTCGAGCGTTGCCGCCGCCATTTCTTCCAGAGTTGTTTCATATTGGTCGATATCGGCAATCCACTGCTGAGCAATTTTATCCTGTGAATCGGAATCAAAGGCAGCCTGGCCGTGAGACTGCTGAGACTGGCCGTAGAAGTCCGACGACGGCCGGATGCGACTGGACGGAGCTGGTCCCGAGATAGCGCTCATGTCCGCAGATGCTCGCAGTGAGCTTGCAGATCCAACAGCTCGTGAGGACGGAGGACGCAGCGAAGAGGCCGAGTTTGCTTCAGGGGTGCTGTTTCGATTTCCGATAACGTGGTTCCCCGACATGTTGAGCATTATTCGATCGAACACGGTTCGAGGTCGAGAAGAAGCGGGTTCAGGGGATAGAATGACGGGCAAATATTAACAAGAAGATAAGTCTGCTTGCTCCTGCAGCAAAATGCTGACCTCAAAGGAGTTCCGGTAAGAAGATGAGAGACAGACTATCGCATGTTACGGAACGAAAGTAAATTCTGTACAACAGAGGTTAGCCAAGGCATGGGGTGGCGAGGGCGGCGCCTAAGCGCTTTGTACCTGTAAAAACGGAACAAGTCTGCAAAGAAAATAGAGTGTCTGCTGCCGGGCAAACAGAAGTTGGACCCAGAGGACTATAAAGCAGCGATGCAACCAGAGCCACGAAGGATGGGCAGTGTCCGAGTTGGCAAAGAGGTGGAGATGCGTCGAAACAGTGTGGTGCGCGCAAGGCTCAGCACTCCGTTGCAGCGTCTTAGGTAATGCACCTAAGCTCGGTGGCAGCGCTCCGTGCCGCTGGTCACCAGCCACCTAGCCAATGGCCGTAACGTTAGCCGTTTGGGATATTTTGCAGTACGGCCGTGCTGCCAATGATTTATTTATTAAAGCAAACATGATTCATGCGGTATTTTAATCAGACTGCGAAAACATCCAGGCGACCCTTGTGAGTGACTTGACAGTAAATTACATTCGGAAGAGAAATTCACAAGATATACATCGCCGTTGTCCGTCTGCCCAGAGTCCTTGCCGCCCAGACATTGGCTGGCTAGTATCAAGCGTTGCTTCAGACCATGAAGTCTGCCCATGCCTGCTTATGTACACTTTTGACTTATCGGCTACAGTTGAAGTGACATATGTTGGCATAACTTGACGGATTGTAGCCAGCTGAAAGCCAACATTCATTTTAATCGGACGCACCCGAATTTCAATTCAAAGTGTCTCGCGGGCCGTGATAAGCGCTCTGTGGAAGGATTCGTACACCCGTTGGTAGCCTTGATCGGACAGCATTGAGAAGTTTTTATTTTGCATCATTTTTATTTGAAAATTCGTTATGAGCCCATTTGGACATCAGTTGACAGCCGAAAATGATTTCCTTTCATTCATTGACCAGCGCTATGAAAGCCAGGCCGGAGAGGTCGACTGGGATCCTCATTTTTCCTTCCCATCCAATCACTTATTCCGTTAAAACGCCATGAGAAGGTTTAAACAGTGTCGCGCTTGCCCTCCTTGGCCTCTTTCTGTACGCAATGGTTAGCATTCGTCCGGCACTGTTGAAAAAGTCGAGGGAAGTGTTGCGCACCAGGGCCTTCATGTTGCCGTGCAGGGCGTGTCTGTGGTTTCGGCGGAACTTGGGGTCGGTACCCTTGAGGGAGGGGTAGCGCGAGGTCTTCGGCTTCTTGATGCTGTTGAAATCGTCAATATTTTGACAACTGGTCACGGGGGAGAGAAACGAACCCGTTGCGGTGCGCCTTCCGCGACTGGTTGTGCTGAGAACTGTTCTTCGATTCTGTGGAATGGTGTGTTAGAGTCTTTCTTTTACCCGCATTCTGCGTTGTCGCGGGCTACTCACTGGCCATGGCTGCTGTTTGATGTGATTGCTATCAAATAGGTCGAAACTCGCGATGCTGCGAAGCAAGCGGAAAATGTGTGTGATTTCCAAAACCCTAGCGAGAGGGTGGGGCGGATGCTGACATAATACGTTAGCCGTAACCGACTTGCATCATGCACATGAACAAGTGCCCCGCCAAAACATCGCTTAGTCAGAATATCTTGGTCCGAAAGCTGGAAGTTGTGGCTCAATTGTGTTAGTTTTAAATATTTTTGGTAGCCAGACGCTGATATGCCATCTCAATAATTTCTTGGGATTGACCGTGTTCACAATTAACCCGGAAAACTTCATGAACATAAATGAAGAAGTTGAATAATCGAAAAAATACACGTGAGATACGGAAACAGCCATTCTAACCCGTGATAAGACGCCGAGTAAATCTATCTATTTGGACGTGAGTAAAGTTGCGCCAGACGCAGCCTGGCTAGCTGCCGCTGTGGCGACTTGCGATACCTTTCCGGAACGAAGCGATGCAAGGTATCTAAAGAACAAGACAAACAAAAGCTCAACGCTGTTGTGATGGGTTAGCAAACGAACTAGCAAGGGGCGTGGGCAGCCAAAAAACTTGAAACTTACCGTTCTTTAGTCATCATCAGGATACCTTGTACCAAAAATCCCTTCATAATCTGTGGGCCGATACCCTTGAACAAGCCGAGGAGTCCTTCGTTTTCCACGATGAAGGCCATGACCTCTCCGAAGGTCTTGAAGGGTCTACCCTTTCTCGACGCGGGGGGCTTGGACTGCAGACCGACCTTGGCGACGATGAGAGGCTGAGTGGCGATGGTAGCCAAAGCTTTGGATGTTGCGCCAAGAACTAGTACGCTGTTAGAGGGGACTTTAGGAGCATCACCTGCATAGCAACTTACTGAAGGCCTCCCAGGGTCGAAGGTTGTTTCGACCGGGGAAAAAGCTCTCCTTGAGACGCTCGTAAGCGCCGTATGTGATGGCGGGGTTTACGACCAGAACCAAGCTGGCCTTCAATCCTCGCCAGAGACCGCTGACGCCATCAGGACCTTCAATGACTTCCTTGCCCGTAGCAAGAAACGGTTTGCGCTCGGACTTGGAGGCTGTCTGCTGTCTTGTCGTCACCACAGCGACAGGAATTGTGAAGAGTTGGGCCAGGGCGCCGGCGACGGCTCCAAGGGACAATTCGGTGGCGGTCGAGTTGGGAGCGACACTCTTGCTGTAGGCGGCATATACCGAGCGGACGACCGTGTACCAGTAAAAGTAGGCAAAGTTGGTGGAAGCAACACCTAGCAGAGAGCCGCTCATGCCATTGTAGAGACCCTCAATGCCCTCCTCCTGGACAATTTTTGTGATGGCATCCCACGTTGAGGCATAATGAGGAATATCCTTGTCGGCGGTATCGGCAGCCTTCCTCGGCACTTGCACTTGAAGCTTGGTCTTGACGCTATATTTCGGCCGAGTTAGCCCACAGGTCTCCGAGCAAAAAGAAAAGGGAAAAAGACGAACATGTCAAGAGGGTAAACAAGCGCATTGGCGAAAACAGCACCAGTCGCGCCCGCGACGGCGCCGCCCCAAGGCGACATGGCAGGCTTCGATTGTCCCGTCATTGTAGCTGCTGGTCAGTAGCGACGTGGGCAGGGATGAGTCGAAGTCGGCAGATTTGGTGATATATGGTACTTAGACAGCCTGTCGCATCCGTCTCGGTAATTTAGTGATCAGTGAATGTGCCAAATACTTGTTCGGGGGAAAGGGAATAACAGGATCGCGCGGCCGGTGCAATGCTTCCAATTGAACCGTAGCGCTCCGAGAAAGGCACACTGGACCTCGGTCCCGCCGCCGTGTGGGCCAAGCTGGGTGCACTCGATAAAGTGCGCGACTCCCAGGTCTGGCACAGGCCTGGCAGATGGTACAGATGGCAGGGGCCTTTTTAGTGACCTCGGCTGGCCCACAACGCTCAGTAGTTGCGGCTGTTGAGTTGCTGAGGTACTGGTGAGCCACTGGTACAAAGTACTTGGAACGTTTACCAATGCAGTGCCCCCAACCCTGATTGCTAATGGTCCGTGTTTCTAAGGCACTCTGTCACTGAGGACTGGTATAACAAACGTCATGGAATTATTGGGCCGCATCAAGGCCGACGGGATCTTGTGACAGTAGCTCCGTCATCCTCCTGGCGCCCTTGACAGTTACCAGCATTCATCACGTGTAAGAACCCCGATACCTAAGCACCAGCAGCAGCGCCCGCAACGATTCTGTAAGGCATTGATCTGCCCTTTACCCGTGGATCTGTCATTACCGCTGCTACACACTGCGTCTCCTCCTATTACATATTCGGTATTCTAACATCTCACTCTTTTTTTAGAGTTTACCTGAATGGCTGCTTTGCATCGTGGCGCGTAACGAGCCGCATCCGTAAACTGCAAGCCAAGATGCCGCTTGCCAATAAAGCGAGGTATGCCTATATCGGGATGCCTGCCCACTACGGAGCGTTCAGCAAGACGAAACGCCTTCGTGCCCCATTCGTTGGCTGTCGTTCTTATCTGGGTCATTCTCATGACCGCAGTGGCTGCCCTCAACTCAGAGCTGTCGTTTTGCCGCAGATGCCATGAAACGCTGAAACAGGAAGAAAATATGGAGAAGGAAGCGCAGGTAAATTAACTATCGACTGTATGAACGAAGAGCGGCCGCTAACAAATGCGCAGGCCGCGGAAGCTCTAGTCTCAACATCAACGGGCAAAGCTGCTTTGGACCATGCAATCCGAGCTGCTGACTTGTACATGCGTGCTGCCAGCCGCACAGCCAACAAGCAGGATGCCAGTCGTTTCATGCGCAAGTGCAAGGAATTGATCGCATACGGCGAGAGATTAAAAACTCAACTGCCCCAAGTATCTGCAGGACGGCATGGGTCAGATATTCTGCGTAAAACATCCATCTTGCATGGTAATGAGTTTCCACCATGGGAGAACGACCCCTCAGATACCGAGTTCCAGCATGAACCGGGCCAAAGACTTTACACGTATGTTCATTCACAGACTCCCGACAGCAAAGCTGACAGGTCGTTCCAGCGACGAGACCAGGTTCAGCCTGTCCCCAGTACAAGCAGAAAACTTCGCTGCTTGGCAGAGACCACAAGACTTGGTTGATATGCCTCACGATGGTGATTTGCAATCCCTTATGAGAGCTTCACAGAGCTGCAACTTGGTCCAGGATGTCACTACCGACTGCTCCGTGGTAGCGAGCCTATCAGCAGCCATTGACATGTTGACTGGCAAGCATGCCGTAAGCTACAAACCGTAATTCCCGGTCCTAACCTTGATGGCTAAGTTTTTCGCTGAATAGGTACTTTCATCCATTATCCATCCGTTTGACCATGACAAAGGGCATCCCAAGATTTCCGCTTCGGGGAAATATGTGTTCCGCATGAATTTTAACGGCTGCTGGCGGCGCGTGGTCATCGACGATCGGCTCCCCGCCTCAAGGACTGATAGGACGCTTTTCGTGGTTGATCGACGGAATCCACGACTGATATGGCCCGCCCTGTTAGAAAAAGCCTACCTGAAAGTGCGCGGCGGCTACAACTTTCCGGGCAGCAACTCCGGGACAGACCTGTGGGTGCTGACAGGATGGATACCCGAACAGCTTTTCCTTCAGAGAGAAGACTTTGACCTAAATACCACATGGAGAAGGATCAAGGCCGCCCATGAAGCCCAAGATGTGGTGGTAACTCTGGGGACTGGAAGGATATCTGCGGAGGAGGAAGAGGTCATGGGCCTCGTTGGAGAACACGATTACGCTGTCCTGGACATGGACGCATCCAATGGTATTCGAAAACTTCTTATCAAGAATCCTTGGTGCAATGGACCGGTTTGGACTGGTGCAGGGTGGTCTACTCCCCAAAAATCTCCAAGCATCGGCACCAGTCACTCTGGAGACTTCCCCGACGACGATAAACCGCAATCAAACTCGTCAGGAACTTTATGGGTGGCGTTTGAGGATGTTGCACAGCACTTTGAGTCCATGTACCTGAATTGGAATCCCAATTTATTCCCCCACCGCCAAGACAGACACTTCAACTGGAGTACGCCTCCGAAGCACCTTGCCGCCTCGCTAGTACGCAACGTGCAGTACTCCATCGACTGTCCCACGGGCGGTCTCGTTTGGATACTTGTTAGCCGTCATTTTGTGGACCAAGAACTGGAGATGATGAGGAACCGTCGGGGATCTATGGCCGCTGTTGCCGAACAGTTGGGTTACATGAGTATTCTCATATTCGAAACTAACGGCAAACGCGTCCAGATGAGCGGCAATCAGCTCTATCGTGGGCCCTACGTCGACTCTCCGCAAACGCTTGCTCGTTTGGAAACTGAACCCGGCAAACATTACACAATTGTGCTCGACCAGCAGGAACTACCTCTGGAAAACTACAATTTTACGCTTACCGTCTTTTCCGAGCGACCGATCGACCTACATAAAGCACAGGAAGAAATGTCACACTTTAAAGAACTCGAAGGCACTTGGAGCCGCCGCACAGCCGGCGGCAATTCGTCACTGTCCACTTACTTCATCAACCCACAATACAAAATATCTACACCCAAGAGCGGCCCTGTGTCCATCTTGCTGACGACAGATGATCAAGACGTCCACGTCCACGTTGACATCGTCTGGGCATCTGGCAAGCGCGTGACATCCGTTCGCGTAAAAGACCTGGCCGGTACGTCGGGAGAGTATCGGCAAGGCTGCGCTGTCGCGCACATCCCCCAGCTCGACCGCGGAGTGTACACGTTGGTCTGCTCGACGTTCGAAGCGAACCAAATTGCAAACTATGCGCTGAGGGTATCCTCCATGTCGCCGGTTGAAGTCGAGCCGATCCCTGCCGATGCTGCCGGACGGCTGCGCAATACCCTGGCATCTTTGCATCTCTTAGAAAGAGAAGAGAGAAAACGGGCTCAGATAAAAGTGTCATGGCTTACCAGGGGCAGCGTTTGTGTGCGAAGTGTTGTGCCGAAGAGCGCAAGAGATGAACTCGGGCGGCAAACAACTTCTCTTATGATCCGTGCATATATAGTCTTTGGCTGGGGCCCTGAGCAGCGCATTATTGCGGAATCGGGCAATGGTGAGTTTCTAGAGTCGACTGCGGCTTTGCGAACCCCGGAATTCGATCTTGAACCGGAACGTACACAATCGAGCCAAGTTTGGCTCGTGATAGAGACCATCGGCATGCATAATGCACCCATGTCCATAGAAACAGATGTATTTAGCGACTCTCCTGTCCAGGTGGGCGCGTGGGAGGCTTGGTGACCGACCACACGGGTAGCTACCATTATAGAAATAAATATAGTCAAATACCGTATACGGCACTCACACGTACGAGCGATGCATGGAATGATAGAAGTCCTTGTACATTGCTAAATTAAAGTAAAAACAGGGGGGGAAACAAATGAGAAAGCACTGGAAAAACAGAACAAGAAAACAACGCTGCGCTGCTATTCGTATCAGCATCTTCTTTGGGGTATCTTCATTTCCCAGTAAACTAGCCCAAGCAAAACAGTACGCCACATAGAACCCCAAAGATTGCAAAAAAAGACCGTAGCAGAAACAGCAAAATCGCACACGCCAAATGTCGAAACGTCTCACTCCACACAGTCCCCTGTAGTTGGAAACTTTGGCCCTTGCACCTCAAGCAGCAGGCCCTCGCCTCCTTCGGCCACGATTTGGCCCATCGGGCCTCTGAGAAAGAACTTCTCGTAGGAGAGGGTCATCTTTATCCTTGTCCAGGTGATGTACACGAACGTGTCTAGGAATGCATGAGTATACTGTATTCGGCGTAGCTGAGAGCTTACTTGGAGAGCGGTCTTACCGTTGCAGGTTATCGGGACGAGGATACTTGTGCTCCCGGTCGGGACAGAACGGACAGACATAGCCCGGAGAATCGTGGACAAGGCCATGCCTAATCATCTCATTCTTTCTTTTGAAACCTTTCCCACCTTCGCTTCGAGGGCACCCTTTGACGGGACAGTAATGCGGTCTGGCGGACGAATGAACGTTGGCATGCGAGTTCAGCAAATACTGGGTTTGGAAGGGGTGAGCAGTGCAGCCGTCAAAGGTACAAACGTATGAACCGATTTGGCCACTCGTTATGCCGTCGATGCTCACTTGCAAAGGCGCCGAGACTGACGAGTTTCGCGGCGCTTCTCCATCAGAGCCTTTTCGGCAAACGTCATAAGTAGAGCCTGATATCATGGAACCAGAGGGAAACCCGTACGAGCTGGCGGAGGGCAATGAGTGGGGTGACGGCAGATTCCTATGATAAGTCTCATCGGGCGAAACTGGGGGTGAAGTGTGGCTTGCTGATATTGGAGGAAGGCGCGAAGAAGTGCTGGGTGGTGAAGCTGCAAAGTTTGGATTCTGGCGAGGCGAAATTGGTGCTTCTTTGTCAATAGGTGGAAGCTCTGGCGGAATACGATTAATGTCACCCAAAGTTGATCGAAGCGAAGGTAAGCTTTGACCGAGGCCCTCCGATTTTGGCGAGTCCATTTGCAATGGCGGCAGCTCTCCACTCGCGGGCGTTAGAAGCGGCGGCGGCGACTGGGTATCGGACTTTAAGCGAGGCCGTGAGACGGGCATGTCCCTGGGAATGATGGACAGGCTTGGTAGGTGGTCATCTCTCAGCGACAGCTTGCGAGTCGAAATGGAAATATCGTTCGTTAGGCTCGGTAGCGACATATTGGGATCATGCGTGGGTCTAAAGGCTTGTAGAGCATCTGCTGCCAGATGCTGGAGACTGGGGTCTTCTCTAGCCGCCCTTCTGTGACCATCCTTCCCGACAACAGCTACTTCTGAGGACGAAGGACGCTGGTGCCCGCTGTGGAAGGGGCTGTTGGATGACGCAGAGCTTTGGAGGCGGTCTGTATTTTTCCCCGAGCCAGATGTTGGTGATATGGCCGGAAGTCGTTTATTGTCAGATAGTGGAACGTTCATAACCTCGCTGCTTGGGGAGAGAAATGCTCTTGGCACTCGTCCGTTTTCGTTGACAGGCTGTGGCTCTCGTAGCTCACCAGGAGCGAGTTGATATTTCCCGTCACGGGCTTCGTTGCTCTGAGGCCTGGAGACAGCCGCCAAGTTTGCTCGATATGTAATATCCTCACGGCCAAGAACCTGTGTTTGCTGTCGAGACTGGCGTTTCTGTACAGCAGTCATGGTGTTGTGCAAAGGGTGGAATAGCAGCCGTCATCAGCCAGCCGTTTGCTTGCAGCTGTCGCTTGGTTTCTATGGCCTGTGATTCGACCAATTTCTCTTGCCAAGTATATACGTAAATATGCAATAACAATTGATCGCTAGTTTTTCGCTTTTTCGCGGGCGATGCAGAGCAGTGTGTAAGAATCAGTACTAAAGCGTACCTTCTATAATGCTCGAGGCGCACGAAGCACAGCGAATTGGCGAAACGTAACTGGCGGGCAAGGCGACACCAACTGATATTGGCAGCGATTTCTGATCAATTATCTGAGATGTATGCACCCTTGGTTGCCTAAGAACAGCAGCGAGTGAGATGTGTTGGCCGTCGCGCCGCTGAATGCAGATGTCAATGCTTTCATTGATTTGCTGTTGGGAGCGGAAGGCTTCTCCCTCGGGAAGGAACGACTTCTTTTGCCCAGCCCTGACGCGCCTGTCTTATTGGCGGGATGGCAGAAAAATAGATGTGAATGAGAGACAGCGAGCGACTGTGTCACACTATTGATGTATGAGTTGAGGTCGGTCAAGATGAAACAAGCCGCCTTTGGCTTTGCAGTACCGGCTTATGGTAAAACCAAGAATAGAATGAAGTTAAAAAAAAACAAGAACCCCAAGGTAGGGAGGAGAGGGGCAAGGGATTTGATTGTGGACTCCCGGGAAGAAGGCGTCGTGGAGTCCAAACCAAACGTGGATAGATCTGGACTGAATGGGACCGGCGTACAACACTCCAGTTTGGGGAAACCCCAGAAGAAACGGGCCAAGCAGATTCCCACAGCACTTGGAAGATGAGCAGCGGCTGCATCTCCGAGCATATGGGCCAGTGTAAAGTAGAGGTGCACCAGGACCCCGACTAGGGAAAGGAAGTATTGGAGGCTTACAGGCAGGTATGGGGTAATTTTACTCAGAACTCAGCCGCGAAGAACAAAGAGGGCAGGCAGGTGGGCAGGCTGTGGGAGCAGGCTGTGGGAGCAGGCCGGTACATCTCTGTACATTTCCGCAGTGCAACTTCAATCAGAAACAGACTCTGCCACACACACACCACAGACGCTACGGGCATGCATGCATGTACTTGACCGGGGGGTGGCCAGCCAGCCCCAACGAGTTGAGCGGCTCTTCCATCGCCTTTTCAGCCCTTGGCAGACAAGGTCTCGATCTGCCGGATCAGCCACGGTGCTGTCCCCTTCCTGAGCCGGGATCCACGGTGAAGTGAAGAACGATCGCCATGCAGCGAAGAAGTATGCTCCGGCATAATTCGCGGATGAAGCACAACTCTGGGATGTTGCTGCTGTTCTTGGCAGACATTCTTCTTGACTCTGCCGTAAGATGCCACAACCACAGCCCGTCTCCATGGCAGTGGGCTCGCTCCATCCATACTTGGTACCATGGAGGCGGACTAAGCCATTACGGTGGATGCATGACCTCGCTGCCCCATGCGTCCCCGCGGCTCGCATGTCTTGCCATTGCGGCTTCGGGATGCTGGGTGAGCAAGAGGTACCAGATGGTGTGTGGGGAGACCATGCCTAGCGTTTTTTTTTTTTTTTTTTTTTTTTTTTTTTTTTTTTTTTTTTTTTTTTTTTTGGTTCGCTCGACTGGCTGCTCGGCCAAGAGGCCCGGCTGGGATACTTCCTATCTTCAGAACAAACAGGTCAGTTACACGAGCGGTGTCGTCTGTTTCTCTACGTTTCCCACTCCTTGCCGACCCCCCTTCCCCAGAGCCTGGCTGGGCGCCGCCAGTACGCCGCTGACCTGACCGGATCATCCCAGCCCATTAAAAAGAAGGGTGAGGGGGAGGGAAGGGTGCTGCCCGGGTTGGCTTGCTTGGGACAGGACTAGAGGCTCTGGTAAATCCTAGGCAAAAGGTATTAATAGCTGGCCCACAATGGCTGGACGTTGGGAGAAATGGGCTCTTCCCAACCGGCGGAGCAGGGCAAGCTTAACAACAACATTCTGCAGAAGACTGGTCGGTCATCAAACCCAGAAGATTAGCTTGTCCGTTAGCGCCAACAGAAGAGGTTGAGCATGCAGGTCGATGCAAGATATTTCTGGACAGCTCGGTGTGCCTTTCTGCTGCTCTTTCGTGCTCACTTCGGTGAGCCTCCGCTGTTGGGTGAGGTGTTGTTTTGGTACAGGTATATCAGACGACATCTCGGATAGATGCGCTCTGATGTTTTTTCACGTCAGACACTGCCAGACGCCACAGTAAGATCCTAAACCTGGGGAGAGTGCGACAGGCTGTCATACCCATACCCAGCGATCCTGAACGCGGGGAAGCAAGCAAACCTGTGACCTGGCTTGGGGGGGACCGAACAGAGCGAGCAAGCCACGTCCACGTCTGCCTGGTGCGCATCCCGCACCCTAAAAAAAAACACCCGAGCCACCAGCCATGCGGCTCCCAGCGCGCCGAATAGCGAAACCCCCAAAGATGTGTCAGAGCGATGCTGAGGATGGGCTAAGGATGCCCCCAAGAGGTCCCCAAAGAGTGCAAGGTGGCCGGGTCGAGTGCCCAAGTTAACTAAAGCGTTGCAGGGTAGCAGGGCTCACCCCGGATGAGTGGGGAACCACTTCCGTTAGAATGTGGGGTAAGCTGCCTCTGCCCACTTCTCGACCTTTCTCCTTTCCTCGCCCACCAGTAGACCAGCTTCCACGACGGCTCCTCCGACGCGGCGCCGTCGCTCCAAGGTACCCCAAGAGGCTCAGGCGGTCTCCCCCCTTCCGAATAGCCAACTACGCAGCGAGCAATACCAATTGGCCGCTCGCTTTACGGCTGCCGACATCATCCGTCGGCCTAGATTTCCAAAGTCAGCCTGGGGCTAATCCCAGTCCTTACAAGTACGTTTAACTTGCACTTTAGGTCATCTTGTCCGTCTGTCTTTGTGGTATCGAGCAAACGGGCGCATTGAGCCATTGCTTAACTTGCCTTTTCCGCCTTTGATCGCTATCCGTCGTCTGTCAATTGTTTTCATTACAAAGCGTGCGGTTTCCTAGCTCACGTTTCCGCTTCCAAGACTCGCAGCTAGCTTACGGGCCACTGTACGAGACTGTACATATGTACATTAAGGTACGGAGTACATTATGCATATAATCCGCCAGGCTGGCTGCATGGATGATGAGTAGCCATCATAGAGCTCGGGCCACTGCGTCTTCCCCTCACTGCTGCTAGCATTATTCCGCGCCGCCGCCTCTGCTTCCTTTCCGCTGCCTGGTCTCTGCCTATACAATGCAACGGGGCCGCTTCTCTCAGAGCCTTGAGAGCAATCGGCCGCACTTCCTGACCCACGACCATGTCCTCCTTGCCCAGCATCAGCCGTGACCAACTAAGACGAGGGAATCACGACGAGAGGCGTAATCCACAGAAGCGAACAATTTACGAAAAATGGAGAAGAGGAGAAATGAAGAAAAAGAAACTTGGGTATGACGCATTGGCAACCAAGACACGACCTAACCTCAGCTGATCGACCAAGTAAAAGCGTTGGCTGCTGCAGCTTCTTTCCTCATTTCTTCCCCTCGTTCCAGCCCAGCTCTCGGAGGTACCATCCGATATGCAGCCAGCGCTCTAAGCAGTACAAGGCCCAGCAAGGCCCAGCTAGACGTCTCGCCAGCCAACGTAAGGGCGGCCTCAGAGAAAGACAGAGGAATTCTCATCCTGTTGCTCTCGACATTGCAAGACGGGCTACTTTTACAAGTGAGGTACATGCTGGTACTATCATAGCTCGCCTGGTCCAGATTTAGCTCCCAGGGGCCCGACCCCCTCTCACTCTTCCTTGACGGGAGACGGCTTCTCTCCTCATTCTCCAAGATGGCAGGGTTGGGGAGAACAAGGCGAGTGAAGCAAGGGTGCTAGTTAGTTGAAGCCACAAGCCGCCGCCCACACCTCCCATGACAGCGAATGCTGCATACATGCCTTCTCACTTGCCGTCTAGGAGCCGTTGCCCTCTCCTCCCCCGCCTTCCGCCTGGCATTTATTTCCAGAAGGCACCTTGCAGTATGCCAAGTCACAATTTGTTGGGAAATTTCGAAAGTAAACACCAGACACGCACGCGTCGGACAGCCCTTGCCGACCTGCACTTGTACTTATTAGCATTTCGCCAACTGACCCGGCTGCAGATTTTTGGTCTCGTGGGTTCCCCATTGAAATATAGCAGCGTAATGAATTAATTTCGGCGTCGGTTCCTTTCCAGCGCTGTGGTACTCTGGCCCGACCCCCCCAGCGCGCAACGCCGTCGCCGCCGCATGCCCATTCATTTTAGTCTGGTGTGTCGATCAATCCATGCTCGGTGGGGTGCTGTCAGCCATTTGCTATGCTGTCCGGAGCCTGTGCCACAGGCCACCAACGACCTCCCTCATTAAGGTCGAGAGCTAAGAATTTCAAGGTGGTCATGGAGAATGTCCGGCCTGGTGAGACAGTGGCAGACGGGGCTCACCTATGTTGCAGTGCGCATCCATTGAGTTGCAGTGCGCATCCATTGAGTTGCAGTGCTGCGAGGACTGAACCCTCTCTCAAGGGTCTGGAGAGCCTCCAAGTCCCTTGCGCCCTGCCATGCCACAATCCATCAACATAGGCGCACACAGCCAAACGGCCAAGCGCTGTCTTTGTCGTAATGGCTACCTTTATAATCTCCGCCGCGAATTGAACCAGCCAAGAACAGATGAAAAGGCAGTTGCATTCCCTGCAGCAGGAAACTGAACTGTACAGCACGCTCGTGGCTTTGTGCGAGCTTTCTGCCCCCGCAACCCCACAGAGCATCTTCTCCGCAATCGCTCCGTCATGCGCCAAAACTTCTGAGGAGTTCTTGGCCCTCGGGGCTTCGGATATTCCATAGCATTTTTTTCCAAAGTTAGTGCCGACCCTCGGCCACTCTCTTTGAAGGCCGGGCTAGCGTGGAGGTGGCACATGGCGCGCTCGTCTCTTCAGCCTCACTACGTCCGAAAACTACAGTGTGTGTGGTATTCGCACAGCAACGATCCGACGTGCCAGTTAGTTTACAGTTCAGAGGAAAATCACAAGCAGTAAATCACACGCCGAGCCGACAATGGATATTCCAGCCACCATGAAGGCCGTCGTTTTCGATGGCCCGCGTAAGGTCTCTATCCAAGATCGTCCAGTTCCAAGAGGTAATACGCACTCCCAATGACATCACTTGGCCTCGGCTAATCTTTCACTTATAGTCAATGACAGTCACGATATCATTATCAAAGTCAAAGCCACTGCCCTTTGCGGATCGTAAGAATGCCAAGAATTTCCCATTTCTCTGTGTTCCGGCCCGGCCGATTGCTAATCTGCTTTCTCATAGTGAGCTCCATGTCTATCGTGGGCATCAAAAGTCCGGGACTGGCTTCATCATGGGCCATGAGTTTACCGGCATCGTAGTAGAAGCTGGCCCTGATGTTAAGAGTCTCAAGCTCGGCGACAAGGTTGTTTCGCCGTTCACAGCTTGCTGGTAGGCCAGAAAACACGTATCGTACCGCTTTTCGGTTGCTAACCTGTTTTCAGTGGCGATTGCTTTTATTGCAAGAACGGAGCGACTTCCCGCTGTGTCCATAGCAAACTGTTTGGTTCGGCCGTACTTGACGGTGGCCAGGCCGAGTATGTCCGTATCCCCATGGCAGACAGCACCGCCATCAGGGCTCCCGAGACCGTCTCAGATCAAGCCCTCATCCTGATGGCCGACATCTTCCCAACCGGATATTATGGCGTCAAGAGCGCTGTCGAACTGCGACCGCAGGTAGACATCTCTCAGTCAACATTTGTCGTTATCGGATGCGGACCCGTTGGTATTTGTGCCGTCATCAGCGCTCTTCACCTCAAGCCGAAGCATGTTTTTGCTGTCGACAATGTCGATACCCGTCTGCAGATGGCCAAGAGCCTCGGAGCAGTGCCTCTGAATTTCAATGACGGCATTGAGCACATGCAGGAGCAAGTCCGCGCCGTCACAGAGGGCCGCGGTGCCGATTATGTTGTTGAAGTTGTTGGCCTCTCGCCCGCCCTGAAGACGGCCTTCGACTTGGTGCGCCCATTTGGCGCAATGAGCAGCATCGGTGTTCATAACGCCGAGGTAAGGCGGACTTTTTTGATAAAAGCACTCCATAACCTTGTGACTGACTTGTGACCAGATTCCTTGGAGCGGTGCCGACGGCTATGCGTAAGTAGAACACCCACAGCAGAGTGTCCAATGCTGATGAGCTCGCAGTAAAAATGTTCGATTCCAGATGGGCCGCTGCCCAGTTCGATCCATTTTCCCAGAAGCACTTGATCTTCTGGCGCAGAAGCAGAAAGATGTCGAGTAAGAGCCAATCTCCAGCCTCCAAGCGACCATAATCGATTGCTGACAAGAACGACGTTTTCCAGGTTCATGTTCGATCACCTCATGCCGCTTTCAGAAGCAGTGGAAGGATACGATCTCTTCGACAATATGAAGGCCCATAAGATTGTCTTCAAGCCGTAAGCAAGACCATGCGCGGAGGACTAGTTTTGGCGTGGCTTTACCATACCCTCCTGCATGATATAGTATACCACTGTAGAGTCATTGTGTAGAGTAGCAAGAACAATCCTTTTCTCGCGTGCGCCAGTACTCTCCAATGAATCGAAGATTGCGGCAAAATCCGCCAGTGACCACTTTTCGGATAGATGAACGGGGAGAACGTGTTCAGTCACGGGGTCTTGGCGAACGCGTTCACCTGTGGCCTGCTCGTGAGCGAGAGCTTCGATCTGGTCATCCGGATGCAGATATAGTAATTTGGTCGGTAAGCCTTTGACTAGGGCCCTGCTTGAGCC
Organism: Lecanicillium sp. G3; assembly: GCA_037575805.1. Lineage (NCBI taxonomy): Eukaryota > Fungi > Ascomycota > Sordariomycetes > Hypocreales > Cordycipitaceae > Lecanicillium > Lecanicillium sp. G3. The sequence continues at coordinate 544,259 of JAZHPD010000012.1, read as the reverse complement.
CTTGGTGTAGACAAACTCCAGCTCCGTCCAGTCATGCTGATCTTGCAAATTTTGCATAACTGTCAGGGCCACATCGTCGGGCTGTTGATGCTGAGGCGTGGCCATTCTGGTAGCTCTTCAGTGAATAACGTGTGAAGTAAAACCAACAGAAATGGCAGAATGGTGCAACTGTCGTAGTTTTGTACTGGACTGAAATTTTGATGTGGAGGAACTGTTGGCGCTCATGGTCTTTTTGGTGGAGCCTTCTGCAAGACCCTGATGGGCAGAATGTCAACCTGCCAAACAAAGCAGCAAGCCCGTTAGGTAGTTAGCCACGTCAAAAGCTGCTGGATCTCTTCACCGTACGGAGTAATCCGTACACTAGACAGACCCATTTCTTTCCTCGCATCTATAATCTACTTAGCAATTGCTACAATAGGTATACTTTGTTACATTTTCAGGCAGGCATCCCTAGTTGCGGCAATGTGTACCTGCACAACTAATGCAGCTGTAACAATCTTTACAGTGTCAATCATTGTCCAAGCTAAAATCAACTTCCGCGCTCCAAACAGCATTTTCATGTGCGTCTGCATTCAAGTAATAAGTTTAGTGTTGTAAATAACTCTATTGAGTGCTGCGCCAGCTTCGCCACCAAAACAACGTATCGTTGCCAGGCTGAATCCGAGGTGCCCCACACGAATTCGCGGCCGGTATGAGTTCCCTGGCGTAAGCGATTCGCCCAAGCCAGAGCGAGGCCTAGAATACGACCCGTTGAGCGCTCCCTGCACTTTTCTTCGTCACTTCCGTCACAAATCTCGGATTCGATATTGAGGGCTCTCGTCCTCTGATCGGCTTGCGGTATGGCTTCACCGACCAGTACAGAGCCCTTCCCATCCGTGGATGATATGGCTCCCGATGCCGCGCAAAGTCCAAGCTCTGAGGACGCGCGCCTGCCCGCGACGACTCGCCCGGCTGCCTCTTCGTCTATAAGCAATCGCATGCGACGACTCTCCACGACATTTGAGGAATCTGGTCCTCCGTCAGGCTTCATGGCCGCCACAGGCGGTATCGCATCCTCCATGCTTTCTGGACGATCTGCTTCCGTGGGCTCGTCCATCGAACGCCAAGACTCAGAGAAGCAGCAGCAAGACGTACCGCCTGGCCCAAAACGCACAAATACTATACACTCCGTCCTTGAGGAGGAAGAGCCTCAACATTTGCCATCGGATACATCAGCGGCGAAATTGGACGAGCCCGCTGCTGCCGCTGCGTTTGCGAATGGCTATCATTTCCCACCAAAGCATGGATTTTGGCAATCTACAAAGGCTGCAAGCATAACTTTTTGGCATTACTTTCTCACACCTATTGGATTCCTTGTCACCATATATGGCCTCAATGTTGTAGCTTGGGGCGGTATGCTGTTCCTGCTGCTTTGCAATGCTTGTAAGTTGACGACCACCACACGCAATACCATTTACTCGACTGACACAGACATTTAGCACCGGCCATGTGCCATCCTACGTGTGATGATATTAATTCCCCCCGACGAGTATGGATCGAGATTGATTCCCAGATTCTAAACGCCCTCTTCTGCGTGACTGGCTTTGGCCTTGCGCCCTGGCGTTTTAGGGACTTGTACTTCCTTATGCAATATCGGCTACAAGGCAAGAGAACTGGGCTTCTACGCCTTGCCGGAATTAACAGAGGTTGGTACCGCCTGCGAGGATCTTCGGACTTGGAGCCGACTCTGGGACCGGAGAATGTTGCGAACCGGCCTAACAGGGCAGAGTCCGATCCCATCCCCTACCCTGAAGACAAGATTCCCGATGCACCACTCACTGGGGTTCGAGCGCGTGATACAGCTCCCTGGAAGCTCGATTTCGTCATCTGGTTCATGGTTGCCAACACCTTTCTGCAGTGTGTACTGTGCGGGTTCATGTGGGGAATGAATAGATACGATCGACCCAGTTGGTCCACGGGTCTCTTCGTCGCCCTTGGATGTATTGTGGCGATTATTGCTGGCCTGGTTATGTTTTTCGAAGGCAAGGCAGTCAAGGGCGTCGAAGGCATCCCTGTGAGCAAGGAAGATATAGAGATGCTCGCTAGAGACAGGGAACGGGGCATCTATCACTTCAATAACATGGGCGACAAGGACCAGAGTAAGAAAAAGAAGAAGCCGAAGCAAGGCGGTCTGGAAAAAAAGGAGAGCCGGAGCTGCCAGTGACGATGATCAATGAGCGTAGCTACATTTACTTACTAGTTTTAATGTCTGACCTAATTCATGTACTTCAAATGCTACGTTGACTCTACGAGACTGGGAATTTGACAGAAATATACTCAGGTCTGCACCGGTGCGCTAAGTGCTGTTCGGAACTATAGCCTGAAGTATTCATGATGCAAATAGAAAAAACTCGCCCGGCGCTAGACGGACACAATTGCGTGGCTTGAGTAATAGTTATCGCCGCGATGCCAGAAAATCGAGCGTCATAAAGGGTTGACCGGCTTAGCGCCTCCACCGCGCGCCGCCCTGCCACACACGGTGAATCAGAGCCTCCAATGTCGGGGACGTAAGCCGCATTTTACTTGGTACTCCACATCAGTGACCTGCGCGGCCAGTCTTGCCACTGCAAGAGGCACTGCACTTGTCGCCGGCGGTGTCTGTCTTGCTGGCCTAGCCTGCGCCCGTGACTCGTCCATTTTCAACTTTACAGCAACAAGACTTCTCGCCAACCGTTTCCATATCGAATACCGAGCTCTGCCTCTCGACTACGCTTCCGAGGCCCTCGTTTTCTAGTTATCCACGCTAGCTATCCGCCAGGGGTGCCGGCAGAGAACAGGACACTGCCGCACCCGATCGGATTACCCAACCAGAACGCCGCCACCTTTGCCGCAACAGCTGCCTCGAACGGTTTGCCTAGGATTTCACATACGCAATCCCCCGCGCACACCGGCGACAGGCCAGAGTCGATCCAAAATGGGTCTTTCGTACAATACATATCTTAATAGCACGAAAATATACGGATGCAAGGCATGCAAGGCGCACCTGGCGAACCACGAAGACATTATTAGCCGGGTACGAACGTCGAAACAGCGGCGAGCGACAACAGCGGCGATTGGCAGGGCCGACTTCCTCTACCGTCGCCGCCGACTGCGTCGAGGTTCCGCGACCGCCGCTACCGACAAACTCACATCGTCATATATGGTCTAATTTCTAACATTTCTACAGAATTTCCGCGGGCAACACGGCAAGGCGTACCTCTTCCATAGTGTTGTCAACATCGAGACGGGCGAGCCCAGCGAACGGAATATGACCACAGGAAGGCACGTTGTCTGCGACATCACCTGCCGTCAGTGCAAAGAGACTGTCGGCTGGAAATACGACAAGGCATATGAGAATTCGCAAAAGTACAAAGAGGGCAAATTTATACTTGAAGCAGAGTTGCTATGCAATGTTGCGTAGTTGCAAACGATAGAGACTTGTACGGCATATCTAAAGGAGTTTCTGCATCTTTGCCGCATCTCCTTCACTGCCTCGGGGGAAGTTTGGCTCGGTTTGTTCTTTTGTTCCTTTCTGCGGGTTTTGGCTAGGGGTGGTGCTTCAGCCATTTTTTTATGTCTGTCTCCTTTTCGTGGAGCTGAATTTTTGGCGTTGGGTCAAGATACACAGGGCATTTTCGAATTACAGCGTTTTTATATCTTATAAATTGATTTATATCCAAGTATATGAGAGTCCAAGCGAAATAGTATCCTTCACACACGAAATGCTTCCCGTACGCCAAGTTCGCAAAACGCCATTTAGTGACTTTGGGCCAATGAAGGTTCTCTCTGTTCTGAATTCAATGCAATGGGTGTAAGAGATACATTATGCTAAAAGCTGTCTCATGGGTGCTCAATGGGGTCATCCTGCAGAAGAGGAGCAATCTCCTCGTTGGGTCGGAGCGACTTCAGCGGAGGCTGGACAATGCCGTTGAAGACAAATGTGGCATAGACGAGGATGGCAAAGCCCAAAATCTGAAGCCCCTTGAACGACTCCCAGCCCAATCCGAGTGAAACCACCCAGATGAACAGCGTTCTGCAGGTATCAATGGTGGAGCGAGATGTAGCACTGACAGAGCGAGTCACAGACAAGCCAAAGAAGTTGAAGCCACTGGTAATGTTAGTAACAAGATTACCACAGCTCCCATGGTAGAATTCTTACCCGATACTGATCATAATCAAAACACTGGTGAGCCAAATTTTGTCGTTGTGCATCATCTGGCGGTAGCCCTCTACCATGTCGAAGGCACCATATCTGCCAGCATCGGTGCGGCCAACAATGAGATGCATCACAATCATTCCAGAAACAGTAACGATGAAGCCGAAGAGGCCTTCCCAGCCAACGACCTTGATGGGCGCGATGGAAGAGTTCTCGAGGATCCACTCTTCGAGGACGAATTGGGTTGCCGTAAAGATTTGAGCGCCAGCAATAAGAAGAACGCCGATAATGGCTCTCGCAGCATCGCTAAGTCCGTCGACGGAGTCGGCAGACTCGCTCGCATGGCGGGCATTCTCGTCAGGCCAGATAGCACCAGCAAGACCCACGACGGCGACGCCAGAAACGACTCCGACCAGGGCAAGCCACTGAAACAGAAAGAGGTGGCGGCGAAGGAAGATGACGGAGAAGAGACCGACGAAGAGCACGAGAGCACCGCGAGTCATCTGATAGATGGAGGCAGCGACCAGAAGAAGACCGGCATTCATCAACGTGGTGCCCATGATATCAGCGATCGCTGGCAGAGCGAGCATGACGATGCCGAATCCCTTAAGTATATTGCGTTTACCGTCATCGGCAACCACGTCTTCGGGGGCAATATCCGCTTCGTCGTTCGTGTCAACACGCTGATATTCAGCGTCGGTGCTGTTGTTTCCGAAGAAGCGGCTGTAGAGAGTCATCAATCCGACAACCAGCCAGCAGCCCATCTCGCCGACGAACATTTGCGCCGTCTGCAGGACCGGCTTGTTGAAGAGCTCCCGCTTGTTGGGGCTGGCATCGCAGTTTCGCACGCATTGCATGTCCTGGGGAGCCGTACACGTTAGAAAGGCGAATCCCCGGCGTCTCATCTCCCAGGGCGCATTACCTGGTACTTGGTGAGCAGCGTGTTGCAAACACCAGTCAGCAGCATCATCGCCACCAAAAACGGGATGGCCGCGCGCGACGTCATTTTGAGCATGTCCTGTCAGAGGATATATTTAGTATTGTGCAAACACGCCGCGCGTGTCAAATTCGCCAGAGGTTGCTGTGGAGGAGACAATGATTGCTTCCTGGCCGGCAGCGGAGATAGATAAGAAGGGTAGCTTTCCGCGGCTGACCTACGGCTTTGGCTGCTGTGACGCAGAGTGTGGGACAGTGGCCTGGGCCAGCCTAGGTGGGCGTAGAACGAGCACGGGACCACAAAGTGAATCGCGTGGTCTGGGCGGTAGGCGCTAGTATGGGCAGCTGGTTGCGGTCGTGCGTCGGTATGTATGAAGCGATTGCTCAGGAGAAATTGTGACGAATATAGTGTCAAAAGTCTAAAAGTCTCGCAATGGATTTTACCTCGTCGTTAATCAAAGGAGACGCAGAACAGAATATTCAGAAGCGGAGACTGTATGCAAAGGTGCTCCAAAGCTGTGCTTACCGCTATAGGCAGGCTGTTACGTGAGGGTCAAGAGGTGCCCCCACATTCTACCGGCGCAGCCCGACCAGGCGTCGGAGCAGCCTCGAATGCAGACGTAGGATTTCGGTACAAATGCCGTATGATATTGTTCGCCAGCTTCAGTCTTGGAATACTCGATTGCTACAACATTGTACTTCATGGTTACTTCTACTAGTATAATAAAAAATTCATCTTTCAGTATTGGTTCCTGCTTTAATCGATAAGGAGACACTATTTAAGCACGTCACTGGTGCTATACTACTGTCACGGGCTCCTAGCTGATGCATTTCATTAAGCTTTCCGATAAGCCGACCTCATGTCCTGAGAGCACACAGCTAGGGCCACCTGTGAAGTTCGGGTGGCATAGATGAGCTATACTGTTTTGATAGCACCGCTTCGCGAATATTGCATTGGACGCAACAGGCACAGCATACAGATAGACAGCAGCTACTCTCATATGTTCATTTTTCCAAATACTTAGCTCCGGGATCAACAGATATCAAATTACCACGCATCATCCCCCAGTACAGATTTCTCACATATTGATCTCCTACACGTAATAGCAATTTATCATGGCTGGTGCCGCCTGCGCGGCTTGGCAACACACCTACAGCTGGCGCGTGTTTCGAACTTTCCGGCTTAACATAACTACCAGTAAAGAACATTGCATTTAAGTCTTCTTTGCCCACTACGCCACGTCGTAACGAACGTCCGTTGCTGGTCAATCAGCAGTCCTGTTTACTAACGGCCCCCTTTCGTCCTAGTGTCTGCCGCCCACCTCGCGGTTGTTCTCGGGCTGTGGCTCCGTATTTTGCGCTGTTCGAAGGGAAAAAAAAAAAGGGTACTTACTCCTGGCCAAAACTGCTGCGCCAAAAGCTGGGGTCCTTGCTGCCCAGAAGTACTCCACCCACCATGACCTCCGGGTTGCCGGCAAATTGTAGTCGCCAATTTTTTCCTTGGGCCAAGTCAATTGTGGTTTTGTTCCTTCATTTTAGCACTTCAATCGCCGCAAGCCTTCTGGTCAATTGTGGCCAGGCCCCTTTTACTTGATCTATTCTCCTTGTTTAATCTTTTATTCTTCTTGTTTACCTTCCTTCTTCTTTCCTCTGTGCTTGTATCGAAAACATGGCCACTGAGAACGAGGCGCCTGCGGCGCGGGACATTCCAGGTATGCTCGACCTCGACATACTACTCCAACGCCCCGTCACCGATCCAAATAGCTAATTTCCAGGAGTTAATGCCTCCAATAACGCCAACGATGCTGTTGACGGTGTCAAAGATGCCGAGAACGGCGCTGGTGCTGAGGGTAGGTTCGTCGCGTGCCTGTGCCGTACTCCCTGCTTATACTATCGCAGCCCTCCTCAACGTCACGATTGTGCTGCCGGGCTCCAAATCCTCCAAGATGCAAATAATGGTATGTTTCAACCCTCTCGAACACGGGAAACCAAGCATAGTCTAATGTCCACGGTCCAGGTATCGTCCCAAGAGCAGGTTCACGAAGTCCGCCAGTCGATCATTGACCTCCCCGCCGCATTCCGTTATACCTGCTTCCACCTCGAATTTGAGGGCCAAAAAGTCAACGACTACATCCCTATTTCCGAAATCCCGGGCATTGGACCGGAGCCTGAATTCCACCTCGTCGAAGATCCTTACACCGAGAAGGACGCTCGCATTCACCTCGTGCGAGTCCGTGAACTTATTGGAGCGGCCGGCGATCGAGTTGATACCACACAGGGTGTTTTGGCGGGCACGTCCCTTTTCGAGTCCGCAAGCAGCGGGATCGAGCAGCCTACTGATGAATTGAAGGAGCAAGCCAAAGAGCAGCCAAAGGAGCAGCCCCGGACGAACGACTTCGATTTCCAGGGAGTACCTCCCCTGGCTAGCCTGCTACCTGAGCAGTCCGAACCTGCCCCCAGGACTGTCAAAACTATCGCCCTATCCACTTGGAACCCTCCCCCTTGCCACCTGCGGCAACGCGGCCACCTGCTCTACCTGATTGTGACGACGAATGAAGGCGAGCAGTTCCAGATTACTGCTCACGTGTCCGGGTTCTACGTCAACAAGTCATCCAACGCCAAATTCGACCCGTTCCCTCGCCCGGCTCCCAAAGGCCAGGCTGCTCATTCGCTTTTGGAGCTCATCGAACTCATCTCCCCGTCTTTTAACGAGACTTTCCAGCAGCTGCAAGACTACAACAACAGCAAGGACCCTCTCTCTACTTTCCAGATCACGAATGCGATCCCTGCTGCTCCTTGGGTGGTGCCTTCTCCTAACGCGGCTCTTTGCGCCCATGTGCCAGATGTTACCCGTCCTCAAGAGACTTACCTCTTGGCCGGCGTGGACAACACTGACTCTCTGCGAGACTGGAACGAAGAGTTCCAGTCTGCCAAGGAGCTGCCCAAGGAGACTGTCCAGGACAGAGTCTTCCGCGAGCGCCTCATCTCCAAGCTCTTTGCCGACTACAATGACGCTGCTACCAAGGGTGCTGTCATGGTTGCCCGCGGCGAGATTGCCCCCTTGAACCCTACTGAATGCACCGATGCCCAGATCTTTGTCTACAACAACATCTTCTTCTCCTTTGGAGCTGATGGCGTTGGCACGTTTACCTCGGAGGGAGGCGACGAAGCGGCCCGCGTTGCAACTGGCAAGGATGTTGCCGGTGTTCGTCTGGTGAACCAGCTCGACATCGACGGACTCTTTACTCCTGGTACCGTAGTGGTCGACTACCTCGGAAAGCGAATTGTTGGTCAGAGCATTGTCCCTGGCATCTTCAAGCAGCGCGACCCTGGCGAGAACCAGATTGACTACGGTGCTGTTGACGGCAAGGACATTGTTGCAGCTGATGAGCGTTTTGCTGCTGCCTTTGGTCAGCTGTCTAAGTCTCTCAGAGTCAAGCCTCACGCTGTCTGGGACAAGGACGGAAAGAGATTCGACCTGGAAGCTAGCGTCGAGACGAAGGGTCTTATGGGCACTGATGGCCGCAAATACGTTCTCGACCTGTACAGAATCACGCCTTTCGACATTCCCTGGTTGGAGGAGAAGGCTTCTGATGACAGCAAAAACTCTGCTAGCAGCTATCCCCATCGCATGACTGTTCTCCGCCCTGAACTGGTTGACGCTTTCGGCCGATGGCGCATGAAGCAGTGGGTTGACAAAGAGGTCGCTGAACATGCTAAAGCTAAGAAGATCGAGGAGAGCGAGTCTGAGTCTGAGGACGACTCTGAGGATGACTCTGATGAGGGAGAGGAGGAGGAGGAGAAGAAGGAGAAAGAAAAGAAAGAGGATAACTGGCAGCCTGACCTGTCCAAATTCAAATTCTCTCTCAACCCTGATGTCTTCAGCGGACAGGTCCCGCAGACTCCCGCGGAGACATCCGAGCTTGAGGCTGATGAGAAGGAAGTTCGCGCTGCCTGTGCACACTTGCGCGAGCAAGTCATCCCCGGCCTCCTTCAAGAGCTTTCTTTCTCGGATATCAGCTTCCCTATGGATGGCCAATCCCTTAGCCGCATGCTGCACAAGCGTGGTATCAACATTCGTTACCTGGGCAAGGTCGCATCTCTTGCCACTGACGGCCGTCTGAAGTGCCTACGTGAGATCTGTATCCAGGACATGGTTGCTCGTGCATTCAAGCACATTTCGGCCACATACCTCCGATCTCTGCCCCTAGCATTTGCACCTGCCTGCGTTTCCCACCTCTTCAACTGTCTTCTGGGCTACAAGGTGAACCCCAAGCCTCGTAGTGAAGTTGATGCTCAGCTTAGATCTCTCTACAAGGACACTGACTTCTCTTTTGAGAATGTCACGCCCGAGAGTCTGCGCAGCAACCTTGAGGAGGATATCTTCAAGCGTTACAGATTCCGCTTGGAATCGGACTGGGTCGATGCCCTTCGTCCTATTCAGCTGCTTCGTGAAATTTCCCTGAAGCTTGGTCTTCAGATCGAGGCAAAGGAATACGTCTTCGAGAAGTCCGCTGACAAGTCCAACGGTACCAACGGTATGACAGAGGCCGCCCAGACTAACGGCCAGGCACCCGAATCGAAGAAGAACAAGAAGAAGAAGGCCGCTCGTGACGGATCCCCGGCAGCAGCACCCCAAGCTCCTCTGTCTACTTTCACCCCCGACGACTTCATCGACTTTGTTCCCATCGTCAAGCACTCTTGCCCCCGCAGCTCTCTTGCTGAGGAAGCTCTCGAGGCTGGCAGAATCTCTATTCTGCAGAACCAGAAGAAGCTTGGACAAGAGCTCCTGCTGGAATCCATGTCGCTCCATGAGCAAATCTACGGCATTCTGCACCCCGAGGTTGCCAGAGTGTACAACAGTCTCTCTATGCTGTACTACCAGCTTGATGAGAAAGAGGCAGCCGTGGAGCTTGCTCGCAAGGCCATCATCGTCTCCGAGCGTACCGTCGGCGTGGACTCCGCCGAGACTCTTCTTAACTACCTGAACCTGAGTCTCTTCCTCCACCAGTCGGGCGACAGCAAGTCGGCCCTTGTCTTCTCCAAGCACGCCTTGAACCTGTGGAAGATCATTTACGGCCCTGGACACCCCGACTCGATTACCACCATCAACAACGCGGCCGTGATGCTGCAGCACCTGAAGGAGTACCACGAGTCTCGTCTCTGGTTTGAAGAGTCTCTGCGCGTGTGCGAGTCTGTTTTCGGGAAGCAGTCGGTCAACTCTGCAACCCTGCTCTTCCAGCTCGCGCAGGCTTTGGCGCTTGACCGTGACTCTAAGGGAGCCGTCAGCCGCATGCGCGAGTCTTACAACATCTTCCTCAGCGAACTGGGCGCCGAAGACAAGAACACCAAGGAGGCTGAGAGCTGGCTGGAACAGCTCACGCAAAACGCCGTGTCCATTGCCAAGCACGCCAAGGATGTTCAGGAACGACGCATCAAGTCCGGCATTCGTGCTCCTTCTCAAAGCCTTGCCCCTACTCCCCAGCAGCGTGGCTCGCAGGTTGACTCACGAAGCATCGACGAGCTGATCAAGTTCATTGAGGGCGACTCGGCCGGCAAGTCCAAGAAGCGCACCGGCCGCAGCAACCCTAAGAGACGAGGCCAGGCCTAAGCCTTAACACATTTATTGTTGCATAGCGTTGATATGATAGACGGTTGGGAAAATGTAAAAGTAAAGGTGACGGCTACGCATTGGTATGGGCAACTTTATGTTTTTGGGTTCACATGCATTTCGGTCTTGAGGCTGATATGCAGCTACTGATAGACTTGGTGGTTTCTAAAAGTTGCCAGCAGGCACACACTTTCGATGTAATATTAGACATCCAGCTATAGCTATGGCTTGAATGCAAGTAAAAATAATAACCATCTTCACTCATCTGCGTTGGATTTATACCTCTATTGTAATATTATTATCGCGTTGATGTATTAAGCTATACTATCCTAAACTATCCTATAAGCAGTATGAAGAAGTAGGGTATTAGACAGCCTTTGAAACCCAATCCTGCACGTTCTGCTTAAAGTCGGGGTTGTACAACCACGCAAGGTCAAATTCTTCTCTGACAAACTCTTTGTCTCCAGCCAAGTCGTTGGCCGGCATCCTCCTCTGGTCAATCTGCTTGTTCAACTCCAGCACTTTATCGACGCGATCCTGCCGGTACTTTTGCCAAAATCTCAGCGCAGCACCAATGCTGCTGATTTTCTCCCGCTGGCCGAGAATCAGCGCAAGCATGTAGACGTCCTCAAAGGCCTGGTTGATGCCCTGTCCGGCGGAAGGCGGTATCGCGTGGGCGGCGTCGCCGAGAATAAGCACGTTGCCCGTCTCGGATGTCCACCGGTCGAGCTTGGGCACGATGAAAAAGGGCCAAATGTTGACTTTTCCGGGGTCGATGTGCGAGACGGCATTGCGTGCGAATTCCGGAAAGTGGTCGTTGTTGCTCTGCAGGAACTCAATTGCCGACTGCTTGTCTGCTACAAACTCTCTGTCCCAGCCTGGTGCCCGATCCGCGGGCAGTAGGCGCATCTGCTTTCCGAAAAACAATTCAGAGCCGTCGTGTTGTTGGCGGGCCATAACAAAGGCCCCCTTTGGTGAAACAATCGTGACTGGAAGATAGTAGCCTTCGGGCAGCTTCACCTGAGACTCGGGGACATTCGCCGTGAGGCCGGCCATTCCCGTAAAGGTCGTTTCGAGGTCCGGGTACAGATACTTGCGAACGGTGGAGTGAATTCCATCTGCTCCGACAAGAATGGAGGTGTTGATCTTTGTACCGTCAGCGAGTGCAAACGTAACTCCCTCGGGCGTGTCCTCTTCGACGTGCGAGAACCTGGCACCAAATCGCACCGTCACTTCAGCCTTTCCAAGAGCCGCAGCAAGCTCGTCAATGAGAACGTAGCGGTATATACGCAGACCGTGGTAGCCGTATTTCTCGACGCCTCCAAATTCTTGCGTTTCTGTTAGTTGGCCCTCGAGGTTGCGGTACTCTACCTTGTCGAAGTTGTAACCCTGGGTCTTGACAATGTCGTAAATTCCAAGTGCATCCAATACTTTCAGAGCATTTGGTGAGAGCATCACAGCGCCACCAATGTTGAGAGAGCTTTGTCGTGACTCGTAAACGGTGACTGGAATGCCTTGCTGGTGTAGAGCGAGAGCCAGTGTAAACCCTGCCAGGCCAGCTCCAATAATGGAGAGATTTTCAATGGTCGCATCGGGCATTGTGAAGAATATATTGTGTTTTTCGAATGTGTTTTTATGGTGTAAACAGTGATGTTACGAATAAAGAGGCTCTAGATATTGGGCATACTGAATATATATATATATATATATAGCGACACCGACATGACAGGAAAGGTACTTTTTTCATGGTTTACTCCTACGACACTCTAGGCTGTTCGGTCTAGTGTCGTGTGTAAGCAACACCGGCCGTAAAGGGGGGCGCTCGGCGACTTCACCCAATAGAAGCTATTCTTCACGACGCTTCTCGGATTTAACGGCCATGAAATATGAAAAGTTCACGACTACGTAAGACGAGAATGAACCTTGAATTATAGAGCGGGGACACGTAAGACGCAAACGAAAATATTTTTACAACTTAATTACTAAGTCGTTTGCAGATATGTGTCGGTGTTTCGCAGCCACCCGCGCCCGGCAGCCTTACAGTACATAGTGGAACTTGTCGCTTAGTTAGTATCGCAATATTTTACCTGGCAAGGTTGCATTATTCGGCGTGGCATCAAACGACATAAACATTTCATCTGAACTATCCTACTATTGCACTCATCATTGGTATACCAATAAATTCTGCCGATAGAATATGTTTCTTCCACTAATTTTGACAAACATCACGTATTCCCCTTCAACGCTGTTGGTACTGGTAACCCTCTCCCTACAGGAGCATGATATGCGCTTATACTTTGGAAACCCCTGTTATGGTTGTTAGCTTTGATTCATCTCGCAACTACCTGCGGAGCTTACTTTGTCAAATCAAATCCTTCCTCTTCCACCTCTGTTGCGGTTGTGTCTTCTGTCGCCTGCGCTGGTAGCTGAGGCCGCGTTGGGCTGCTCGGTGGTGATTTGCCCATGGGTGGTGGACTGCTACTTTGTGTAGGCATGACACCTCTTGCTTTCGATGGACTCTCGTACGGCGCCATAGGCTTGAGCGGTGTGCTTCCAATATCAGCATATCTCCAAAAAGGAGCTGGAGAGCTGGTCGGCATGTGCTGGCTTGGTCTCTGTGCTGTACTTGGAGGTGCCAGCCTAGGGTGTATGCGCGGCGGGGCCGGAGTAACAAACGCCGAGTTATCATCGTGATAAGAGGATGTCAACGTTGGCGACTGTGGCTGGTAGCCGGCGAATGACGACTCTGCATCGGTTGATTTGCGTTGTCTCGGCAGCGGGCTGCCATCTGCGGTCAGGGTCGCATTTAGGCCAGAGCGGTCTGAATTTCGGTTCGGAGTTGATTGAGACAGACGGAGAGAAGACCGTGGAACAGGAGAGGTCAAAGGTGAAGCTCGACGTTTACGACCTGAAGGCGTATCTCGTCCAGCCATGTCCTTGGGCCCCTGCGTAATGTAATTGAGCTGATTCGGCGACGATGGCGCAGAAGAGCCACGATGTCCTCCGCGACCAACTTTGTACGCATTGCGAACCATCTCGTCGCGAGCTTCCGGTACTATCTGCCATTTCATCCCTTTGCCGGGCTCATCTGTAGACCTGGCAACTTTGTCGAATGATTTGTTCAGTGATAGGTTGTGTCGAATCGAGTTCTATATCAAGTTAGCAGGTGTTCTCTGTATTGGCGACCAAGCATCCTTACCTGCCAACCAGCGGCTTGTTGGTGGCGGTAATACGAGTATGTGTCCATAATGTAGGTGTAGATTCCGTTTAGATTCAGCTTTCCATCCTGCGCATTCAGGATGGCTTGCGTTATCATTTGCGCATAGCTGTATTGCGGCTTGATGTGCTGATTTTCGTCAAGGCTTAGATCCACGCCGCTTGCACCCACCATGACAGCAGGTGTGCTCACTGCCGGTGATCTGAAATCGTTTCGACGCGTCGATGGTGGTGTTCCAGGTCGCTTATGCTCTGCAGGAGTTTGCGCAGGGTTGTTCGGGCGGCGGGGGCCCCTTGCGTCTGTGGGCAGGCCGCATCGCTGCAGAAACGTGGGATGAACATGCAGAGGGCTGATTTCCGATGGCAGAACAAACATCATTTCCACAGTACCAATCTCGATAACCTCGCCGCTGGTAAGCGGGTGGTTGACACGTTGTTTCAAGGGTTGGCCGTCGACCTTGGCGCCGTTTCGTCCCTTGACCTGAAGTAGCCACTTTTCATCTTTGGAGTCGAAGACGATAGAAGCGTGTGCTCGAGAGACCATCTTGCTGGGCCCCAAATCGATATGAATATGGTCCTGGTCATCATCGTCCTCCTCGGCACCTTGAGTTACCTCTGGGGCGCGCCCAATATTGACAGCCAGCTTGGTGATGTAGAATGTCCAGTCTTGTGCGGCGACCTTGGCGTATGCTTTGACGCCGTCACCGTTGGCCTCGTGGATGGCATTGGCGTGATCTTTGCTGGCCTGGACACTTTGCGATTTCAGTTGTTGCGTGACTTGCGACACGATCTGGTCATCGTCCGTGGGCGGCGGTTGGTCGTTTTCGATATTTGAGGATCTTCTGTCGGATTCTGGCGATGCAGCTTTCCTGCGGCGTTTGGCAGGTCGCCTCGGTGATGAAGACGGTTCGATCTCATCCGTCGAGCTGATCGTCTTCGCATCTCGGCCAAGGCGCAGGTCGCGACGACCGCGCTGGGCTCTCTTCGCGGATGCTGGCATGGCGCCGATGTGTAGCGTAGTGCTAACGATGCAGTCGAAAGATTCGGGCGACGGGTCGCGTACTGTGAAAAAGACAGGTATGGCTCAGATATGGCGATGACGGCCTACGCTTCGAAGCGGTACGCAACTATGGAGCACATGCGTATGTGTAAGGTTAGAGAAAGTTCGGGTCGTGGGCGAAAACGATCGTGGGCGTCCAGATACGGGCTTAAAGATTCCTTGAGAGGAAGGGAACCGCGTTCGCGTTTACTAGTAGAGTGCCAGGGCAAAAAATGTCAGTGCGGCACACGAGTACAGAAACGTCCCTCCAAACTACATGACACTAGTGGACGGCAACCCGCGATTGCGGTAAATAAACACGAATTTGCATGTACATGTGTCCACTTTTATTGTACCTCAGGCAGTCTCCCTTTGTACCTGTTAAAGCGCCCCTTGCCGGTCACTGGGAAAACATTATTCCCAGTCTCCAGGCAAGCTTGGACAAGAACGGCAGAGCGAGACTACTGGCGCGCAACTTGCACTATTGTCTCTGACAACCAAGCACATTTCTGTCTTTCCGCCATTTCAGCAAGAGACCTCGCTTCGCCGCCACCGAAAGCCAGCGGGCAAGCCCTTCACTTTGACAGTGAAAACGAGGCTGCCATTGGCAGGATAGCTTCATCCTTCGCGGTCGTCAGCCTGTCTCGAAAACACTGGCTGCTGCCAAACATTGGCTCGGGCGAAGATGAGCGGCGAACAGGTGTACGGCGTTACACCGCCGATTTCGGTGTCGCTGCCGACAGAAAACGAGAAGAGAGTTAGCGAATCGTTGATCGAGGAGCTACGTCGGCAAAAGACTTTTGAAAGTCCCTCCGATACGCAGAAGAGGTGAGGCGAACCAACAGGCTTGTTTGCCACGCGTTTGATCATCGTCACTAAATCTCTGTTTGCAGGTATACCGTTCTCGAGTCGCTCCAGAAAATCACGGACGAATTTGTCAAGAAAGTCGCATGCGAAAAGGAACCGAAGAATGATATCCTCATCAAGAATGCCCGAGGCAAGGTCTTCACCTACGGCAGTTTTCGGCTTGGTGTCTTTGGTCCTGGCTCCGATATTGATACCCTGATTGTGGCTCCAAAGTACGTCACGCGCGAAGACTATTTCAAATACTTTCCGGATCTCCTTGTCGAGATGGCGCCCAACGACGCAATCACCGATCTCGCTGCCGTCACCGACGCATTCGTGCCGATCATTAAATTCGAGTACTCTGGCATCAGCATCGATTTGATTTTTTCGCGAATTATCCAAAAGCAGCTTGCTCCAGACTTTCAAGATTTGAAGGACTCCGGCCTCTTGCGCGGCTTGGATGAAGCAGAGCTTCGTTCCCTCAACGGCACTCGAGTGACAGACGAGATTTTGTCACTGGTGCCAGAGCAGAGTACTTTTAGGCTGGCTCTCAGAGCCATCAAGCTATGGGCACAGCGACGAGCGGTATATGGCAACATTATGGGATTCCCCGGTGGTGTCGCTTGGGCTATGCTTGTGGCCAGAGTTTGCCAGCTATACCCCAAAGCCGCGACCTCGGTTATTGTTAACAAGTTCTTCCTGGTCATGAGCCAGTGGCGGTGGCCTCAACCCGTTTTGCTCAAACCCATCGAGAACGGTCCTCTGCCGGTTCGAGTTTGGAACCCCAAGGTCTACAAGGGTGACTCTTTCCATTTGATGCCCATCATCACCCCGGCTTACCCTTCCATGTGCGCCACTTTCAACATCACGCGCTCGTCAATGAGCATCATTAAGCGAGAGCTGCAGCGCGGTCTAGCGATTACGGAGCAAGTCATGGTTGGCAAGCAACCCTGGAGCGACTTGTTTGTCAAGCACACATTTTTCACAACAGATTACAAGTATTACATTTCTGTCATCTCAGCAAGCAAGGCAAAGGAACCACACAAGGTGTGGTCTGGATACATTGAGTCCAAGGTTCGAATGCTTGTGCAAAAGCTGGAGCAACACCCTCACATCGCTCTTGCCCATCCTTTTGTCAAAGGTTATTCGAGGCGGCACATCTGTAAAGATGACAAACAGATTGAACAAGTGCAAGAAGGAAGTCTTGAGTTTGTCGTTTCTGATGACGTGACACTCGGTGATGAGGATGGTGAGGGTGGTCAAAAAGATGGCGAACCTAATGAGAGCACAGAAGGCGAAGCGAGTCAGAAACCGTCCGAGGTCTACACCACGACTCATTACATTGGTCTGGAGCTCGAAGAAGGTACGTATAACCGCTCTAAAATATATTCGTGGCCTAACAGTATTCTAGGCGCTAAATCTCTTGACCTGTCATACCAAGTCGACGAATTTAAGGTATTATGTACTACCTGGCAGAAGTATCAGGATGAGTTGAAGCCGCTGGTCTCCATCGGGGTTCAACATGTGCGCAAGTGAGTGAATACCCTGCCAGCACGTGGAGAACAACATTAACGCGCATAGCTTTAATCTTCCGGACGACGTTTTTGGGCCAGACGAAAAGAAGCCCCAGAAGAAGTCTTCAAAGGGCGCCAACGGGAAGAAACGTGGTCCCGCTGAGGTAATGCCGCCACATATGATCTACGCTCGGATGATGCGACCGAAGTTGATTCAAGCAATTCAGAGATGACCGCTAACTGGAGCATAGGACAACCAACCGCCTGCAAAGCGCCAACAGGCGTCAGTTGCTGCCGCCGGCTAGCTGAAGCGTAAGCGTTGCTGGCTAGCAAACTCTGGTCTACCTCACGAGTGCAGTACCCATGCCCTTTGAAGGTTTCCAAAGATTCCGCGTGGGACCCCCTATCACTTCAATTTCTGGCTGACTTTTATGGAAAGTAAGTGTACGAGGCCGTAGCAATCGGCGATGCGACGTTGGATGATGGCCCTCATGGCAACTTTTGTAGAGCCAAGCTGGCTCCTCCTCTCTCTGCCCCCTAAATCTTCACCTGCTCCAAATTTGGACTGGATACCAAACGAGCATGGCGTGGAGAATGAAATACCGCCAATAACCTTGTATCATAACCACCCAGGCCATATAGCAAGTCCGGTTCTTGTGAAGAGACCACGGACTACTATTTGCTGGCCCATGCAGAGGCCAAACTGGAGTTGTAATTAGATAGATAGTCACCAGACATCTACAATGAAATGCAGCGTATTTGATTTTATTTATTGGCTCTATTTTTTTGCAGCAAGTGTTTGGTTTTGTCTAGTCGTCGTCGCCGTCGTCGCTTCCACTTGACCAGTCATCATGGTACGCATCACCAATCTCCGCAAGCGAGTTTGACAGTAGCTCTCTGTCTTCCACGCTTACAGCCCACGTCACCAGAGTCTTCAGAGCCTTCATCCGGGTCGAGATGCTCTGGTCGGTGCAGAGCGACGTCTGGAGCCGAATGCTCTCCTGATCAGCCTCATCGGGGAAGATTTCCGGGTAGCTGTCAACCATGGGGAACAAAAGGGACGTGTTGAATCTGTTCACGTGTTAGTACTACATTTCACAGGATATACTGTGCTCTTCACTCACTTTCTCACGACAGGATCTCCGATCCGGCGTCTCGTTTCCTTTTCGTCATCCTCTTCATCGGCATCCGCATCCACACCACGGTTGGATATAGACTTTCCAAAGATGTGTTTTTGTCTGTCCAGGCCATCTCTCTCCATGCGGCCAAGACCAAACAGGTCAATGTCGAATTTCTCGTCCTCCTCGGCGCCACCATTTTTCGAGCCCACTCCCATCCGCAGTCCAGCAAGAATCTGCGAGCCTGTCGTGTTGGTAATTCGAGAAATCTCATCCAGCGATACTCTCGGCATACCGGGCTGGGGAAGCAGCCTCGATGGCAGCGTCGTGCTCTCCATTGCCGCTGATAGCAGGGCAGATGTGTGCCATGGGGAGTTGCAGTCCAGCTTCACGGACGGGGGAAGGTGGTGTTCGGGAAGCGACATGGGAACAAAAGTCGTAGCCTGTTGGCAGATTTCGCTAATGCTGTGCGCGGCGTTTGTCAACCGCAGCCGGCGCCTCTCGCGGGTTATGTCGAGCAATGGGCTCTGCAGACCCCAAACCCAGATACACTGCTTCGGGTACTCGTCACGAAGAGTTTCGAGGTAGGAAGACGCAAAGCCTCCCCATGCGTCGTCGATCGTGGCAAAGACTTGGATTCCCTGCATATGATCGCATTCTTCCACAAACGGACGCCAGTCACGGTCGACGATATCCTGCTCTTTGTCGAGAGTATGGAAGAGCTCAGTACCCATTTCGAATCGTTCAAATGGTTGGATTGAGGAATGAAGTTCGTAATCATATAGCTGGTTGAGCGACTTGGGATGATAATAAGGGCGAGAGAAGTCTGACCAGTAGCGGACGTTGGTCTTGGAAAGCTTGTCAGGCACACTACCTGCGTCAAGGCTTTGCAGGTATGCACTTGGCTGAAGAGGTTCCTGCTTGTGGACGGTGGATTTGCCGGGCCTGATCAACATTAGCTCATGTCACTCGCCCATGTTTGGTTTCTTACCATAGGGCGCTCGCCATGGCATCAGCATCCGGATCAACATCGTACAACGCATTTATCTTTCGCAGCGAGCCAAAGCCTCCTTTGAGGTCGTATACCACGGTTCTTGGCAGGAAGGTGTCCGACCCGTCAGCGCCAACGCCCGTGCGCCAGTGAACATCATGGTCAACTAAGGGTTTCTCGGTGTCTGAATATGTAAAGTATGATTCCTGCGCGTTCCAAAAGTGCGTGGCCGCATAATTGCTCAGGTGGCCAAGCTGCAAAGTGACAATTTCTCGCATCGTAAAGATGAAGTTTTGCTGTAAATCTGTCGGCCAACTCAACCCCAACTGAGCGGTAACCCTTCGATGTGCTGACGCTAAAAGTAGTCTCTCAGCTATCTGGTAGATGAGGTTGAACGCCAAGGCAAAAAGACGGACAGAACTGAGTGCCTGCCTGTTCAAAATCCAGGCATTGCTTGGGGGTGTTGCAGGGTAGCTCCACACATTAATGAATCGAGAAACTCGCGTCGCCTCACGGCCCTAGGTTGATCGGCTGACTCAGTTTGCGTTACTGACGGCTCCCACCCATTTATTAACTGTCCAGAACCGCGGGCTGGTAGAAAGAAAGTGTTCAGCAACCCACTACGTGTACAATCCATGTCGAGGTTTATCAATCCCACAACCTGTCAGACCACAGTTTCGGTTTTCAACACAACGAAGTCACACAACATAAATCTATTCAGACTATATACTCATGCTGACAATTTATAATACGCGGCAAAGTTTGAGGGATCGTAGAAATTGTACACAATTGTAGAAGAGCGTACCAGGTTGGTCCCTACAGCCTAATCACAGGAACCGCTATGTCTGGCAATATTTGGTCTGGCGATACAAAGTCGAGAAATTGCAAGAGTAGTATGCATCTTTCGTTCGCCTACTGGATAATAGTGATCAAGAAAGTCTTAAGCAGCTCTCTTCGCTCGCGCAAAGGAACTAAGATCTGTACTATATTGCCGTTTTCGACAGATTCGAGACTAAAATTCGTCATCTAAGTATAATGCGCTATATTTAACACGATCAGAGAAACGCCAATAAATATAAAGCGATTCTCCCTGTTCAGAATCGAGGGTTGAAAGACTGTAGGGTCCACACATCGAGAAGGCGTCGCTTTGCACCTAGATTGGCCGGCTGACTAAGTCTACGTACAGTCTTAGTCGAAGCGATCTACGATATCACCTACCTTCACTCGATATTGCCCCTTCAACGTCGAGAAAATTTCCAAGAGCAGTCCGTAACAAAGGTCTAATTAAATCTTCTCATAATGTCCGAAACGACTCAAAATGCGCCCCAGCGCCAGAGCGGCTTCTGGGCTGAAATCGAGTCTCTAAAATCCCCCGAGAAGAAAGAGGTCGCAGAGGTTCCCAAGGTTGGCACCGCCGCGCCAACTTCTGAGAAGATCCCCCTGTCTGACGGAAAGCCCACGGTTATTGTTTTCCTCCGACACTGCGGATGCCCATGTAAGTAAAGGCAACCGATGCGTCGCAAATTTCACTCTAGACGACGCCAAGAACCAAAAAAATATATATTAAAGATTCCGCTGATCTTCTTTCACCCAGTCGCCGAGAAAGTTTTCAAGCAGCTGTCGTCTCTCTCGCAAAAGAAGCAGGATTTGCACTGCATTGCCGTTTCCCACTCGTCGGCCGACACCACGGAGCGCTGGATTCCTCAGGTCGGCGGCGTGTGGTCCACGGATGTCGTCGTTGACGAGGGGCGCGACCTTTACGCGCAGTGGGGTCTAGGCCTGGGCAGCACCTGGCACATCTCCAGCCCCTCCGTGCTCTACTCGGTGTATCGTCTCGGCGCGGATGAGGGCGTTTGGAACCGCCCCACGGAGAGCGGCAGCCGCTGGCAGATTGGGGGGGCTTTTGCTGTGGACAAGGAAGGTATTGTACGCTGGACGCATGTGTCCAAGACAGCCGACGATCTGCCTGATCTTACGGCTGCCGCACAAGCTGTTGGTATTGCAGTTGAGAACGCGAAGGCGGAAACCAAGTAATGACTTAATGATGAATGGCAAGAGACGAGAAACATAACACCCAGTTAGTCTTTAATGTACTAACTTACGAAATTACACACATACTATGGGAAGAGAATGTTGAAACCCATAATTGAGTATTGTGTTATACATAGTTAAAAAGAAGCATGACGGGTATATAAATCATAGTTGAGCCAGCAACCAGCTCATATATACTACAATATGATTGACAGAAACGCGCACAGTAGCTAGCTGTACTAGGTGACTGGAGCTTATACTGTAAGACAAAATGGAGAGAAAATTCGGATATTTCGGTCGGCAAAATCAGGTC
The DNA here is from genome assembly GCA_037575805.1 of Lecanicillium sp. G3. Classification (NCBI taxonomy): domain Eukaryota; kingdom Fungi; phylum Ascomycota; class Sordariomycetes; order Hypocreales; family Cordycipitaceae; genus Lecanicillium; species Lecanicillium sp. G3. The sequence continues at coordinate 522,470 of JAZHPD010000012.1, read as the reverse complement.
TCATCAGGTACAGAGCGAGGTATCCGACAACGCCGATGCCACCAATGAGTTCAACAGCATATGCGCCGGTCTGCTTCACTTGGGCGGCGAGTGTCATGAGGCCCAAAGGATCTTGATCGGTTGTAGCTGCATGTCGGCGCCTCCTTCTACCCCCACGGTGGTTATGGCGGCGCGCCACGGTACCAGAGGCCCGTGAAATGAGTTCATTCGCCAAATTGCTGGAAGTCGTCGCGCTCATGATGCGCTCAGAGTCTAAGCTTCGCCGCAGGCTCTGAGCCCAGCCAGACACTTCTAGCCGGCGCCAGTCCCTCATTTGAAAGAGCGGATCTATAGTCAGGGTCGAACCTCCGGTATTAAAGGTGCGTCGGGTAAGTGCCAGGTCGGACGGGTGGTATCGGTTTTGCGTATTCGCCCATTTGACAGCCTTGACGGCCGCGGAGTGCCGAAGACGCGCAGTACCCTCCAAAGAGAAGATATTTTGCACAAGAATCGGAAGATCTGTTGGAACTAGCGGTTCGATGTATGCCGAGTTCATCAATATGCTTGCATCCATAACTTCGTCGTCTTGTTGTGTCGCATTCGAGACGGCGAAAATGCCAGTCTGATCGAAGTTCTCATCTAACGGTGCAAAAGAGAAAATATCGATGCATCGGTCGTCTATTTCGTTGCGCAAATCTTGTTTGAAGTCTTCGATGGCAGAATTGTCAAGCTCGTCGGAGCGGGCTAGCAGAGGGATTACATTGGTAACAGTTTGAAGCCGGGAGAGGGCCGCGGCGTCGGACTCGCTCAGGCCTACTTTATTAGTTGCTGTGGCTCAAAAGTTGGAAGGGATAATTACCAGTCGAAGGTAGCATGTATAGTACAGCATCCACAATCGGCTCGCTGCCATTGCTAAGCAGCGAAATCAAGTCGTTATCGGCCATTCGTTTTTGCAAGAGAGGACTTAAAGTTGACTCAAGGAAATCGATGGCATGGTGTATATTGGAAGATCCCTGAGGAGTAAAGTCCAGGAATGCAAGGTTCCGGTCCAGAATTTCCTCAACAGAGCTCGATGATCGTCGTCGTTTGAGTGTTTCGGAGGAGTTCTGCATCCACCACTGGTATGGGCGCGTGCTTGCGTGGATCTCGAGCACAGGACCGTTGAAATTCGTATTCATCGCATCGATATGTACAATGTGTTCGCAGCATTGCGATATTGAACGGATTATCGATGTCTTGCCTGTGCCTTGGGACCCTAATACGAGAAGCCGCAGCTTTCCCAACGACTTTCCAATGTCGGTAAAAGGGCGCCGTCTCGGAATATGAATGTTTGGCATGATAAATTGGGGTACTGGACTTCCTGCGCTGCTAGGAGGCAAGTCTCGGTACGCTTCTATGTGTTGCTGCGTGATGACTGCATTTTCAATGGAGCCGTTACGGTCGATGGCGGACGATGAACTTGAGAAGTTTCGGGGTGATGATATAAAACTCAGAGAGGATTCAGGGCGCGAAAGGCTCGATAAAGGTGGCGTGTTGGAAACGGAAAGTTCGGTGATAGCGCCCATTGTCGAACCGGCTACAGGTGATGACGGCACTGGCGAGGGTGCAACATCTCTCGGCGCGATACACTCGCTTTTAATCGCCGGTCTCCCACGCCGGACGCTTCCGGTATCGAGCTCGCGATCCATTTCGGATTCCGTCACAATAAAGCAACTGGTGCTGGCGAGCGACTGGCTGGTAGAGTCGGTGTCGTAGTCTCGCAGTCCACCGCGACTAGCGTGTGGCGGTTGCGAAGTTGGCACTGGGCGCATTCTGGTTTATCGGGCGACAGTATCGACTGCCATCAAGTTCTAGAGTAGAAATGGTTACGAAAGCCTCGAAATATGCAGGTGTCCATGTCAAAGTTTAGGAAAGACAAGGACATGGGAATCGAAGGGTCAAGCGGCACCTGCATGCATCGGATGCGTGACCCCGCCATAGGTATAATGGTATGGCAAAATGGCGGAGCGTTGTGGCGCCCCAACGCAACAGTGGAGTTCGACCCTGCTATCGGCCAGCGCTGTCAGTGCCCGTTCCAGCAACTGCGAAGCCCAAGCCCGGCGCGGGGAGCCACGCACGGTTACTGCAATAGCCCCGACTAACACATGCCCCTTCGCTGACTCACAAGTATCCTGAGGGCTGAGCGGCGGCGCGAGCCCGTGGTGGGATGCAAGGTCGTGACTTGCAGGGAGCCGGATTTAATCTACCCACCAAGGGCGAGATATCCCGCCGACTTTTACAAACCACAGCACGCCCTGATAGACACTTTAACTTCAAATTCTAGCCATGGACGGAAAGAGACACCCGAGCTCGTTCCAGCAGCTTGAGAAGCTGGGTGAGGGAACCTATGCGACGGTTAGTAAATTTGTCCCGCCCTCTCCAACGCACCAGTTGCTAATCACCGCCGTGCGGTACAGGTCTTCAAGGGGAGGAACCGCCAAACGGGCGAACTCGTTGCGCTCAAGGAAATTCACCTCGACTCTGAAGAAGGAACCCCGTCGACTGCGATCCGCGAAATCTCGTTGATGAAGGAGCTCAAGCACGAAAACATAGTCGCTCTTCACGATGTTATCCACACCGAGAATAAGCTGATGCTCGTTTTCGAGCACATGGACGGCGACCTCAAGCGCTATATGGACACGCATGGCGAGCGCGGTGCTCTGAAACCCGCCACCATCAAGTCCTTCATGTACCAGCTCCTCAAGGGCATCGACTTCTGCCACCAGAACAGGGTCCTGCACCGAGACTTGAAGCCGCAGAATCTCCTTTACAACAGCAAGGGACTGCTGAAGCTGGGTGATTTTGGTCTGGCCCGTGCTTTCGGCATTCCCGTCAACACCTTCTCCAACGAGGTCGTCACTCTCTGGTACCGTGCGCCCGACGTCCTCCTCGGTAGCCGCACCTACAACACCAGCATCGACATCTGGTCCGCGGGCTGCATCATGGCGGAGATGTACACTGGGCGCCCTCTGTTCCCAGGTACCACGAACGAGGATCAGATCATTCGAATCTTCCGCATTATGGGCACGCCCACCGAGCGGACCTGGCCGGGCATCACCCAGCTGCCAGAGTACAAGCCCACGTTCCAAATGTACGCCACACAGGATCTGCGCAACATTCTGCCCGCAATCGACCCTACCGGAATCGATCTGCTGCAAAGAATGCTCCAGTTGCGCCCCGAGCTGCGCATCAGCGCCCACGACGCCCTGCAGCACCCTTGGTTCAACGACTTGGTCATGCATCAGCAGCAGCAGCAGGCCCAGCAGGCTGGTGCTCGCTACCAACCAGGAATCCCGGTGCAAAACTACGAAGGCTATTAGAGACAGCCTTGAGCATAGCATAGCGTGAGAAGGGAGCGACTTGGAAAGACCTGATTCTGCATTGATTATAGACATGTTTTATGAGCCGGGAGCCAAAGGACAACGGCGCACTGCGCCAACAACGAAGCTTTGGTTTTATTGATTAAGGGAACGGAGTTTGGTGGCATTCTTCAAGCTTGGGGCAAAAATGGGTTCATATAATAATGGAAAATTGATTTTTTGCATGCCTGAGTGCATAGTCACATCGACATGCCAGCTGTCAACGCCGCCCATGAAGTAATGTACATGATTTTTGAAGCTGCCTTCAGTGTCTATTTACCAGGCTCCCGTCCACAGGACTCCTGAATTTGCGTTTGTTGGGCTCCTTATCCCACGTCTCCGCCAGTGCGGCCGTCTCGTCCTCCTCTTTGGGCAGGCCCATGGTCGCTCTCATCTTGGAGATTTCGTCGCGCACCGCCTTGGCGACCTCAACCCGCAGCTGCACAGCCTCGTCGCCGTGCCGGAGCTCCTCCTCGCTCTTCTCCCCGGCCAGCTTCCGCCAGCGCCGGCGGTACGCACCGAAGAGCACCTCGGAGTCTGCGGGCTCGCCAATGGCGACACGAATTCTGTTACCCACCCGCGGCAAGAAGCGCGGGAACCCACGATCCTCGGGCATAATCTTCTGCGTGCCTTCGACAAACATGGGCACGAACTCAGGCGCTGGGTCGCTCTCCAGGATGAGTCGCGAGACGCCCCATTTGAAGTACCGCAGGCTGCTGTCGCTACTCTGGTGGCAGCAGGCCTCTGGGAAGACGTGCACCCAGGCGTTGCGGTTGGACGTGTAGTACCCCGGGGCGGGAATAACGTCCTTGCCGTTTGTGGAATATGTCGGGTTCGCGATCTTCGGGATGGACGACGGACCGGACAGCAAACCGAGAGCTTGGGTCATTGTAGGTTGGTAGAGGCCACCGAGTTCAGAATGCCATAGTCGATGTGTCGGTAGGGTTTGGCCTAGGTTAAAGAATGTAGATGTAACACTGAGGGTGGTCAGCAGCTGCTTTAGCATAAACAGTAGCAGATACAATCACCTATTCTTAAAACAAATATCATGAGCAGCAAGGCTCCATCGTAGATTTTCAACGTCGAAAGCATAGCGCATCGGAAGAATTCCCCAAAGAAGGGGGTCGTCAAGCCTGCCGCCGGTTAGCTGGCCGCCGCCTGGTGACATTCAAATAGTCCAACATACACTGCGAGGTGATTGCACACGGTAAGCAAGCCACGGTCTTTCCCCTGAGTCTTCCTCCTGTCCAGGACACCCAGCAGATTTTGCAAGCCCGTCACCTCGACCGTGTTGAAAGCGTAGAGGAAGCCCCTGCAAGCTGCGCCGACAGTGGCCATGACAGCCGTTGAGCCCATGCGCCAGCCCAGGCTGGGCCGGACAGGCGCGGGAGGAGGCGACGATGACGAGCCGGACATGATGTTGTGTGATATGCCCTCGGTTCTCCCGGGCGCGGGCCTTGCCAATGGCTTGGTCGGTGGTGCGGGTGTGCAATTGCACGGCGGCGTTGAATGGTCCAGGAGAAGGGTCAGAAAGAAAGTTGGCTTCTGCAACACGATCGGGTAAGCTAGCTGCACCCCACGTCGCGCCGGGTTTTAGTTTTACTTAGCGACAGGCACGTCACCGGGCCGTCTTTTTTCTCCAACGACAAACTTTTGGATTCCGCAACTTCCAACCCGCACAGGCCTTGTTCGGGCTCTACAGGCAAGAAATTGATCGGTTTCTATTATTCAAAACAGAGACTCGTCTCTGAAATTATAGCAATCATGTCACACAGTTCGTCCGCAATGCACGCAGCCGGCGGCGTCGGCAATCCCAAACTCGAATGCTAACATCACTCTCCCCAGGCAAGCGCAACACCACACGGCCCGTATTCACGTCCCACGAGCGCAACCTCGCCAAATCCAACTGGGCGTCAAAGTCCGCGCGTCTAAACCGCGACTCCTTCCTGCCCTTTGGCTCATGCGGCCTGTGTCTCGAGATGGCCCGCGACCCGGTGTCGTGCCAGCGGGGCGACATCTTCTGCCGCGAGTGCGCCCTCGCCAACATGCTCGCGCAGAAAAAGGACATGAAGCGTGCGGACAAGGCGCGGCGGCAGGCCGAGCTCGAGAGCGCCAAGGCCCGCGCAGACGACGAGGAGGAGGACCAGCGCCGCGCGATCCGCGACTTTGAGCTCACGCAGGCTGGCTTCACGAGCGGGAAGAAGGGCAATGCACAGCAGAACGACGATGCGAAAACGGCAAGCGATAGATTACAAATTGCAGGGGCAAAGCGAAAGTTTGAACTAGACAGTGATGAACTAGAACGCATCGCCAAAGAAGACAGGGCAAAGGCGAGAAAAGCCATTGAAGATGAAAAGGTCAGTCTATTCCGTTACTCCCAATGATACGCTGTACGAAGGAAATGAAATTGAAGCTGATAAATACAATGTATGCAGGCCAGCAAAGCATCGTTACCGTCCTTTTGGACACCATCCTTGACACCAGACGCCACGAAAGACGCCAAACTATTAGAAGCCTCGAAGAAGATAAAACCCGTCGCCGTGTGCCCGGCCTCTGCCACAGACAGCCCGCATTCCCTGACGATGCAGCACCTCATCACAATCAAATTCGACGAAGCCAGCGACCCGTCCAAGCCGACCAAGAGCCGGATATGCCCCTCGTGCCGCAAGGCGCTTACCAACTCGTCCAGCCCCGCCATGGGTATGAAGTGCGGCCATGTCCTCTGCATGAGCTGCATAAAGCAATTCATGGCACCCCCAAAACAAGCCACCAAAGAAGAAGAAGCCGTGCCAGTCATGTGCTTCGTCTGCGATACGCCGCTGGCGTTTGCCGCGGACGCAGGCGGCCCCAAGTCAGCGCTCCCCAGCGGGATGATTGCATTGAAATCCGAAGGCACCGGGTTCTCGGCCCGTGGCGGCAGTACCGTCGAGCGCACCAACGTAGCCTTTCAATGCTAGCACCATATAAAGAGAAATACAACCAATTACATGCTAATCCGTCGTTCTGTTCAGCCGGACGCCTTGATCGGGCGGCTACTGTGCGACATGATCCACATGCGAACAACCAAGCGGTGGAAGAAGCCCTTGGAGAGCATTGTCAAACCGTGGCTGAAGAAGCCTTTGAGCAGCTCACCCTCCATGCCGTCGTACAGCGCGCGAAGACCTTCCGTCTTGATCAAGCGCAGCACCATCCCGAAGATGGTCCCGTTGAACGCTTCCACCAAACGAGTGAATAGCGCCTTTCTCTTCGCTGGCTTCTTCCTGAAATACACATCCTTGTGCTCCTCGCTATGATCTTCCTCGTCGTCATCTGAGCTCGCGTTTGGAATCTGCAGTCGCGTCTTGGCCGTCTGAAAAGGGTACGTAATCACCGTAGCGGCCGACTTGCTTAGTGCCGCGAGCAAAAAGGCCACCCACGCGACCGGCACGTCCTCCTCCTCGAGCGCGGGGATCACGCGCGCCGCCAAGCGCCTGTTGAGCAGGAACGTGATACTCGGGTTCAGCGTCAGCACCAGCGTGGCCGAGTAGCCCGCCCAGAGGCCCTTGATGCCGCCCTCCCGGCGCATCTCCGCCAGCACCTGCCAGATAGACTCGGCCTCCTCGGCGGGCGCCAGCTGTCGGCGGGCGACGACGTTGGACAGCGGCGCGGTGACGGCCTTGGACGCCGCGCCGGCCAGCGAGCCGAATGCCACCTCCTGCAGGATGCTCGGTGAGCGGTTGCCGCGCTGCCGCAGGAAGTTGTAGAAGCCGAAGAAGAGGAAACTATCAATGATGGACTTGGTCACGTCGGTGCCGATGCCGCCGTAGAACGTGCTAATTCCCTCATTCCTGAGGATGCTCCGGAACGCGTCGACGATGCCCTCGTACTGCTCCTGATCCTCGAGCTGTCGCTGAACCTTGAGCCGCGTCGTGATGAGGTCGAGCGGCGCGAGGATGGCCGTCGAAGTGGCGGTACCGAAAGAGCCGGAGACGGCGTGGCCGAGCGCCTCGATGGCCTGCGCAGAAGTCATGGCGTTCGAATGTGTGCTGTGCTGTGTGAATTGGACGCGTGGAACTCGTGGAGGATGCTAGCAATCTTGCCGTTTGAAAGTCGTGACTGCCAATATAGGCGAGGGAGGACCGACGCGGTTCCTGCAAGCAGAGAGCCAATGGACACCGAAATTTGGATAAGAGAAAAGGAGGTCTCGCAAAAGAACGTAGAATGAAATCAGTTCATGCGGTTGCTGATAAGAAAGAGCACGACTTCGGAGTGGCGAGGAGCGTTTATTTTGCCTTTCCGAATAGCGGGTAGCGCTGCCATATGATGTGGTATTGCCGAGGCCGCGAGCGCAGCTTGTGTCGGTCGGTTCCGTCGACGACGTCATCCAGCCGAGCAACAAAAGACCGATCCTAGGCTCTTCTCCACAACCTTAATCACTGCATGTAGCACAGTTTGTTGCATGACCTGGTCTGCAGAATCACCTATCTTTAATTTACGGTTTTGTAGAGCTGTTGTCCGCAATGTAGACATTTGACGTTGCACATTCACAATTCTGGGCGTGTTGAATAATTGCAACTGCAGAGCTCTCGTCGCAGAGCTGATACCGGCTGAATACTACGGTTATCCAAATGCTATCCCAATCATGATTCTTGTGCAATTTCAAATTCTCGTTAACAGTGCAAAAACAATAAGACCCGGGGGTATAAAAATCAGCAAGTCCCAGAATATCCTAACATCATGCTTAGTCAAGCAACCGGAAATCAATCTCAATCTTCCCTCCGAAAACAGCAAACGCCCCAATCATGCAAATTCCCATATATACTTCATGTCAATGATACTAGCCTCGAGCCGCCGCAGAAGCAGGTCGTGACGGTGTCGCAGGTATAGCAAACGAGTTTGAACGCGCAGACGTCGGGAAGCTCAGCGTGCCGGCGTCTTCGCCCTCTGCGTCGCCGTCTTCCAGGCCAGGGTGGCCATCCGGCAGCTTCTGTGCGCCGTAGCCTACGACTTGGAAGATATTCGTGCGACCTCCGTTAGTGGCCATCTGCAGCTGCTCGTGCAGTCTGGCAAGCTGGTACTGGCGCTTGATGGGCGCAAAAACGGGCGGTGGTACCAGTGGCTTCGGCTTCCAGGTGCTCAGTGCCGCCATGACGGCACCGGTCTCTTCATCCGAATCCACTGGTCCCAGATTGGATTCGTCCTCATCCTCGACAGGAGCATTGGCATCCAAAGCAGCCTCTGTAAAGTGAATCGGTAAGTAAATGAACAAATGATATCGAGGTTGCATGCAACTTACTCTGCTGCTTTGCTTGATTCTTCTTCTGATACGCTGCGAGAAGCATATCGTATGGCAGCGAACGACCTGCGACAGCACGCTTTGCTCCCATGGAATGGCTCTTGCAAGTCAACGAACGCGCACACGGCTGTCCGTTGGGTAGAATAACACCGCATTGTCTCTCGACATCAACAGGACCTGCTGATAGTCAGTATTCTGAAAAACAGTGATGGATTTGTGGCCGCATACCTTTAGGTTTGGGTACTTTAGCCTTGGGTTCATCCTTCTTCTTCTTAGGCTTGGGAGCCTTGTCCGGTTCACCGTCCGCCTTTCGCTTCTTGCCCTTGCCCTCCTCCGGCTTCTTGCCACCAGGACGCTTGCCCTTCTTATCGTCATCGTCATCGCTATCGTCGTCGTCTTTGTCGTCAGCCTTGCGCGCTTCCTCCTCACGCTGTGCCTCCCTTGCTCGTTCTCGAGCCTCTCGCGCCTCCTTCTTGCGCTGTGCCTTTTCCTTCTTGACTTTCAGGCACGCAGCAATGTGCGCCTTGGTGGCCGTCTTCAGTATGCTCTTCTTGCAATGCTTGCACTGCTGCAGGTCGGGTGCGTCTTCGAGAGGGCGGCCAGTCGCAAAGGCCTCGCGCGCATTGTCATCGAGCTGGTTGACTACCGGTCCGGGCGACGCAACCGACGCGGCCGGCGAGCTGACATTTTTCTTCTTTTCGTCTGTGAAATCAGTTAGCGATGGTGATGCGATAGGATGGATGCTGGCGCATAAACATACCCTCGAGGACGCTACCGTCGCGCCAATTGCCGGGTTTGCTGTGCTTGGGCGCCTGCTTCTTTAATTTAATTGTGCCACCCTTTGCATCCTTCTTCGTCGATGCCTTAGCCGTGTCTTTTGCGCCTGCAGAGTTCCGTTAGCCTTGTTGCGAGTTACTAAAATAGAAGTCCGCGGGCGTGATGCGCATACCCTTGGCTTCTGGGGCCATGTTGGATGGTTGCTGGGATGGCGACGGCCGCAGTGCCACGGACGGGCTCGAAAATCTGGCAGACGGTGATTGCAAGCGCCGGCGCGCGATTTACAGTGATGAAACTGCGACGTGGAGGATGGGAAGTGATGGATTTGCGGGCGGTTCCGATGCGGCGAGTTGTGCAAACAGAAGTATCGCGACTGGCCCCGTGGTGCTAGATCCAGACAGGGAACCATGCGTGTGGCGTGGCGCGCAAAGCGCTGCATCAAAGTTAGTCCGCCGCCCGCATTTGTTAGGCAGAGCGCCGCACTGACTGCGACCACACTAACATTCACTGATGGCACATCTACAGCGAAGCCCGCCGCAAAGTAAACGCCGATGCAACTTTGAAATGATGATGATAAAATTTCCAATTTAAGAGTTATACGCCTATGATGCATCATTTACAATTCTTGATTCATATCCTCATTTTTGAGAATGTCCGTTTCCCTCCAAGTTTGGTAGACTCTGTCGCGAATCGCCCTGTGGCCCTTGGTTCGCTTGAACCGTGTTAGTTGATAGTCGCTGCCGACGCAGATTAACGGCACAACTTACCGGGTGAAACGTTTTACCATAATACGTGGGAACATACCACATGGAATTTTGCGTCACGAATTCTCCATCCCGTGATCGGAGGTCCGGATCGTCCCTGACGGCCATGGCCATCATGCAAAGCGCCCTGCTACCCCAGTCTCCCGATTTGTCGGCCCCAGATTGACAGGCCTCTGGGTCAACCAGTGTCGAGTTTGGCGGAAGAGGATCATGCGGCATAGTTGATCCGTCGTTATCGGAGCCACCGACAAGGAAAAACCAGGTCTCGTTGCGCATGTAGTCTGGTTCAACCACGCCCGGCTCACAGAAGCGATGCCCGTCAAACGCATCGTCGTAGTCGACAAAGAGGACTCTTGGTTCCGTAAACGCAGCATTGATTGTATCGATTGCCTGTTGGACTCGTCGGTTGACGTTGAGCACCATGCGGTTCATCTTCCTCCGCAGGTCCTGCTTGAGCTTTGGGCCCCGCCACCACATGCCGAGCGAGTAGTCATCGCATTCTTTCGTTTCGGCGTTGAAGAAACGCGCATATCCAGTGATGGTGATTGTAAACCACGGCCTCTTCTCCCACTGCACTCGGTCGAGGATTTCCATAATCAGCAAACGCAGGCGCTGGTTGAACTGGGGACCGGCAATCTGCTCCTCGGAGCGGGCGAGGGCGGCCTCGCATGTACCAGAATAGAAACTGTAGAATCTGAATATGCAGCTGTTCATAATGTCGAAGAAACCCAGATCATTTCCGCCGATAGAGAGCAGCGCAAAGTCTGCAGTAGCAGTGGTGTTGAAGAGATCAATCTGGCTATGCTCCCCGCCTGCGAGGACATCGTCGATTGTCGACCCCGTGCACGACAGATGCTGAAATGTCGTCGAATTCCCGTCTTGGATTGCTGTCATGTCGTTTCTAATTAAAACCGGGTATGCATGTGAGCCGAGCCTGCAGTCCACCTCGGAGCCGTTGACGCCAGTGCCAATACCGGCAGAGTACGAATCGCCCAAGGCGACGAAGCCAGTTGATGGAGCGTAAGGTCGATGAGGGAAGTCGAAGCCGTCGGCAGGGGTTTTGACCGGGGCATCGGCGGGTTTGTTCAGGTTATTGCCCGCATGATTGCGGTCGTGCGCGTTGCCAGGCGTCAGCACTGTTTGTGTTGGCCAGGGCCAGCTTAGACGCAGCCAGGTAGGTAGTGCAGATGCGGGTTGAGGCTGTACGAGCAGCGATGTGATCAAGGCTGAGAATTTCATGCCGCTAAATTCCAGTCACCGCTCAAACTACAGCGCGTTTCATATCGAGGGCGATGTGCATGCAAAAAGTGGCAGTATTGCAGAAGCTCAAGAAAAGTGTTGAGGGATGCCTTGGGTGCCTAATCCTGCCGCGTCACGCTCGACAGTCAGCGCGTGAGAGGATGACGAGCCGCGTAAAGTGGTTGTCTGCCAAAGCTGCGGCTGGAGCAATAAAAGGCAAGCACAAGACCGAAGACGAGGGGTTGGAAGCAGGGAACAGATGGAATATATTGGTATGCCTTTGGCCAGCTCGGGCTGGAAATGCACAGCTGTGTACGGGCAGCCTTCACTCGCAGAGCGTCGTCTCGCCATGTGGTTAGCTTGCGCGCTGCTACTGGCTGGGTGTGGCGGCAGATGACCACGATTACAGTGGCCGCCGCACTCAAGCTGCGGCCAAGACGAAAACAACAAGCAGGTTGATTTGACAGCAGGTCGTCATTCTTCCAATGCACATAATTTATGTTATTTTTATCATTTATTATTCCCACTTTGGCTAGTGAACATTTGACGTTGCAGATCCGGGACAAGTTGATTCGCTTGCCTTGGCAGCTTTCATATGCATGACTGTGTGGCAGCGGGAGGATTTTACCAGCACTTAACTACCTGACACCCCATCAATCGGCATCAAGCCAATCATGATTTGACAGTGTACATAGACCCTGAAGGCCAAGGCTTTTGACTTCTCTCGCCTTACGCCATGTGGATTGACTGCACTACAGCGCCGATGTGTGAGCTGGACGATACCGTGAGCCTCTTTACCTATCCAGCGCGACATAATTCCATTTTTATTTAATTTCATTTTTTTTTTCATTTTTTTTTTGTATGTTATAGAAAATCAAATCGAGTAAGTTCTAACGGAAATAACAGCAATAACAATATTTTTCTACCAGTCTACAATATTTTCATCCGCAATCCATGCTACACACGGCATCGCTTCCCCACATTTCCTTCTCCCCATTTAAATCCGCCCGCCGAAATCCCCACGAACCCCAAAAGTGTATGACGTCGGCGGCCGTTTATCGATGCGGTTGACAGCTGATCGCCGCTCCCGTTGGCATTGCGCAAGTCAACTACAAACTGATGCAGAATGAATTGCCTCAAGATGCTTTGACCAACCGATTGAGTAGTGCAATTCGGAATACACAGTAATCTGAAAGTGCACATGGCGTGGGAAACAGATCCCCCGAGACTGCAAACTCACATGCAAAACCAACCACCAAATGCCAACATGATGTTTAAAAGAGTCAATACGACATCATTACGTTGCACGCTCCAACGCCTGCCGATCTTGATCCCTTCTTGCTGCTACCCGCCTGCGCCCGTAGCTGAAACTCCCTCCGTGGCGAGCGAGAAACATGCACGGGCACATGAACCAGAGCAGGAAACAGGTTTCCCACAGGCCGCTTAAAGCCATAGAAATCAACCTGCTCCGACTGGCGCAGCCGCCGCAGTCACCCCAAATTTCATCATCCCGGGACTTTGTTCGACGCAAGCCCATTCCTCCACTGTAAAACTGACTTGTCTTTTGTGCGCGCCACTACGTCAGAGGGAACCTTTTTGGGTGTGCTTCCCCGACATGTCCGGCCAGTAAGCTTTGCGCTGTTGTAACCTCTTGCCAAAAACTATTAATACTCTGGCTTTCCCTGTAGACAGCCCTCATCTGTAATCTACCCAACTTCCAAAGTGATACCCGTATACTACAGCTCCTTCTCTCCTACCTCAAGGTACCACGACCTCGACCACCACTGATATACCAACTCTTGCAAACAAGGCAAGCCTTCCAGCGCACCAGTTCTGATTATTTTGTCCTTTTTTGCGATCAATTTCGTCCCGCTTCGACCCGAAACATCTAATAACCATGGAGACCATTTCGCAGATGGCCACTTCCGCAGCCAAGTTCGCCTTTGGCGACAACAGCAGCAACACTGAGCCTCTCTCCGGCGCCAAGGGCGACGTCTCCAGGGGCGAGCCATTCGACGCTGGCAACCTCGGTATGCCACTAATCCCCATTCAAATAGATGGTATAAACCCGCTTACAAGATGAACCAGACGCCGAGGACCAGGAGCGCATCCGCCAGAGCATCAACAGCCGCGAAGCCGGCAATGGCGGCTCCTCCGACGCCGCATACACCACCAGCACCGGCAACGAGCAGCTAAACAGCCCTCCCGGCGGCTACGACGTCTCCAAGGACCAGAACACCGGCCCCATCACCACCGCCACCAACGTGCGCGACGACAGCGGCTTTACCCACCCCACCCACGACATGAGCGCGCCCGGCCGCAAGACCTCCGACCAGGACAGCCCCGGCGGCGTGACGACGTCCACCAACCGCACCACCGACAGCGGCTTCACCTCGCCCGGCCAGGACATGGGCGGCGCGCGCAACCCCCCCAACAAGAACATCGACGACGCCCGCTCCCCGTCCAACCAGGGCCTTGGCGGAACCGGCACCGACTCCCCCTCCTCCAAGCCCCCCGGTGCCTCTGCCGCCACCCCCGCGTCCAACTCCGCCTCCTCCGGCGCCGCCAAAGGCGGTTCGTCCAGCAAGCCCCCCCAGGACGAGAGCCGCGAAAATGGCACCGGCGAGCAGTACGTCAAGTCCTCCGGCCTAAAGGCCGACGGCGGCGACTTTGACGCCACTAAGCCGGGCGCGGGCCGCGAGGCGGACCGTCTGCTCGAGGCCAAGGGCGTGAATCCGACGGGCCAGGCGGCCAAGACCGGCAGTGGCGGAACTGGTGGTGATGCGGCGGGGGCGAGCAAGAGCCCCAAGTCAACGGGTAGTGAGGAGAAGCACGGTCTCATAGGCAAGATCAAGGAGAAACTTCACAAGAACTAATGACGGGAGGTGTCAACCACATGAAATATACAAAATACCCGAAGCAGAACGAAAGTTGATAGGATGGATCGCATACGAAGCACATGTCATTTCTCTAGTTATATCGTTTTAAATGCCCTCAATTTGGATTCGTTATAATACATTTGCATGACAATTTGGCACGTGAACAAATCACTTCGAGTAAAATAAAGACGTCTGAATTCGATGTCATACCTCCGCGCAATACTTACCCTCCCACGTATGCACAAATCGCAGACGCAGAATCCATCTTCACGGTCAAGCCCGGGGCCATCCGTTCCTGCTTGATAAACATACTCAGCTGCATTAACCGTACGCTTTCTCTATAAAAATCTCTTCAAATCATTCACATTTGCCGTGCGGTAAATGGGTGGTTCCTCCACCTCTCTTATCTCTCTCCCTTCCCCCCTCCACTTCAATCCGACAATGTACAAAAAAAGAAAAAGGTGATGTTTCCTTGCGGATAATATCAAACAGATGGATGAAATAGAAAAAAATGGGAAATGGTAAGTACCACAGGTTCGCTTGTCGTAACCGCGTGCAAAAATCTTCCATCGAACTTTCCGCCGAATAACAGCCGCCGAAGTCGAGTTGCGTTCGAGTTTCATTTACAAGAATCCAGACTCCGCTAGCACCCTATTAGAACAAGAAAAGTCAGCAAAAGAACAACCAGACAGTTTCTTCCCTTCCTCTAGTTCCATCCTTGGGTGACCGGTTTTACGAACCTCACAATCTTTTCGTCCTCGCGCTCGCGTGGCTCGACTTGCAAGCTCTTGTCGTACATTTCGTGGACGTCGCCCGCTGCCTGCATGTTGCTGATGATGTAATCCTGGAGTTCCGGAACCGGTTGGAGGGAGTAGCCGACGTTTTGGTATTGCTGGATGTCGCGGATGACCTCGGCCGTCTTGGCCCTTTTGGCGAAATTAATCAAGTTTGTCTTCTTGATGATGGATGGGATACCGTCCTCGATAAAGGTTAAGTCCGTTAGGTAGACACCGAAGAACGGAATACAGGGAGGATTGGCTGCGTGCAGAGCCTCGCGGTATTCGCCAAAGTTCTTCGTGCTAGCCATGAGCTTGCGCATCGTCTCGAGGACTGTGTGTGTCCTTTGCGGGACTTGGTCCCAGGTTCGCTTTAGACGGGCAATAGGCGCGGTACCCAGAGCCGAAATAATGGATGTCAGAGTGGAGAAGTTGTTTAGGGTTCGGCATTTCTAGGACTGTTAGTGAGGTACTGCGCGTATACAGAAGAGTCCGACTTACGTCTGCCACCGAGACAAAGTGCTTGATAACTACCACTCTCTTCTTGACGTCCATTTGCGCAAGAATCATTTCCGCAACCCAGTTCGTCATTTGGTTGGAATGCAGAATCAGTGCCTTGACATTGGGGGCAGGCTCAGCCTCGCCCTCGGCAATCTTTTTCTGCCACGTCTTGTTGAGGCACTCAGTCGCCTTGATCTTGCCGTAGAGCCGGGACTCAATGATGGTTAGCTGCCGAGCAAACTCAGTCACATCAATGTCCAAAAATTTCAGCTTCTTCATGTTCTTGGGCATGATGGGTGACGGTGTGCTCTGGTTCAGCGTCTGAATCATTCGCCTGGCGCCGGCATCCTTGCCGCTTAGTCTCTGGTCAAGCACCGCCATTAGAGGTCCGGAGCCCGGAGTCTCTGTCGACTTTACCGTGTCTCTGGCAAAGTCGTACACGTCCCTAATTAATTGCTTTGACTCGTCGTTGTATTCCTCCATCCAGAAGCTGTCGAACCAACTCTTCAGGATATTTACGACACGGAAACGAATGAGCTTTTGTTTCCGGTCGCGCCACGTCTCAAAATCTGCTTGAGAGAGCCCCTCGGGTGGTTGTATGCCAAAGCGCTTCACCAAAAGCTCGAACAGTTCTCGAGCCGAGGTGAAGGATTTGTAGGTGAGGAGGAAAGTGTTATTAAATGACGAGTCAAGTTTATCGTGTCGCGTGAGCTGTTCGACGAGTGCTAGCAGGGAACCACCCTTGACAGCGGGCTGGGTAGATTTGGTATCCCATGATACGTCGTTCTCGTAGTCGAGGCGCAAAAATTCGGGTGTGTCTTCGGCCTGAAGACCCTGCGGTGAGGGATCCTCGCCAAATATCTTCTTGACTTTGGAGTAGTCTCCCTTTCGCAGGGCTCCTGGCGGCGGCTCGCCTTCGCTGAAAGACTGCGCTGTGATGAGTGGCGGTCGGCCGGGAGCTGTTTTCGACTCGGAACGTTGATGGGGGCGCTCGTACGGCATGGATTCGCCACGCTGCAATCCAACGCGAGGCGCAGGATCGCGTGACCGTGAGTCTTGCTTCCTGAGCGTCTGGTGCTGCATGTTGGTCTGTACTTGCTCTGATAGCAGTTGTAATGAGTACCCAATGTGTGATGAGTTGGTCTCGAGCGCTCTGGCGCATTGCCGTACATATTCGAGTCGGTTCTCCAGCGCTTCTCCTCGGATTTCTGACCACTCGTCTGCCAAAGGACCAGCAACAGCCTGACAGGCCAGTAATAGGTCCGCAATATTATCATACAGACTCTGCTTGCTGGTACTGAGCTCAGAAAGCTGGGGAGTCTGGAAACTGTCGCCTAGGGAAGAGAGATCAACCGATTCGATGGTTGCAATCCAAGGTCTGAACCCGTCGATAACCTTGCCTCCAGAGACACAGACACTGTTGCTAATAATCTCGTGCCTGTATGGGGTGACAATGTTTTCGGGGGTAGCCAGAGCCTTGTCCAACTCGCGTATGCTAGAGACGAGCATGCGCTTCATCTCATCCAGCCTGTCGAGTAGCTTGTTGTCCAAGATGGCCGTAGGTTCGACCGCACCCTCGTCATCCTCTAGGAAGTTTGATGTAATGGGATCGCGGGGGCCGAGAGCATTGTTCTGCCAGCCTCCACCAGCGGTGCTGCCGATGACGAAGCCAGGGAACAGCCGGGGTATCTCCTCACCGCGTTGTTGTCGAGCAACCTCGACGTAGCTGAAGACCCCCAATAGAACACCGTCCGCTTCTTGCAGACACTTTTGCACAGACTCCGCGTTGGGCCAGTCAGCCGCGGCAATGTGTGACGAGATGACCAGCTTTGAAAATTTGGACATCATGTCGCGGAAATGGGGGTATAGCGCTTTGTTTGTAGAAATTATGGAAGGCTGACCGGAATGGTTGTCTGTCGTGCCCGAACCGGCTGCCAGCAGGAGCCTCAGATGGTCCGAAATGTCTTCAGCTCTGGCTACGTATTCCGAGCGATGGTTTGCGGTAATGGCTTCTCGGTAACGGTCGATTGCGCGCTTCATGTTGGAAACCAAGAGAGTCCAGCTAAGCGGAGGAGTCGATCCATCATCGAAGAATGAGCGAGGTACAGTTGTGGTGGTGGGGAGATTGTAGGTGGTGCTGGTAAAGGATGTCGCGGAAGCAATGTTGGGAGGCTGATTGGCGGCATTCGAATTGCCGTTTGCAGCACTGTCGTTTCTTCTTCTCCGGTTTGGCGAGGCGCCATTTATGGAATCCATCGATGTTGACGGTGATAACGCTCCGCTGAGGGAAGTGCGCTGTCGGCTCTGCCGTACGTGTTATTAGTAAGGGTCACGGCGCACAAGTGCTCTGCAAGAGTACTTACCATGCCACGAGACGCAAACATGAGCGAATCGCCCTCTGTCTCGGACGCAGACGTGGCTGAGTCGTCGTCTTCGTCCTGATTGAGACCCCTGGCCATCATCTCGGCCGGGGGGCGCGTCTTGTCGGGCATGGACGCATTCATCCTATCCCGAGGTCCCGTCTCGTTGGTCGATACGGGGGACTCCAGGGGCAGTTCCATGCTGCGGTCTCCGGTCATCATGTTGTAGTAGAATAGTCGACCATCCGGTGTGGCTTGCGGGATCCAAAAGTCAGCTCTTGACTTGTCGGCATCGGCAGTTCCTTCGAGAGGCAAAGCGACCGGCGCATCGCCTTCTGAATCATCGTCTTGGTGCTCAAAGCTCTCGTCGTACACGTCTGCGTCTTCGTTTTCGTCTTCACCCTGCTCGAGGTGTCCGTTGTGCCCCTGGTCGGCCAGGTCGTCGGGGCCTGTGATGATTTGGCAGTAATTGCTGGGGAACCAGCCTCGGACGCCGTTGATGACGCCGTCCCACCAGCCGCTCTCGAGCTGGGTAATGACCTGGATCACGTCGCCTTCGTGAAAGCTCAGGCTGGTCCTATCGTCGGCTTCGTAGTCGTACAGGGCGCGCACATACATGATGCCGGCCGGCGTGGTGCCGACAATGCCGTCCATGGCTGCCGGTGAAGAAGGGGCGGCGGCGGCGGCGGCGGCGTGCGGCAGTCTTCTAGATGTGGCGAGAGGAGCCGCAACGCGTTTGGCGGATTGTGTGTTAAAAATAAAACGGGCGTTGGCGGATTGGTGATGAGGCTATCAAAGGTCGAGCCGCGCGGCGAATCTCGTGCCAGCTGCAGTCTATAGAGGTAGAGGGTGGACGGCAGAGGCCCATGTCATTGTCGCGAGGACATGCAGGTGAGGATTGGTCGGTGGACGGCCGTTGGCGGTCGTGACGATGCGCAGCCGAGCAGCCAAAGGGAGCAGATGCCCCTCTCGGGACAAGGTTCGGGGTGGTGATTTTTCGCGCAGGCTTTCGCGGGCGGGCAGGATGCGGGAACGGCGAGCAGAGTCGGGGAGGGAGATGTAAAATTGATGAAGCCGGACGGCGGGCGTAGTTTATCGATGGCGACGGTTGCTCGGGGGCGAGACGGTCGGAGTGTTTCTTGCTTGCCGGGAGAGGGGTGATGCCCGTGCCACTGACTTGACTGGCTCCTGGCTAGTATGGCTGGCAACGGTCGGCCACAGTGTTGCGGTGTGGTGTGGGGGGGGGGTTCGAAGAAGGAGGGGAGGGGGCCTCCAGTAGTAATTTTTTTTTTGCGCGGGCGCGGGGCTGGGCTAGGGAGGAGGGAAAGGGCTTGAAAGAGCGCCTGGGAGAAGACAATGAATGCAACACGGAAATATGAGAAACGGCGTCGGAAACGGTCCTTCTGCCAATGTTTAGGACGAACTACACCGGTCTGCCCTGCCACGGCGGCATCTACGGCGATTGTTATGCTACGAGCACGCGGTGCATCAGCCGAGATGGGCTGGCGGCGATGAACGGGGCGCGAACACAACGGGCAAACAGCATATCTGTCTGCAGCCCGCCTCGCCGTGCAGCAAGAACCACAAAGGGCGTTCACCGCAGGGCTCTCGCAGCTTGGTTGAAAAGAGGCGAAGAAGTGAGGTAGAGAGAGCCTGAGCGCAAGACACCACACCATCCATCCATCCATGTGCAGCCATCACGAGCACTACATTACAGAGTGTCACCGAGGCAGGGGCCCATGGCAGGCGAGCAACTGGAGGACGAGCACGGCGAACTGCGCAGCGGTGCAGGCATGACAAGCAACGCTGCATCTCGCACCGCATAATTGAACGCCGCAGGATGCAACCTCCGGGGAAGTGCGCAGCACGGCCTGCCACTTGGTGATGGTAAACTAGCACATGGGTCTCCATTCTCCTTGGCTGCCTTTTGTGCATGTCCAGTGTCCAAAAGAGAGAGGGAGAGACTGCGAGAGCCAGCGAACGGGAGAGGGGAAGAGAGAGCGGGTGGGGAATGCTGCTGCACCAGTGCGCACTACTCGTGGCAGACTTGGCCCAACTCGACCCAATTCGGCACCTTTTGGGTGCGAGGTGCGTGCATTGCGACGGTCTGAGCAAGTTCGCCCACAACTATTCGGCCTAAAAAGGAGAGGCCAGGCGGTGCCCGAGTAGGGGTGAGCCCGCACTGGGCTGGCTGGACATACTGGTGGCATGCACTCCATATTGCTGTCTGCGCTCTAGGTTAGCAGGCATTTGGATGGGATCGAAATGCAGACAACGAGGCGGCGGCGGCGACGGCGGCGGCGGCGGCAGCCCCCCTCATTCGTGACCTCCCTCCTCCCCTCTGCAGCACCGGGGCACGTGTTTTCTGACTGTGCTGCACTTCCGGCCCAAACGGTCAACCGAGGCGCGCTGACCCAGTCAATCACCACGCCATCGTTCCCATCCCCTTCCCAAGATTGAATCGCGGGCGCAGCAATACGCAGAGCAGCAAAGATTTTCCAGTCGCAGCAGCCGCAACGGCGCAAGGTAATGGACAACCAAACAGGAATCATCATGTTGGTGAAAAAAAAAAAAAAAAAAAAAAAAAGAAAAACGCAGGGACGAGAAATGACACGCTTTCTTCGGCGTTGCACCTCTTTGGACCAAACAGCTTGTAACATGCAGCAGTCGTAGCATGAAGAAGCAGCACACATTCATACAACTCTCGGTCGCAGAGGCCGCTGGCCCCCTTTTCCATTTCCAACGCGAGCCGCACACAGTCAACCGACCAATACCGTTTCCCGCATGCACATGCTGTTGGAGAGGAAAGCTCTCTTTGGGCCGCGACTGAAGCACAGCATATGGCTTCCTGCAGCCTCTTCACAGTCCTGTGTGGCATCACCCTTCCCGTTTCCGTTGCAAACACCCGGCTTCTTTTTGGACCAGAATAGCCCTCGGCCGGCTCCTGTACTCCCCCTTCCCACTGCATGCTTCGTTTCTTTGGCTCTACTGGACTCGTTCTCTTTTAGACTTGGATTCTGTCCGAGTGGCACGCTGTGTCAGCTCAATCTTGCTCGTCCATGTCTCACCACCCATCCCGATCTCGAATCAAGCCCAGCCAATGAGCTGTCCGGTCCCACCATGAAAAGAAGAAAACAGATCAGACAAGTCGCGAATTGGAAAAAAAAAAATTGAAGAAAAGAAAAGAGAAAAGAAAAGAGCCGTCGTTTTCTCACTCAAGGTCAAGAGAGGCAAGTCGGCAGCACTAAGCGAAATCCGGAATGTAAAAGTGATTTGTCCCCAAAATAAAAGTCACCCCAATTACCATGGCGTTTCTGCAATGGTAACTGGCAAACAAGGAAAGAAAGAAAAAAATTCAAATCGCGGGTCAAACTAGCACACGCCGAAATTATCAAGTATTTTCAATGGAGAGTCTTGTCCTGATTTCGAATTGTTTGCTTGGTCACCCCCGTTCCAGCCACCGTACCTTCAACACCAGTACTCCTTACCAGTAAAGGCTCGCTCGTCACTGGCGCAGCTCCATCGCCAAAAGAAGGAGACGACGTAAGACTACCGACCGACGGGCGTGGGGCAAGCTATCCCAGAGGGCCGGGGAGGGGGAGGGGGGAAGAAGGGGGGAAGAGGGGGGGGGGGGGACGCTGCCTTAGTGCTCGGAAGGCTCCCGCGGTCCCGCTGACACTCCCAGGATCCAGTCCAGTCGCAGCCAGCCCATTCAAGGCGCAACCCAGAGAGGGGAGGATGGAACAAGGGGGGGATTGCGGGGCAACCAAGCTCATGATGCTGGCAACTCTACAGGGCACAGAGCACATTGCACCATGCATGTACCTTTTTCTGCTCGACTCGGTATTCTGAGGGGACACGTCGGCTGCGCTGCGCCAACCCACCCTTCTTTTATCCCACAAAAGACCACAGCAACGGTGATTACCGATTTCTGTGGCGCATCGAAAATGGGCTCGTGTGTGGGAATGAGCGAGTGCGTGCGCGCGCCGCTGCCATGGCTGCAAAAGCGGAAAAAAAAAAAAAAGAAAGAAAGAAAGAAAGAAAGAAAGAAAGAAAGAAAGAAAAATTGGCTACCAGTAAGAAGTATTGTATGCTGACCAAGGATAAGGTGCTTGCTCGTACTCAGGTATGTGTGCGTGACTGCGTGTTATAGACACAGCTATTACATGTAATGTACAGAATATGTATGCCAGTATGGGCGTAATATATATGTACGCTGGAGTGTGTGGCTTGGTCCTTGCCTGACCAAATTTCAGCCACCGCCATCGGCAACGGTGCCCGAAAGACACGGAGACTCAAGTGTCAACTCGATGATCCCGTGAACCAAAAGGGAAAAAAAAAAGATGACAGCTTCCTCGTCGAAATCCTGACCGCCTCCAAGAAAACCGGGAAGCAAGCAGCAAACGACATCAGTCTGGCGGTGCTGGTTTGCGGCCGCCCGCCCTGCAACCTGCAAGCTGCAGCTCCAGCAGGCAACACTAGCACTGTCCTTATTAGTTATTACCGTTCAGGGGAGTCCACTCCCCGCCCTCGGTGGGGTGCCTCGTGTCTTTTCCTCTCCTCTCTCCCACACAAGCCCACAGCATCATTACTGGCACCACTGGAGCTGCCGGGCACTTGCTCTGTGGACTGACACTCTGTGGTATTTTGGTGGCTCCATTGTGCTCGCACTAGCAGTGCCCGAGACGGCGACAGGCTATGACGGGCGCCAGCCAGGTCCTTACTTGGCCTCGTCGTCCAGCCAGCTGCCTGCGTTGCAACGCCAGCAAGTGGCTCGTATCCACCCCGGGATGCTCCTTCAGCTCCCAGTCCCAGCAGGCTGAATATCATCGTACCGGTACAAGGTTGGTTGAGTGCAGGGACTACTGAAGCATAAAGTAGGCTGCGCTGTGGAGTGCGCTGTGCTTGAACCAGGAGAGGCATGATGGGCGATGCGTTGGCAAACTTGGGTCCGTGCTGCTTCGGCCTTTTTCAGCATCTCCTTGTCCCTGGTATAATAGCGAATACCCCGGCTCTGCGGTGTGTACAATCAAGCAGTGACAATTGTCTCGCCGTGGCGTTGGGTCTGATACGTGGCCTCGCCATAGCCCTGTATGTGCACCAACTTGTACACACGATGGTCTCGCTAATATTGCTTAAATTGTGCTGTGCGCTCGGGGAACAAATTTCTCGTGCCACTGCATAAAATCGGAACCATCGGAAGTTGCTGCATCTGGTGCATAGCAGCCAGCGGGATATTAATATCAACAGGTACACCCAACGCGTCTCGACACGCGATTTGCGCGCCTGCGGAGCCGCACATCCTCTCGAAGCGAGTCTTGTGCGTCGTGTCTCGATTGGGCCTTTTTGGTTGTTGTTTTCATACAAGTACAGACTGAATCTCGTGCTTAGGGTCGCACAGAGATGGCTCGACTAAAAATTGATGAACCGCGATCCATCTCTGCTGCCCAGACATGGTCATCTCGCCATCGCCGACATGGCGCGTTTGCTCGTGTCAGCGCTTAGCTGGGTGAGCGCAGTGGGCTGACAGTACATGGTAATCTGGCTCCTACCAGTACCAGTATGACTGGCTAAAGAACTGACTGACCGTCTGACACCGTGGACTTCGTCGGCGCGGCCAGAAGACACAGCCAGGGGCGAACGGTGGCGTCGAGAACAGTGTCTACTTGTATGCTGCAAGGATAGAACAAGATGACTCGCGTGGAACGGGACGGGCCAGGCGGCGCCGCTTATTGTTCAAGGGACGGTCCGAGCATTGACCTCTTACATTAAGGAGGAG
The DNA here is from genome assembly GCA_037575805.1 of Lecanicillium sp. G3. NCBI lineage: Eukaryota > Fungi > Ascomycota > Sordariomycetes > Hypocreales > Cordycipitaceae > Lecanicillium > Lecanicillium sp. G3. Next base: position 498,743 of record JAZHPD010000012.1, on the reverse strand, counting down.
GCTTGACTGGATAATTTTAGAATAGGATAAAAAGGTAAATGTACCAAGTGGCAGGGAGGGAAGAGCCAGACTAGCGGTGCTTGTGCCAGGTATGCTTGGTACTGACTGGCAAGTACAAGTACGGAGTATAAAAAGAGGAAAAAGGAAGCCGGCTTCCAGGATGGGTTGATACAAGTCCCACTCGCCGTTCTGGATTGGGGAATCCTGCGAAATTAAGGCCCCCTCGCTACCGAGCTAGACTGGTGCCCATTTAGCTTTAATTCTGGTGCAACTGGGCGAGGCGTTATTACGAGGGATTGGGATTGAGATTATTACTGGAGCTCTCCCAGTCGTCAGTCAGCCAGTCCTCAGCCCAATGGTACAACGGCTGGTACTCCGTACAGAGGCAGGAGAGGTACCAAAGTACAGTCATCTACTCCGTACTGGTACACATGTACCTTGGTAAGCAACGAGGTACTCGCTTTCAAGGCTCACATTGCACAGCAAGCGGCGAGCCGTGTGAGACACCTTGCACACGGACCCGTGCCGCAGTAATTTGCAGCTGCCGAATAGTGCGAATACTAGTAGTGGTACGGAGTACTCCGTAGTGGCCAGTAGTTTTCGTAAACGATGCCCTGCGACACAAAGTACCTTTCTTAGGTAGTCTCTCCAAATACAGTTCCCGGCAAACCGATGAATGGCCCCCCAGCTAAGCTGTCGCACTGTGACTTGCGGTACAGAGTACAACACACCACACCACGTTATTAGTAAGCGGGAGCGTTCGTGGAGACACCACCCAAGCTTCCCGCGAGCTTGGGATTCCTCGCTTGCTGCAAAGTGTTGAATGTTTGACATGGCAAGGGCAGCGGTTACATGCAGCTAACAAGAAGCGCATGAGAGACTCATCATTTGCATTGTCCCTTGACCGCATTCTTCCCTCAACCGACGAAGCGGTCAACAAGCAGAAAAGTTGCCGCAAGAGGAAGCGAGAGTCTTCGGCCTTCCCTGACAGCTTCTTGATCCCAGCACCGCTGAAGCTACTTGTACCCTCTGCTATAATATGCCCCGCAGCCAGTGGAGCTCATGCACTGCTGCCGCGTAAAGTTATGTGCTGACCCAGCAGAGCTAGCAGGCTTCAGGCCTGGCGAGGCTAGGCAAACAACCCGCCAACCCGTGTGCGCTGCCCATCTTTTTTTGCCCACTGTCAATGTCTTAGCTGGACGCCGACGACGAGTTCCATGACGACCTCTGCAGGGCTTCGTCCAGGGGTTGGCATGCTGAGCATCAGCCAGCGCCGGCAGGATCGGAGTCTGACCTTGACTGGCGTCGGAATCGACACGCAAGACCGACTCTTGTGGCGGTGACGAAGAGAACCGCTGCGGCACGCGGGCTCTAGCGGAATGCGAGCTGCACGGGTAATCAGGGGAGGCTGGCTCCGTGTCTGTCTGTCTGTCTGTCTGTCTGTCTGTCTGTCTGTGTCTGGGAGGCGACCGCCTGGTTCGTTGTGCTGCAAGACTTGCGTGCTGTCTGTGTCTGTCTGTTTGTCTGTGGTAAAATTGACAAGGTGTGCTGCGAGTGCGACATGATTCGACAAAAAAAGTGTTGCTTGCGTAATGATGGGAAGCGAGAGAGGGAGCGAAGCTCCAGCAACCGGCCAGCTCGGCGCACTGCCAGCACTGCCAGCAGCGTGCACTGCCCGCTGTAAATAGAACCGCCTACTATTAATTCCCGTCCGTCAGCTGGCAGTCGCGGTCACAGTGCAAGTCAGTGCTGAAGAAAGCGCAGCACTGCCCAGCCACACTTGCCCACCCCGTCCCCGTCTCCGTTCCCCTCTTCCCCCCCTGAAAATGAGGCCGCCTCGCAAAAAAGTCGAATTGCGCCCTCACACGTTCCACCGTCACCGTGGCTAGGCTGAGGCTAAGCAACGGGAACCAAGGTACGGAGTATCCAGGTACAAAGGACGCACCAGCCAACTCTACGGGGACACATACAGAATAATGCCTGTTAGTGCCTGGCGAGTTCTCACTACTGATTTGAGCAGCAACGGCATGGACGGACGCGGGGCGTACTCGTGCCACCACCAATAATACCATGTACCGCTCTGATAACAGAAGGCGGCGCAGGCTGCGCAGGCTGCGCAGGCTGAGCAGGCTGGGTACTTGGGCAGAGAAGGCAAGGCAAGGTAAGGCACTAGCAAAGCAGGTCATCGTAACGTACAGTGGACACAAGCTACCGAATCGACGGCGGGCTCTAACAAGTTCAAGTTATTTGCGTACAAGACCAAACAAGACAGTCATCGCCTCATTCAGCCATGCTACCGACCTGGTGGCGCCGACCGTGACCTCTTGGTCAAGTTTTGTCATGAACAGCGGGTCGATTGCTCAGTATTTACGGAGTACAGGGCAAAGAGAGAAGGAGGTACCTCGCTGCCTCGGAACCTGTACTGAGTAGTCTTGTACAGATTGCTAGACATTTACGCCAAAAGGTACTCCGTGCATGTACACCACCCCTCTCCCGAGTGTGGGTGGAGTGCAGTCACTGTTGCGGAGCCCATCATTCTCAATGAGCCATTGCAAGCGTGTTTGCTGATGAGCTGCACTGGTATTAGAGAGACGGGCCGGCGCCGCCCCCTCGCCCCTCGTCCGCTGACAGCCCCGCCACCATCCACCATCCACCACCCACCACTCACCACCCACCACCCACCACCCACCATACGCGGTGCCAGCATCCACAGCCAGCGCGGCCAGCGAGCCAGACCACCCAGTCCACTGTAAATAATTCGTGCCCGGCCTTCTTCCTGGTTCCCAAGTACGGAGTACCTCGCAGGCATGCCCGCGCCGCCGAGGTACCTCTTCTCCTCAGACCAGGTATCGACCACGTAACCCCCCTAACGCTGCAAGCACTGCAGCGCGTGCCCGCGCCATTCCTGAGGTACCTCCCCTCCCGGCGTGTTTTGCTGCCCCAGGCACTCTGCCGAACCCCCCGCGCCATGTACTCCCAGGCCTCTGTGGACCGCGCGGGCGCCCTAAAAACATGCCCCCGTATTGAGGGGTAGGTACTTGTGTACGGACGCTCCGGTACCTCCTCTCCCCCAAGTGTACTCCGTACTTACCTGAGTACGCTTTTTGTTGCTGCCCGCCAGCCCGGTGTGCTACCCACCACCATCCACACTCCCAGCCCGGTTGCTCGCTCCCCCAAAGACGTACCTTCCGCACCAGTGACTGGTGTCCTCCCCCCCAGCTTTCTGTTTTAGTGGTCTTCTTTTCGTCGTCTCTCACTGGCCGAACGCCCTCTCTCTCCTCCTGCCACGGTGCTGTCCTCTGTTGTGCTCTGCTGTTCCACCCCTCGTTCTCCCTCTGTTGCCCCCCTCCCTCCCTCTCTGGCTTTTGCGCGCCGCGCCCCCCCCTCCACTCTGAGTTCTCTCGCTCTCTCGCTTTTTTTTTTTTTACCAGTCTCTTGGCCCCCGCCTGGTTGCTGGCGTTCCCCCGACCATCTCCCCCTCTCCCCCCTCAAACTTTCTACCTCTCCTCCATTGCTCCTCCTCTTCCTCCCTCCCACCTACATCACCAACTCATCACAACCCAACTCGCAATTTCTGCCCAAGGTCTTTCGCCAACCGCGCTTGACCTCGACGACCCGGCACTCGCCGTTTCTTAGAGGCCTTTTTTGTTGCCTCATATTTCCAACCCCCCGATATACCCAAATCACATAGCACTTCCATGACCAGAATATCTTCCTCCCAAATGACCAGTTCTACGATCGCGACCACCGTTGTCACACTTTAAACCCCACGGGAGCGCGCGCGCGAGCGAGGCTAGGAGTTGATAGCCCAACCCGCATACAGACGATATTCAACCATCGTTCTGCAGGACACTCGACACTTTCGACCCTCGCAGACAGTGTTTTCGACAACCATCTACACACTGCTGATACCACCCTTCACCACCGCCTTGTCACCGATACCGACTCGCATCACCGAATATGCCTGGAGCAGGCGTTGCAGTCCTGCCGCCTCCGGCGGCATCCACCACGTCACGAAAAACTTCTCTTGCACCTGAACGCAAATACAAGTGCCAGTTCTGCAATCGAGCTTTCAGCAGAAGTGAGCACAGAAGCCGACACGAGCGATCACGTACGTATCGACACTCCCTTAGATCCTGGCCTTTGGGTTCGATGGCTGCAGAAGCGCACACGTGGTTTGGAGGCTTCCGCATGTCCCAAACCCGCGCTACGCCAGCTGCAAAACTTGCACTCCCATCCAGCTGCTGACTATTCAATAGACACCAAGGAACGCCCTTTCAAATGCATGAAGTGCAGAAGCACCTTTGTCCGCCGTGATCTGCTTCTCCGCCATGACCGTACTGTCCACGCCAAAGACGGCGGTGTCCCGCTGCACAGCGACGGAAAGCGACGTGCTGGCCCCAAGACTCGCGGCATCGATGGCACCCCCAAGGCGTCTCTTGCGACTCTGGATGCCTCGACCTTGGAGCAGATGGAGGGCGGCCCTGATGGTATTTTTGACGTCGAAGCTGCCGCCATGCTTGTCGCCGACCTGCACAACAAGGCTACTGCCGCCATGCGCAGCGACGACTCCGCCTACGAAGACAACAAATCCATGTCGTATTCGCCTCGCACTTCTGCCGCCATGGAGCCCGCCGTCACATATCCCTCTGGCGCTATTGCCCTGCCCCAAGTCCAGTGGGAAAACTTCATGTCGCAACCTGGTGCCGACGCCAAGGCTCACGCCATCACCCCTAGCGTCGCTGGTTCTTTCGATTCACAGCGCTCCTTCGCCAGCGGTGCTACGCTACAGCCTCATGCCAACCAGTTGCCTCCCATCGGTGGCCAAAACCCTCACGGCTTCGTCCCGGCTATTCAGTCCATGCTGAGATCTGCCTCGCACTCCGACGTTGGCACTCCTTTGAGCCCCACGTTCGACCCTGCCCAGACAGGCTTCAGAGCCCCTCAGTTTTCCGGCGACGACGAGCGCAATACCGTCCTTGACATTATCCGCAGCCACGACCGTGAACGCGCCATCCCCGAGGGCTTCCGCCTGCCTGGTCTCGGCTCGCTGAACCGCTATCTGTCGACGTACTTTGGCCTCTTCCACCACCACCTGCCTTTCCTGCATCCTGCCTCGTTCAGCCCTGCCCAGGTTTCGCCTCCCCTGCTCCTCGCCGTCCTGAGCATCGGAGCCCTGTACGCCTTTGACCAGGACCAGGCTTATATGCTGCATATTGGCTCCAAGGTCCTCGTCAACCAGTTCCTGCAGAACAAGGAAAACTTCAGTTCCCGCAAGTGTCCCCTCTGGACCATGCAGAGCTCGTTGTTGAACATGATCTTCGCCAGCTGGAGCGGCGACCCCAAGGGCCTTGAATGGGCGTGCTCGATTAAGAGTCTGCTCGCTAACATGGTTGCCGGTAACCGCTACGAGCTGAAGCTTCGTCAGGAGGCACGTGGCAATGCCAAGCCCACCCGCGCCGAATGGGTCGAGGATGAGGGCTGCCGTCGTACTTATTACGCAGTCTACATCTTCTTTGGCCTGCTGACGTTGACCTACAACCACACTCCTGCCATCGGCTTCAACGAGTTCGAGGACCTACAGCTGCCGTCCACTGAGGCTCTCTGGAACATGCCCGTCAGCGAGGACAGTGCCTGGCAAGATCACCTCAATGCCTCGCCTGCTCTCACCTTTCTGGAAGCCCACGACAATCTCTTCCAGGGCGAAACTCTTCAGTACAGCGCCTTTGCCACTCGTGTCATGATCAACGCCTTGTTTTTGGAAGTTTGGTACCACAAACGAAGCCCCGAGGCTCTTCAGGACGTCGTCACCGAGTACAAGTTGCGCCTGGCTCTGGAAACCTGGGACAAGTCTCTTGAGCGCTGCGAGCCAGAAACTGCCAACGTTCCTCTCAGCGCTCCTCACAAGGGGCACCCGCTCATCTTTAACGCCAAGGCCATGTACAGAAACGCCCGTGCTCGTCTCGAAGTCGACCTCAAGGCTGTCCAAGAAGCTCTTCGTTATCATGATCCTTACGAGGTTGGCGCTGCCATGTCACACTCTCGCGATCGCGTGAAGCGATCAAGCGAGATGATCAAGGTGATCGAGGAATGTTACAGCTGCATCGAAACTGCTGTTTTGCAGGGCGTTCGATGGGTTGCTCGCACCTCACCCACAAACTGGAGCGTAGAGCACCCGCTGTGTGGTCTTGACCTCATGATCATTCTCTCGCTTTGGCTCTATCGTCTGGAACATGATGAAGAGCCTGCGACGCAAGAGGAACTGGCCATGTACAACAAGATCAGGCAGCTCTTTGTCAAGGACTTGGACGAGAGCTACATGTCACAGCTCAGCTCAATCGTGGCCCGCCTCTGGGGTTCTATGCTTGACGAGGTTGTCGTTTGGGGAATCACCCGTCTCATGGGCGAATCCTTCAAGCTCCACTCCCAAGCGCTTGTCGGCTACGTCGACGACCGCGAAGCTTCCTCAAATGTTTCCACTCCTTCGATGATTTCGCAAGGGGCGGATGAGGACAGCGTGTACTAAAATTGTCGATGATTGAATGATTTTCCTTTCTATTTTCATTGAGGGTTTTACCCCGTTTCCTTTGCATATACCTCTCAGCTTCTCCTTTTTTTTTCCCCTATAAGCCTTTGTCATCAGGCTAATCATTTCGGTCTCGGCGTCCTTTCTTCTTGGAATTCGACTGGGTATGGAGTCATCTTGCTTTGCTTTCCTTGCTTTCCCTTTTTCCGCTTTCGATTTCTTTCGATTTGATTGGGGTATCTCATCGTTCTCATCTCCTTTTATTGTCACGACGCCTGAGACAGAGCAGGTAATGTCGTTTGCTTAAATTGGCCAGTTTCTTTTTGTTCAGCAACTATCTGTTTTTTTGGGCACGTAATATTGTGGGACTACAGGTACACTGGGTTACGAACGGGGAAGGGGTTTGGAATGATATACCGGAGCAAGCAGAGGGAAATGGCATCCTGACTATCGCGGTTGCGCGAGCTAATATCTGCAGAGGCAGCAGACTGATTGGCTGGTCCATGAAGGGAATGCCGATTTACTTCCTCTCCTGTTCTACTACCTGTTGTCTTTTTGTTTCGTCTTTTCGTCCTTCTATTGTCAGCAGCCTGTCACTTAATGCGTGCCACATCTCGCGGCGATTGTTTTTTTTTCCTTGGTTCTTCTCGTTCATCATTGTCTTTTCTCGCTACTTACTGTCATACTACTCTCCTTGTGCAAAGTTTGTTAGCATGCTCTGCGTTTTCTTTTTCTTTTTCCTTTTCCTTTTGCTTTTCTTTTCTTTGAAATATCTTGTTATCGTCTTTCCTTCACTCAAGTTGTGTCAGCGGGCTTGGACAACGCGAGAGCCTTGGAAGCTACCTCGATGTTGAGTCTGCCTTTTCCGGCGGGATTCTTTGAATCGACTTGGCCCGTTGCTCGTGTATAGATATTTAGTACTACATTGAATCAATAATACCGTTCTCTGTCAACTTTTGTTGCTTAAACATGTGAAAGCAGTGACACTCATGACTAGCAGTTGGGTTGTTACTTTTTCTGGTGAAGGTCTGTGTAACGTGGCACGCAAAGGGCAGGCGCATCTCATTTCCTTCCCAACTCAAGTCCTTCTCCGAAACAGCTGACGAGGCTGCAGCGAATTTTGTTTGTTCTTTTGCAATATTCACCACCATTACATACTCCTCTGCTTTTTACCACAGTGCAGCTTTTGCAACTTTCTTTTAACGCCCAACGTCTGCAAACGGCTATTATACGTAACCATGCCGCCCTGTGTCAAACTCACAACTCCCCTGAGGGTTCTTTTACTCGCACTTCTTTGTATGTGGGACGTCTCGGCGACTGACTGTAAATGCGGCTACGAGGTACCGAGTGCAAACACTGGCGAGTCTTGGCTATTCACGGACGTGATTGAGACGGATTTCACTCGGCTCAGCTCCATCGCGTCGGCTGAAGAATGGCAGAGACAAGAGTTCAACGTATCGGCGGAAGCGGGCAGGGGAAGATACTCGAAAATGTTCTCGCCAGACAACATTGCCGTCGGACCAGGCGTGGCAAACAAAGACTCAAACGAAAGACGGGCTGGAGTGGAGCTGTCTGTCGGTGCTACAATTACGAACGGGGCAGTTCCTGTGGCAGAGATGGACACGGCGCGGCGAGATCTTTTCTGGGGTTCTTTCAGAGCAGGCATGAAGTTGACAGCCGTCAAAGGCACATGCGCTGCCTTCTTCTGGGTAAGGAAGACGACAGGCTACGAGCGAGCTGTTCGAAGCGCTAACAACATCGGGTGATGACAGTATTTTAACGACACACAAGAGATCGACATGGAGTTTTTGTCCATGGAATATGATCAGCAAAATAGCACATACCCGGTAAACCTCGTGATCCAGTCCAAGGACGCGGCGGAAAGAGGCTATGATGCCAGCCACACGTCGACATACAAGACAGTCAATCTCAAGTTCAACCCCACGACAGCGTTTCACGAGTATCGGTTCGACTACTTGCCTGGTAAAGTATATTTTTACGCCGACAGCGAATTACTGACCGAGATGGAAGGCCCCGGCATACCCGACAGCGCTGGGCATCTCATTCTTCAGCACTGGAGTAACGGCAACGCGAAATGGTCGGGTGGGCCTCCACAAGAGAATGCCACCATGATCGTCAGCTACGTCAAGGCATACTTTAACTCTTCGGATGCCAAGAGGGAGGACGATTGGAAGAGGAACTGCGGCTCGAGGCGGGTTGACGCGTGTTTAGTACCCAACGGAACAGCCAATAACGCCACAGATGGTGGCCAGTTTGTAAGCCCAAATCACACGCAGGGCAACGGTGACAAAAGTTTGGCGACGGCGACAGTGGGCAAGCTGGGCTCTTCGATGCTGCCGTTGATCTGCCTGATGCTGCTAGTGGCTGATTACCTGCACGGGATATAAGACAACAAAGTGTCTAGCATGCGGTGAGTGCTGGCTGCAGATGTATACCAGTCAGTCGGGAGGGCTGCAGCAGGGGAAGCACGCGGGCGACTAGAACTCGGAAATGTACGTAAAGGGCAATGATGTATTGAAACGAGTGACGATAATAGACTAAGTTTTGTTCCAACGGGGGAAGGTGTGCGTCAAGTGACAAGTGTGCAGACGGATGCAACGTCGTGATCATCTGAGGCGACGTCACTGGCTTGGGCACGCACGATCGGCGGCGGCCGCCTATTTCCAGGGACTAGCCGGGTTATTTTCCCTTACTGGACATATTTTGACAGACTGCGTAATGTGACTGATAAAAAGTCAAGCCATTAATCTGCATAAGGTTTCGCTAAGCCGAGCCAAGGGGGGGCCAAGATGACAGCTACTCAGGGCGGAGCATGTGGGTATCAGGCACGGGAGCGATCGTCGAGGGCGCGGGTTCTTGAATACCTCGTACTAGTACAGTCGACGTCCATTCAGGTGTTCGATCCACGCAAGCATTCCTAGTCGACGACGACGAGATCGGCAAGTCTACAATGGAGGAACGTTCCTGCCCTCGAGTCTATTTAAGAGCCGTCGAGGTAACCTCGTGCCGTGGAAGGGGAACATGGAAGTTCCTCGTCTGATTATACTTCTACCACAGTTCAAGCCCAGCCCACTCTATCCCCGCCTGCGAATTGCATCGGGACAACTAGCTCAGCAAGGAGAAAACAACAAAGCATCATTATTACGCATCCTGCACCGTCAGGAGCCCAGCCACGCAAGTTTTTATTTGCTAAAGATAAATACCAGGTCCGCCCGCTGCAGATACGTCGATACATCAAGACTGCTAAACCCGCAGCAACCACATCCACCATGCCTGATACTCTGCAAATCGTGCTGCGCAACAGCACCGACGCGAGCACGCTGTACGCCGCCATTACCGGAACGGCTGACGACGGCCTCTTCGTCCTCTCGTCCGACGGCAAGACGGCCTACCACCCGCCCAACCCTACCGAGACCCTGCAGCCGCTCGGCTCCGACTGCGCCATCAACATCGGCGGCAAGGGCCAGGAAAAGACGGTGACGATCCCCCGAGTCTCGGGCGGCCGCATCTGGTTCTCCAAGGAGAAGCAGCTCAACTTCTTCGTCAACCCGGGCCCCGCGCTCGTCGAGCCGTCGGCGCTCAACGAGAAAGACGCCAACTACGAGATCGACTGGGGCTTTGCCGAGTTCACCTTCAACAAGGCCGAGCTTTACGTCAACGTCTCGTACGTCGACTTTGTCAGTCTGCCCGTCTCCCTCCGCCTCGAGAACGAGAGCGGCAAGATCACCAACGTCGCCGGCATGCCCAGCGACGGCCTCGACAAGGTCTGCGACGGCCTGACCGCTCAGGGCAAGAAGGACGGCGCCGGCTGGGACAAGCTCGTCATCAAGTCCAAGGACGGCAAGAACCTGCGCGCCCTGAGCCCCAACGCCGGCGCTGTGCTCGTCCCCGACCTCCTCAAAGGCTACTACGACAAGTACGTCGAGCAGGTGTGGGACAAGTACTCCAAAGAGGACCTCACCGTCAACACTCAGTTCAAGTGGGGTGACGCCAAGGGCCGCGTCAAGGACGGCAAGCTCGACTTTGGCGACGCCGGCAAGTTTGGCAAGCCCTCGGCCGCTGACATTTTCTCGTGCAACTCGGGCCCGTTTGCCCACGGCGAGGACGTCTCCGACGAGACCCTCAACATCGGCGCCCGCCTCGCCGCCGCCTTTAACCGCTCCACCCTGCTCATCAACAACAACCAGCCCGAGGGTGAGGACGTAAAGAACTACTACAAGAACGACGTCACCAACCATTACTCGCGCGTCTGCCACGAGGTCAGCGTCGAAGGCCGCGGCTACGCTTTCCCCTACGACGACGTCGGTGCCTCCAAGGGCGTCGACCAGTCCGGTTTCCTCAACGACCCCAAGCCCAAGGTGCTGACCATTGGCGTCGGCGCTCCTCTGTCGTAAGTTGGTGTGCGAGCGATGGGCAGGCAGCCATCGAGGTACCCTTCCAGTCTTTCAAAGAAGGAAAAAATTGACGATCTCTCTGCACAGCACCAGTGACACCAAGAAACAAAGCCGTTTCCGGTCAGGCCTATCGAAGATGAAGAACTTTGTGTCATGCTGGTGAGAACCTGGTGTTCCATCCACTATTGGATACTTGCAGCCCCGAGCAACCAAACGAGGGAGTATACCCCTGTTTATTCGTCTGTCCGTTTTGGCCTTGATTCCCCTTTCCCTTTGGCATTGATGATGGCCCTTTTCTTTTGTCTTTCGTTTCTGGCTTGTTTTGGTAAAATTTGGTTTTATGGTTTCGTCTAGAGAGACGTGAGATGCCAAACAGAACTTATACCTTCGTTTTTCTTTTTACGCAACGGTCTTTGATGCTTCTTTACGATTACATGGAAGTATATATATCTTTTCTTGTATATATAGTATATATTTCAATACGGCCTTTTTGCGATTTTATCCTGATTTCTTTTATCCCTTCAGGGGAATGTATGCGTGCATGTACATGTCTCTACATATCAACACTTGGGCGAAAATATCATCTAAAATTCCATGGCTGACTCGTCCCACCCACGACCTCTCCTTCTTCACTCCAAACGAGACGTCGACGCCCTGCGTCACGGACGTCCACACGTCCGTCCGCCAGACAAAGACCTTCCATTTGCCATGGATGTCCGCCCGGTTTAGTGGTAGACCATCCAAGGTCTTCATCCGATAGATCGAACCTGGTCGTGTCCTACGCAGTAATACTCCTTGTGTCCTGGCTATAGTCGGTTAATATGGCTCGCCGCAAAGAAACCACGGCGACTTACAGACAGGGCCTGAACGTCGAGATTCGGTCAATGATTTTCCCGCCTGTGAGTAGATTCGTCTGGTGCCTCGCGCCACAGCGCCCTCAGAGGCTTATCCTGCCTCGTTGGTGACGTCGGGCGCGCCGCGCCAGAGCCCGAGTGCCGTAGACCTGCCCGAATGGCGCCCTTTGTAGTCGCCCGTCTCATGCTTGACGGCCGACGGATCAAGAGACGACGACGGGGCGCGCCCAAAGTCATTTGGGGGGCCAGCACTGTCGCCTTTTCTCGTAGGCTTTCTCGGCTGGACTACGGCTTTCGATCGGTGCGGGCACAATGCCGTGTGCGATGCGGTTCACCTTTCTAGCAGCTTGCCCGCTTTGTAGGAGCGAGTGGCCCACGGCGGCGGGCCTTTTCGGACAAAACTACTCGGCCGCGATTCAGGTTGCGAGCTCACAGCCTGAAAGCCTGTTTCTGGATGGACCGTGAATTCGAGTAAACCGACGAAATTGAGCAGAGACGCGTCGCGACCCTGAGCAGTGAACCGGCAGCCGGTCCCAGCACAGATTTGCCGGCAGCCAGCTTAAAGACAGAATACAAATTACAAAATACATACAGCCCATCTGCTTGTCGTAGACGGGAAAAAGCCGTCGTGGCTGCTACCAAAACGTATTCGATATCAGTTCGGTCGCTGTTGGGCTGTGCCCTGCACAGTGCTCACACGCTACATTGGACTGAAGACCAGCAAAGGATGAAGGAGGGAAGAAACAAGCTTTTGGCTGCAACCACAGCCTTGAAACATGCCCAGGCTTGGGAACGGACAAGGAGATGTGAAGACGGCCGCTTCCTTGCTCAGACCAGACGTTGACGTAAACTTCCGTACATGAATGGCTGCTGCAGCCTTCAGCTGCGCACAGCCGCAGGGGACGCATCCTGCCAGGCTAGTACGAAACGGTGCATTTTCGGGCATCTGCCTGCCCAATAGCTGAGTGCTCCGTACGGGAATTAGAATTACAGGGCGCGGCAGTGACAACGCATAATATCACGGCGCACTTCCACGAAGGAAGAGAGGGGGGGGGGGGGGGTTGATGACGGCGATGGTTATCGGCCGACGTCTCCATCCGTGTAAGAATGAACATGCACTACCACATCCCGGGGCCAAGCGTCGGTGGGCCTCGGTTCAGCATCGAGAAAGGTCGAGTAAGCGTTAGCTGTCGCAGAACGCCAAATGACTTGGTGATGCGATACTGCCACCGGTGGAAGGATGCGGATGAACTTGATATCATGATTATCACCGATCCAGGCCGACGCGTGTCTACAAACAAAGACAAAGGCCGGCTGGTATCCGTTCTCGATACTGGTCAAAAAGGAGGGGGTACTGAAGATAAGGCGCGGCTGCTAGCTGTTAATGCGATTGGCACTGCATTTCAGCTTCATCCCCGGCGCCCCTTCTCCGCAAAAGTACAATTTATCCCGGCGATCGCCCTGGCTATCGGATGTGGCACTGCCGGGGTTTCCCAGCGACCAAGCGGTAGAGGATGATCTCGTTTGAAATTAACCGTAAACCCAGGTCTTGAAAGCCAAGAAGCGGCAATAAATTGAGCTCGAAGCATTGAAATCAGAGGAGTACATCTCGCCTAAATTGCGGGCCAATATCCAACTGTTTAAATTGTCACTTGGCTCCTTATGGCAAACAAGACCGCCGGAGCGGAATTTTTTGTGGTCTTTTTTTTTTAAAGCAGGAGAGCATGGTGGGAGAGATGGGCCGCGCCCGCATGTCTGGTTGGCGACGGTCATCCTACCATGACGGTAACCCTTGAACATGGCCTTGCCGTGGCCATCTGGTCATGTTAGCATGGCTAGCATAGGCAGATCAAATGCTAGTGGAAGACCTGTCCTGTCCTCTGACCACTTTTTCGGCGGGCAAATGCAGATGCTAGCGCCCGTAAGCAGAAGCAAGAGTTGCAAGAACTGGGGAGCGAAAGACAGAACGACAAGGCGGTGCAGGATTCCGCGGTCGACGACGACAAAAATAGATAGACCATGCGCTGTGCAAGGCACAATGTTGAATAGCATTCAGTCCCTCTGCTTTAACCGAGTCATGAGCCCTTGGACCGCGATGGAGTTGGTCTGTCATAGAGCTCGCATATCTCGTTCATGACATGACATGGCTGCCGGTGAGGTTTCCCTGCCCTTCCTCCCCCCCGTCCATTCTCTCCCATCCCCTCGAGTGCTAAGCCTCCTCGCAAGTCCCCAGTCAAAGTGTGTCTGTGTGGAGGCAAGCTGGCAAGGCGGAATCCTCTCTGTCATGCCACTCTGCCGTGCAGACCTGGGTAAACTTCAGCCCTGTATGCGCTAGCGGTGGGCCTAGGACATTAGATCGCACACGGGCTGAACGTTATGGTCGGATGGCCGACAGTCTCGTTGGTTCGCAGCGTGTCTGACGCAGCCTCGTTGTCTCTGTTTAGCTTTTGTCTTGGGTCCGGTGGGAACGCGTCGATTCTGCTTGCTGACTTGGTGACTGGAAATAGCTACTTGTACGTGGGGCCGTTTCGAGAGCATCTGCCGCGGGAGCGAGAGTGAACTGGTCGAGCACGACTAAAGGTGAGCAAGCTTGAAGAGATGTGCTGGAACAATGATTTGTGCTGTCAGACGCGAATCAGAGTTGGTCCGCGTTTCAGGACAGGGTGCACGTCGCGTCGTTGGTGATTTTTTTTCGAATCATCGACGCCGTGTTAGTACAGAGTCGCTTGATATGGCATTGGTTTGTCAATGATGGCCATGTCGTTATCGTGCCGCTCTGACGCAATGAATTGCAAGGTAATCTACGGGCAGCCACTGTTAACACGCGCCCTGTCCTGTGTGGGTTGGCATGGTAAATGGACGTCGGCGACGTTATGCTTTCGTTTGAGGCGAGGCACGGCGTTCAAGACGTCGAGAAACAGCAGTAGCGGCCGACAGTAACGCGTTATCCTGGTAAGAGAGGACGGTGCCAAATAGACAGGGTTTCGCAAAGTTCAAGTGGCGCCCGCATGCCCCAGTGATTTGGCAGATCCAAAGAGCGGTGCCCGGCTGGATGGGTGGGTGGTGGGTGGTGGAGGGTGCCTCGTGTCGACCGGGGAGGCCATCCGGCTGGGATGTGCGCTCGCAGTTGCTCTCGCTTCCACGGCAGAAAAATGCTTCCTGTGTCTGGAGAAGGGATGAGTAGAGTCGGGCGTGGATGAACGGTGGGTGATGAGTAGTGGACGCGGACAAATTGCCGTGTCATCTTTGCAGGAGGGTGCCCGTTTCTAGGCAAGATGGATGCCTCACGGCTACGGCACAGTCTAGCAAACGGCCGCCAGTGCACCACCACAGCGCCCGCAGCGCCCGCAGCGCCCACAGTCGACGCCGCCGCGAGACAGGACTGCCCGCCCGCAACAAAGGCAGAGCAGGCGGCCACATTTCTCGGTTAGCGTCTTCTAGCGCTGTCCTCCTCAGTGGGACGGCGCTCCTCTCCAGGGCTGCTTACTGTCAGTGCTTGAGTGCAGCTTGCCCAGGTACAGTGGGGTCTTCACACAGGGCTCTTCGCACTACAGTGGATGTAACCTGCTAGGCTGCGCGCTAGCTCGCAGCATGGCGGCCCTGCTCAAACGTCCACCCAGCAGAAACCCCGACAGGCCTGCTCGTCTGCCACCACTAATGAGGGTACCTAATAACTATTAGTTATCCATTATCCCATCCCGCCCGTGCTATGGGGGACTCGTCTTTGTCCTGCTTCCTACCTCTCTCGACCCTCGTCTCTGCCACACGACTGCTCCAAGCAGCCAAACGTTCCTGGCTGCCGGATTTCAAATTGTGTCCTGCGCGGAGTCTGTGCTGGGGTTAATCCCGTCCTTGGCATCGAAGCTTAGCTTTCGGCTTGTTTCTGCTTCCGCGACTGTCACGACTTGTATATACATACATGCGCCGTCGGCCCCTCCTCGATACTCGCACACCGCAACCGCCAGCAACTTGACAGTACGAATACAAGACTGGGAATTCGGCAAATCATTGTTTTTTTAAACTGGACCACTTCGTTTCTCGATTTTTCCGTCTCCTCGTTTCCGCCTTCACGCCGACTCCGATACTGCACGCAACTTCTTGGCGCCCGACTTATACAGAGTCTCGAGAGACAAAGTGCGCGACTACACCGAAAATATTCGCAGTCCCCAACGCCGCTCGTTTCCCCCATGCCGTCTCGTCTCGCTATTTTTCTTTGGTGGTTTTAACTCAGGTTTAAGCCTCATCTCTTTCCCTCTCTAACATATAATGGTATACTGCGGTAAGCCCTCAAAGGGCTGCTCAAATTGTCGCAAACGCAAGGTCAAGGTACACAGCCCATCGCGCACTGCCATACCGACTTGTACCAACAGCCGAAACCGATGCTAACTCTATATGCGTCAGTGTGACCAAGGCGAACCGCACTGTGGGCAGTGCAAGAAGCGACAGATGCCATGTCCTGGCTACCGCAACCTCGTCGACCTCATGTTCCGCGACGAAAGCGAACATGTCATTGAAAAGGCCAACACCTACCGAAAACGATCCGACAATAGCAAAGCATCACCAGGCCCGGCTTCCCCCTCGAGCTCAGACGACTCTTCATCATCACCTTCCTCCAAAACGCCGCCGAGCTGGGCCGAACCGCAGACCACGTCCAAGCCGCCCACGAGCAGGGCCAGGAGAAGAAAGGCATGCGCAAGCGGTGGCAAAAGCTGGCTCTGCGATAAGCGGACAGAAATTGTGCTGGAAAGGAATGCGCAGAAAGGCATCAGCCCAGACCTCTTTCTACCGTGCGACTCCGTCGCTTCGTACCACGAGCGTGGCTTGTCCTTCTTCTTCTCTCGCCATGTCGCCCGGAACGATCACGGGTATCAGAGTTACGAATTTATTTACGACGTCTGGAAACCACCTAGCAAACCCGGACCGGAGAACCATGACAGCATAGCTGCTGGTGTTGTAGCTATTGGACTGGCTGGCCTCTCCAAAGTCACCCGCTCCGCCGAGATGATGACCATGGCCCGACAAAGCTACGGCGCGGCATTAACACTGACAACCGCAGCGCTCAGAGATCCCACCGAAGCTATCAAAGATACAACTATGCTATCTGTTCTTCTTTTAAGCACATACGAGTTCGTTTCTGGGAGCACTCCTCAAACCATGGAGGCGTGGCAAAAGCACGTCGACGGCGCCGCAGCCCTTGCCACGCTTCGAGGCACCGACCAGTTCATGACCACTGCTGGATGCAAAATGTTCCAGATGCTATGCTACAGTGTTCTTCTCAGCTGTATGCGCTCCGGGATTCCTGCGCCGCCAGTCATCGAAGAGCTCCGGAACAAGTCTCTGGAAATGGGCAAACTCGAGAACACGAATAGAGATCTCATCGATCACATGTTTAGGACAACAAACGTACGCCACGCTATCAAAACCGGTGTCATCAACAAAAAGAGCGAGATTATTTCCTCGCTACTGCAGTGCGATTCTGGATACGCCGACCTGGCTTCTCGGTTGCCCGATTACTGGAAATATCGCAATATCAGGCTTCCAGCCGCCAATCCCATTGCGATGCACCGCAACTGTCACGTCTATCCCAGTTTAAAGTCTGCCGTCACATGGAACAGCATCCGCTCCATGCGAGTAATTCTGCAGGAAGCCATAATCGAGCAAATGTGCCACGACGTCGACGACGAGTACTGCCTTTCCAGCGCCAACCAGGACATCCTAAAAACGGCCATAAAAACACACAACACCCTGAGCGACGCAATCATCGCCAGTGTGCCGCAGTTCTTCGGCATCGTCAAATGGGAAGGCTACGTGACCACCACCGGCGCCGACCTGAGCCCGGCCAGCGCGCCCTACGACCCTACAGTCCCGCCGTCGGGCTCGCAAGGGTCGGAGCCCGTGGTGACGCCTCACGAAGAGGTGGTGGGACGCAAGGAAAAGTCCACCGTCGAGGTCCTCCCGTCGCTGTTTGAGCCCAAAGACCGTCCGTTGGGCGAGCTGTGGTACGACGTGGAGCGAGCCATGATCCTCGCCGCGTCGTGCAACTCACTCGTCTGGCCGCTCTACAACATTGGCATCTCGCCCAACTGCAGCCCCGAGAAGCGCTCCTACGTCCTCGATAGGCTGATGGCAATCTACGAGGAGACTGGCCTGGAGAATGCGCTGGAACTGGCGGATACGGTGCGGCAGAAGGTGAGAGAGTACAGCACGCAGAAGCACAAGGCTGCTTCCGAGGAGGTGGTGTCTGACACAACGCCAACACCACTGAACATTTAACACTCTGTTCATCCGCATATTTCTTTCTTGGCCCAAAATGAAGTGCTTTTTGGCTTTACTTTGCATTTTCCGTTTGGATTTATTGGCGTTTTTGGCCCAACGGCGTTGTATTGGCTGGCATTACTAAAACCACGAGGGAATGCACGACACGTTTAGTTACGAAAGCATCACGATATATATACTATTAAATGAATCTCTTTAATTACTGCATTTGTAATGACAACGCATATCTCATGACTTGCCCTCGCGAACAAGTTTTACATGCAAAAGCCAGCTTTTGACATCCTGTTTCCCTTTGTCCTTTTTTTTCCCAGTGCGAAATATCAGGTTTATATACAAAGCCCCTTCCTTCCGCCTCATAGAACCTCTCACCATCCGTCAAAGTTTCCAAAGCCGCCCGTCCCGCGCATCTTCTTCCTCGCCGGCTCCGGCTCCGTCCACTCCTCCACCTCCTCGACGACCTCGTCGCCGCCACCAGCCCCGCCGGCGTTGAGGTACTTGCCCACGGTATCCTTCGAGTCCGCCGCGGCGACCGACCCGTCCGCGCGGATCCTCTTGCCTGTCCACGTCGTGCGGTCCGCCTCCTCGCCGCCCTGGCGCTCGATCTCCGCGCGCCGCGCCGCGTCGCGCTCCTCCTGCTTGTGCTGCGCCTGGAACTCGGCAAAGGGGTCGACGAAGACGGCGACGTCGCGGATGACGATCTTGTTCAGGGGCCGGTTGGACCCGTCGGTGGGCACGTCCTCCATCTTGGCGAGCACGTCGAGCCCGGAGATGACGGTGCCGAAGATGGTATGCTTGCGGTCGAGGTGCGGGACGGGCTTGTACGCGATGAAGAACTGGCTCGAGTTGGTGTTCTTGCCCTTGTTGGCCATCGACACGGTGCCCCGCGCGTTGTGCGTCAGCGGCCCGTCGAACTCGTCGTCAAAGTACTTGCCCCAGATGCTCGCACCCCCGCGTCCTGTCCCGGACGGATCGCCGCCCTGGATCATGAAGTTGGGAATGTTCCTGTGAAACGCCACGTCCTTGTAGTACCCCTTCTGCGCCAGCTTGACAAAGTTCCACACAGCCTTGGGCGCCGTGTCGGTGTGCAGCTCCATCGTCAGGTCGCCCAGATTCGTCTCCAGACGCGCGTAGCCCTTGGTCTTGACGCGCTTCGGCTTGAGCATAAACTCCTCGTCCGTCAGCAGCGCGCGCTCGCCGCTCGTCTCGGGCGTCAAGCCCGTGCTGGTGAAACTCGCCGCCGCCCGACCCGTCGTGTACGCCGCCGCCTTGGCCGCCAGCTTCTTCTCCTTGATCATGTTCTCGCGCGCCGCGGCAGACACCGTGCCGGCGGTGCCCGTTTTCGCCAGCGCGCTGGAGCTGCGGTTGACGTCGCCGCCAGCCTCACGCGCCTTGCGCGCCTTCTCCACGGCCGCCTTGGCTTTCAGCACCTTGTCGCCTATGCTGCCCAGCGCGCCGGCGTTGATGCTGCCCGCACCGCGCTCCTCCTCCTGGTCTTTGCTCAGCTGCGCGCCCTCGCCGTCCTTGAGATACTTGAACTGCTCCAGATTCCTGCTCGCCGCGTTGTGCGGGTCCTGCAGCGTTATTATATCGGCGCGTGTAAACGGTTCGTCGTCTAGCAGATCCTGCCACATCTTGGCTTTGATGTTCATCCGCTCCACTGTGTCCCAGGCAAAGGCGTTCGCGTACGTGCCATGGCGGATGGCGACAATGTGGGTGTTGTCGGTGAACACTTTATATGTGACAGGGTCGACGAGGTCGCCCTTGTCGTCGCTGAGACCGGCGCCGCGCGAGTCACTCTCGGCATTGCGCGCAAAGTTGAGCTTGATGAGGTCGCGCTTCTGTAGGGGCTCGCCGTTGACGGGGTTCTGGTTCGGGTGCTTCTCCAGCCAGGCGCCGATGACCTCGACGTCGAAGATTGTGCCGTCCGGGGTGCACACGGGGTTCTTGAAGGGCTGCAGGCTGGCGGCGCAAAAGTTGAAGGGCAGCTTGCGGAAGGAAACACCATTTCCGCCTTTGCGCGAGGCGGCGCCCGCGCCAACGCTGGCAGAATAGGCGTCGGAGGACGACCACTCTGAATGGGTAATCTGTAGAAAAGTATGTCAGTGATTGCCGGGCAGAGATTCGATTCGATGCAGGCTTACGTATAGCTTGTCTGTGCCCTTACCCATCTTGTCAAGTTGTAAAAAAACGTGTAGTTATGTCACTGTCGCAAAAGAGCAGCAATAATAATTTTGGCGGCACGTTGGTGACCCACATCCTGCATCTTGCCGAGTACTAAAACGACCACTTTGCAGTTTCGCCTGAACTATATAAAAGTTGCAAATAGAGTCATGTGTCTACGTAAATAAAAAGTCGGAAATTAATTCACATTGATTTCATGCCTTTCATCAGACAGCCATCCGAGTTACGAGAGCATCTATTGTTAGTATTTTATCATGAGAGGCTGGATCAGACCTTGGTCTAGTATCGCAACAGTTCGTTGGCTGTAAAGACTATGTCTTCTTTCCCACAACTCGCCAGCTATTCCGGTGCCTCAGAGCCCAACTCAAGTGGTACACTGGACCATTCATCCCACCACTGTTCGGAGCGCGGGGGCCAGACTGCATCCCAGGCACATTTACATGTATGCCATTCCGCATACGCTGTCGGGTGCTTAATACCATTCAAAGCATTTAGTCGGCTCTCCACTCCCAGTTCTTTAACAGTGGCGTCAGGCGCGGAATCTCTCCTAACAATCCAGCTCCTTGCGAGCCAGCGCAGCCACCTGCTTATGGGATACCAATCATAGAGGCCTTCAAGGCG
Organism: Lecanicillium sp. G3; assembly: GCA_037575805.1. NCBI lineage: Eukaryota > Fungi > Ascomycota > Sordariomycetes > Hypocreales > Cordycipitaceae > Lecanicillium > Lecanicillium sp. G3. The sequence continues at coordinate 477,870 of JAZHPD010000012.1, read as the reverse complement.
GAGCTCTAGCACGCGCAAGTCGCTGCCTTGCCCGATTAAGCGGAATATGGTTAGGGCCAAGTTCGAATCGACAGCCGCGTTTTTTAAGGCATCCTTAAACCTAGAAATCTTCGGGCGGTCGCCGTACATAACGTTTGATATTAACGTGGGTATATCCACGTTCTCGTATCCATCGTCGATGCCGTCGGTATCGTATATGGTCCGGATAGGGTAATGAAGTGCTAGAGCCAGACGCTGCAGACAGGGCAATCTACCAAGACAATTATATATTGCTGTTTCGTCCTTGTTGCCTTGCGTCCTGGATACTCGCACTTCCAGTTCCTCAAGGTGGACGCATTGCCGTGCAAGCTCACTGGCGGGCACAAGTGAAAGCACAAAGGGATCCATACTCCCAGTCTCGCTGGAGTGGAATTTCAAGATACGCAGTTTTGTCCCATGATACGCTGTAATTGCGCCGAAAGATTGCTGTCGAACTGGCCCGTGGACTTCGAATACCTCCAGGGGATAGAGTGCCTGAAGAAGCTCGGCCACTGCTGGATCTATGCCCAAAACTCTCTCACCGGCCGGATAATCTGGCCACGCAGTGATTTGAAGCGAAGATAATGCAATTAAAGGACTCTCGCGCGCCACCTGCGCTAATTGTGTAATGGTCGATATGCCGACTCCTGATCGAAATGCAAGTGAACGCAACTGAGTAAAATCAGTACAGCGAGTCCATTGAAGGAGCTTTTCAGGTCCGAGTTTGTTGCTTATAGTTAGGTTCTGCAAACACCCTCGGGATACCAGCTTATTATCCCGTTCGCTTAGGGAAGATGGAAGGCCCTGCCATGCAGGGCGCGGTATCGTCCTCATGGGAGCTGCAGAAGCTTGAAAAATGGTTTGCAGTAGACAGACGTTGGTTAGTCGCGGCGCCAGACAATTGACCATTTCCATGATAGCCTCCTCGTTATAGTCGACAACCTGAGGTTCACGGTACTCCGAGGTGGTTGCAACGATACTGTAGAGGCAAGGTGACATAGCAAGCGCGACATCGTCCGGGTGCATCTTTTGCTCGACAAGTTCGGGATGGACAAGGCTGCGGAGTTCAAAGTGATGCATGTGCAGGCGGCAATTCGGGTGGCTGCTGTGTAGTTCGGACAGGAGACACGGCGGGAGCTTGTCTCTGGAGGCGAAGACAAAGTCCTCAAGCCGAGGCAGATTCCTACAAAGGTTAACCAGTGCCTGCCATGGCTTGTCGTCTGTCCACTGCGTTGACGGTCTGGCGACTATCGTGTCGGTAGTTAGTGGATTGTCCATTCCACTCAGAGTAAAGGGTTCTTCTTCGTTGTCACTTCTCTCTCCAACAGCAGGCCAGTGATGCGAGAGTTGGTGTATTGGCTCGATGCGTCGGCCTGAATTCGTTTCTTCCTCTTCCTCTTCTGAAGATATGGTGTTTCCTGTTATTTTTATGACACGTAGGAATCTCATCCGATGCATAGTTTGAACAGCCTGCCTCCAGTTCCGGATATCGCAATGCAGCTTCCGCGGCCCTCGAATGAAGAGATTCATCTGGCGCAATCTCTCAAAGTCAGTGGCATCGCGACAGGCTTTGCTAGCCAATGCAAAGGCACAGAGACTGCGCTTCGTTCTCGGCTCATGCTGAACAAGCCACTCGCAGATACTGAGGAGAATATCAAGGGGCAGGTTCTCCAGCCTGGACCCAGCTGGAAGGTGTTTTTTGGTTACCGGTGTCATTTTTGTGCTCATCCACACACACTCTTCGATTGATTTATTTTCTTCGGTAATGATGTTTTTGATTGCGGTTTGCTGTTGTTCGTACTGTGCGAGTGACCCAGGTAGGTAGGGATCAAGGATATTCAGTAATATCCTGTGGTGAAATTTCCCGCTATTCGGGACTTCTTTTATCCCTTCTCCTTGTTCTTCTTCTTCTTTTTGAGAGGAAATTTTGGCCAAGACGAACCGTTGTGGTTGTCAACAGTATGTTAGGCAGGTACACGCTGAGCCATAGCACCAGAAAGCCTCGTGCGGCGTCACCAGCAAAGCTACCAGGTAGTTAACTACTGCACGCATCCTGTCTGACCCACATAGAGACAACGTGCGTGCTGCTGCTGTGAAGCTGCCACATCTCTCCCCCGTTCATCCAATTGCGCAACTCCCACATGCGACGGGACCCTGACATTCTCCCATCGCCATTGACGCCTTCATCCAGCATCACGCCGCCAATACTCTATTTGACCGTGCCCGCGCATCTCCCGAGCTCGCAGGACATCCTGGCATGACCAGCCGAGCTTAGCGGTCCGAGCTGCCACACGTACATAGTGCTGCGCCACTTGCGACAAGCAACTCTTTGGTTCCTACCGACGCCCACGACCCCCCGATCGATCAATCCCATTTCCTGCAGCTCGACGCAGCTTGCAGGACGCAATAGAGCGCAACCATGCGGTCCTTACTTGGCTATATTGCCTTGGGCATGTCCCTCTGGGCGACGACCCAGGCCCTGGAAGTCTCCATAGTAACGACGACCTGTTGCAAGCGCGGTGAGGATTCCGGAAGTTAACATGTCTGGGATAGGATCAAGCGAGAGAGAACCAACAATATTGCGCTGGTACGTATCCACCCCGAATATATAGTGCCACTGTTCTGACAGACGTATAGGCATGTACAGCAAGAAGTCATGGGGCGGCCCGGTCGATCCGTTTATCCTCGTCAAGTTCCTGAACAATACCTTGCCCGAAGGGGACGACCCTACAGTCAGTCTCGTAATATTCGAATGGAAGGACAGACAGTTTGTCGGTGTACCTGACGAGAAAACCGGCGAAAATGTAAGGATCGCAACCACCAACACACTAGCCGCGACTGTTGCTAACATGACCTCCTTTCAAGGACTTGATTCCCTGTAACCAGGACTTTGTAGACCAAGGGAAATGCAACAAAACTGATCTTGGCGAATTTATTACGGCTGAGAATGCGACGGAAAAATCGAACGCTTTTATCCTTTCCAAGGCTATCCATCTCAAGAAAACGGAACCCGTCAAATACAGCATCAAGGAAACCGGCTACTACTGTCTCTTCACCATGGGCTACAACATCGATAGCTATAGCGCTGTTGCTGAATTCCGCAATGCCTATGGCGAGATTTCTGCGACCCAGATTCCCAAGCTTCCGTTCTACGGAGGAATGAGTATTCTCTATGCACTGATGGCTGTGTACTGGGGCTTTCTCTACTACCAGCACCGCCGCGACATTCGTGAGTATCGCAAGCACAACACTTCCCATGATGTATGCTAATCGATTCCAGTTGCGGTTCAAAACTACATTACCGCCATTCTGGTCTTCCTGGTTGTAGAAATGCTCATGACTTGGGGCTTCTATGGTACGCTATCCCGTCTGACCAGTGCTGCTTCTTTGCTAACTTGGCGCAGACTTCCAGAACACGCATGGGACGATAGGTGCAGGGTCAAAGGCTTTCCTCATCATTGTTGCAATTTTGAACGCGGCGAGAAACTCGTTTTCATTCTTCCTTTTGCTCATTGTCTGCATGGGATACGGCGTCGTCAAGCCGACCTTGGGTCGCACTATGGTCTATGTCCGATACCTGGCAGCTGCACACTTTATCTTTGGTCTTATTTATGCCATTACAAGTCTTCTCCTCTCTCCTGAGAGTGTTGGTAAGCATGCTGCTCGATATTGCGAGACGCTCGCCGCTAATCGGACTCCCTAGGCCCTTTTGTTCTGCTCATTGTCCTTCCCCTGGCTGGAACTCTTACCGCATTCTACGTCTGGACTCTCAACTCTCTCAGCTTCACTCTCAAGGACCTCCGCGAACGTAAGCAGCACGCCAAAGAGGCCATGTACAAGAAGCTCTGGTGGTGCATCCTCGCCAGCGTCCTCGTGATCTTTGCATTTTTCTTCCTCAACAGCTTCACCTTCGCTTCTATCAACGACATCAACTTTGTCCCCAGCCACTGGAAGACACGCTGGTTTGTCCTCGACGGCTGGCTGAACATTGTCTACCTCGCCGATGTCGCGTGGATTGCCTACGTCTGGCGTCCTACTGCCAACAACCGCCGTTTCGCCATGAGCGACGAAATTGCTCAGGACGACGACGGCAATTTTGAGATTGGCGACATTGGCATGCCTGGCGACTCGGAGGACGAGGACGAGGAGGCTCACATTGGTAGCAACAAGGCTAGCAACAGTACCCCGGCTGGACAGACTAGCGGCATCACCCCCGCTACAGAGGCCGGTGCTTCGGTCCAGAAGCCTTCGCGCAGCGTGCGACGGGACTCTGTAGAGGGCGAAACCATCTTTGCCGTTGGTGAGGACGGTGACAGGTTCTCCGATGACGAAAGCGAAGAGGATGTCAAGCTTGTAAAAAAGAAATGATGTATTAAATCTGGCGTTGTTTTGTGAAAGGAACCGATGCCCTCGCAGTCAAGGTTGCCCGGGCGATGGAAGAAGAGAATTGAAATGCGATGAATGACCTTTTCTCATTATGGCATGTTTCATGTTGCGATTTCGGGTCTTGTTAGCATATATATAAGTGCCTTCTTTTGGATGCGGAGATTGATTTTTTATTTGCCACAGTATCCAGTAACCCTGTATTCTTAATGACTTTACAATTGCCTGAGTTCTATATATAGCTTACATGTAATGTACAGTTGCATTGATAAATGCCGTACGTTCTATCTGGTCCCCTACCTTTGACTGGCATTACGCACTCACATCACCTCCAAAGCCCACTGGTCGTCGCTTGCCGTCATTCTCCGGGAGAATAGCCATCGCTTTGTACACTTTGCCCATGCCGCTGGGCCCGCGGTCAACGAGGCGCTTGCAGGCCTTGTCGATGGCCTCAGCAGCTTCCTTGTTGGCGCCAGCGCTCTTTGCCAGTGCCGCAGCACGCTCCTGGATGCCCATGAGACCAAGGAAGTCGGCCTGCGAGATGGGCCCGTGGACTTCGACGCCGTCGCTAGCGAGCATGGCCGCCTCGGCGATGGCGGTAAAGTCCACGTCGGCGCTGAGATCCACGAGACCCGGCGACGAGAAGGGGTTCACGATCTTGTGGTGGCGGATGCCGCGCAGCGAGTTGACGGGGATGGTGTCTGCCGGGCCGTAGTCGAGGATGAGGGCAGCGCCACTCGGCGATGCCTTGGGGTCCTTATCTGTGCCGCCGATGCGGGCCGCAAAGTCGGCCGCATAGAGCGCCGCGTCGGGACACACCTCGATGATGGAGCCCTCCACCTCCTTGAGCGCGCGGTACCGCGGCGACGACTCCGGCACGTAGCGCGAGTGCCTCGTCGTGCCTGAAGATATGGTCAGCTGAAACTCGGCAGGCGGGTCGCTGGGGTCGAAGCGGAAGTTGGACGAGGCGGACGAGGCGCTGCTGGCTCCCGGCGCCGTCGGCGAGACCATCATCTCGCGCCACTCCATCTTCGGGGTCGTGGCCTGCTCCGGCTTGGAAGGGGCTGGTGTCGCAGGGCTACCGGGGATGTTGGGTGGTGGCGGCTTTGCGGCAACCTTGGCCGACTGGAAGCTGTGAATAGGGAGAGCATCAAAGAACTCATGCGCGATGATGAATGGTGTCTTGCTCGATTCTGCCAAATGTTAGTGAATCGAAACTTGTCACCACTGTCAGCACATACCCATCGGAACAGCCTTGATTGTCTCTGCCCAAACAATTGGCAGGCCGTTGTATTTTGCGGTACTTTTGCTCCCATCTTCAGTCTTTGTTGACGGCGCTTCAGGGCCGCAAAGCAGATCCTTCTGAGCAGACCGTAGCTCAGGACTGGCTTCGACCATGTAAACAGCCTCTATGCTGCTAGCCATAGCCGGGAATCGAGAAATAGTCTAAAAGATGCGTCAGTAAGGTACTAATTCCCTTTCTTCTAGCATGTTCTCTTACTCGAAGCATGTCATCCATCAGCGTTCCTCTACCTGGGCCGACTTCAATCAGCTGGACCCCTTGCTTGGGCTTGCCCTGGTTCATCCACTCCGCGATGAACCAGACGCCAATCAGCTCGCCAAATATCTGGGAGATTTCAGGCGAGGTCACAAAGTCCCCTTTGACGCCAAACTGATCTCGCCCTTCGCCGATGGCGCCAGTGTAGTATCCGCCAACATCTCCAGTCAGGCACATGCGCATGAAGCTGGCCAGCGGTACAGTTCCGGTAGTCTATAGCTGTTAGCGCCAGTTTTCACGCAGCAAAGAATGGTATTGTCAGGGCGCTTACAGAAATGGCCTCGAATAGCTGCTTGGCCAATGGTGTAGACCATTTACGCTCTTCTTGTCGGCGCAGGACGGATGACGAGAAGCATCGCGCTGCCGCAAAGGTTTGTCTTGAGCTGGCGAGGCTGACTTGTCGCTGAGCCAGGAGCCGCGGCGCAGCAACTACCGCACGGCGCATTGTGAGTTCGAAATCAAATAAAGGCTCCAATTTTGACTCCTTGATTTCAATTTATTGGAGCAAGAGAGTTCGCGACGCGTTGGTCTGGTTCGCTGAGTAGATGGTGCTTTTTATGTCGATCTGAAAGCTTTCCCTGCTGGCGCTTTTCTAGGAGTGCAGTGAGCGTCGCGCCCCACGCCAGGATGCCAGCTAGGAACATGGACCAAGCTCCACCACGTCTATTCGACTTTCAACCACCATCAACACTTGACATTGACATTATACAATTGACTGAAACAAAAGTCAGGATCTTCGGCTACACCATTGAAAGTCGATCCGCAATTCACGCATAATTATTGAGACCGCGACGCGCACCTTGCCCACGAAAATATACATTGCGCCTTGGGCGCCAACTTTTTGAATCATGCCTGCGCCAGGCAAGTCGAGATGGGCAGACTCTGCGGAGGACGCCGAGCTGGAGGCCAAGATCAAGCGCGAAAAGGAGGAAAAGCGACGCAAAAAGGCCGAAAAGGCGCGCAAACTCGAGGCAGACAAGCAGGCCGCCGCGGCGGCAGCCTCGCGCGACGACGGCGACGGCAACGACGACGGCCGCCCTTCAAAACGTCGCAGGCTGACGCCCGAGGCCGCCGCACGCGCAGGCGAGCAGTCCAGCTCTGGAGACAGCGATCCTCCGGCCAAGCTTCTGCGGTTCGAAACTGGGACATGGGGGCGCAGCAACAGTGTGGAAGACTACGACAAGCTTAACGACATCGAGGAGGGCACATACGGCTGGGTAGCGCGGGCGACGCAACGTTCTACAGGCAAAGTGGTGGCATTGAAGCGGTTGAAACTGGATCCTGCAGATCGCAGCGGGCTTCCTGTTACTGGGTTACGAGAGATTCAGATTCTACATGACTGCAAGCACCGCAATGTTGTCACGCTCGAAGAGATTGTGGTTGGGAGCAACGTTAACAAGATGGACAAGTATGTTTTTTTCCTTCCATAACTGATTTTTTTGGTCTAACAACCTGCTTTTAGCTCCATATTCCTTGTACTCGAGTTTGTCGAACACGATATCAAGAGTATTCTTGACGACATGCCAGAACCGTTCCTGGCCTCAGAAATCAAGTGCCTTCTACAGCAGCTAACGTCTGGAGTTGCCTACCTTCACGAAAACTGGATTTTGCACCGCGATCTCAAGACGTCCAACCTCCTTCTTAACAACCGCGGGCAGCTCAAGATTGCCGACTTTGGCATGGCCCGCTACGTCGGCGACCCTGCCCCAAAGCTCACACAGCTCGTCGTGACCCTCTGGTACCGCAGCCCGGAGCTCCTCCTCGGCGCGAAGACGTACGATGCCGCCGTCGACATGTGGAGCATCGGCTGCATCTTCGGCGAGCTGCTCGCCCGCGAGCCCCTGCTGCAGGGCAGCAACGAGGTCGACCAGGTAACCAAGATCTTCGAGCTCTGCGGCGTGCCCACCGAGGACTCGTGGCCTGGCTTCCGAAAGCTTCCCAACGCGCGCTCGCTGCGTCTCCCCAAGACGCCGGCCTCCACGGGGCCCGTCATCCGCGCCAAGTTCCCGAGCATGACGTCGGCGGGCGCCGCGCTGCTCAGCGAGCTGCTCGCATTGGACCCGGACGCCAGGCCGTCGGCCAAGGAGATGCTGCGGCACGAGTACTTCCGGCAGGACCCCAAGCCCAAGCCGGAGAGTATGTTTCCCACGTTTCCAAGTAAGGCTGGGCAGGAACGTAGACGGCGACATGAGCCCAATGCCCCGGTCCGCGGGCAGAAGGCTGCTTCCCTTGGCGATGTGGACTTTTCTGGCATTCTTCAGGGCCGGGATAAGGAGGAACGCGGTGGTGGCTTTAGCCTGCGCATGGTTTGATTTCTGTCATCTAGTAAGTAGACGCGAGACAGCTCAAACAGCATGTCGCCACGCGGCACGTGGGAGAATCATGAAACCGAACGCACCAACATATACCCAAATTCATATATGATTAATTAGATATTTCGACACATTTCAGGACTCTGGCAATATCCCTTGTCTTTTTGGCTTTTGTGAAACAAGGCTCGCGTTTTCCATGTACTGCAGCTACAGGGTGACAGCCACCAGTGAAGCCGACCAACTTGACGGATTTATGCCCCACCAGACTTTTGTCTGTTCCATTTCCCCACTACTGCCCGCCAAATCTCTCCAAACTCACATTCGCATTACCCCAGCTTCGCCGCATCTCGAGTCTCGCAAGATACCCCCTCGTACACATTGCGCCGGCCCTCTCGGAAGGCGTAAACGTCCCATCAGCCGTCACGCACGCCAGCACCTCCAGCCGCATTGCGCATCGAGTAGTCAGCGGCATCGAACGTGGCCACGAGACCACAAATTCCTCCGCACGACGATCACAGCAAAACGAGCACCGCAACCACCATGTCATACTTCAAGACCGGCCAGGAATGGCTGGACCAGTCCGCCCTCCTGATCCAAGCCAGCCCTACCACAGTATGATCCCCTTGCCCCTGCGCTTCGCCCGCCTCTCCGCCCCTCGAAGCACCGCACCCACCGCCATGGCACGAAGCTGACCGCAAAACGCACAACAGACGAAAATTACTACCCGATACTCGATAAAGGCCGTGAAGCCCCGCCGCAAGTCCGCAGCCGCCGACGCGACGGCCTCTTCCGCCGCCGAGAAGCCCCCGCGCGCGACGCTCGTCCTCAAGACCTTTGACCCCGTCTCGGGCGTGACGCTCAAGTACCGCACCACAAAGGCCGCTGAGGTGTCGCGCCTCATGGGCGCCGCCATGGGCCAGCTCGGCCGCAGCATGGCCGCCCTGCCAGACGTCCCCGAGGCGACCATGGCCGATGCCGGTGACGATGTCGAGGAGGTGCAGCCCAAGGACGACAAGAAGAAGCAGCAACAACAAAGCGCACCAGCGGCCGGAGGTGGCGGCGGTGGAAAGAAGAAGAAGAAGGGCAAGAAATAAACAGGAAAGACCGGAAGAAATCAGAATTGACCGGAAGCGAAGTATTGTATATGGAAAATATACATGTGTAGCTACATGGAATGAAAAGAAACGATAACATGATGTTTGCATGGGAAACTCGCAATGGCTTCAAGATACCACACATCACGGTGCAAATGCATCAAACAGAAAAGAGGCGATAGAGACAAAATATCGCAATTTAAAAGAGTTGTTTGAACCACACATGTATTATCGTTTGTAGTAAAAAAGGAAGTGCTAAAATACTGAAAATCATGATCCCATCCCAGCACGCGCGTGCCAGCTCGTCTTTCCCAATGAACAAATGAAATATGTTTCTCTCATAACGCCTTAATAAATCCAACATCCCAAGCAGTGCTGTTTTTTGCAACAGTCGCCGAGTCTCATCTAGTCTCCAACCCGTGGATGACCATCTTTACAAATATACATAACATAGAAGCAAGGTAGGGTATATGGTAATGAATGACTATGGACGCGACTCGTTTAGAAGTCGTCGTCGAAAGTGAAGTCACCACCAGCAGGGTTCTCCTCGGTAGGGGTGCCCTCCTCAGCAGCCTTCTTGCTGGCAGAGGCCATGACACCGGCCTTCTGGTATTCACCGACACGCTTCTCGAAGAAGTTCGTCTTGCCGCCCAGGGAGATGTTCTCCATGAAGTCGAATGGGTTGGTGGACTTGTAGACCTTCTCGTTGCCAAGAGCGACGAGGAGACGGTCGGCAACAAACTCAATGTACTGCTGCATCAGAGTAGCGTTCATGCCGAGCAGGGCGCAGGGGAGAGCCTCTGTGAGGAACTCCTTCTCAATGGCGACGGCATCGCAGATGATGGTCTGGATGATCTCCTTGCTGGCACGGTTGTTGAGGTGAGAGTGCAGCAGGCAGGCGAAGTCAGTGTGAAGACCCTCGTCACGAGAGATGAGCTCGTTGGAGAAGGTCAGACCAGGCATCAGACCACGCTTCTTGAGCCAGAAGATGGAGGCAAAGGCACCAGAGAAGAAGATACCCTCGACGGCGGCAAAGGCGACGAGACGCTGGGCAAAGGTGGACTCCTTGTCGGAGATCCAGCGGAGGGCCCAGTCAGCCTTCTTGCGAATGCAGGGGATGGTGTCAATGGCGTTGAAGAGGTAGGTGCGCTGAGCCTGCTCCTTGATGTAGGTGTCAATGAGCAGGGAATAGGTCTCGGAGTGGATGTTCTCCATCATGATCTGGAAACCGTAAAAGCAGCGAGCCTCAGGAATCTGCACCTCACCACTGAAACGCTCAACGAGGTTCTCGTTGACGATGCCATCTGAGGCAGCGAAGAAAGCAAGGATGTGGGAGATGAAGTACTGCTCGTCGGCAGTCAAACGGTTGTTCCAGTCGTGGAGATCCTTGGACAGGTCAATCTCCTCGGCGGTCCAGAAAGAGGCCTCGGCCTTCTTGTACATTTGCCAGATCTAAAGTGTCATGTTAGCGCCAAGTCGCGTTAATGGGTCACTTTACGCGTAAAGACGCGTCGCGCGACATACCTCGTGGTACTTGATGGGGAAGAGGACGAAGCGCTGAGGGTTCTCCTGGAGGAGGGGCTCGTCGACCTCGTCGGCTCTGATGGTAGGAGCAACAGCGGGAGTCTCCTTGGTCTCCTTCTTGGTCTCCTCTACGGGCTTGGAAGAGACAATGTCGGTCGAGGCCTCGAGGGAGGAGACGTCGGTGGCGGAGAGGTTCTCCTTGTTGGCAACGGTGAAGTCGAGCTTCTTGGCAGGGGATTCCATCTTGAAGGACTCGATGGCGGAAGCAGCCTGTCACAGAGCGTGTTAGTCGCGTTGTTCAACGGCTGGTGACAATTCACGGTGGTGAACTGTTGCGCGGATGCGCGCAGGGAGGGTGCAGCTTACCTGCTTCGAGGGAGTTGTTTGAGCAGCCATTGTGATGTGATGTGATGTAGATATGAACAAGTTCAGGACAAGCAAGTCTTAGAAGAGTAAAGACAATGTGAATTGAGCTGTGCCTGATGTGGATTGAAGACGCGTAAAGAGCAGCATTTATCTGTAAGTGAAGGGTGGCGTCAGAGGTTTTTGTACAAGCAGAGGTACGTCGTCACGTGCAGTTCGACGCGTCGAAGGCGTGTTTTTCGTGGGTCCCCCGGTTGTCTCGCTGGGACGGTTTAGTGGGCCACTTTAGCTGGCGAAGGCTGGTTGCCCTGGTAGTGGAGCGCCTACAAGGTACCTGACCGGTACCAACAACAGCCAACACAGCCCGCGCCGCCACAACGCTCCAGCCACCTCAAGTAAGTGACCCTTGCATGCACGACGCGTGAAACACATGGAGCGCGTCGAGGTAGCTCGGCCGTACCGGGGTCTCTCAAGCTCAGTCTGGACATGCCAGCTGGCTCCAACTTGACCTCCCACTTGCAGGGAGCCGCGTCGCTCGCGCATCCTTGGTAAGGCTAGCGTCATCAATGCTCTGTTATCAATCAGCAAACAATGCCAATTCTCGCGCGCCTCCTGTGGGCCAGCCCCAGTCCTTGTCGTGGTGTTGAGCCTATGAGGCGCTTGACCGAGCGTTTTTGCGGCAGCTCGGAGAGCACATCGGAAATGGACCAGGGAGCCGGAATGCTGTCAGAGCTCCATCGTGAATGCAGGTTATAGAGGTTGTGCACGCCGCCAAGGGAGTGGAAGATCGGCCAAGATCCTGGCTAACAGGGAGGCCGGTTGAGCCATCGCGTGTCTCGCTCATTCTGCAGATACTTTACCATCCCCACGTCCGATGCACGTAAATTTCGGCGAATAAGAGAGCGGCGCTGCGTTGTAAATTAATCATGTATTAGAATAAGCTTATGAAACTATATAGGTATCTTTGATGTCATGCAATTTACGCCGGCCAAACTGGAAAACGGTATATTTTTGATTGTCACCTCTTTCAAACTTTTTCATGTACCGCATTCCATCATTCCCATATTGTGACAAATCCAATGGCTACGGAGCCGTTGAATGGGCCCTCCCTCCGTTGTCATCTTATTTGCCTCGGCGCTTGTCCTTCTTGCTCTTGGCGTGGCCCATCTCAACATCATCAGGCCTGATCTTGTTGCGACCAAACCAACCACCACCGCTCTCGCGAACTCTGGCTTCAGCCGGAGCAGTGGGTGGCACAGTATCGGCGCCTGAAGGACCTGTTACGCCCGCCTGTTGCGAGGAGGTCGTGCCTTGGGAGTGATATGTGGGCGGCTCGTCGTTGCGGTCGCTACGGTCGTGGCGGTCACGGCGATCAGATCGTTCGTCAATGCGATGGTGGCGGTCGAACTCGTCGGCGTCGCTAGGGTCGACATCGGGAACCGTCAAGTGTCCCTTTTTCAAATTTTTCTTGCCCTGCTCTCGCAAGTGTCTTTCCAACAGCACAGCATTGCGCGTGTTGGCCTTGAACATGGCGTCCACTAGGTCGCCAATAAACGGAGCCAGTCCGATGGCAAAATCAAACGCAATGTTCAGCAGCATCTGGAACTTGATAAAGAACGGCAGCCCGCCTTCAATTTCGCAGGCCGTACGCATGACCATGAGAGCCAGAAGAGCGTCCACGGCATCACCTGCACTGTAAGATGGTTAGCAGCCTGGATCACACAGTCAGTAGTATAGGAGACTTACAAAGGGATCAAACCAATGGCACTGCCCCATCCAAACTTGACGCCCAAAAAGGAAAACAAAGCCATGTCTAGGCGGTACGCGCGACGCTTGACCTTTGTGAGGACCTGGCCATCGTGCTCAGTGATACCCGGCGGCAGGGCCTTTCTCTGCTTCTTAAACTTTGTGGTGCTCGGCTTTCCGTTGAGTCGTGTCGCGGGAACTTGTTCAAAGTAAGGATCCTGATTATGCCCGTGTCAGTTGTTTGCCGAGGATGTGTGCGCGGGCGGGCAAGCTCACCTCTTTGCCAAATTTGTTCTGCAGCGTCTCCCCCAGAATCTTCTTGCCAATCATCTTTGCTATCATGGACGTCATCTTGGCGGTATTTTCGGGAGCTGTAGTCTTCGTGTATGCGAGTAGGGAAAGAGTCTGCGACGAGGACAGGCCCGCTTTCTTATGGCGGGAGGGAGCTTGGGGTCGACGGACGGGAGGTGTGAGACGATTGGAGGAGAGTCGACAGTTTCAGGCGCTTATTAGGGGCAAAGGGAGCTAAGAGCATGCAATGGAACTCTGTGCCGTCAAGAGTTTGCAGAAATTGGCACGGGGTTCGGGAAAGAGTGTGCGGGATTCATGGCGGTTAATATACATGTAGGACTGGGCACTCTGCAACTTTTTTTTCTCCTTCTCTTATTATGTTGGGGCACGCATTTCCGGTTTTGACGCTGCAGCCGATTTCCTGAAGTCGACCTGAGTGATGATGTAATTGGGCGCTCATCGCACATCGCAGCGGCGGTCACCCGCTTAGTGCGCTGGGAAGCCCGCAGCGATCGTCTCTGGGCAGGCTGCCTCCAGCGAGCGCCATGCCACTCATTCACAGCTTGGAAGGTTGGAAGGTGATGAATGAATGCCAAACCCAATTTTAGATCTATACTGCTCCAGACAAATCCATTATCACATGTAACAGGAACAATCTACTTTGTTGGCAGGCATACACCCTGCAAACTGGAGCAGCATGTCGTGTTTGTGCTTTGTCTGTCTGATCTGCCCTTTTACAAGTACTACTTACACGTACTATCAATAATTGCCCCCTCGCCCTTGTCACGAAAGCTGGGCCCTCATGTCACACTACATATTTCTGTTTAAATAAAAACCCTGGAAATTCCCCTCAGATGGCTTGCTCTTGCATCTGCGCTCCCGCTCTCTATCCCGCGACGTAAACTTTCTGCGCCCATCTACACAAATCCGGACCTGTTGAACGGCCGCCCATGCACAGCCACAGTTGGGCATCGCAAATCACATGTGGCTAGTGCACGCAAACCGAACCCACCAACAGCGCCCACCACCTCCTCCACGAGGCTGCACAGCCACACTTGAACCCGTCCGCCTAGCCCAACCTTGGCGGCGATTCCTAGCCCGACGACATGGTTCTCCAGATACCAAAACCACAACTCAGGATGGACGGGAAGCAAATGCAGCTGGAAGATTGTGAGCAAACTTGACGCGATGTTGCCGTCACTTTGTTTAACTGACATGATTTTTCTATAGGGTTGGATGACCTCTGCGTGAGGTTCATCATCAATCTTCCGGAAGAAGACCTGTCGTCCGTCCCGCGAATATGTTTTCAAGTCGAAGAAGCGCAATGGTTCTACGAAGACTTCATCCGACCGCTCGATCCCTCCCTCCCATCGCTCACGCTGCGACATTTCTGTCTGCGCCTATTCCAACACTGCCCGCTGCTGGCGCACTTTTCCGTCGAAAACCATATGGCCGCGTTTGACCAGTTTCTGCAGTACAAGACGCGAATTCCCGTCCGCGGCGCCATCCTCCTCAACAAGGACATGGACTCTGTAGTCCTGGTAAAAGGATGGAAGAAGAGCGCTAACTGGAGCTTCCCCCGCGGCAAGATCAACAAGGACGAGGACGACCTGGACTGCGCCGTGCGCGAGGTCTACGAGGAGACCGGCATGGACCTGCGCGAACAGGGCCTGGTACCCACCGGGGGCAAGCCGAAATACATCGAGCTCGCCATTCGAGAGCAGCAGCTACGTCTCTACGTCTTCCGCGACGTGCCCATGGATTACAACTTTCAGCCGCAGACGCGCAAGGAAATCAGCAAGATCCAGTGGTACAAGCTGTCCGAGCTCCCGACGTTCCGGAAAAAGAATGCGCAGAACCAAAATGAACCAGTGGTCGGCGCAAACAAGTTCTACATGGTCGCGCCGTTCCTGGTCCCGCTGAAGAAATGGGTTACTGGCCAGAAGCGACAAGACGAGAAGCGCACGGCGAGCATGCAGCACCACAACACGCCGGCGCAGTTCTCGGTTGACGAGGGACACACCGAGGACGAAACGTATGCGACGGACAATGGTGCGAACCATCTGCAGAATCCCGCCTCGATTGCCAGCCTCGATGGGGCCACAAAAGAGCTTCAGCGCCTGCTTAAGATGCAGCCGCCGACTCAGGGCCTACAGCCGACGATGGCACAGCCGACGATAGTACAGCCGACGATGGGGCAGCCGGACAAGGGTAGTGCCCTTTTGTCCATCCTGCAGTCAAACCAGTCGGATACATCGCGGGGGACGCAACAACAAGGCGAGCAGATTTCTCACACTCCCCAGGGCCACACCATCGTCAACCCGCCGCAGCCGCAAAATCCTCATCACCACAACAACCAGCACCAACAGCCGAGCCATATCAACGCACAACAGCAGCCACCCTCATTTCCTCTACCACATGGCTCAGGGAACATGTCACCGCGGCAGATCCAAGAGGCTATAGGCATCTCTATAGCCAAGCACCAAGCTCAAATGTCGATTCCTCTTGTGCACCCGCAGCCACTTCCGCCTCAAGTCCAACGGGCCATGTTCAACAACAGTGCCTTCCAAGAGTCAGGGCCGAGCACACAGCCTCCTGCGCAGCGATCTTCATATCAACAGCAGCAGCAGCAGCAGGAGGTTGGAAACCAGGGCAACTTTCAAGGCCAGGGGAACCAAGCGCATCAGCAGAAAGGCAACATGCCTCCACCGCAACTCACGGGACAGTCGATGGCCCTTCTCAACGCATTCAAGAGAGAGCCATCAGGGAGTCAGCAACCTCCTGTACCCCAGCATCCTGCACAGATGGCGCATACGCCGAGCATGGCACCGCCTGGCCCTGCAATGCAAAACCGCGCCGAGCCGCCACCGTATAGCCAGTACCCCATGCAGAAGCAGCAGCAGCCATCCTCGCAACACATGCCCCCTCAGGCTATTCCGCCGCAACAAATGCCTCCGCAGCATATGCCGCCGCAAAACCAGTACAACCCTGGTTTCCAGCAGCAGCCCCCGCCGCCCCAGGCTGGCAGCATGAGAGGCATGCCCCCAGCGGCGGACCCTCACCGCAACGCCCTGCTCGGCATGTTCAAGAAGGCCGGACCGCAGTCTCCTGCATCGGTGCAACCAATGCAGCCTCCCCAGCCCGCTCAGCCGATGCTGCCTCCCCAGCCGAAGCAGACGATGCAGCCACCTTCTGCCCCCATGGGCGCCGGTTTCATGCCAGAGCTGTCCTCGCCCTCCCAGCGCAAACCCTCGGACGTCCCCGTCGAGCTCGCTATCGACAACATGTCCATCCACGGCCACCAACCCAGCCCGGGCCAGCGCTCCGGCAGCACCGCCGCGCGCAGCAGCATTTCGTCGCCCTACACGACCCACCCCGCGCAGCCCTACCAGCCGCAAGCCCAACCGCAGCAGCCTCTGTATCAGCAGCAGCACGGCGGACCCGTCAGCGGAGGCAGCGACCAGAAGCGCCAGCTGCTCTCGCTCTTCGGCAACAGCCCGGGCGGCGGCAAGCCCGCGGTACCGACCCTGCAGGCCCGCTCGCCTCTCGGCGGCACCGTCCACGAGATGGGCAACGGCAACCCGGTCTCGCGCGACGTCTCTCGCTCGCGGCTCGCGTCCCTCGCCTCCGCTGCGGGCAGCGACTCGGGCAACGCCTCCCGGCGCGGCAGCCAGACGCCGATATCGCCGGCCGACCAGAGCTTCCTGCTGGGATACCTGCAATCCGTCACCAACAACGTCTCACGATGATGAGTCGAGAAGCGACCATGTGTATGTGGTGTATGACTTGTTACTGTGGGGTGTTCGCTTCCTTGTTTTCGATCGAGTCTTTACTTTGCCATTTTGCCCTTTTTAACATGGCTGTGCTCTATTTAACAACGAGCCGAGGTGTCGTATCTCTTTCTCGTTTGCTGTGCTTTCTTGTCTTGTTTTCTCTGTCTCTATTTTTATCCTTTTCACCTTTTTTATTATTCTGCACACGACTTAAGCCAATTATTGGTATGGACCGGGAGGCAACGGAACTTTTTGCATTTTTATATGGTTTTTTACTCCCCAGCCGTTCTTTCTTTCTTTTTTTTTTTTTGTTGTTCAGCCCTTCTCATCGTATTCATACATTGCATGAGGGAAGGAGTTGAGTAAGAAAGAAGAAGAAATAATGGGTTTTCGAGGTTTCTTTTTTGTTTCTTTGGTGGGAATGGAAATATTCGGGTTCAGCAGAGGGGTCATTAATGATACCAGGGAAGGAAAGCAAAAAGCGTAAACACAAAGGGCATTGAGAAGGGCGCAGAATTATTACCAGCCATTATTAACTCAGCATCTGTTTTTTTTTTTTTTTTTTTTTTAATAGCTAGCAACAATACCAACAAGTTGTACACAATCTGTTTCCAGCATGTGAGTGGGTTTAGTGAGTCAGTGCAAGCAGTGCAGTCAGTCCAGTCGATTTCCGTGGAACGCAAGGAGGCGTATGGCATGCATATCAAAAGCCATCATCGTCATTCAGATCAAGAAGCGAGAATCGATTCAGGCTCGCGGGTGCGTTCGGTGCGGCTTGGAGCTTTGTCTGTCTCTTGAGTTGATTCAGCGATTGCGAGCATTCGTCTGGAGCCCATTCAATTCGAGATCCCCTGTATGGGCTTTTTACGCTGTTAAAATCTCGCCGTCTAGGGATAACTGGCAACTTACTAGCGACTCATCATGCAGGTGCGTGCAAAGTTGGCCGCAGTTACAGAGCTCGTGTTAATGTAACAGTCGAGCTTTGTGAACTTGACGTCAACGACCACCAAGTTGTGGATGTGCTCGAGATCCTCGCGAATGGATTCCGGCGTCATGCGTCTATCGTAGCATTTCACGACGAGATTCCGGGACGCGCCCCCCCTCAGCTGCTTGACGACGTATGGGGCGAGTATGAACTGTCGTGAACTCCAAGAAACTCCAACCTAGAATATGGTCAGCAATTTCTCAGTCCCCAATATAGCGGCCGTTTTCCATACAAGACGGTCGTGGATGTAGATGCCTACGGCCTGAGCAAACTGGTAATATTTGGTTGCGTGTTCTCCGTGGACAAAAGATACGGCGGCCCGATGCTCCTTGAAGTTGATATAAATGTCGAGGAGTGGGCCGCCTCGAACGACGGCAGCAACGTCAGCATGCGTGGTATCGGGAGGCAAGTTGTTCAGTTGCACAGTTCTGGTAGCGTCAGTCTCGTACGAGAGACGGCCAGGGGTGACAGATGCGGAATCTCTCGGGTCGAGCAGGCTTTGGTCTAGCGAAACGACAGACGGAGACGCTTCCGACTCAGCGTCAATATCTTCGTCGTCATGGCGGAGCCGTCCGACTTCGTAGTGCCTGTCGTCATTCTCCCTGTTGTAAAGCTTGTCGCGGTAGCTGGGAACATTTGTCGTTGGGGTCGAGTAAGTCACTTCCTCGTAGGATTCGTCTGAACCTTCAACAGCTGTCGAGCTGTTTCTCGAGTTGGAGGCTTGGCTGAGAAGCTAGAATCACCGACTTTAGAATACATCTTTCCTGATTCGAGAAATACGTACCGCGAGGGTGGCTGCGTCGACGCCGCCCCGAAGCAAATTTTCGCAAAGGCGTTCTAGCTTCTGTTAGTTTGACTGTCGGTGTAATACATGTGCACCTCCGTTTGTCGGATTTTACCGTATTTAGCTGCCGCCAATCTCAGTTGATCATATTCGCTCCGATCAACCAGGATCTGTCCACGGCGCGATGGGGATGGGGAGAGAACCATGGTGAAGCAATGCGGCGATAGGAAGAAGCCGTAAAAAATGCCGGACGTCCATTTTGATGCCCAAGCAAACGGAGACGGGCGCGGCAGGGCAGCTGCCGGGTGAAGAACATCTCACGTGCCTGCAGGTGAAGGTGGCAGGCAGAGTGTACGTGGCTGATGCAGGTTCCTGAGAGCAATAGCTGATGCCGTTGAGCGCTGCAATACGCACATGCTATTCTATGAAAATCGCAAAACTAAGCTGGAATATCTAGAAACCGAGACAAGAATTTGTCGTGATTACAACGTTTAGACATGTATCTCGCGAGACGTCGTTACGAGTGGCGATGGGCGTGGGCGCCTCGCGCGGCTCCAACCGAGTGTCTAATAATAGGTAGTTAGTCTTTTAGTGGATAAAAAGCCTCCCAAGATTGTGGAAGTGGGAAGCTCCGGAGCTGCAGTGGCCTGTGCAGCGGTTGGCTCCACCGCTGACAGCAAAGCTGGGTACCAGCACAACAAAGCGACATGCGCTGGCATGCTGGGGTATTAGACAGAGCATCTAAGTACTCCGAAGTGGAAGCGAAAATTCCAGCGTCAAAACAACAGACCAAATTTCCGGTTGCAAAAGGCAGAAAAGGAAAAAGGAAAGAAACTTTTAGCGCTCGGGGAAATTAACCCAATTGCTCTGCGTCTGTGTAGTGACTGTGAACGGACACCAGATGAGGCCCAGCTGCACCTCCCTCGCTGGCCAGTTGTCACTGCAGAAGCAAAAAAATAAAACACGAGGTCACGTGCAAGAGAGCGGTGGCGCGGATACGAGTCCATGCACCAGGCCGGTTAGTGGTGCTTTACAGGGACACTCAGCAGCCAAGCAACCAAGCCCAGCAGGAAGAGCCCTCTGTAATTTGTGTTCTTGTACTCCGTAAGCGTACCCTGGCGCCCGGCCCACTGCCATCTGTCGACCTCTTGGGCCACTAAAAAAGCTCGCTGGCACGGCTCCGCCCCTTTCGGCTGCGCTGCAGTGGCACCGGCGGGCTTGGGCGACCCTTTTTGCCAGAGGTTTTGCCAGGATTCCCAGTGCGTGATGATCCTTTTCCCTTTACCCCTACCACTCTCTTCCCTTTTTCCTTGTGGTTGCCCCTCTGTCCGTTTTGCTTGCCTCATGCCGCCGACTCTCGCTTCGCTCTCTTCCTAATCTTTGCCCTCGACGACTTTCGCTTTTTCCTGCAACTGCAACTATCCGCTCGCTCGCTCCTCGCGCCGCCCGTCGTTGGGCTTTCCCGTTCGCTCTCCCATTCTTGCTGGTGCGCCACCAACGAATTTACTGGTCGCCTCCACCGTTGAAACCTTGTCTGGTCTCTGTGCTGTTTGAAACACAATCCGCCAGTCTACGTGTCGACGGGCCTCTCTGCTGCCGCTGCGGCTCCCTTAACGGCTGTTGTCTCCGAGTCGGTTTCGATTTCCTGCATTGCACACGCAAACAACGCGGAAGCTCGTTCCACTCCGTTGTCTCTTTCAACCTCATCCCCTCGAATCTACACGCTCGTTCCAGTCAGTCACCATGCGTCCGGCCACGGCACTGATGCACCTGGCCCTGGCGGTCTCCTCCGTCTCGCCCGTCGTGTCGGCTTGGCCCAACTGGCTACCTGACCGCGCATCTCTCATGGTTCGCGCCGATGATGGCTCGTCCTCGTCCGCCTCCGGTATGAGAAACCAAGAAATCAGCATAGCAATGGACTTGATACTAATCTGCTTTGCCTCGCAGCCACCGCCACCACCGACTCCGATTCTGCCTCTGAGACTGGTAGCGCGAGCTCCAGTGCCACCACGGATAAGGGCGGAAAGACGACCGGCAACCTCAACACGGCCACGGCCACGCCTACGAGCACCAAGACCGGCACCGCCAAGGGCGACGACGGCGACGATGCCAAGAAGACAACCTCCAAGCCCACGCACACCGAATTCCCGCCGGATGCTCCCCTCGGCGGCGCCAGCATGCTGGAACCCGCCGCCACCGCCATCGGAACCGCTCTGTACAGAATCAGCGACTATGTCACCTTCAGCTGGAACTACACCTCCCTCCTCGGCACCCCGACTGCCATTGACGTCCTCGCCAGTTGTTCCGCCGCCCGCGCCACCTGGACCCTGACCGGCAACATGTCCTTCGAGACCTCGGTCAACTACGTCTGGGACACCAAGAAGCAGGCCAACAACGCCCAGCAGCCCCTCCTCACCGAGCAGTACACGCTCATCATCAAGGACTCCGATTTTGCCATCACTGACCGTCCCGACCCCGGCTACCTTGGCGCCAACCAGGCCCTCACCTTTGGCCTGTACACCGGCAAGCCCTACGTCAACTACAGCGAGTGGACGTGTCCCGGCTGCCATGTCAGCGTTGCCTCTCCCGCCATTGACAGTCAAGCTCTCAAGTTTGCCGTCGGCATGAGCATCGTCACGGTTCTCAGCTTCACCTGGTTCGTCACCGGACTAGGCATCAACTAATGCACCACAACCGAAAACGAACAAATATTTGTCCATTTTCGTCTATATTACCCGTTTAATACTCTTTTGAATACTTTTGTGCACTTCTTTCTCAAGTTTGGAGCATTTCAGCTTTTGGGGCAAACAAGCTTGTCGATACGGAATGTTACTTCTTGGGCAGCAGTAGGGTTCTACTCGCGGCGTTTTTGTGTTAGAGCATGGGGGCCTTTTCACGTTGACATTTATTTCTTGGCGATTTTGTTTTAACTGTTATATTTGGCACGCTGGATGAAATCAAGACTTTGGATAGCATAAACAACAGAGTAATTTACGTGACTGGATCTACATGCAATTGGATGTGAAGTTTGAAATGCACTACGGAGCACATGGGGCGCGTGGCTGTCTTGAGGGCGAAAGTGACGTGAGAGGAGACGACCAGAAACAACAGAGAGGGAACGAGAATATAGTCAGACTAGAATAATATAAGAAAAGAAAGGTAAAGACAAAGAAACAAGATAAAATAATAAAAAGAAATACAAGTACGACACACGCAAGGGCAACAAGTACTAGAAACAAAAAGAGGATATATAACGAAAAAGGAGCCGCTCTAGCCTTTTTACTAAAATTCTCTTATACTTTGTACGATTTCGTAATCTCATCGGAACTTGTTGTCCCTGTTCCACTGATCGTCCGTGTGTCCGTGGACCTCCTCCAGGTACCTGTTAAAGTCACTCGTCACCTCCAGCGCGTCCTTCAATCTGTCCCAGTCCAGCGTCTCCTCCTCGAAGAGCGCCAGCTGCCGCGCCGTGGTCAGCACGTTGCGGATCTGCCGCCCGTTGAGTTCGTACGCCGCCAGCTCGGACATGTGCGCAATGATGTCGTCGTAGTCCATCATTGCCTGCTGCTGCTGCTGCTGCTCCCCCCGCTCGGCGCCGGCGCCGGCGCGCATCATGTCGAGAAAGTTGTGCCATATCTTGCGGCGGCTCGGCGCCGCGAGGGGCGCGTAGTACAGCGCGAGCTGGATGCGCGACTTGAAGGCCTCGTCGAACGTGCCCACGCGGTTCGACGTGAGGATCAGGATGCCGTTGCAGTATTCGAGCGTGCGGAGGAAGACTGGTTTGTGTCATGTCAGCTAGCAGTGCCGTCTAATGGGTGGTGTTTGGGGGGACTGTACCGGATACGAGACTGTTGCGCTCAAGGTCCGATAGCGATCTCTCCTCAAGAAACACGTCCGCCTCGTCTAGCAGTAAAATACAGTTCCACGTCTTTCCGAGATGGAGGACCGAGTTGAGATAGTTCTCAACTGCCTCGGGGCTTGTCCCTATATCTCCACAGGTCACACTATACAATGGCATTTCTGCAAGCTCCGCGACACTCTCAGCGGTCAGAGTCTTTCCCGTACCTGGTCCGCCGTGCAACAGCATGATAAGACCATTTCCCTTGCCAGCGATAATGTCGCCCCCCGGTTTAGTCGAATCGAACCTGACATTTGAGTCGGCAGAGCCAGATTTGCGGATCATAACGAGTCCCTTGATCAGGTTCTTTGTCCGTTTCGGAAGCACAAGACGCTCAAATGCAACCTTGTTCCAACAGACAGGCTGGATCTGATTCACCAGCAAGTGAACTGAAGTTCGTCAGTGCTCCGCTTGTTTACCGCTAACTCTGCCACTCACCCCATTTCTTCTCCTTCATAAAGAACCCGTGAACTCCCGGCGGAAGCAGCATGATTTGCTCGTTCGTCAACTCTGTATCGCGGGATAAAATCTCAGGCCTTGTGTCGTATGCAGCTTTTTGTCTTCTCGACACAGAGAAAGCGTCGGAGGCCGCGTGAAATTTGTGATAAGTTTGATAGTCTATCATGAAACGTGAATCTGGTGGCTAAGTCGCATCACAGTCAGCATATGATCGCTCAGATAGTTCGTTAACTTACATAAATACGATGTCCAGTGTAGTCTGCGCCTTGATATGACACGAAAGTCTGCTTGCTCAAGCTCCAGAATTTCATACCCGTCTCGAGGATCGTCTGCTTCGTCTCCTCCGATGCGTATTCTATCGGGTAAACGTTCAACTTCGTAATCTCAACGGCGTCGTATGTAGGCATGTTGACTGCCAGCGTATCGTCTTGTCGGAACAGCAACTTTCCGTCATAGCCCCAGCGCCAGCAGTGCATCTGCAGGCGCGCTTCTTCTGTTGGAAAGCTTTGCAGCACATATGCTGCTTTGAGATTACCTTTTCGCGATACAACGACGCTGTTCGGGCTGAATAGCCACGGAAGCGTACTCTTCGAAACAAGGCCTTGCGAAAAGAGTGCATCGCACTCCCAGTACATGGGATCAGGATTAGCAGTCAACCATTCCCAAAGTGCAGAGATTGAACAACTTGGTTCAGTCTCGGCTTTCTTCCGAATCTCCTCGCGGTGATGGTATAGAAATCGGCGGGAATACTCCCAAGGCGATGTGGTCAGGGGTGGCGAAGGCGCCTGAGGCGAACCGAAGTTGAACGGATCAATGACCTTTACAGGTTCCTTTTCGTAGTAGCCTCCTTGGTCAGGGGCAAATTTGGAAATTTTCTGCATCTCTGCGTGCAGGTCTTCCGATACAACGGAGACGATTTCACGCTGAAATCGCGCATGTTGCTTTTTGACCATTTTGGGGAACGACGTGATGGTGCTCCTGTCACATTTATAGTCCTGATAGATTATGAAAAGGGTGCTCTGGGAACGCGGCCCTATGAGGTCGACGATATCGGTGACTGGAAGTTCACCTGCGACATGATAGCCATCCCTGCAGGCGACTGGACGCGGTTCATCTAGATAGACGCGTTGATGGCAATATTTGTTGCCATCTTTACAAAAAACTCTCGAAAGAGTAATGTGCGGACTGAAGGTGGATTCTTCTGTTATAGGGTTCGCACCGGTGGCAATCCGTCGCTTTCTGGAAGGCATCGCCGGCCTCGCTCGCCTCGCCGACTCGGCCGGTTGGATTGTATCCAACATGTCAGGTCCGGTACCGTTGTGTGATATATCCGATTCTTCTGAATTCTGCAGGTATATGTTAAACCTTCGCTTTCTTGCACAACATTGACGGGAATATACACACCCCTGTCGCAATTCGCGATTCACCTTCATCTTCCGTGGTCTCATGCGTAACCCTGGCTCGCTTGCCTTTCCATCCTGATTCAATAAGTACCTCGCTTTCGCTTTCTTCTTCGACTCTGTCGCTGCCTTCTTCCTCACAAACGGGACCGTTTAGCGACCGTTGCAGTGGGGGCTCGTTGCGGGCTTGGCGTTGAGCATATCTCGGGTACTCTAGCTTCGCTCGTGTTTGGGGGTCTTGCTCATCCATGTTCTGGCGCTCCATCATTTCTTGTTTAAAAGCTTCTTGTATCCTAAACATAAGCTCATCTACAGCATCCTCCACATCGGAGCCGCTGAATCGATCCCGCGACACTAGCTGCACATTCCGTGGCATTTCACGCGAATGGGTCAAAATCTCGTCTCTCGCCGCAAGTAGTGAGTAATTTGCTTCGTCGCGCGCTGATTTGCCCGCAGTTTGGTCCTGCGAAATCGTGTACTGCACGCCAGACATGCGGGATGTTTCGCAACAAACCAAGCGCGGACAGGAGTAGGATTTCTAGAAACTGTTCACATCTCGAGGGATGAAGGTTACTGGGTGCTGTATTTGAAGATTGGGCATCAGGATGCAACGCCAGCACTACTGCACCCCCCTGCCTCAGCCGCACTTGATGTCGACGCACGTCTCTGCTTCCGCCTCCGCCTCTTTGCAGGCATGGGCGACGGCAAGACGAGGCTATGCTGGGGCTTGGACATTGCTCTTGAGAGGCAGTCGCCCCAGGTAAAAGGTCCCTTCTCTCGACATGTATCATCAAGTTTGAGCCGCCGTCATGCAAACCAGTCGTACCAGAAAGCAATAGCCATGGAACTATCAACTGTATTCGGAGCAAACTATAACGGGCGACGGGAAATTGTCGTGGAATGTTTGGGGGCACTTGTCTCACGGAGTGAGTTCACGAACCGCAACTACACCACTCTGTATTGACCCATGATAGCTCGGCAACATCAATTGCACATGATGCCTTCACCACGGCCAAGGCACAGCTGCTCTCAGAATGCCCCGATAAAATCCATCGAAAAATTCTAGGAGGCGGCTACGTATCCATGGAACAATTTACATCAACTCTCTTGGACGCTCAGTCGCGATATGAGGCAAAGCGCACCGGCAAAGCTTTTGTGTGGCTAGAGAAACTGTCTAGCAGAGTCATGCATTACGGGGCAATTCTGGACGTTTTTGTCCAGCATCATCCCGAATATGTCTCTCTCGTATGGGGCGCTTTCAAGTTCCTGTTTGCGGTAAGATGAGAATCTCCGATCTCGTATATTGATGTCTCACTGAACATGGTTACGCAGGCGGTAGTAAATCGGGAAGAAGTCGTCAAAAACCTCGCGAAAGCCTGTTCACTATTGGCCGAAAGCCTACCACGAGCCAGCCTCAGCCTTATTCTCTACCCCACGCTGGCCATGCGGGAGGCGGTCGCGCGCCTGTACGCCGCGATAGTCAAGTTCGCCATCCGCGCCATGTCGTGGTACCGGAAGAACAGCTTCCAGCATGCGCTTTCATCGCTGGGGAGTCCCTGGGCACTTAGCTTCGGTGAGGAGCTGCGCGAAGTAGAACTCCTTGCTAGGAGCGTGGACCAGCTGGCGCAAACTGCTTCTCAGGCGGAGCTGAGAGAGGCTCATTTCCAGATTCATCAGACCAGGTCTGATTTGCAATTAGTTAGAGGCCAGATTGCAAACCTTATCAGCTCTGTCGAGACAAATTTCCACACAATGCTAACCTATGCTATCGGTTCGTGTTGCTTCGTGCCGTGAATAGAGACCGCATGAATGCTAATACCTGCTTTTAGAAAACAAATCTTTTCAACACCAGATTTCAGGCGACGTTGGAGAATCCAAAGTTATGATACGGCAAGTTCAGCTGGGCCAAATTCTGAGCCTGTCTTTCATGGAGAGGCTTCCCACAAGCGGCCAGTCCCTAGCATACTGTCGATCCTTTTGGCTGAGGAGACGGCGCGAGCGACGACGCGAGCAAGCATCCAACATGGGTGCTCTGCAGCAATGGAACAGCCAACAAGATCTCAGTTTGGTGGTGACACAAAGCATCAGCAGCGCCGATGCCAAAGATTTGCTCGTCGCTATGATCCATCTTCTTCAGAGCCAGGGGATCCACGTCCTTTGGGCGCTCCGATCGTCTAATTTGCAGCAGACATCTTTGACCACCCTAGATGTCATTCGTACGCTTATTTAGCAAGCGCTGCAGCTCAATCCATCTGCACTCAATTCTCCATGTCCGCTTACCATGGCACACTTCCACGAAGCTTCAAGCCACGAAGACTGGCTCGTGCTACTCAAGCGTGCTCTACAGGGGATGCCTACTGTCTACATAATCTTTGACTCAGATCTTGTCGACTATGTCTCGAGTAGAAACGCAGATGTGGCTCGGAAGTTCCTGTTGGAGTTTACAAAGGTTATCGGACCCGAGACAGCGAAGCTAATCGTCTCGTCGCGCATTTTCGAAGTCCAGCAAGCAGAAAGTGAGCTGGGACCAAACGCTGTAGCAGTTCTGAGGGCGTCAGGGCAGCGAGAAATACCAGTAGCACTCCGACGGCAGAGAGCACGGTCCAAGAAATCTCAGCGTGGGTGAAAGATTGTGTGGTAATGATTACTACTGGTGTGCTACTCGGTGATCGAACCCTAGCAGCTCACCTTTCACACCACCGCGAGCAGCAAGCACAATCTAGTCGCAGCTTGTGTAAACTAGTGTGTCTTTTCAGCAATGCACTTCTCGGCTGTCTCAGCAATTGTGCCTTCGGCATCTGCTGTAGGCCTTCAAATTATAGGAGTACGACCCGCCACTCTGAAGTGAAACGGTCACGCCGAGCGTACCGTCTTGGTTGGTGTCGTATTTTTACGTGTACTACGTACTTTTTTCAAGGCCTTGCCAGGGTGCCGGGCGCACGATGTCAGGACTTTTACCCTTGTAGTGAGCTTTTCTACCCCCGATGATGCTGTTGACAGTGCAAGATGTTATTGACAAGGTTATCACCCTGGCCGAAAATGCCGTTACTGGACTGGCCATCTAGCACTTGAACCTGTTGTCAAAATTCTTATCAGATACTATGTCCTATTTGCATGCCCATGTATAGCTAGTATGAATGCAAGGCTTCGGACTTACAGGCGAAGCAATTGTGGCGATGACAAGACACGCATGGCGGCGACAATGGAGGCGGTCTTCATGGGGTATTAGTAAACGGTTGGTTTGTAGCGGACGTGTCACGAAAATCTTCAAATAACAAGCTTTTCAAAGTCTCTGATTTGGCTTCTACTTTGATATTTCGGATATGATGAGGCAGCATGCACTATTTATACTCCAAATCTTGACTGTCTTCTTCTACTACTACCTCTTGTCTGGGCTTTTTTACTCTTTTTTCTCTTTAATATATCTCTGCAAAACGCTTGTCACATAGCAGTCGAAGAATGTGATACCTTCATCACCGCTTCACAGCCGCGAAAGGTACTGTTGATGCCAGAAGTAGCAATATAAGACGCAGCTGAACCGATAGGATGGTAAGACCCAGTATGCTGCGAACGAGCTGAGCTTTGAGACAAGACAATGTGGATCAGAATCGCAGCTATCTACGTTTAGATGTTCTAGTTCGGCATATCTTCAGCTGGGTCCGGGGAGGCCATTCCCCGAGGTGCAGGTCCATCTGCCACGCCACAGATGACCAGCTGCTGACAAGAAGCCACTCCCTTCAGGCGGTCAGTGGGTTTATATATATATATATAGTTGATAAATAATTGAGTCGGGAGCAGTCATCACACTACAAGTACATTGCTGATAGAAAGTGGTAAGCAATCGCTTGCTTATACTTCCTTCCATGCATCTTCCCTACATTCATATGCAGCTAAGAATGGGTGCTTCTCGAGCCACGCTTCAACAGGCTCTTTTTTCGCAAATCTTTCAAAAAACTCGTCCAACAAGTGATTAAAATCTGGACATGTTAGCATGCTCTGCAACATTGCTATAAATGAAGCGACAAACCTTGCAATGGCATCCCATAAGAGGGCTGCAGACCGAACCAGGCAACATGCTCGTGGATGAGGATGAGACTATCTGGTATTAGAGTGGCTTGTCAAAGTTAGCCAAAAATTTGTGTCGATGCGCATAGTGGCGTGCCTTTTGGTATTGTGTAAATTTGAGGTTCCTCTACAGCCTTCTCGTCCTCTTGCCGGTCAAGGAAATCATCATAGCGTTGTCGCGTTAATTCTTGCATTGTAAAAGTATTAGGCAGCAGGAGGGCGCCGTTTGAGTCTAACGCCAGTATTAGTATCGGAATGCTTATGGAGGCGAAGCCATGAGTTCCAACCATATCTTATCGCCTTCGGATATACTAGTCCGTCAACAGATACCTCGACTCCCTCAGAATGTAGATCATGGGGTCTGTCGTCCAGTTCTTTACGGTCGTACAGGGCCGATATCTTCTTCGGTCGGTAGTAGTAGAGTGTCGCTGGAAAACGGGAGTGAACGGCTAACGGGGTGAAGAGCCTCTTCTGCGAGCTGCGGCTTGAAGCCAGGAACATGCATTTTGCGCGTCTTGAAAATAAAAACATTTTAGGTCGAAGTTGACGGATACTAGCAGATGGAAAGCTGCCCGCGATGAAATTTGTGCCTGGCTGGCCTTTGTCCGCGCCGGATCTGCGTCACCCCTGCCTATGCGCCTTGCTGCCTTGCAGGGCGACTGGCTGGTTGCGTTTGGTGCGGCTGTGGTAGAAACAGGAATATATATGAACAGAAATTTAATTTCCAAAAGGCGCTCCATAGCGTTCACATATGGGTGCCAGGATTTGCATGAGAGGAACGCCACTAAAATACCATGAGCACATGGAGTAAATCGGATCGTACTGTAAAATAAATCAGTCACCTCTTGCACGTCCAAAAGGAAACGTCGTTGAAAACACGTCCGAAAAGTTCCCCGGCATGCTATCCGCAACTTCACCCTCCAAAGAAAGCTTCACAACTTCAAGTCCACCCTGACTTCCCTCGTGATGGACTCAGACACAATCTGCCGTCGTACGCGCAACCTTGCCTGCATTCCTTTGGCTTTACTGCCGCGTTCCAATTTTAAAAAGACACTATTGCGGTACTTATTTAATAATCCCTTCGCAAGCGTCCCGTGACGCCCACGCAGTCGATTGCGATATCCGCGCTGGCACTTCTTATTAGCTGCTTTATCCTGTACTCCAAGGGAATGCATAGAACGCCAGGTACAGGCAGGGGCCTGATTTATGCTGTTACGACTGCTGCCTTTCGTATTTTTTTACGCTCGTAGCAAGGGCCGACACACACTGCTGTCGATTTACGGGGCAGAAAGTGGTATGAATGGGCAGTCGTAGGCGTTGTCGATGTCATAATTGCCACAATCATTGAGAGCATAGCTCTGGCAAAAGCATTCAACATCGGATCGAGCTTCGGGGTTTTTATGTCACTTGCCATACTCTCACCAATATTCGCATTCGGGCCGATCCCGAAAACCACCAAGGCCGATATTTGCATCGAGTGGATATTGATACATTAGGACTTTGATCCTACTATGAGGTGTCTGTAAGAGATCTATACACGGAGAAGTTATCTCTGGACGTTCTCAGAATGTAAGTTGATGAGGCGGGATTACATTAATTTGCTTCTCTCCTACTATGCTCTCAATAACACGACGGCGTCTCGTCTATCAGAAACCAGTCAGGTTTCGTTACATGGCAAGTCTCTTGTGTTTTATTTTATTCTACTTCCACGATGGCTTATACATTATGTAAGGCATTCTCATATAGTGTCGCTAACCACCGGCAGACCGTTGTCAGTCAAACGCATACAGCGCAATACAACTATATCAGAGACTCTTGAGATATTGTCAGACATAGATCTGCGAGACGCATGATAAGCTTTTATTACTGAGTAGAGCCGGTATGAAAAAGGAGGAACCTTCTGAGAGACTGCCACTTTATGTCTGGTACAACGAATGATGCCTGGTTAGGCCAGAAGAGTGGCAAAAATGACCGGCATGAGGCACGGTATGGATAATTGTATGATATATTTCTTTTACTAAAGATAAAAATTATCTCCAGCTGTACTGGCCCATGTTGAATGAGCGACGTTAATAAGGTTGTTGCTTCTTTGTAGCCACAACCTCCACATCAAACGTGCAAAGGCGATGCCCTATCTCACTTTCAACAGCAAGTCTTTGCTGCACGGATGACTTTGTTTTGCGGCCATCCCATCTAGCTTCTTTTGGGCTCTACAAATCCAGAGCTGAGGGTACCATTTCTTTCCGCGTCCTGGTCCTTGGTATCTGCCTTCTTGGGCACTGGAGTTGGCCACGTCTCGATCAGCTCGTGCGTGACATTCTCCCACTTGTTGCCCTTGTCGTCCGACCCTCCAGAGATGTACACTATCCTATGCGCCCTATAGTATTCGACCCCCTCGCCCTCCTCATCCTCCTTGTACTCCTCATCCTCCTCGTACTCCTCATCCTCCTTGTACTCCTCATCCTCCTCGTACTCCTCATCCTCCTCGTCCTCCTCATCCTCCTCGTCCTCCTCATCCTCCTCGTCCTCCTCATCCTCTTCATCCTCCTCAGGAACCCCGTTCTCACCAAGCGCCTGAACCTTGGGAGCTTCCTCCTCCTCGCGCGCCTCAACATGCTTCTCCGCCTTCTCCTTCTCCGCCTTCTCCGCCTTCTCCGCTTCTGCGATCGCCTTCTCCCACTCTGCGTCGCCCGGCTCGCATCCCCGCTTGCACACGGGGCAGCCGTCGAGACCCTGGTTGAATTCGCCGCAGTCCGGTCTGTTCATCTCGCAGACCTATAAGCAGCACAATTACTGGTTAGTTACGCACAGAAGGAACAACAAAATCCAAGATGCACTCGCGGTGCTTTCATTCCTCGAGACGTACAGGCGGGGCCCCGCAATTCGGTCCCGGGGAGCCGGATGGCGCCGGGGCAGACTGCGCAGGGCTGGGCTCTTCCGTGGGCTTCGTGGGCTTCGTGGGCAGCGGCTTGGCCACTCCCAGGATGTCGCCCTTGACGCCGACGCAAAGATAGATGTCGTCCTTCCAGTGGATACGCTTGCTGTGAGGCGGGCAGCCGGAGGGAACCGGCTTCTCAAAGGTGATGCGCTGCGGGAGGGCGGAGACGGCGCCGGCGAGCGCGAGGGCGATGGCAGCAGCGCGCATTTTGAAAGACGGTCAAAAGTTGGTCAATTCTGTGAAAGAGTATATACAAACGTTGAGCGAGAGAATAAAAAAGAGTGTGTGATGCCCCAAGACAGCTGCTGTGCTTATATGCGAGTGCTGGTGAGGAAAGACAAACGTATCAACCTGGCGAGCACCGGGGCTCTCTAAATATTAGTCTCGCGATAACACGTCTTCATCACGCAGTATAATGCAGTTCAGCCTTCGCCATGGCCAAGAAGGGCGGGGAGTCTGGCCTGAAACTCGTCATGGCAGCATTTCGAGTCAGTGGCTATATCGTCGAGCATAGCAACACGTATACACCATGCGCTAAGATTGCCAACAACTGTTCCCAATTGGATTGGAGCGGAATTTATGAGATATTAGAAACAAGACTCTATGGTGCAGCCCAAGGGCTTCATGCTCGTCGTCGCACAGCCCTGCCACTTCCACAATATGCGGATGTTCATCCCCATGGTGCAACACGCGCCTGGCGGTATAAATCAGCATGTCCTTCTACATTATATGCTTCCAGTGCTTGTATATTGGATCGCATATTCGCTTTTGGCACCCTTAATAAGGACCAGGACGAGCACTGCATAAACAACCCAGGTATATGATGACGTGTAGCTAAGAATTGCGTGTACAATGAAGAATACCAAGCTGCGATATACACTGCCATGTGAGAACAAAAAGCCTTGCCAGCCAACACAGCGGCAGGAGCAATGCCTCCCTAGATTAGTTGATGCTCATTTCCTGGCGTTTTCATGCGCGGCTGCCCAGGCGCCCGCAAACACACCACGCGAGGAGGGGAGATTGCCACGGCGAGGTTCACATGTGTTCTGTTCCCGCTCCCCTCCCGCAGAGATCTATGCCCGGGCGTGTGTCATGTCGGCCGGTGTAAGACGCGCATTGATGTCCACATTAGCAGACTTATTGCAGATTCTTGGTACACGGCAGCGCACCTTTTTGGTCCGTGGCACCACGTCGTGGCAGGCCCATCCGGTCAGGGCATCCACTGAAGCGAGTGGACGAGAAATGTTCCAGGCTCGGCGTTTCTGGTTTAATTTTGTACATGAACGAAATCAGGAGATGAAGAATAGCTTAAACTGTGAACAACAGTCTAAGATAAAGAGAAGTAAGACAATGAAATGATAAAAATAGCATAAACAAAGCAAAATAAAAACAATAACTGCAATAGCGATAGAGTAATACTACAAAACAGCCCAAACCAACAAGAATAGCTGCAACAGACAGGAATCGATATACTTCAAAAAGCGGCATCACCAACTCTTATGCACATGGCTGCTGCTATGCTAATTTTGTAACATTCATCCCGTCTTTGAAACAAGATTTCTATCCCAGGGTATCTAAGACTGGTTTCCTCCGCCAGAATGGATAAAATACGCAGATACAAATACATCATTGACGCCGTCCAGCTCTCCAGGCTGATGAACAAAAAATAAGTCGAAATAGTACACCGCATCAAGTCTCCGCTGCTCTTCCCTTTATTTTCCCTTTGCCTCTCCTCGCTCTCGCTCCTATGCGTGAGGATCCGGCAGCCAGAGCAGCAGGTCCGTGTCTGCCGTGGCAAAGAAGTTGAAACGCGGGTTGAACCCGACGACGGCCGCCTCGCGCTTGTCCGCGAGCGTC
This sequence comes from Lecanicillium sp. G3, assembly GCA_037575805.1. Taxonomy (NCBI): domain Eukaryota; kingdom Fungi; phylum Ascomycota; class Sordariomycetes; order Hypocreales; family Cordycipitaceae; genus Lecanicillium; species Lecanicillium sp. G3. The sequence goes on along the minus strand of JAZHPD010000012.1, from coordinate 444,422 downwards.
CACGTCGGCTCGAGGACCTTGCTCGCTGCGTCGGGCTGCTTGAGCGTGTCCCACACCAGCACGTCCTGGCGGCCGCCGCTGATGACGAACCGCCCATCCGGCGCGAAGCAGCAGTCGCCGCTGCTCTCGTACTCGCCCGCGCCGCCCATGCCGCTCGCCTCGCCGACCGCCCGCCGCCGCGTGGGGCCGGTCGTTCGATGCAGGTAGGCTTTGAGGGTGCCGTCGAAGGCGTCGAGCATGAAGTGACCCGCACCGCGAGTACCGAGCAGCAGCGACTTGCCATTGTTGGAGAACTCGAGCTTCGTCCAGCCGCGGACGACGTGGCTGGGGTCGGCAGCGCGACACTGGTCGACGATGTCGACGGTGGCAAAGGGCGCCTTGTCGTAGTTGCGGACGTCGTAGAGTAGCACGGAACCGGAACTCGGGCAGCCGACGGCGAAGACAGTGGCCGAGGGGTCGTATGCGGCGAGGTACGGCGAGCGCAGAAGCAGCTGGCCCTGCCAGTTCTTGGTTTGCGTGTCCCACAGGCGCACCGTGTTGTCCTGGGAGCAGGATATGAAGTTGTCGCTGCCGGGGTGGATGGCGATGGAGGTGACGGGCGCTTCGTGACCCTCGAAGTAGCGGATGAACGAGTTGTCGTGCGTGGCGAGGTATCGTATGGCGTCTGATTGCAGGTGTCAGCGACTTCAAGGTTTGGATGCTTGGCTCGGGAGATGTTACTATTTTGCTTTGTGCTAGCGTAGATGATGCTGGAGCTTGTGTGGGTGAACTTGGCGAGCTTGACGCCGTACTTTTTGCTGACGAGACTCTTGTCATGTCTCCCTTCCCGGACGTTGTATATTTGCAGGGTCTCGTCGCTGGCCGACGTCATGAGCAGCTCGCCATTGTCGTCGTAGTCCATGGAGAGGACATGGGGCTGTTGGCGCGGGTCCTTGATGTCTTCGCGACGGAGGAGCTGTAGAAGTCAGCAAATTGCTTTGCTTGGCACCTCTGTGTTCGATGCTTCATTGCAGGCTGGCTTACCTTTGTTGGGCGAAACGATGACATGACGTCGCTGAGGTTGGAGACGGGCGCCGTCGACCGGGGAATGTTGAGCGACGAGCCATTGCGCTCCGGGCGGTCGAGGTCCATCGGCGTCGACATGGTGTGCGGAGAGGATCCGGAAGGCGTTCTCGGCAGGTCGGCTGCGGATGGCTCACCTCGCGATGAGATGTCGAGAGCTGTGCTTCAAAGATCAGGATTTGGTCGGCGTTGGAGCTTTGCAGGTGCTGATACATGGAACGGCGCGGCGAGTGGAGCTCAACGCGTCCCTGCAGCGGCTGTGACCCCGCCAGTGCTAGTACCGGCTACCCTGCAGGAGACTTGCATTTTTGGATGGGTTTAATCGGAGGCGGTATTGGATCCCGGAGAGGAGTGGTGGGCTTGTCTGGTAACTGCAGTCAATTGGGATATTTATATGATATACTAGGTGGGTGATGTTGTGGTTTTATTACATGCTGCTGGCCACAGATATGGTGACGGCTACAGAGCAGACAACGCAACAAGAAGGTGACTTCAGATGAGCTGTCAATCCAGACTGAAAAAAACAGAGCAGTATCTCAAATAGTTTAGAAACGCAATTAAGCTCGCCAGATTCCATCTCGTAAGCCCTCTTCCCTTGTCGAAATCGCATCACGTCAATACCGCAAAATGCTTGCCAAAGCCTGTGCCATAATTAGCCAGCGCGGGCGCTGTGGGCTCCATCTCCCCATCTCCATTCAGCCTCTTCTACCCGAACGTGCCTGGTCTCTTCTCTCTCTGACCGGCCCACGCCTCCGGCACCCGCTGTGGGGGCTCTCTCTTTTGGCCCTGCCCAACTGCCCAGCGCAACCGGCCGCACTGTCATCCAGCCCGCCCAGCCCACCAAGGCCAGACGGCCGACGTCGGCACAGAACCTGGCAGGCTGGCCCCAGCCCCGGACCGTGATCCCCCCCCAAAAATCTTGGGGCTCGGCGACTTGACGTTTTGCATTTGTCAAGCTGGGCCGAAACATCACCTTTACACTCACGGTCGTGGGAAACAGCTCCTGAAGTTGGACGGCGGATATTGTGAGTAGACTCCCGCGCAGCTCGCTGCAAAATCTGACCCCAATGCTGCTTTCATCCCAAGTGCGCGTCACTGCTTTGGGTACTAAGACTAGCTAGCCGCGGGAAGCCGACAGCAAGTCTCACCACAAGACACAGGCTAACGTGACACAACCCAGCTTCGACAACTTGAACTGCCATTGCGCGTATTCTACCGCTGCCAAACATCGATTTATCCTCGCATTGACGCACTTCTAACAAACTACGATCATCCGTGGCCATGTCCACCACAGCCGGGTAAGTCTCCGACCACGCGCGCGAACCTTGATCACAAATGCGCCAGCGCCGCGCCGCACCGCTTCTTTCGAAGACGAACTCGCAAAGCCCAATGACGAACCGAACCACGCTGACCACCAGCAGCGCCTTCATCGCCGGCGGCATAGCGGCCTGCGGCGCCGTCACCGCCACCCACCCCTTTGAGACGGTCAAGATCCGCATGCAGCTCCAGGGCGAGCTCCAGAACAAGGGCGCCTCGCCGCACCACTACAAGGGCCCCCTCCACGGCGTCGGCGTCATCGTCCGCAACGAGGGCGTCCGCGGCATCTACCGCGGTATCGGCTGCGCCTACGTCTACCAGATCCTCCTCAACGGCTGCCGCCTCGGCTTCTACGAGCCCATGCGCCAAGGGCTCGCGTCCGTCTTCCTCCGCGACGGCGCCGCGCAGAACCTGGGGATCAACATGTTCTGCGGCGCCGCGTCCGGCGTCATCGGCGCGGCCGCGGGCTCCCCCTTCTTCCTCGTCAAGACGCGCCTGCAGAGCTTCTCGCCCTTCCTCCCCGTCGGCACCCAGCACACGTACAGGAACGCGCTCGACGGCCTCTCGCAGATCTACCGCGCCGAGGGCGTGCGCGGCCTGTACAGGGGCGTCGGCGCGGCCATGATCCGCACGGGTTTCGGCAGCTCGGTGCAGCTGCCGACGTACTTTTTCGCGAAGAGGCGGCTGATGCGCCACGCGGGCATGGAGGAGAGCCCCGCGCTGCACCTGGCCAGCAGCGCTGTCAGCGGCTTTGTCGTGTGCTGTTTTATGCATCCTCCTGGTACGTCTCAGCCCTTTACTTCCCTGTGATACTCTCGAGCGAAGCGAGGCCCAAAAGCGAGGCCCAAAAAGCGAGGAACAAAAGCTAATGTGAATGCAGACACCATCATGTCCCGCCTGTACAACCAAAACGGCAATCTGTACAAGGGCGTTCTCGACTGCCTGGGCAAGACGGTCCGCACCGAGGGCATCTTCGCCATCTACAAGGGCTTCCTCCCCCACCTCGCCCGCATCCTGCCGCACACGATCCTGACGCTGTCCCTGGCCGAGCAGACCAACAAGCTGATGCGCAAGGTCGAGGGGCGCATCATCCCGATGCTGGACAAGGACACGAACCGACTGTGATTTAGCGTCTGATTTGGCGTTGTTTTGTTTATATTCGGGGGAGGGCTTCCCCCATGGGTTTTCTGTTCATATGCATACTTAGATACTTTATTTTAGACGGAGGAGTCCTTTTTTTCTTTTCTGTTTCTTTTGATGGCTGATAGATTATGGGATATCTGGTGGATGATTGTTTATAGACGAGGAACATATATCCAGAAAGACGGGCATTCCTGGAGTTTTAAAAGAAGAGAGCAAGAGAATGAAGGCAAAAAAGTTCGAGTATTTTAATACAAGATCGGTCTGTCCAATGCGGCACCCATGCTTACTTTCTATTGTTCTTTTCCGTTGCGCGTACGATGTATTTTTTCCGTTGTCCTATAACTCCCTGTCCATGCATGTCGTCATTTCTTCGTCTTGTCTATTCTATATATATATGCCCTGAATCCTCGTCCAGTTCTCCCTTCACCCGCTAACAGACCGTCTACACCCATAGCACAGCCTTCCCCTGTGCCTCTCCGCCGCCGAATCGCCCGAGTCGCGGCCCAAATCTCCCGCCCAGCGATCATCACCGGAACCGTCCAGCGTCATCCCGCAGAGCCTGCAAAACGCATCCCCCTCGCCGCCCGCACGCTCCAGCTTCCCCGCCGTGCGCACCACATTCGCCACGATGCCCGCGTACGGGCCCTCGACGCCGTCAAAGTACCGCTGCATCACCTCCCCGATGCTCACGTCCCTGTGCGAGACGACGGCGGCGGCGGCGGCGGCGGCGGCGTCTTCCCCCTCGACGTCGCCGGCCATGTCCGCGAGCGACGGGACGAGGCTCATGTACGTGCGCAGCTCGTTCTTGAGGACCTCGCGGAGCGGGTAGTACACCGGGAACGCCCACCGCGACGTCTCGGATGCGGACCCGGCATCGGAGGAAGACGACGCGGCATCGTACTCGCAGATGGTCTGCACGCCGTCGCTGACCTGCGCGGGGACCGAGAAGCCGCGCCCGTTGGCGACCTCGGCGAGCGTGAGCGCCGCGAGGGCGGACGTGCTGTGCGCGAGGAGAAGCGCGTCGTAGCCCCGTGCGCGGGCGACGTCGAGGAGGACGTGGCGGACGAGCTGGCGGAGGACGTCGGCGCGGGACGTGACGGAGGGCAGGGCGTCAAATATGCGCCGCAGTTTTTCCACGTCGCTCTCACCGCCGCGCTCGCCCTCCTCACCTTCGCCCGCTTCCGCGGCGTTCTTCTTCTTCACGGCGCCACCACCACCACCACCACCGCCGGGGACGAGCGCCGCCCAGTCAACCGTCTTGACGGCCATGGCCCTGCTCAGATGCACGCAGTCAAACGACACATGCGGGTACTTGGCGCGGTACTTGGCCAGCAATCTCTGCGCGGGCGCATCTTCGCTCCCCGCTGCTCCTCCCGCCGGGCCCCCCGCTGACAGATCGGTGTCGACGTGCACGACGAGCGGCAGGAACGGGCTCGACGCCGCGCGCGCGGCGTGGTACTCGGCGCTGCTGTCGAGCAGCTGGGCCAGGCAGGTGGACGACGCGCCGAAGGAGAGGCCCGCGAGGTAGCGACGGGGCGCGAGGTCGGTGGTGGTGCGGATGTCCTTGTGCATGGCGGCGAAGCTCTTGCGGGCCTTGGCCTCGACGGTGGCGACGAAGCAGTCGCTGCGGTTGTCGGTTAGCGTGCATTCGATTTGGGAGGAATGACGGATGTCAAGAAGAAGCGAGGGCAAAATATGAAAAAAAAAAAAAAAAAGATGTGAGATTGTAAGGGGAGCTTGTGAAGTAAAGCGGCGAATGTGATATCAGACGTACCGGCATGTGGCGAGGTTGCGCATCTTGAACTCGGCGTTTTCGACCTTGCAGCGCCTACAAGGCTGGCCGGTATGCGAGGCAGCAGCCATTCCGACTGTTGCACTCTGCCGCTGTTTATATCCGTGCCGGTCCCGTTTAATAAGATGTCGCGACGTGCTGGCCGTTTGCGCATGAGATCTTTTTTTTTCTTGATTTTCAGCGAGGTTCAAGCGTTGCAGAAATTTAGCCCACTTTGCCCCTCCATTGGGGCGGGTTTTGTCGCGCGTCCAGATCGGGCAATAAACTGGGCGGCGGGCGGTTTTACATTGGATGCCGAAGCGCAGCGCAGGTGGGATGAAGGCTGTGCTGTGAGCAATGTGGTAATTAACTATCGGACCGGGATTTATTTTTCTGCATGAATTTGCTATTTTTATCATTATTCTAACAATGTTTTAGTTGGGATGAATGGCGGCGTGATGGACTTACCTCAAGCCGGATGAGTGTCAACCCTTGTACCAAAACGTGTTTGGAGATGGTTTGGCTGGCGGAAACGAGGCTGTGAGGGCTGACGACGCCAAGTCAGACATTGTACTTTGTTACTTTCATTTTTTTTCTTGTTCTTCTGTGTTTATCCATTTCTCTTTTGAGAAAAGACAAGGCAGCGAGGCTGAATGCCAGCGCCGCCACAGGGCTGGCTTGCGTGTCATGTCACGGCAATGTGGCTGGAGTCGGCGACTTGTCTACGCGATTCCTTTGCCCTTTTTTGTCGTGTCACTCCGGGCGTCGAATCAAACAAGACGTCGGTCGCTGCACAGCTGCGAAGCCGCGGGAGAGTGAGAGAGCGAGAGAGAGAGAGAGTGTGTGTGTGGTGCGTGCTAGACCGGTTTCAACCCGCTCTGACACAACAAGGGCGGACAGTTTTGTAGGCGCCGGATCCGTAGTTTTACTGCAGGGTCACAACCCCACGAGATGGCCAGCGTCAGCCAGTAGAACCGCATGCTGGTTTTGTCATTGGGTCTTGTGCAGAGAAGATGCAGGCCGCTGCGGCCCCGGGCCACGGTGCGCTGGACAAGTTCGATGGATGGATAGTAACTCGGTATTTACCTGTAAATAGGTTGTGTCCGGTTGGTCACAGTACTACAGAGGTTACAGGTTCCTGGACGAACAACTTAAAACAGGGGGGACCCTGGGGCCGCAGGCACAGGGGGCGAACCGAACTGCAGCCAGGCGCTGGGAAGCAAGGCAAGCAACATGGAACGGGATCCGGGCCCAGGCAACACACGGTTTAGTTTGTCCTGGTGCTAAGACGGAGGCAGAGGGAGAAAAGACGCAAGCCGTCGTTGGTCAAGTTGCTTAATTGTAGGTAAATGGTTGGGTTGAGTCTAATTTTGTTAATGGTACGGTATACTCCGTACTCAGCAGTGTAGAGAGGAGAGCCGGTGTTAAAATCGTACTCGTATTCGACCTTTTTTTTTTTTTTTTTTTGGCGCTGACGTCAAAGAAGGCTGGCTGGTAGTCAGCCGCCCAGTCCAAGGGTTGGCAGAGGACGTGAACCTTGTGCCTTGATCGAGAGAAAAGGGCTAAAATAACTGGGCTTCTGCATGACTTCTGCATGGCTTCTGCGTGGCTTTGCAGCTTCTGCAGGTCATGAGCAAGTCTTTCTGTTGCTTTGCAGCGGGCATGTGGCCTGGCCAACCTCCCTTTCCTTGGTACTCGGTACCATCCTATCCATTCTGCCGTCCTATCCATTCTGCCATCCTATCCATCTACCATCCTATCCATCTACCAAGCGTATCTTGTCAACTCTGTAAATCAAGCGCGGAATTTGACTTTTACATCTGGGTCCTGCTCCAATTACGTCTTGATGAATCGTACATCTACGCTTTTACCGCTCTGGAAAATTTGCAAGTCCGCCCGGCCCTCTCTGTACAAGTCTACGCTATTACGCACTCGATGCACGCAAACGAATCATACACGGCTGCCTCCAACGACCATGGTTTGCGCCGGGCGTAACTGGCACGATTCATTCTTTTCGCCCCTTTCTGCGACCCTGCCTTATCTTTTTTTCTTCTTTCTGTCCAGTACTCGCTACAGTTTTGCAACGTGTGCTCCGTACCTCTCCAAGCATCACCTCACTTACCGCCCTCATCCTCATGCAGTACTCCGTACTTGTACAAAGGTGGCGCGCCAAACGCAATCTTGCATCAATTATACCCCACGCAATTTCTCTACTAGCGCCCCCCCACTCTCTAGTTGACCCTCTTACTGCCCTCGGCCAAAAGTTGTTCTCCTGAAGCTGGAAATCGAGACTGACAGGATCCAACTCAAACTCTCAAGAGAGCAAGAAATGAAAAAAGTGCGCAGTCTTTGATCGATCATTAACTCTTTTCCTTAATTATCTTAATTTTTACATTGCTCGAACCCTCTTCTTTTCCCGTCTTCTCTTCCACCTCTTTCTCTTCCCCTCCTCTCCCGCAACCCCCCCCACGCGTCGCTGCGGCCACTTGTTTTGTCGATTCATTCCAGGCAGGGCTGAGCCTATTCCATCTGGCATTCATCTGGCATTATTATTCTGGCATCCATCCGCCCAGCCCAACAGGGCTCTCTGCCTTGCTTTGTTGCCCCCTTGTACGGAGAACTGTTACCTTGTACTCGGGACTTGTGTACCTATTCTGCCTGGCCAACTCTAGCCGCACTAAATCCATCAAAACAAAGCCAGCGCCTGCTGCCGCCCTCCCCCAATTCCACCCCCCCCCCCAAGCCACCTGCTCATAGTGCCTCCTCAGTGCCGCCCAGTCTCTCCTCGGCGCCTCTCAGAAGGTACATGGCGCTCGCAGATCCTGTCGATTTACGTCGACGATCCTGCCCCTGACATTCTATTCCTCTCTCTCTCTCTCTCTCTGCTCGCCTCTTTCTCTCAAAAAGACCACGTCGCCCGCCGCCTCTCGTTCGTTCCCCGTCTCGGCTGAATCGCCAACTTTTCTTCTTCTTCGAGCGACTTTCTTCACTGCAACTACATTCGAGGCGCTGGTCTGCCTGTCCCATCCCGTCGCCTCGCGCAACCCGGTTTTTTTCTTTCGTCAACACCCACGCTTCGTGTCTAAACGACCAAACTTTACTTTCACCTCTCACAGCGGCCCACAACCCGCCGAACCACACATCTTTTTCTTCTCTCCCGGCTCTCCTCGCTTCCCCTCATACTCCCCTCATACTTCCCCTCTGTCTCTCCGCCAGAGACCGCAGCCATGACAGAGGTTGCGGCCCTCGCCGTGCCGCAGCCGCAGGCCCAGCAGCTCGCCCTCCCCTCCGAGCCCGTCAACTCTCGCCCGCGCCAAAACGGTCGCCTCAACCTCGACACCTCCCTCGTCAGCAGCAACGGCTGCTTCGAGTTTGATCGCGTCATCAAGTGCGGCTACGTCGAGAAGCGCACAAAGACAAAGGTACCTAGCCGGCCCCAAGTCCCTTCCCTCCGAACCTCGGTCGCATACTGACCACTCTTCTCTCCAGCAATGGAAACCCGTCTACCTCGTCCTGCGCCCCGATTACCTCTCCATGTATAAAAACGAAAAGGAAACAAAGCTGCGCTACCAAATACACCTCGCCGACCTCAACGCCGTCACCTTCCTCAAAGACCCCAAGCACAAGCGCCAAAACGTCTTTGGTCTCTTTGCCTCGTCCCGCAACTTTCACCTCCAGGCCCGCTCCCAGCAGGATGCCCGCGAATGGGTCGACCTGATACGCAAAGACGCCCGCCTGGAAGAAGAGGAAGAGGAACTGTTCCTCGCCAGCCCCCTCGCCCACGCCAACAGCATCTCCCCGACCACCCCTCGGCCCATACAGCAGCCCCCCGCCATGACCAAGATTGACGAGCAAATCACCCGCCCCTCCGACCGCTTCCTTTCCAGCTCTCCCGAGACATTTGACCCTCCCGCCCCGGGCTTCCTCGGCTACCGCGACTCCTCCAACGTCGACTCCTCCGGCGGTGAAGTCGCCTCCCACTCCGACATGTCCGATACCGACTTCTCTCGCATACGCGGCAGTTCCATGGAGAGTCAGCTCTTCCCGGGACACGTCGAAGTCGGCTCCTTACCGCCCGGCGCCGGCCTGCCCTACCGTCCGGCCGCCCAGCGCTCGGCCAGCCAGGTCAGCGTCGCCAACCAGGAGCAGGACCTCGACCGCGTCGTCTGGCAGGGCTGGCTCTGGCAGCTCAAGAGCAAGGGCGGCGTCAAGCAGTGGAAGGATGTCTGGGGCGTCCTGCGCCGCCGCAACCTCATCCTCTACAAGGACGAGTCCGAGTACCTCGCCCAGTGGATCGTCCAGCTGTCGGTGGTTGTAGACGTCGTCGACATCGACCCCCTCAACAAAAGCAAGGAAAACTGCCTGCAAATCATTACCGAGGAAAAGAGCTTCAAGTTTTGCGCTCACGACGAGGAGTCGCTCGTCCAGTTCATCGGCGCCTTGAAGAGTCTGATTGCCAAGCGGAAAGCTCTGGAATCAAGACTTGCGGCCTCTTACTCTTAGCCTCTGGACGCATGACCTGATGGCCACTGATCCAGTCCTCTTCAGCAACTCCCATTCACTGCCTCCTCGACGGCACGGCACTCCTTTGCACACATATCTATTTATTACAATGTTTTTGTTTTTCTGACGACTTTACGACTACAAGCGGGCAGCAACTTCTTCTTCTTCCCTTTTCCTCTTCTTTTCTCGCGGGCCTTTGGTTTTTATATTCCATTCATCTGTCTATTTTGCGACAGCGACTTTGTTTATCCGGGCGGTTGACGTCCTTTTCTCTTTTTTTCATTTCATCATTCTTGTCGTGTTCTCCATGGCGAACGGCGAAAAGAGATATCCAAAAACAAATGGAGTTTTATTCTTGTTTTCTTGTATTCTTGAGCCATGGCTCCTTTTCTTCTTGTTTTTACACTTCATTTTACTGGTAGAGCTAGCTGTACATTGATGCTCTCGATTTTTTTTATAGCTCGTTTTGTGTAGGCTTCTTATATACACTTTGAGCTACAACTTGGGATTCTCGTAACTGAAGATGTGATGATGTATTCTATGACCAACTGACATGGATGAGAATTTTGACATTTACAGAGTCATGTAGTTAGTGGTAAATGATTGACCGGATGTACTAACTAGAGTGGATGCATTGCCAAACCCCTCGAGACAACCCGCGAATCGAAGAAGAAAGAAAAGAAAAATACAAAGCACATATACCCGAACCCTGCCTATATCAACACTATAAGATACTCCAGCACAGGTACTAGTTACCTAGCCCAGTAAGTACGCAGTACAGTAGGCGGGAAGTAAGTTGGACTGGGGACCTTTTCCGTGGCCGTGACAACGAGATTAGACGTTTTTATGCAGGCTAGGTAGTTAAGTAAGGGAGGCGAGGCACCACGAGCTCCAACGACTCGCGTCTCTGGGCGGCATGCGTTGTAAATATAGACAGCGTCTCCAGGATTATTTCAACGTTCAAAAAAATGGGTCAATCAATTCAAAATGAAGCAAAAGGCGTAAAAGAAAAGATAGAGGCGAGGAAAAACGTGTCGCCCGCGACGTAACTACATTTGTGCAAGTATGTACGAACCAGTGCAAGACAGCAGCAGCAGCAGCAGAAGGCGCAGTAATGCGGCAGCCAAAAAACCTTGAATTTTCTCATGCCTGTGCATCTTCTCTACGTGATGTCAATTTCATTCACTCAGTTGAAAAAATTAAAATAAAACAAAAACATGTTTCCCTTTTTGAAACACAAATTGCTGGCGCCCCAGGGACACCGGTAGAGGTCTGATCGGCGGCGGCAACACAAGCACGCGCAGCTGACACATAACTCATTCCACGAACGCTACTCCTCGTGAGACCAGAAGCGAACATGATTCCATCTCGCAGATCAAAAGGCAGAACAAAAAAAAGGATGATTACATCTCCAGACATGAGCATGTGAAGCAGCAGTTTCTGGACTCAACTAGTCACGGACGCTTGCCCCCCCCCGCGCCACACACACGGAGATGAATGGACGCATGTACACGAAAAGAGCCAGGCCTCGGAGGTTCGCTACTCTAGTTGACTTACCTCGTTAACTAACTAGTTAACTAGTAAACAAGTACGTTACTCCAGGCGCGCCATTATGCAAATGATCCCCAGCTTCCCACTCTCGGCCCTTTTCCCGCAACCCTTGCCCTCACCTCCCTGTTTAGCTGCCGGGCTCTTCTCCAACTTGTTAGACAGAGGCACCCCAGCAACTAGTTAGTTAGCAGCTGTACATGTAAGAATTTAAACGAAGCCTCTCAAGGAACCACTCCCTAAAAAAAAAAAGAAAAAAAAAAGAAAAAAAAAAAAAGGAGGGGCCGAGTTGCTCCCAGACCACCATTCTGCATACAGATTCGGGCCACCGAACCACATCAGGCAAAAGCCCAACTACCTCCCCTTCCTCCCCCGTACTACCGGCCCACCAAATCCCCGCCGCCCGCCCGCCTTTCCCGATGTGTGTGCCTGCCCGCCGTCATCTGACAGGCTCTTCCTCACGACATAGAGTTTCGCCGCTGCGCACCTATCACCGCGCAGGAAGATGATCTATCTACTGTAGTTCACACCTTAGTTACCCACCCCCTGATGATGCTGTACTGGCATTTTCCTCAAGGCACATGAAATAGAAGGAAAAGGTAGATTCAGGGGTCGAGGTCGCGGGGTCACTCCCGCTGATCGGCCCTCTGGACCAACCACGCACTACCATGCAACACACGCCCACCAAACTATACAGAGAAAACCCTTGGCTCTGCAGCCTCTACAAGTAACTAACACAGACAGACACACACACACACACACACCCTCCTCACTAGCACATGCAGAAATGCAGGACCGGACTGCTTGCATCGTTGCAGTCGCATTCGCCCAAGCCCGCCCGCCCGTCCTTCGGCGGAGCGTGACCCGAGCGCAGGGACTCAAGGCCACCACCAACGCCGACTTATAAGAACACGCTCACCGGCCCCCCATCACATCACCGCCGCCGTGACGACGACGATGCCCCTCACACACGCGCGCAGCAGCAACAACGACGACGACAGCAGCCTCATCACTTCACCATGAAGCTCCAATCCCTCCTGGCCCTCGCCGGCCTCGCGCTCCCCGCCGCCGCCGCCGCCGCAGATAAGCCCAGCGTGCCCCTCCATTCCACCTCGCGCTGGATCCTCGGCGCCGACGGCCGCCGCGTCAAGCTGCGCTGCATCAACTGGGCCGGCCACCTCGAGAACAACGTGCCCGAGGGCCTGCACAAGCAGCCCGTCGCCCGCACCGCGGCCTGGATCGCCGCCCAGGGCTTCAACTGCGTCCGCCTCACCTACTCCATCGACATGGCCCGCGACCCGACCCTCCCCGTGGAGACGTCGTTCCGCAACGGCGCCGAGGCCTCCGGCGCCGACGAGGCCGGCATGATGGCCCTCTACCGCGCCGCCGTGGAGAAGAACCCGTTCCTCGCCAACGCCACCGTCCTCGACGCCTTCGACGCCGTCCAGTCCGCGCTCTGGGACGCCGGCGTCATGACCGTCCTCGACAACCACGTCTCCAGGGCCAAGTGGTGCTGCAACCTCGACGACGGCAACGGCTGGTGGTCCGACGCCCCCGGCTACCTCGCCGCCAACAGCCGCTACTTCGACCACGAGGAGTGGCTCGACGGCCTCGCCGCCATGGCGGCCTGGGCGCGCGGCAAGCCGGGCATCGTGGGCATGTCGCTGCGCAACGAGCTCCGCGCGCACGTCACGCAGATCCCCTCCGCCGCCTCCGTCTGGCGCGAGAACATGCCCGCCGCCGCGCGGCGCGTCCACGCCGCCAACCCGGACGTGCTCGTCATCCTCGGCGGCCTCAACGGCGGCACCGACCTCACCCCGCTCCGCGACGAGGCGCTCGACACCTCCGCCTGGGCCGGCAAGAACGTGTGGGAGGCGCACGCGTACAGCTTCACCGTCACCACGCCCGACTTTGGCTCCTGCGCCGTGCGCAAGGTCAACTACGGCCTGCTCTTCGGGTTCGTGCTCGAGCAGGGCAAGGACAGCACGGGCCCGCTCTTCCTGTCCGAGTTTGGCGTCGGCATGACGGGCGGCGACCACGACGGGCTCAGCGAGCGGGACAGCGAGTACCTGTCGTGCCTGGTCGAGTACATGGAGGGCAACGACGCCGACTGGTCCCTGTGGGCCGTGCAGGGCTCGTACTACGTGCGCGACGGCAAGCTCGACAACGAGGAGACCTGGGGCGCGCTCGACTACGCGTGGAGCGACTGGCGGAACCCCAAGTTCAAGGGCATGCTGGGCAAGATGCCCGAGGTGACGCAGTTTCCGTGAAGGGGGGTTTATAGACCAGTATCAGACTTGTAAATAAGACAGTTATTGAATGACCTGGTGCACATGGACAAGGCAGTACAGCGTGCATGAACAAGCCAACAATATATCATGCATCGATAAGTGAACATACAGTACGATGTGCCTCCTGAAAATGCCAATAGTGCATACATGAACCGGGCAGTAGACGTAAGTTGCAATTTCTCTCAATTGCTGGCTATGTACCAGCATCGACCAAAATTAGATAGAAGAAAATAAAACACCAAGCAAATAACACGCCGTGGCCCCAAGCTCCAATTTCAAACCAATGTATTCGAAAAACCAACACTGAAACTCCAGCTTTTGCCAAAAAATACCGAAAAAAAAGAATATATGAAACAAAACCCGGGCTCCAGATCACCGTAACCTAAACAACATCCAACTCCAGTAGAAATCAAGCCAAGAGCGGCACCAACACCTCAATCGACCAGAACGAAACACCACGCACCTCAGCAAGTTCATGACCCATCCTTATTGTCTAGCCCGAAAAATGCAGCGTCAAAGTCTTCGTTGCTCAGCAGCTCAAAGGTGCCGTCTCGGTCATTCATCAAGTCGTCAAACGTATCTTCGCCCATGCCGCCGCCGCCACCGCCGCCACCAGTTCCGCCAATGCTAAAGTCAAAGTCCATGCCGTCAGCCTGGCTGGCGTCATTGCCGAAAAACTCTACAAAGTTGGACTCGTCGGCCGCATTGTTTCCGTCCTTGGCGGGTTCCTTCTTCGGCTCCTCTGCTGGGGCGGTTGTGTTCGCGGCAGATGGGGCTCCAGATGTCGTGTCCGTGTTTGTGTTACCGGCGTTCATGTCCACGGGAGGGTTGGCGTTATTATTACTATTCTTGTTGTTGTTATTGTTGGTGTTGTTATTGTTGGTGTTGTTATTGTTGGTGTTGTTGTTATTGTTGTTCGGCATCAGCCCGTCCAGAGATAGCATCGAGTCGTTGGGCGCAAATGATGAGAGATCGAATGACCCCGCGCCCGTCGTATTTTCGCTTTGCGAGCCGTCTGCGGGTGCGAGCGAAAACTCCATGTCGGTAAAGTTGGCGTCAGCCATCATAGGTGCTTCCGGCGCACCAGTAGTTTCCGCCTTGACACCGTTGTCCATGTTGTTATTTTCCAGTGAAAAGTTGGTGTTCTCAGCCTTGACCGAGGTATCACCGTTGGTCATGTCTCCGGCTGTCATGACTGGGAACGGCGCAGCGGCAGGCTTGTTCGCGGGAGCTGCCGTGGGAGATGGTGAGGACTCGATATCTATGGCGATGGGCTCCTTCGTTTGCGACTCGATGGGGAGGGCAGGTTGCAATTGGGGTTGTCCTGCTGCCCGGTCTGCTTGGAGCTGGGTCAGATCTCGCAACAGTACGCCCTTGGCTTTGATCTAGAGATGGTCAGCTTCCCGAGACAACGGCATCGGCCATTTCGTGAGAGAACGAATCGTACTATTTCGCCTTCGATTTCGTCGAGTGCCGTGTGGAAGGAGTTGATGGTATCGGGCAGTTTCGACTGCGACATGCCCTGGGGAATCGGGAGGTTGCCTTGGCTGTCCCGGCGTGATGCGCGCAGCGCCTTGCCGGTTTGCACGAGCTAGAAAGACTTGTTAGCGACTGCGAGACAGCCAATTAGATATTCGAAAAATCCAGGCATATATCTGCGTACCACGTCGTTGATGAGGAGTTGCAGCGCATCCAGAGAATCTCTGGCCTTTGGCGCGGCCATGATTGCGGGAGGCGCAAACGACAAGGCTGGGGCAAGCGAGGCAAGATGGAGAGCAAAAGTCTTTACAGACAAGTCGGATGCCTGTGCTGTTCTAATCCGGCATGAATTCGGGAAACCTCGATGTTCGGAGGGGAAGAAAGCGAAGAAAAAGAGAAAAAGAAAGGGTGGCGTGAAGGGTTAAGGTTGCCGTGGGCGTGATGGAGAGGCAGAGCAAAAGGCCGGGCGTCGTTGTTTGAGCGCCCCGTGGGACAAGACGAGACGTGCTGACGGGAAGGGGGCACGGCTTTGCGGGCACAGCAAGTGTTTGGCGGGTTTCTTTGTGCAGCACGAAGCCGACAGTGGTTTGCGGCGGAGCGGCCACAGGCAGGTTGCAGCGGGATGCAGCGGGCCCATGCGCTGTAACGTCCACTGGAAGCTGCCTACTGGCAGGCTCGCTGCAGCACTGCGGTGGGGGCGGGGAGCAAGTCTCCCATCTCTGACAGTAGATTAGCCGCATTTCCTCCGACGCCAGTCGCGTCTGGCGCAACGACTCCCAAGATTTTATGACTGGCGCCAAATCTGCGATCGCATCCTCTGCCTGGAGGAATCAATTTGGCCAACATCTTTCGACGACGGCATCTTGCGCCAATGCGGATCTAGTCGACACATCTTTACCAAAGCGGCTCGACTCATTTGTTTTGCAAACCCGGCACATCCCATTTGCGGCATGAGAAAAGACCCGAAGCAGTACATCATTGCGCTCGGCGGCCTATACGCCTTTTGGCAACTCACCACCCAATCCAACAACCCAGCCGCCTTTCCCAACCGATCCCTTGGCAGCTCGCTCGTCGCGACCGGACCCTCACCATGGCGGCACCAAAAATGACCAAGAACCAGATGAGGAGGGCGAAGAAGAAGGAGCAGAAGAAGGCCAAGACAGAGGTACGTCGCATTGCCACACCCAACCTCTTACGGCGTCGCATCAACTCACTGTTTGACCAGACCGAATCCAAGCCCGACGAAGTCACAGAAGAACCCAAGGAAGAATCGAAACCCGACGAGCAGCCACAGGCTGAGCCTAAGAAGGAGCCTGTTGTCGAAGAGGTCGTAGTAGACTCCCTGGACGCATATGACGACGATCCCGCATTCGCGGCGTACAAGGCTATTTTCACAAAATTTGACGCCAATTCTATCAACAATGCTACCAGCGAACAGAAAGAGGAGCAAAAGGGCACAATTCTATACAATGACGACGACATCCCCGACGAGGACGATGCACCGAAGCTATCCAAGAAGAAGCGCAAGCAACTCAACAAGCTCTCCGTCGCACAGCTCAAGGCTCTTGCCAGCGTCCCCGAAGTTGTCGAGTGGCAAGACGTATCTTCCACAGACCCCCGAGTCCTTGTACAAATCAAATCCCAGCGCAACGTCGTTCCTGTCCCCGCGCACTGGTCCCTCAAACGCGAATATCTATCATCGAAACGGGGCATCGAAAAGTCGGCTTTCCGTCTGCCACAGTTCATCGCCGAGACGGGTATCGCCGAGATGCGAGATGCTGTCCTGGAGAAGCAGGCCGAGCAGTCGCTCAAGCAGAAGCAGCGAGAACGCGTTGCGCCCAAGATGGGCAGACTCGATATCGACTACCAGAAGCTCTACGATGCCTTCTTCCGCTTTCAAACAAAGCCTGAGCTGACGCGTTTTGGTGAAGTGTACTACGAGGGCAAAGAAACAGAAGTCGACTACCAGCACTTCCGTCCGGGTGACATTACCGATGCCACCAAGGAAGCGCTTGGTATGCCGCCTGGTGCGCCGCCTCCATGGCTGATTAACCAGCAAAGATTCGGCCCTCCGCCTTCATATCCCACATTGGAAATTCCCGGACTCAACGCCCCGCCGCCAGCGGGTGGTGCCTGGGGCTTCCATCCCGGTGGTTGGGGCAAGCCTCCTGTTGACGAGTTTAACCGTCCTCTGTACGGCGGTGATGTATTTGGCATTACTGGCCAGAATGCCGCTGCACAGTCGGCACAGCAGCAATATCTAGGTGTGCCTGCTGAACGCACGCTCTGGGGCGAGCTGCAACCGCGCGCCGAGGAGTCTGAAGAGGAGGAAGAGTCCGAGGAAGAATCTGACGAGGAGGATGACGATGAGGAGGGAGGCCAAGAATCAGGCCTCGAGACGCCTAGTGGGTATGCCAGCACCCTGCATGGTGACTACCCGCCCCAGGGCGCAACGACTTCACTGGAGGGCGAAATGGACCTTCGCAAGGAGCGCCGCGGCTACGAGACGGAAGAGTCTTCGGGTCCGCGATCCGCCTACACGGTGCTCCCCGAGCGCCAAGTGCGCGCCGAGGGCTTCTTTGGCAGCGACCGCGCCTACGACATGGCGGCAGCACAGCAGCGCGCGGCGGGCATGCCGGTGCTGGGCAGCGAGGACGACTCGCGCAAGCGCAAGAAGCCCGGCGACGTGGACGTTGCGGTGGACGTGGACGCCCTCAACGAGCGCGGCGGCCTGAGCAAGGACGAGCTGCGGCAGCGATTCGAGGCCGGGTCGCGCGAGGAGGGCATCGGCGCGCAGTGGTCCGGACAGAACGAGGACCTCGACGCCATGATTGCCGAGGAGGGCCGCAAGAGACAGCGGCTCGACCGCGAGCGCATGGAAAAGAAGAGGGAGTCGAGGCGCTAAACGGGGACATGGCTTCGCGTGCCTGTGGTTTGGTAATTTTTGGTCGGGTTGTAACACGTTTCATTGGCGTTTGGCTGTATCATTGTAATCCAGAATATTTGAGAAAACCGACGAGGTCGACTTTTATATAGCCAGTCGAGTATTAAAAAAGCATCATCAAAGATTAAACAAGGACCAAAGATACCGCATCGTGAGAAAGAAGAGCTGCGGTAATTGAAAAGCAGATTGTGACTCGCTACCAGGTAACGCGCCGACTTGATACAAAAATAGCGATGTAGCTGAATGAGGTATATACCAAAAGCCTATATCTTGTTCTCCTTCATAAGCCCCAAATTACCGTATACTAGACGGGAGAAAATCAAGAGTAGTAATCGATTGCCATGAGAGGCCGTAGATGCAGCAGCAAAAAGGCGAAAGACAAAAAGCAAAGGTCTCTTTTTCTCCTGTGACCCAAGAAATGCAATGCTTTCCCGCAACGAACCGAGCCGAGAGCCTTTTCGTATAAATAGATGACAATTATGTTTAAGAAACCGGGTTAATATGTGTCAGACATGTACTTGAAGATCTCTTTCTGAGATGGCCGCCTCACGCCGAAGACGGCGACGGTGCGCACGCGTTGCAGCGCCATCGTCGCCGCTGCTTCACATCCATCACAGCAGTCGGCGCGATGCAGTCAGAGTGGTATAAGCGCTTCAGACAGGCCTAAACGCAGCAATTAGCATCTCTCGCATGCTCGTACTGTACGACTTGGACACCGCGACTTACTTTGTTACTGCATATGAGCAGACGCGGGCCCCGCACCGGGAGCTCGCACACCGTGCAGCCGCTGCTGCTCTTCTTGACGGCCGCCATGTTGGACGCCGCGTCCGCCGCGTCGTCCGCCGCGGGCTTTTCCTGCGGCAGGATCGCGTTTGCGACATCCATGGTGCGCAGCGAGCGGACCTGGTTGATGTAGCCCATGGCATTCGTGATGGCGTCGTCCGTCAGCACGTCGCGCGCAATGAGCAAGCTCGTGTGTTTGCCGAACTCGTACATGCGCTCCTCCTTAGCCACCAGCCATTCCGCCTTTTCCTTTACGAAGCCCTCCCACGCGCGGGCCATGTACACGTTCGACGTGATGCCTTTTTGCAAGATGTACCGGTCCCACTCCCATATAAACTCCTTCTCCGACGGCGTAATATCCGTGAACTCGGCGACGGTGTCGCGGTGTTTCTGAAGCAACCACCCCATGTCCGGCTCCTGGTTGGGCAGCGGGTCGCCGGCTTTCAGCTCCGCCCTGCTGATCGGGTGGAAGAGTGGCTGCGAGATCTTCGGCACCACAAGGGGCGCCTTCGGTGCCCTGTTCTGGCGCCGTGGGAGCTCGGTGCCCGTCTTGGAGGTCGCTGCTGCGAAGGACGGCTGCCGCGGCGCGGGGGAGCCGGAGACCATCCTGTCGACGGTGGACCGGGTGCTCGGCGTCCGCAGCAGCTCGTCGTTTGGGCCGGCGATGACGCGCGATTTCACCCATGACGGGTCGCCGGCTATGAAAGTCTGCAGGCTGAACGGCTCCGCCGTGGGCTTCACCTGGAAAGACTTGGACGGCGACGTGAGGACGTCGAGTCGACGATGACTGATGCGAAACTGCGGCCCCTGGCTCGTAGTTTCGCACACGTAGTCATAGTCTGGATGGCATGTTTGTAGATGCATCTGCAGCTGCGTGAGTGATTCATGGCACGAGCCGCAGGTCATGCAGCGGTAGCAATCGAGGAGCACAGGCTGATCGGACGGCAAGAGATAGGTGACACGGCCTTCCATCGCGGACATGCCGGTGCCGGGTCTCCGTTTTCGGTCTTTTCCGCGTGCTTGGTCGCTCAATACTTTGAGGTTGTATACTTTGTTTCGCTCGCGCGCACGCAAAGATCGAGATGGCGTTCGCTCGCCTTCGGTTTGGTCCTCGTCGCTGCGATGACCATTTGCGAAATTGAAGCCATTGGTGCCGTTGATTCTGTTCACAGCAACAAAATCATCGTCGCCCATAGGTGGAAAATTATCGTCTGCCATGTCCGTCTCAGGATCTACTGCTGTGATGGAAGGCATCGAGTCCTTGTCTAAGCGCTTCCAGGCTCTAAAGCCTGATGACCAGCGCAGGTCAACGTCCATAACGTATTCTGTCCTGCTGCTCGGCTTGTCTGATAGATGACCAGCCGAGACAACCAGAGGCTCTTTGCGCCTGCCAAATATATTCTGAAAACAGCTCATGAGGATAAGCCTGCGCTTGGCGGCCGCGCCCCCGTCTGACAACGCAGCCGACGGCCCGAAATCGCTGCCATCCAGGGGCGGCCAAGTGCCGCCGCTCGCTGATTCCAACTCAATGATGAGCTCATACGAGTCGGAAAGATCAAAACTGCCGTCGTCGTCCCTGGTGACAAAGATGGCCTCCATTGGCACAAAGAACGGCCGAGTGAGTTGCACCCTCGCTATGCGGTGTGGGCCAACAGGATTTTTAAATGTGACGAGCTCACATAGCTGGCTTTGACAGTGCAAAACTCGCTGACGGCCTCCGGTGAGGTCATTGACGGTAATGCGACAATTTGCGCTAGTCGTGACGGCGTCTCTGGGCGCGGTGTTCCCGAGGCTTGTTCGGACCTTCTTAGAGTCCTTGTGACAGACTTTGAGCACCTCTATGCGGAGCGCAGAGCGTGTATCCGAAGTCTTGGGCGATGCAATCAGGTGGTCGACATCCAGCGATTCAGGAGTCGACACTCTGCGTCGTTTGCGCGAGGGCGCCGGGTCGCGGCCTGGGCTGCCAAGCTGACCAGACACGATGTTGCCCATTTCCCCGGCGGGATCTTGCCAGTTCTTAATTCCCTGTATCCAATTGCGGTGGAGGAAGGGAGCTTTCCGCTGGTAAATATCCTGCAGCGTCATTGCGATATTGGGCGGGCCATGGATAAACGCCCGCTGAAGCGCTCAAGCCCTCCCTTAGCGTGACACCGCTTGTGGTTGTTTTGCGGAAGACGGGTGCGAGGCGAGGATGACTGAATTTTCCCTATAACCATGCGGCAGACGGTCGCATGATTAAGGACGGCAACGGGTGTCGAGGTTGGGTATGCTCGGGAGCTTGCTGATGTATTCGTATGATCCTGGTCTTGAGTAACCGTTTGCTCGGTGAGAGCGCGGCATGAACGACGGCGCGGCGCACTCGTCAGGGAGCGTTGTGATTGGTGTTGTATCGTGACCAGTGCTACTGTGGAATGTGTGGAATTTGAGAGCCAGCAATGCCCAGTACGATGTTCGTTGTCGAGGTGAGACGCACAGGGCCAGTTTGCAACGGCCAGACGCGTGTGGTGAGTGTTTGAATGTTGAAGTCATTGCGAGTGCGACGCACGGCAAACAAAGACGCTGCCTGAAAGGGCTTAGCGCACTCGGCCAAAAGGGGACGGTCTGCAGGGATTCACCCAGCGTTTTCCGCAACATGTCTTGTACGGAGTACAGTTGGGTGATGGGAGGGATTATGCACCGAGTGTAATTTGGGGATAACATGAAGTTCAAAGTAATTCACGCAGGCCGTAAACGTGTTCTCGCCGGATATGCCGCGCCTTTCGCCCAGCGTGCAGAGTAACTTGTGCAGCCAAGCCGCCTCTAAAATATCCCCTAGCGCCCTGCCACACCCTGTCTCTGGCCCCAGCAGAGGTACCTGTGTCACGCTGTAGTGACCCCGCTAACGCAAGGCTGCTCTCATTTCTCGATGCGCCGCCCCGCCAGTGCCTTGCGACATTGCATCACGGACATTGCAGCTTTCTGGCCAACCATTTGATGCGCCGCGGCCAACCACTCGACCCCATCAAATCCATCCCGCCGTTCGATAAAGCCACTGGGTTTCTACTCCTGGATGCTACAGGACTTCTGATTTTTTACCCGCGTGGGATTCGGTACTTCGGCGCACCACACCTGCTCAATCTCACCTAGCTATCCGGGTTTTGTCAACAACGGTCGACACCTCGTGAGCATCGCCACCAGCTCGCTACAACGCAAATGCAACCTTATTGATCCCAACGAATGCGTTAGACATCAAGGATAAGCCTCCACACTCTCCCGTGCTTTGTGCCGGCCCGCCAGACGTCATGGCCCGTACGCGCAATGCTTCCCGCCCAGCCCCGGCCGAGTCATCGAGACGCCAGAACCCGTCGCGCACGTCGAAAAGCCGCATCACACAGCTTGCAGACCTTTCTTCAAGCTCTGAGCTGGATTCCGAAGATGATGTCGCTGATGCGGGAAGCCTTGACTACTCCGAGTCGGAAGCCGATGGCCTCGATTTTGTCATTGGCGCAGACGAGACCCCAAAAGCTCTGGGCATCCCAGTCCGGACCTCAAAGGCAAAGCCATCGAAACGGACGAGTCGTCGCCAAAGGACGGGGCAAAGCAGCAAGGCCAAGACATCTTCATCCACGAAACACGACAAAACGACGCCCCGAAAGCGCAAGCGCCGAGACACAACTGCAACACCGAGCCCGTCGAAGCGATCCAGGGTATCTCCTCTGCCCAAACCGGAACCGACGATACACTCTGGCTTCATACCGGACTGGAAAGACCCAAGAATACCTATCGGGTGCTGGGAAGACATATTTTACTACGCGGCATACGATGATACGCCTGGTAGTCTTGCCACAAATTGGTTGCTACAGGCTGCGACAAGCTGTAGCTACTTTGCCTCCCCAGCTTTGGCTACGCTGTACCGCACACCCATCATTCGACACCAGTCCAAGGCCAGAAAGCTCGTCGCTCTACTCGAAAAGCCAGTCTCAGAAACGAAGTTTAACTATCGATCGAAAATCGAGGCCTTGCACATCGACATCAATATTGTACCTACAGCAATCCTCTACCACTTGATCCACCCGCTACCACGGCTGAGGGAGCTCCTCATCTGTACCCAATATGACCAGCCACCCTACAGGGAGCTGGAAAGAAACATTCGATGGAACTATCCAGCAGATATCTTCCAGGCTCTCTTGCCAGGAACAGGTGACGCAAGCGAAGCTATGTTGAAACCGTATCCTACGCAGCTGAAGAGCTGGGAATGGAGTGGCAGGTTGATTGGTGGCTACGTTGATGGTCTTAAGGATCTAACTCGCATTCATGAGCTACCGGCATTCAAGACGCTTACTCGTATAAGTTTTACAAACTTCCAGACGCCATCTTTGCGAAAGCGCGCTCCCCGTAACGACGAAGAGGCAATGCAATTTCTGGCAGAAGACAACGCACACATCGAGACAATCGCCGCATCACTAGCAAAGCTTCCGGCTCTATCGCATCTGGTATTTGAGTCGTCTACAGTTATGAATGACCACATGCTTAGTCTGCTACCAAGAAAATTGCGCCATCTTGAGCTCATCAACTGCTGGGAGATTCGCTCCTTTGATCTCGCCGCATTTCTCCGCGACAAGGGCGGCGAAATGCGGACCCTGAGCCTGCATCACAACCTGTCGCTGGATCTCGCATTTCTCACTGATCTCGCTGAGACTTGCCCTAAGCTACAAGAGCTGGACATGAACTTGTCATACTACAAGCTGTTCGAGTCTTCCACCGACTTGGATCCAATGTACGACCAGGTGCTGCTGCCCGACCAGATCCCCAACTGGCCGCCCAGTATTCGCGTCATAACCATCGAACACATCCGCGACTGGTCCGTCGAGGCGGCAGAAATGTTCCTGCAGACGCTCATCGACAATGCCAACAACCTCCCGAACCTGCGCCACTTGTCCGTCAAGACGATGCTGGATATTCCATGGCAGTCACGCGCCACCATGCGCACTGCCTGGCGCGACAAGATGAACAAAGTGTTTCTACGGCCGTCTCCGGGTCCGCCCCGCGACTTCAAAACCCTACGCCCCAAGGATGACGAGCAGAAGGGCAAGGAGGCTAAGACGCCTTCGCCGTCGCGCAAACACGGGCTGACACCCACCCCTCCGTCTCGCCGCAGCACCAGAATCGCCGAACACGACGACTCCGTCAGCGGCGGCGCGAGAACGTCCTCGCGCTACCGGTCCGGCGATGGTAAAGGGCGAAAATCGTACAGGGATCCTGACACAGACGAGGACGAACTGTCTGAATCGGAAGCCTCAGATGACGAAGACGACGACCGCGCCAGTAACGGCGGTAGCAGCGGTGGTGCATCGCCAGGCGCGCAGTATCCCGTCCAGGGTCTATGCAAGACTGTCAACATTGTCTTTGACAACCAGAAGGTGCGCGAACTGCAGTACGGCATGGAGGATTTTCAGACGGACAACGAGGGCTCCGACGACGAGTGGGAGGGCGACTATGAATCCGACGACCCTGTGCTGCAATTCTAAAAAAAAACAAAAACAGAAAAGGATATGTCAGAGGTGCCACCTGCATTATTAATATCTCTTGTCTCTTTATATACGAATTTTGTGTTGCTGTTAGGAGTTTATTTGTTTGGTAGGAGTTGACGGATCTGATAGCGTGCTTTCCTGCTGGAAGGGGTTCATGAAAATGAAGGATCTAAAAAGGATCACGGATATGAATTGCACGGACATTGAGATAAAAACTCATTCTTTGATGAATCGATACCCATTATTACTATTTCTTTGTAGCCCCCCCTCTTATCTTTACGTTTCTTTGCCAGTCAATGTGAAAACCGATACTCCAACGATGAGCCGCATCAGACTTATTGATGCCAATTCATTCCCGAGACGCCCTACTTATAAAAGAAAATAAAAAAGCAATACAGAAAGCAGCCAGTGTTCCCCTGACGAAAACATACTGCAAGGCCTATGATACAAGTCCGGTTTTTTTTCAAACAGCACACAGCTCAAAGTACATATCCAGGCAGGTGCATTTCTTCTCCTTCACTAGAACGCAGCGCCACCCATGCCCTCGCCCGCCAGGTTCTTCATGCTCTTCTCGCTCAGGTCGCTGCGCAGCTCCCACGCCGCGGCGTCGCGCTCCAGCCGGCCCCAGACGGCCAGGCTCTTGCGCAGGCGCTCCTGCTTGCCGCGCAGCTCCTCGCGCAGCTTCTCCTCCTCGTCGCGCAGCTTGCGGTAGTGCGGCTCCACGTCGCGGGAGACGCCCAGCACCATCGGCAGCATGCTCGGGTCCAGCTTCCCGCCGGGGACGAGCGGCGGCATCGTGGCGAGGAGGCTCTGCGCGAGCGTCTGGCGCGGGCCGCCGCCGCCGCCGCCGCCGCCACCGTGCTGTTGCTGCTGCTGCTGCTGCTGGGCGGCAGGCCCGGTTGGCGGGTTGAACGGTCTGCCCTGCGTCGGTGTCAGCGTGCCACCGCCGCTGCCACCGCCCATGCCACCCTGGCCGCTGATGGACTGGCTGCGAGGGCCGGTTGGGATGCCTGAGGGTGCGGTAGGTGTAGAAGGGCTCAGCGTGGGACCTGCCCGCGACGAAGCTTGCGACCAGCCGCCGCGACCACCTCGGGATCCATAGCTACCGCGTCCAGAGGGGACGTAGCCACGGGGGCCAGAGGGCGGGTTCGTCGGGCTCGCGGTGTCGGGCATGCCGCTGGATCGTGATGACGGCGAGTCGAGCTGGGATTGAGATCGCGCTGGGCCATTCGGCATGATGCGCAGCGCAGCAGGGCCACGGGGTGGTGACTTGATGCCCACGGGGCCGTCTCTGCCGGGTCCGTTGTCGTTGCCGTAGCGCGGGGACTGGTCGCGTGAGCTGTACGGGGATCTGATTCTAGGTAGTGGCGAGGCCCTCTCTGACGCGGGCTGCGAGGGAATAGCGGACGAGAGGCCAGAGTCTCTCGGGGGCGATGGTCGTCGATAGGATTGGTATCGGTCGTCTCGACGGCCGGGAGATCTGGAGCGTGGTCTGTATCCTGAGGGAGTCGTCTTGCCCGAAGATCGGTCCATTCTGCCAAAAGGGGATCGCGATCGTCTTCTATTTCCAAACAGTCAGCATCAAATTCCAAAAGCGTGGTCCGCTCTCTTCGCTTACCTGTCGTCTCTGCGATCAAAGTCCCGGTCTCTGTTATCGCGAGCCCTGCCCCTGTCACGATCCCAGTCTCTGTCCCTATCCATATCTCTGGGTCGGTCTCGGCCCCAGTCTCGTCTCGGCGACCTCGGCGGCCTGTCTCTATCGAATCGCATATCTCGAATTGGCGACCCTCTCCTCATGGGGCTCCTCTGCGGCAGCGGCGAGCGTCGTCCCGGGGGTGGCGACCTATGCACAGGCGACCTCCGCATCGGCGAGCGCTGCGGCAGCGGTGACCGCGGCGCCAGCGCCGGAGGCGGCGACCTCGTTCTGTCCCGTCGCCTGGGCGTGTCCGCGCCGCGTTCCCTCGAGCGCTGCTCGCGCCTGAAGCCGATACTCCGCGACCGGCGGCGCGGCACGTACCGCCCCGGCACATAGCTATCGGAGCCGCCAGGGCCGCTTCCTGCGCCACTACCACCTGAGCCACCGGGACCTGGGCTGCGCGTGCGAGGGGGCGGGCTGCGGGCGCGCGGGCTTCGAGGAGGGCCTCGCTCGCGGGACCGCGCCGCAGGGCTCCTGGCCCGTCGCGGGGATCTGTCGCGCGGCGTGGGGCGCCACGATTCGCCTGCGCCGTATCTAACGACTTCGCCATCGTCAAATCTGTTCGTAGTCCGCCATGGTCAGCTCTTGTTGTCGCCGGTTGGAGGGTGCACGCCGCTGATGTTCTGTCTCTTGCGATTTCAAGGTTCGACGGGCAGGGGCACTGCCACGCGACAGCACCCGGAGCAGGGCAGAAAATGCAACGGAGGTAGTCAGGGGCTGCTCACCTTCGACCGCGATCTCTCTCTCGGTCCATTTTGACGTTGTGTGGGGGTTTGCGTGAACGATTAAATGTGATGCATGGGAGAACCTGGCGTCGTTGGGGGAAAATTGCATACATCAACCTACTGTGATGAGCGCACGGCCATACAGTGCGGAAATGGGCGCTCCACGGTGTCTCCACACAGTACACTACAGCGATCACCAAGGTTAACTTAGAACGCTCAAGAGAATAAACTTGTATATATAGCCAATTCACTCATGAGATGATTATTGCATCCCAGAACCAAAACCTGTAATCTAACGAAAAAATCAAACAAATCAAATAACAACAGGAAAAAGCAACATAAATGAACCACTCCGAAACGAAACCAGTCCAGCCCATAAATGAAAGAAAACAGAACAGAAAATCCAGAGCACTCCGCGCTTTACTACGTCGACTTTTCTTCCTCAGTCGTCTCCCCACGGGTATCAGAAACACGCTCCAGGACCCACTCCTGCGTCTCCTCGGCGTGGGTGCGCATCATCCGGTTCAGGCCGACCATCTGGCTGCGCACCACCGTGCCGAAGCGGCGCTTCTGCACCTTGCGCGTCAGGTCGTAGTCGGACCAGCAGGCGTGGTCGCCGGCGACGTACACGCGCGAGTTGTCCTTGTACCAGGACGAGAGCTCCGTGTCGATGTCAGACTTGATGGGTCGCAAGTTGCCGGTGACAAAGTTGACGATGCCCGATATCCTGGCTTTGCAGTCTGTCGAGACGGTTAGTTACAGATACTTTCTTAACGTAGATGAACGTAGATCGTAATACTTACCGCGGTTTATAAGAAGCATCTTGACGCCAAGGTAAGCGTTGCCCACACCCATTAAAAAGATTTCCTCTGCGTCGCTGAGTTGCAAGAAATTATCCCATAGGTAGCACATAAGCGACTGCATCTGCTCCTGAATTGCTCGCTCCTTAAAACCCGGGATGAATGCTTCCATGTCTTCATCTTGTGAGACATACGCCGGGACATTGATATCCATGACGCCAAACTTCTGGCCGACAGCCCAATCAATATACTGCGTGACTCCATCCACTACCCACGAGTTGTGGCTGTCCAGGGACCCATCAATCACATCAGGCTGGGCCAGCAACTTGGGCGGGTCGTGGATAATGACCAGCATGCGTCTTGCATCTTGCAGGTTCGGCGTCACGAGGACCTGGTTCTCAAACGACTTTGAGATTTGGTCGCGCTGCACGTAAAGCGGCACCATATTGTGCTTGGCCTGTAGGGAAGCCTGCTGCGCGCTGCGAACAACATCGTGGAGCCGGTCGCCGTTCAGCGCCCGAACTTCCGGGACGTTGGCGATGCCGGGGCGCATGCATTCCCAGTAAGGCGCCTGGTGAGCCTGGACCTTGGCCAGCGTCCTCGCAGCCTCCCTGTTGATGCCGGGGACCTTCATGCGAGGCGGCGGCTCGCCCATCAGCGTGCGGGCGACAGCCACCGCAGAGTTGGAGATGGCCTGCAAATTATATCCGCCCTCGAGACAGACGGCGACCTTGCCATCCGCCAGGGACATGAGCATGTGCGTCATGTGGGCGTAGCACGGGGGCGTGACGAAGCAGCCACCGAGCTCGTCGCCGTCAGCGGCATCAAACCCGGCAGAGATGACGACCAGATCAGGGTCGAATTCTTTGGCAATAGGCATCACGATCTTCTCGAACGCAGCCATATACTCGCCGTCGCCCATGCCTTGGTCGTGCCAGCCAATGTTGATGTTCTTTCCGAGGCCCGGTCCGACACCGCAGTTTTCGATGCCACCGTCAGGGACGTCTGGATCCGGCGACTTTCCGGGATAGAACTGGCCGTTTTGATATACATGAATGGAAATATAGAGGACGTTGGGGTCGTCGTAGAAAATATTTTGGACGCCGTTGCCGTGATGGACGTCCCAATCCAAGATCAGGACTTTGCGGCAGGTCTCTGGGTAGTCTTGCTGGCAGACACGCACCGCAACGGGCACGTTGTTGAAAAAGCAGAAGCCCATGGCCATGTCGTACTCCGCGTGATGCCCAGGCGGACGGATGACGGCAAACGCGTTCTTGACCTGGCCCTCGACGACGTTCTTGCAGGTGTCGATGGCCCCGCCCGCAGAGAGCATCGCGGCCGGGTACGACATGCTGCCAACGTAGAGCGACTCGCGGCCCTGGTCGTACTTCTTGGTGAGTGCGCGTAGTTCCGCCGAGCTCATCTTCTCGATGCTCTCGACGAAGTTGAGGTGCTCCGCGGAGTGGGCGAGACAGATCTCGTCCCTGCGTGCGGGCCGCGCGGGTATCCGCCACATGAAGCGCGTGGGCGACTCCTTGATGATGCGCGGCAGCTCCGACTGCGGGCCCGTGTAGACGAGCCCCATTTTCTTGAAGGCCTTGAAGATCTCGTGGATGCGGCGCGGGTCCTCGGGGTGGTGGGTGTTGGGGCTGAAGTCGGCGTTCATGTGCAGCTTCATGCGGTCGTCGTAGCAGCACCCCGTGGGGAGCAGGCCACGGCGGCGGAGCTGCTCGAGGGCGACGGACTGCTCGTCGGGCTCGCTTTCCGATTCATAGTCGGCAGAGACGGAGCGCGGCGTGTTGTCGTCGTCGTCGGCGCGGGTGCTGGCGGAGCCGTTCACCGGCCCGGCCTCGCCCATGGGATGGTCGTCCACGTCCATCTTGAGACCTGCGTCATCCATGGCCAGTGAATAA
This sequence comes from Lecanicillium sp. G3, assembly GCA_037575805.1. Lineage (NCBI taxonomy): Eukaryota > Fungi > Ascomycota > Sordariomycetes > Hypocreales > Cordycipitaceae > Lecanicillium > Lecanicillium sp. G3. The sequence continues at coordinate 414,937 of JAZHPD010000012.1, read as the reverse complement.
GTCTTGCGGGTGTCTGAATGAAGGAGGGTGAGAGGCGCGAATCCGGCACACGGATGAAGTCTCAGTGCACTACCTCAGTAGCAGACTCATCCAAGCCGGCAAAGCGCCTCGTAGACCTGCGGTTCAGACTTATTAGTTACTAGCCTGCCACAAAGTAAACATTTTGAGTATATAAAAGATAATAAAATATGCCGTCAACTGGGTTGCGTCGAGCAGCGATGCCAGTGGCCTTTGGTCGTTCGCGAAACAAAGTTTGCCGGGGCTGGCATTCGCAGTGAGGCGCCCGACCAGCAGTGCATCGCTAGGTCGTGCAAGCGCCAGCGGGAAGCCCCAAAGCAAAATGACCATATCGCATTACACATAAGGATGCGGCAGCGACGTGGCGGCCGCCCGCTCGCGGTCGATGCACGGGGTGCGGAAGGGTACGTCAGGCTGCATGTGTATCATACCTGTGTGAGAGGGTGAAGGGCGCGCCTAGGGACGCAGCCGCACGCGACCAATTGGTGCGGCGAATAATGGACGAAGGAAATCGCAGGAGGCAGCTCTGCCGAGGCTTTTGAGCAGCGAAGAACGAAACTCTGGCAGGCCGCTGTGGTTCGCGGCGCAAACGCTCAGGGTGCAGCGTAACACGAGGGATGTGGTGCAGCTGGCAGGGCGGGCGGCTCTGGCTGGTCTGAGAGGCGCTCAGGCTGGTGCTGAGACTGGCGCGCCTCTGGTGGTGGGGGCAGCGCGGCCTGTCTGTCACTCAACAATAACTGGCTAGGGGTGGGATCAAATTGGCAATTATGAGAGACATCATAAGGAAATGAGAAGAGTAAAGAATGATTTCTATTCTAACATATATGAAAGACCGAGCATTTCATCGTGTCCGCTCTGCGTTATGCCAGCTGCCAGCCGGCTCAATGTCTTGTCAGATCCCTCTCACAAAGTCGTCACCATGACTCGCTTCGCCCTCCAGCCAAGAAATCACTTTTAATCGCTGGCATTCATATTTTCTTTTTCGTATCACGAGATCCATATGTATTCTGTTGAAACCATACGCTGTGTATCCTATCATCAAAGCTAGACAGTACTCGACTTCGCTATGCATAGCAAGAAGGACAGAACCAAATCACCATGCAGTCAATCTATGCTCGCAATACGGTAGTGTGTCCGACAGGCTCCAAAAACCGCGCCTGCATCTCTTCCTCCAACGACTCGCCGGCATTACCGCGGGGCGAGAATTGTGACAGCTGGCGCCTCGCGGATACACCCGGCGGGAGATTACCGTCTGCACACCCGTCTTGTCCGTATGCGGCTCTCCGTTCATCACTCCCGTCTCCGAAATCCACTATGCCGCCAACATCGTCGTCGGGGACAATCTCGAGCGTGGTTGGAATTTGGCGTTCATGAGTTACACATGAAATCACGCAGTGGAGAGATTCCTGGTCAAACGTGAATGTTGGACGCTCCAAACGAATATCGGCGATGAGGCGCTTGGAAGAGTAGCTGTAGATGTTTTCAAAGTAGAACAGAAGCTCTTCGGGATTCAGCTTGGCGTACGTATTGACAATGCGCGCCCAGGTGCCACTACTGTCCCACCTACCCATCAGAGAGGTTCTCCTGGAGTAATGGCTCAATAGCGGCGGAGGATCGTTCGACTGTTGTCTTGTTAGTAAGTTGTAGTTTAAGTTCAAGTACATGTAGCATACCATATCATACGCTGGGAGCAGACGAGGACAGATGTAGTGAAGAATGACATCCTTCATCGTCTCATGTAAATCCAACAACTCCATCAGCTCTGCAGTAGAATGACGACGCATCTGGCTCAGCCTGATATCCATAGCATATGGCATAGGCGTTCCAACTTGGGGCCGCGGAAATTCGCCGTGGAAATACAAGCCATACAGCCACCAACGATAGAATGCACGTCGAAACCTTGTGAGCTCCAGCTCATTGAGCCATCTGCAGTCTTCTGGGCACTGAATCCATCTCATCTGCGGAAATAATTCTTCCCACTTGCGTGTTGTTTGACACATGCGCAGGATGGGCTCAAAATCATCTTCAGTCAGAACCCTGACTCCGCTGTTTGCAATGCCTGCAGCTCTCCGGACGGTTGAAGTAACTCGTCCGCCCGCATCTGAGGAGTGGCCAGCGGTTTTGTTCAAATGATCAGATTGCGAACGGACGATAAAGCCAGCATCACCTGGGAAGCGCTTGAATACGACAGTCCGCGGCTGGTATATTGTTCGGCCAACAATATCCTCCTCTGTCGCCGTATAGATTTGAAGGAGCTCGTCGAACGGGCTGAATTCCTTTGACAGCGTGTGTAGGAGAATCATGACTTTGTTTCTAACGAAAACATCATTGAGGCTCTTGCAGGTGGCAGCGAAGCTGAAGATTGAGGCCAGATCCAAGTGCGACGTAATGTCCAACAAGATCTCGACGGGACAGCCGACAAGATTCACCGCTGGTTTCACGTCTGATCCCATTGTTGCTTTGAGTGAGATTTGATGGGCAATGCGCGATGCAAAAGAGTTGTAACCGGATGTGATTACGGCCGTCTATATACGGGAACACGGTATCCGCGTACAAGACAGGTATAGTCTGATTCTCATTGTCAGTTAAATATTTCCACGTAAAACCATCAGAAAACACTTACCAGGCAACCTGGGTTCTAGAGCGCGGATGTAGCTCTATATAGCGAGGCTGAACTATGAGTCAACGGTCGGCGAAGGGAGCGATATGGCACCTCTATCAGCCGTGTCCAAAAGAGAGCTTTGGACAATTGGTGGTAAAAGCAGAACAAAAAAAATGCGCTGCCGATATAAATTTTATAAAGACAAAAACTTTCCTCAGGAGTCGAAAAGAATATACAACTCCCAGTGCTCCCCGTCTTTCAATTGTGTGAACTATTGAAAGGCAGGAAACGGTAGGTAGCGTTGAGGTTTACAGTCTGGACACCCCGGCGTTGGGGCTAGAATCGGGACTGGAGAGTGAGGGCGCCATTGCGCTGGTGAGGAGTGAGGATGATGCGTGAATTGGCATCTCTGCCGGCGGCGGCGGAAGGAGACGCATGGCGAGATGAAAGTGCTGCTGCTGCTGCTCTGGACGGTGCAGTCGGGGGGAAACGTGGGATGCGGGAGGTAAAGAGACACAGGTGCTCCTGGGCTGGCTGCAGGCAGATAGGAGTCGACTATACCTAAGCACAAGGGGCGGTTGTTGCGGCACCCACGCGTCGCATGAACAACTACCGGCTTTTTGCCGGCGCAAACACAGCGCTCGCATCACCAATTACGAGACAGCGATTAGCATTTGATAACTCGATCCAAGAAAAAAACAAAAACAAAATGGTACAAGAACAAAAATCATTTTCGTTTTGCACATGCGTAAAACTAGCTATTCCATAAATACATTTTCTCTTTTTTCTTCGGTCAAAGCATTGAAAAAACGCCAACGCCGCAAAATGAAAAATACAGGTGCTTATGCAAACAACTTTCTCTTGTCCAGCTCGTCGCCGGGTATTTGCTGCTTCCCCCCGCTCGTGCGCAGGCCCAGCTCGGCTTTCCTCGACAGCCTGCCGGCCGTCTGCTCGGCCCTGCCGTTGTGACGGGTGGCCTTGGCCCGGCGCAGGTCGGCGCGGACCTGGTTGGGCGAGACGAACTGCTTGTTCTCGTAGATAATGGGGCCACCGAACGAGCCCTCTTGTATGACGATCGGGGTCAGGACGAAGCGGGGGCCGATCTCGACAAGGTTGATCTCGAGGTTGCTGGCGCCAGCCTGGGGCTTCTTGCTCTTCTTGGCGGCCTTGTCGTCGCCGCCCTCCTTGTCGAGGAAGGAGCCCTCGCTCTCGCTGATCTGGTAGTTGCGGATCCAGATCTTGCCGTCGACGACGCTGAAGCCCATGACATGGTCGATGAAGGGCTTGGACTTGCGCGCGCCCTCGGGGACGCCGAATGTGTGAAAGAAAAGCTCCTTGATAACTTGCAGATGTGGCTCTTTGTCGAATGCGGCATCGAAGGAGAGGAGTGGACGGGAGCCCTTGAGGCAGTTGCCGGTAAAGTGCAGCTCTTCCATGGTGTGCACTGCGCGGCGCACATTAGCCAGTTGCCCAGCCCAAGAGTACGAAAGATTTACTCACAGTTTTGAAGGTGGAATTTGACAGTAGGTCCATTGGGGACCTTGCTGAGCCAGACGTACAGATCTTGGCCCTTGCGGGCCTCGAAGAACAGGACGTTGTTGCAGTTGTAGAGCTCGGCCAACTCGTTGAGCTCGTTCAGGCGGGACTTGGAGTCGAACTTGGCATCCTTTCGGCCGTGAGGGAGCATGGAAGCAATATCGTTTAGCAGGTGGCGGTGTCTGTCGTAATTGCACGGGTTAGCATCGCATGCGATTGGCGGCGGGCACGGCAGAAAATTACCTGTATGTGACACCACGAGACGACAGGATCAGGACTCGCTGCTTATTTTTTCTGGCTCCGGTGGACGGGGCATCTTCCCTCTGCGGGTTGCTCTTGGCGAGCGACTTGTAGACGGCAGCCATTGTGTGTCTTGTATTGCGGCGCAAAAGTTATTCCTCGATTTGTACGGTCTCGAGAGCAAGAGACTGCGACGAGAGAATGGTTGCAGGCAAGCCTCCAAAAAATTTGGGCGGAGCAAAACTTTCTCCGGGCGATAAGAGTTTCTTATCGGGTCTGCGGGACTGTCAGCGGCCTTGCCAGCGGCCTTGCCAGCCCAAAGTCTACAGTACGTGAGATTTGGTGGTCCACATTTAGCCAGCACTAGTACAGGGTACATGTGAACCCCTCCATGGTCGCACATGTCTGGCTTCGCCTGGAGCGGTCTGTGGGCATGGGATCGAGAAGCGAGATGGAAACGACGGCCACGGTTTACTGTGTATAATAATTTTGGATTCTGCGCGTCAAGTTCATTTCTCCAACCGGGACAAATTTAGCATTAGTGGTTTCATTTTAGCTACGTAAGGCGTAGTAGCAATCGTCAAACGCGTCAAAACTTGGACAACCATCATGAGAAAAAAAACAAAAGGAAAGCCAAAGTGACTGCGCCATCTACTTTCAAAGCCGTAATCATCGGGACCTCATCTCCCTAGCAGTGCGCCAAGAGTTCCGTACACGCCGTATATCGTGGGCGCACCACGTTGAATCTTTTGGTATCTGGGACAAGATATTGAGCGGTGCATTAAATTTAGCAGCACTTGCCGCCCTTTGAGGCGTCGTCGTCGGCAGGCTTGCTGAGAGAGATGTTGGTTCCGGCGCCAATCGTGGCCTGGGCACCGTCGCCGCCGTCGAGGGCCTTGCTGGAAACGATGCGGTAGATCTCTAAAAATAGAGCGTTAGTTTGCGCAACGCAACAGCTTGGTTTGGGAATGTGCGTACCGGTCAGAATGTTTTGGAAAGCAAGCTCGACGTTGCTGGCATCGAGGGCAGAAGTCTCAATGAAGGAGAGATGGTTTTCGCCTGCAAAATGGTCAGTTGGTCCGTCGGGAGGCAGAGGAAGCGCGGGGCCGCTGGGGGATGGACATACTAGCAAACGCCTTGGCTTCTTCCGTGGGAACGGCTCTCAGGTGTCGCAAATCGCTCTTGTTTCCGACAAGCATGATGACAATGTTGGCGTCGGCGTGATCGCGGAGCTCCTTGAGCCATCTCGTGACGTTCTCATAGGTCTGGTGCTTGGAGATGTCGTAGACGAGGAGGGCACCGACAGCGCCGCGGTAGTAGGCAGAGGTGATGGCGCGGTATCGTTCCTGACCAGCAGTATCCCAAATCTGCGCCTTGATGGTTTTGGAGTCGACCTGAATGGAGCGCGTGGCGAACTCGACACCGATGGTGGACTTGGAGTCGAGGTTGAACTCGTTGCGGGTGAATCGGCTGAGAAGGTTGGATTTACCGACGCCGGAGTCTCCGATCAAGACGACTGGAGTGGGAGAGGTTAGTCTGGTTGCGCCGTGGCAGATGGAATGGCGGCCGGTAGCTGCGGAAGAGAATCAGGGGAGCGAGAGGTGGTGATGTGTACCTTTGAAGAGGAACTAGTGGGGCGACGGAAGTCAGTATCAGATATCAGAGAAAAGGGAGCGGGGGATGAAGCGCGCGGGGGGAGAAGAGGGCCGATCACGTACATCATATTCGTCGTTGGCCATGGTTGCGGTACTGTTTCCAGGAGGTGCTATCGTATGCAGGCGGTTGCGGTGACGTTGGTGGTGCAGTGTGGATGTGGAGGAGAGAAGTCGCGGCTTTACAGGCAGTCCAGTAGGAGGTCTGGTGCGAGATGGGGCAGCCGACGGGTTGCTGTGGGCGGGCGTCGGGCGGGCGAGAGAGCTGCGGTGCTGGCTGGTGGCGGCGCGGGTGGCACTGGTGGCACTGGTGGCACAGCAGTTGATTTGCGGTGGACGCGGACAGTTGTGGTGGTGAGAGAAGGGGGGAAGAGGGAGCGAGGAGGGGCACAAGACAGAGTGTCAGAGGCTAACCGGTCCCTGGCCGGCACCCCTCTGCTAGTTACCTCTAACTACGCTTCTTTTTTAGTTGCTGGTATCTGGAAATCGCCGTGGCACTAGCAGAGCTCTGTCTCGCCCCCCTCAGCTAACAAAACCGGTATTCCCAACTGGCACCTAACTAAGCAGGCAGCGCACAGGCAACGAGGGGAGAGCAGGGAAAATAAGGGGCGTCCTAGCTCGCCAGGGGCTGGCTGGGCTGGCAGCGGCAGGCAGCAAAAAACCAGGTTTACACAGGTGACTGACCCCACTAATACGCTACAAGCTCATGCAAGGGCCTACAAGTATGAGATGTCAGAATAGCGCTTCAATTAGGTAGGGTACGTCTTTGTGAAACTGCGCTCTGCGCCGACATGCCTAGCTGCAGCAGGTTGGCTTTTGACAGACTAGTACACTTTGGTGTTTGTTTTGTTTGTTTTGTTTGTTTTGTTCTTTTTTTTTTAAAAAAAAAAATAAGGAACGAAATCAGGAGAAATTCCTTGCATCTGGTAAAGTGGTGGCCTGGATTTATCTGGTTGCCTAGAAATATATCGCTGGGGAGTGTTCCTTGGTAGTAGTTATTATGCTACTACCATTGTTGCCTAACAACAGCAAGCAATACGTTGCCATATCAATACATATTTGACTGCGCCACCGTAAACAGACGAGTTAAACATTACATAACCTCCTGTCCTACTACAGATATCTCGCCAGCGCTAATGGCAAGCTCCGCCGTTTAGCCATGTCCTCTACTCACTAATTAGGTAGTTACACGATGGTTACTCTAAACTCAAGCGCGGAGCACTCCTCGTCGCCCTACTACTCAGTACTAGTGCGCCTGGGAAGCGCCAAGATCACGGCTCGGCACAACAGGCGCAAACAACATAGCTTCTCCAGAGGCAGATGTTTGCTCGGCAAGGGCTCACTAGCTATGCCAATGCTTTGTAGCTATCAAAAGGATAGGTTCTTCTAGAAAACATGGCGCCAGCATCCTGGTGCCAATCCCACGACTTGTCAGCCCCCAAAGCGGGTGCTTGTTAGTCGGCCTGCGCGCACACCAGCACCAAGCCTCGCGAGCTGCAGCCGCCAGCTGCACGCAGCTGTTTGGCATCACACGCACACACGAGCGCGCGCGCACACAACTCAAAAAAATATAACCAGAGTGGCCAGCTATCCCGCGTTCTTTTGCTTCTCTGCATATCAACAATCTCTGGTCCTTTACCTCGTGACGGCTCGCCATCCTGTACTCCATATCGGGGGTTCACTATCAACAGAATCCTCCACCCCAACTGCAAACGCCCGCAGTTTCGTGTAGCAGCCACCAGCACGTCAGCGTGAACGTCACATCCTCGAGTCACGGATCAAGAAGCAAGCCGCCATCGCCAATACAAATAGCGGCAGCCTCCCCCCGGTCATGCCTATTGTTGCTGCTTTTCGCCCGTCACGCTAGCCGAATCCAAGCATCCTTTCCACAACGGGCCAGGGCAACGCCTTGCCGACACCATGGATGATGACGATACAATTTCAGTCACCTCGACCGTCGAGAACAACAGTGACCCCGAGTACGAATGGCCAGCTAAACAGATTCTGGCCGAGGGCCTGGTTGAGGGTGAAATCAGATATCTGGTCGAATGGGAAGACTTTGAGCTGTACACTGCGACCTGGGAGCCCAGGCATCACATTAGCGATGCACTCATGTCTGCATGGGTTCGTATCAAAGAAATGCAACAGACAGGCACCGCCTCGAGATTCCTCATCGATGAGTGGCGCCAATCAAGGATACAATATTTGCGAGAAAAATACGCCCGCCATGATGCTCGAAACCACAAGCGACGGCGACTTGGGCTCAGGCCAACCGTCTTTGACAGAGGTTTGGATGACTTAATCGCAGAGATCAACGCCACGCCTACGGATAAGCCAAAGGAGACCAGAGAGGCGCAGCCACGGAATCCCTCCCATAGCCCTGTTTCCGTGGACAGCTTGTTCACGGACACTGCGGACTCTGAACAAGATGGGCATAATGGACTTTATTTTGATTGTGAGGAACCGGTCCAAGAACGGGATGCTGCGCCGGCTAAGCTTCCACAAAACGACGTGAATATGGAACACACAGCTCAGCTACCGGAGTTGCGTGAAGGCTTTGCGGATACTGCTACAGAGCCCACCAAGAGCAAAACGCCAGCTCAGGTTGTGGAAGGGGTACCAGAAAAGCCGTCAGAGAAGGTAATTGTGGTGAAAATGTCAGACCTACACCAGAACCGAGGTGGCGATGCTATGGATATCGACGACCCGATTACCGACACGTTCCCAATCGCCTCGTCCATCCCAAAGTCGCCAAAGACGCTCGCAAAATCCCACACGGTCCTCAACACACAGCCCAAACAGAACAACAAAGGCAAAGCAGCCATGGATCCCGAGAAAAACAATAAAGCTAAAGCTGTGAGCCCAAGCAAAGCGAATGGCGCGGCCAACTCGACCAGTTTGGGCAAAGCTACCAATGAAGTGACCGCCGCCAGCAAAACGCCCCCAGGAAAAGCTACATTTGTACGTAAACCCATTACAGACAAAGCAGCTACGGGTAGAGCGACAAGTATAGCCAAAGTGACAAGTGCGGACAAAGCATCCGCGGACAATGCTGCCTACCCAAATAAATTGGTCGAAGGCAAGGCGACTAGTGTGAGCAAAGAAACCGATGCGGATGCCTCAACCAGCCCACGCAAAGGGATGACTTTGGAGAAAACTGTCAGCTCAAGCAAAGCTCTCGGTGCAGAGGAGGTCGCCAGTGCAAAAGCAGCAGTCAGGACAGACAAAACAATCGAGACGGACAAGACGAATAGCTCAGTCAAAGTGCCCAGCCCCAGAACAGCCTCTAGCTCCGATAAAGCGGCCAGCTCAATCGAAGCAGCCAGTTCAAAGAAAACTGATGACAAGGGTACATACTCGAACAACCCGAAGAGCGTTGTAGCCCTTGGCGCTCCGTCAGATGCCGCGAATAGGCTGGAGCCGAGCTCGAACGCGCACGCCAACAAGGAGGCCAGTCCGCAGTCTGCAACGAAGCCGGACGCCCGGCCCACTACGCAAATCAATACTGAGGTCAATAGCCAACTGACACAGTCCTCGAAAAGCAAGAAAAAACGAGTTTCGTTCATGTTCGAAAATGCAACCGCCGCCACGGAACCATCCAACGTCGACACTGAGGGTAGTCTCTTTGTCGAAGATGACAGTTCACTACGTACGCCACTGAAACCGAGACAAAGATCTCTCAGAGAAGCAGTTGAAGCTAGCCAAGGATTAAAACAGAGCCAGAAGCCAGGTACAGACGATGAGACAGCACCCAAAACCTGTGTCGTTGGTCCTTTGGCGTTCGCTTGCTCCTTTCAAGCGTCTCTCAAACCGAATTCTGCAACGGACTGGTATGATGATTTCTGCAGCCTGGAAAAACTCGATTTTACCCATATCTGCGCCGCGAATGACTTCATTCTGCAGCTCCATGCAAATGAGCTGGCCTCTGGTTTTTGGGTTTTTGGCACGGCACGTTTTCACACGCAGCTTGATAAGTCGGAGATGCTGCTCGACTATCTTAAATCTTCGTCCCTCGGACTCTTATGTCATAGTGGAGATGTGTGTGCTGTGCTATATCCTGTCGATTCCTCGGACTGGCGTCAAGCACCACTTCCTACTGACCTGCCGAAGACGGGCGATCTCTTCCGCTATGTTGCATTTACACCCAGCCAGCATTTTCACGCAGACGCGTTGTCCGAAGATTTTGTACAGGCTTACCCACCTGGGCTTGAAATATTTGACAATGATCTGTACGATAGAATGCTACCAGTGAGAAACGCTGCTGATCGACATGATACCAATAGGTCGGACAGTTTCTTTCTCATATTTCCACCGTCTGCGAAACCAGAGGAAGATCTGCTCTGCAGGTGGCTAAGGTCATGTAGCATAACTTGTGAGATCAGATCAAACTCCGTGCCAGGGCATTGGGCCAAATTCGTCCAAGGATCTCGAGGAATTGTAGTCTTACATCAAGATTGCCTCAGCATTTTGCATCGTCTGCCCCGTTTTTGCAAGGTCCTCCAAGGCAAGGATGAAGATTACACGTTTTGGGTTTTTCGACTACCTTTGTGCCTCCCCATTTCTCAATCACATCTGAGGGACGAGGACCTGGAGGTCGGCATTGCGCTTGATTTTGCATTTCCGCCGGGGATTATGGTCATAGCGACACCAAGCTTTTACATCTCGCAACCTCTGCAGGCATACAATTTGTTGAAGTGGATTTTGCAGAACTACTGGGACAAAGGCCAGTGTTATCGATCCGGTCGCCTCATCGTCTGGCATGGTATTGAAGATTGGCTCCTTTCTTTGCTAGAAGAAAAATCCGGTGCTCCTCTCAACGTCCGCGAGTCCGTCCAAGTCCTTGCGGCCCGGGAAAAGACACTCTTCACGATGCAGAAGCTGATACACGAGGTGAAGGACGCATATGTCAGTCCCATTGTATTCGCCCCTAGCGGAATTGATGGTAATGACGAACAGAGTCTTGTCAATTGGTTTGGGTGGTGGACTGTATCGCAAATCGACCAATTTCGGAAGTTTACAGTGGTTGGCTCGGACAATGAGAACAAAGGACGTTTGTCAAGACACATTAAGAGATCGGGCCTACGCAACCTATTTTCTGACACGGATCGCCTTCTCGAGACGAGGACAGCAGCAATCCCGGCTAGTCTGGAACTGGTTCCAAGCGATGCACCCGAGGCCTTGTGCGGTTATCTACGTGATGTTAAAAACCAAACCCACATAGGCGATGGCAATCCCTTGGTTGTCTGCCCCTGGCCAGTACAGGAACACGACTCCAAGTTTTCCAAATCGTTCCGCCATTGGGTCAAATACTTCGTTGACTTGTATATACAGCCATCCAAAAGCTCTCGTCAAACTTCAGCCTGTAGAGATACGCATATTGGCCTCTTTTATACACAAAACGATGGCACTGGAACCGGATCGCACCGCAGCCCGTGGGTGGCCATGGTTCGACCGACAGACCTGCGCATAAAACCATGGAAGTCGGTCGAGCTGTTGATCTGGGACTACCGGCTCCGCGACCGGGCGCGCGATTCGGCAGAACTCTCCATGGCAGATCTGACGTTCGCGCAGCGGGAACTCATTGATGAGGTAACTAGGCAGTACAGCAGGATCAAATTCCCGCTGAGCAAGGTGTGGGCGGGCGGCTTCAAGGCATCGATGCGCCTGGCACATCCGCTGGATATCACGCTCGACTGGTTATCAGCGGCCGTGGTCAATGTCTGGAGCTGGATGCCGATATACCACAACGACTTGCTGAACCGCGGATTCAGCCTCGTCACCGACCACGAGGATGCGACTCCGAGCGGCGCTCGTGTGCCGACGCGGGATGTGCCCATGTCCGATGCCGTGGAAGCGCAAAATGAAGAGGATATTCATGAGAAGCTTGAGAAGCTCGAGAAGGCGCGCATCGTGTTTTCGCCGCCCAAAGACGGCACGGGGAGGGGAAAGCCTCTTCCGAACATGCTGTACAGCTGGGCCACGGCGTCGAGGCCCGTGAAGGGGGACGAGTATTGCTTTGTCCCGACGATGGACTGGTACAGCGAGCAGCAGGAGGCTGGCAGAGGGTTTGAGCACGTGTGGGTGGTGTCGTGGAAGCGATTTTTCGAGCATTACAAGATTGATGACCCGGAGAAGTAGTCGGGGTGGTAGGATTGGACGGAAGGGATTTATGATAGATATTTGCTCGTTCTTCTATAAAAAAAATTTCGTGCTGTATAATGTTTTTGTAGATTACATTACACAATTGATTTGGCAAATTTTGGTATCACGTTCATTGTCTTGTCCATTTGTATTTTATTATACATGAAAATTCCTCCCGCTGCAATGCTCTGTTTTATAAAGAAACCCAGCAAAAAAAAAACAAAAACCAGTTGATATCATTACATAGCACCATCTGCCGCAGCCTCCGATTACCTCGTCGATGCGGGGAAGCTCCTCGTGCTCAGCAGCACGCCCTTGATCCGGCGGATGTTGTCGCGCGCCTTGCGCACCTCGTCGTCGGGTTCGTTGCGCGAGCCCGACACGAGGCCGTAGCCACCCGGCGCGGTGTAGTCCATCTGCGGGTAGATCATGCGGTCGAGCTCCTCGCGGAAGTGCTCCGCCTCGTCGCGGATGTCCTCGAAGTCGCCGCTCTGCGAGAGGACGGCGTCGCGCAGGCCCGAGACGTACTTGGCCAGCTTGGTCACGCTCGTCGCGTGCTGCGCGGCGGGGGGCTCCGGCACCGCGGCGGCGGCGGCGGCGGCGGCGGGATCGGTGGACGCGGCGTTGTCGGTGAAGGACGTCTGCGTGCCGACGTCGCGGTGGAACATCTCCGCGGGGTCCTCGTCGTCGTAGCCCTCATCCACCATTGTCGTCGTCGCGGACGTCGTCGGGCTGAGCGGGCCGGCGCCCGCGGCGGAGGAGTCCTTCTTGGCGGGGGGCTGCGGGGGCACGACGGAGACGGTGCGCTCGAGCTGGTGGATGAGCTCGTCGAGTTTGGTGGCCGTGGTGTCGTGCAGCTCCTGGCGCGCGCCGTTGAGGTTCTCGATCATGGGCTCGACGACGAACTTGGACGCGCCGTAGACGAGGGTCGAGAGCCCCGCGAAGCCGTACAGCGTCGTGAGCAAGCCCTGCGTGGTGACGAGCGGGGGCGGGCGCTGCGCCTTGGTGAGGAACTCGGGGTATGTGACGATGGGGGCGCGGTCGGCTGCTGGTTGCGGCTTTCGCGACGCCGCGGCCGCGGGTTTGCTTGCTTTCTTCTCATCCGCGGTATCCTGTTGATTGGAACTGGTTAGCTTGCGGAAAGGGGGCGGCGGGTTGAGTAGATAGTTGTTGTGCGTGGTGAGCTTACGGTGTGGTGGTGTGCCGCCTCGCCGAGCAACTTCTGGACGTGCTCGTCCTCGACGCCCTTGGACTTTAAAAAGGCGGCCTTCTTCTCGCGCGGCTCGTTCTTGACCTTGTCGTCGTCGAGGAAGCGTCGCGCAATCGTGAGCTTGTCGTCCGCCGTCTCGGGGGCTGCGTTGTCGCTGCCGGCGTCGCTGCTGCTGCCGGCGTCGGTGGTCGCCGCCGGTGTCGCCGTCGCCGGCTCGGCCTCTGACGACGCAGCCGAGCTTTCGCTGCTGGATGCGCGCTGCCACGCAGGGATGCCCTCGTCGCTAGAGTCCCCCATTGTGTGTCGTGTATATCTGTGGTTATTGCGCTTTTCCGTTCTGCGAAAGGAAAAAAGCACAATGCTGGTTATAATGGTGGCGGGAAGCAGAAAGTTGAAAGAGTGACGGAATTGTCTTGTGATGGGCGCGGATAATGTTCGGTGGGTCAGGCGCTGGGCTGGGCAAGCTTGCAGCGATGCCTCGGCAAAAGCTACAGTGGGGCTTTTGCTGAGACCTGGGGAAGAGATGGTAGTTAGCCGCAAGCGTAGGTCCTACATACACACATGACACAAAACGGATTTATTGGTTTAATGCAAATTTGTTTGATATTGATTACTAAAGTCCTAAGATGTTTGGTCTGTTCAATATACATATGCAAGAATAAGAATCCATGAGAAAATACAGTCTGGTATAGGGTATAGAACATCATGGCGATGCTGATTTGCCAAATCCGTGGAAATGCCGACTAGTGGTACTAAAGAAGAATGTTTAGGGTCGTCGAGATGCGTGGACGATTGGTGTAAGAGGATCCTCGTAACCGCTGGAAGCCCAGCCGGTGGCGTTGGTCGCCGTCCTTGAAACATGGTCGTTGAGGCAGAGTGCGGTCAAGACTAGCATGCGTACAAAGTCTTCTCCATATGACAACCCAGCACCCAGCACCTCCATCTCGCCAAACGATGTTAGACCCTTCTTCCGCGAAAACGCCGCCAAAGCATGACCTTCTTTCAGATCCGTCTCGGTCGTGCCACCCTCCATGTCCGTGACGTCGACGAGCTTCATCCCGCGGCCCGCGAGGCTCAGCGACGTGCGCACCCACGCAAACGTGCGCGTTTTGCCCGACGGCAGGCACAGCGACCAGAGGGCCGTGGAAGGAGTCGGGCAAGTGAGCTCGTTCCAGCCTTCATCGTCGTCCTCGTTGGGGCCCGACCAGCCGCCGAGCCGGATCTCGAAGGTGGAGGAGCTCATGGGGCGGCGGACGAGACCGCACATGCGCTTCTGGGAGTCGTCGTGGAGGACCATGAAGGGACGGTAAGGGCTGGTTCGGGGCTTGACATCGACGCTGTAGTGGGAGCTGGTGGTGATGCTGTCGGGGGAGATGCGGTATGTGCCTGAGAGAGGGACGCGGGAGAAGCGAAAGACGCTCTTGGATTCTGCCATGGTGGGTGTTGTTGTGTTGCTATGATATGTAAGCTGTAGTATTGACCATGTTGATGATAATACGGTTGAGGTTGAGTATTGAGATCTCAGGGTCTTATATACTTGGATTGGTCATGACGATCGTCAGTGTTGTAGTTGCCCGATGACGACGAGGCGCTAACGGCGATTGCCCGACTCGACACGCATCGACGTGTAATGATTAGGTGCACCTCCGGGGAGAAGTATGCGATTAAGGCTGGTAGTTGCAGGTGATCAAGAGCACAGCCATGCGCTATAGACAAGGCTTGGGGATGACATGACGGTAGAGGCAGAGGCAGCGTGCTGGTAGGGCTGTGCTGTGAGAGGAATACATATAGCCAAGGTTAAATTGAAGAAATTGAAAATTGAGGACTGAACATACGTTTCTTGGGTAGATTATCATTGATATTCGAATGGCATATAATTTAAACGGAATTCTCAAGTCTACGACTTTTGTCATGTAAGAGATAGTCCTGGGTCGTCGTACTGTACTAGGTACTTGTTACACAGTGGCAAATACACCCAAAAGTTTGTACCCGACCGCCTGGCCCCTTCGCCTCCCTGTAGCCTGTTCATCCAATCAAACCACCAGCACAACCCCACAGAAATCGCCCCTCGGCCTGGCTGGCTGGCTCAGACTCTGGCTCGGTTTCCTGGTTGAAATGCAAGCAAAAACCGCTGCCGCTCACCGTTGTTGCATCCCCAAAGTCACCGCCAGGATCGCTGCAGCAAGGCTCAAGCTCAGGCTCACGCAGCAGCCGCAAAGTATATATCCTTTTTTTTTTTTGGTCTCGAGGTAAGCCCTTTAAAGTTTCCTTGCTGTTCTGTACCGCCTCTGCCCTTTGCTTTGGTCCTTTCATCTACGCGTCGCTTCCCGTTGCCCATTGTTCGCGCGCATTGCCAGATTTAAGCTCGCCATCACGTTTGCCATCGACATCAAAAGAGAATAAAGGGAAGCAGCTCTGAAAAAAAAAGTAGCCACTCTGATTTCCCTCTCGTAGCACAGAAATCTCGAGGCTGCAGCTAGTTTGGCGCCGTGGGCCGCTCCTGGGATCGCTCTGCTACCTGCCTTGCCACTACGAGGGTGATTATTACTTGGCTTTTTATTACTTTTTTTTTCTCATTGCCTGACTGAACCTTGCCGGGTCTTGACTACTTGCTGCAACGCCAATCCCAATTCTAGTCAGCTACGAGACAAGGGACCGGACAGCGTGGAAACGTGGCGCGGAGCATCAAATCAGGCACAGGCACAGGCACTGGCACCTCCTCGCCGGGCGCACGCAAAAAACAGGAACCGTCGCCGCCGGCTCAAGTGAAGCGGCGCGGCGCCTTGGAGCGTCAAACACCAGAAAACTGCAACCTTGCACCATCCTTTTCCCGCATCAACCCCTTGGGACCTGGACCTACCATCTCGCAAACACCGCACTGTGGCCGGTTCATCACCGTTCATCCATCACGCCGGCGTCACGCTTTGATTTTAGCTCCAGGATTACTTGATTCATCTCCCCAATACACAGCACCACCATGGCTTCGCGACCCCGGCGCTCGGCGGCCGCCAAGGCTACCGAGAGCATTTCTGTACAGTCGAAATGGGCTGACAACAACGACAGGAGCGGCGACAGCCCCGCTCCATCACGCCGTTCAGGACGCTCCGCTGCGTACCGCGACGTGCCATCATCTCCAGAATCAGGCAGCATGCCTTCCCGTTCGCGCCAGACCACCCGTGGCAGCCGTCGCTCAGAGCAATTTGACGGCGGCGAAATTGTTACGGGAAAACGCAACCGTGGCACCAAGAAAAGCTACGTCGTCGACTCTAGCCCAGATGACGACGAGGACGACATTGAGGACGAGGTCGAGGTTGAGCTCGACGAGGATGACGCCATGGATGAAGACGCCGAAGGTGAGGAGGAGGGCGATGTTGATGCCGACGGCGAAGATTTGGACGCCGACGGAGATGTGGACATGGATGTTGCTCCCCCACGCCGCAGCAAGGTAACTAGCATCAAGGTCTCACGCTCTGCAAAGCCGCGGACTGCTGCCAGAGCTGCGGCATCTCGCATTGTCGCAGAAGATGACGATGATGACGACGACGACGAGCTCAGCGAGCCCGATAGCGACATGGGCGACGAAACCATGGGTGTTGGAGATGACACCATGGCCGATGAGGACGCCGAGGGAGAGGACGCCGAGGGAGAGGAAATTGAAGTCGCAGGCGACGGCGACGAAGATGACGAAGATGAAGATGAGGAGCAAGACGAGGACGCGGATGGCGAGGCGGGCGCCGGCGAGCAAGAGATTGATAGCGACGAGGACGCCAGCCGTGCGGCCACCCCCGACATGGCCAAGATGACCAAACGCCAGCGCGCTCGTTTCGACGAGCAACCCCAAGAATACATGAAGCTCTCGGACGGTACGTATCGCAAAAAGCTCAATGAGTCTTTGATACTAATGGTTCTACAGAGGTGCAAGCAAAGAAGGTGTTTACCGCCGAAGAGCTGTCCATGCGCCGCCAAGAAATGGCCCGCCGTAGACGAAACCTCAGCGAAAAACGCAACGAGGAAGTCAAGGTAAAGCAATCTACATTACATCCCCCGTCAATATGTAGCACACAATATCTGACAACGGTCAATAGATGGAAACAATCAACAAGCTGCTGAAGAAGCAGGCGCCCAAAACCAGCAAAAAGGGGCGCGGCGGGTCTCCCGAAGCGGACGACAAGCCGACCGAGACGCTGATTCGATGGGTAAGCACCAAGAGCGGCATCAAGGTCGCCGTGCCCGACGAGGTCCTCGGCGGGCCGGTGGGCGACGTGTTTGGGCCGCCGGGCAAGAACAGCGGCGGCACGCTCCCCAAGGTGGTGGAAGAGGTGGCGTGAGCGAGCAGCAGGCTGCAGTGCAGATGTCTTGTTGGGCAGGCGCAGCCTAGCCTCCCCCCAACAGCCCATGTTAGGTGAACGAAACGTTTTGCAGTGCTCTGGTTGGAGACTTGGGGTGGCGCGAGTGACTTTGTACGGTGGGTGCATGTCTCGGCAAGGGGTAGAGACGGGCGGATGAGGGCCGCGGGGCTGGAGATGTATGAAAAACAAGGAGTTCTTTTTATTATTTCATTTATATTTACCGTCGGGCGTTTGGATGGGAATTGCTGATAGGCTGCTAACACTGGATTTGTCCTATGTACTACCGAAAATAACAAATACGCGCATGGTCCAACGAATGAGGCTCTGTGAAATTGCCAGACAGGACAAATCAACCAAACAGAGCACTGGGAGCAGTGAGATTGTTGTCTACTAACTAGTTAGCCGCTGGACTACTAACAGACCCTGGCTTATTCTTGTCTGTCGCCCCAGCCTTGTCCGTTTGACCCGGCCAATCTCCAGCTTTTGTTGTCGGGTTCACTGCCGCCGAGGCTGGTTTTCTCATTTCCCTTGTTCCCGGATGTCAATGACTCAATGCAGACTTCGACAAGTTTAGCTGCGTGGCACGAATCGCCGAGTACAATGATCCAAGTGTATGAAAACAAGTAATAAAAAATAGCAGCAGCTTCTTTTTTTTTTATGCATTTTTCTATTCCTGCTGCCCGCAGCATAAAATCCCTGTCTCCCATCTAAACCCTAGATTCTACCCGTATTTCCCGTCTATCACGTTTTCCATTTTGGTCCTTAATTTTTTTTTTTCATTCACCATGCCAAACATTAATATGAGAAAAAAAAAAGATACTCTTTTCTCTTCTTTTTCTTAGACGTTGAGCTCGGCGGTGCCGAGCTTGTCGAGGGAGCTACGGTAGCGCTGCAGCTTGCCCTCGACGATGCCGCCGGGGCCGCAGAAGCGCTCGACAATCTCGACGGAGCGGCCCATGTAGAGCTCCGCGCGGAGCATGTCATCGAGCTCGGCCCAGACGGGCTTGAAGAACTCGGTGCTCTTGATGCGGGCGACGAGGTCGTTTTGCTTGCCCTGGGGGAGCGGTCAGTCAAGGTTCAGAAAATGGGAAGAGTGGGAGGGGAGATGGGTACCTCGTGCTTCACGGCGTAACCAGCTTGGTGGGAGAGGACACGGATCTGCTCGTGGGCCCTGGTTTTGCAAGGTTAGCGTTCGATGCACAAAGAAACTTTTCGGGACCTGGGTTCGGGTTCAGACGCACTCCTGGCGGGACTCGCCCTTGGCGACGAGCTTCATGATGATGCTCTCGGTAATCATAAACGGCAGCTCCTCCTGGACGCGGGCCTGGATGCGCTTCGGGTACACGACCAGGCCGTCGGTGACGTTGTCGAGGCCGAGCAGGATGGCGTCGGCGAGCAGGAACATCTCGGGGATGTCGATGCGGCGGATGGCGCTGTCGTCGAGGGTGCGCTCCATCCACTGGTCGGCGAAGGTGTTGGCAAAGTTGACGGGCTTGGAGAGCAGCTCGCGGGAGAGGGAGCAGATGCGCTCGGAGCGCATGGGGTTGCGCTTGTAGGCCATGGCCGAGGAGCCGATCTGGGAGCTCTCGAACGGCTCCTCGATCTCCTTCCAGTTGGCGAGGAGGCGGATGTCGCAGCAGATCTTTTGCGCGGTGGAGCCGAGGCCGGCGACGGCGTTGGCGACCATGAGGTCGACCTTGCGGGAGCTGGGGGTGTTAGTTACGTTTACACGTTAATCGACGTTTACGCCAGGGGTTTTCATACTATGTTTGCGAAGAGACGGGCTATATATCAAGTTAGCAAACATGTCTTCTTGCAAGCGGGACGAGTAAAACGCACGTAGCAGCCGGGGAAGCCAGTCTTCTCGCAGAGGAGCTTGTTCAGGGCGTCGCACTTGGCCGAGTCGCCATTGAAGATCTCGAGGAACGAGGCCTGGGTGCCGGTGGTGCCCTGGGCGCCGCGGAACTTGAGCGCGTCGCGGATCTGCTCAATGTTCTCGAGGTCGAAGAGCAGGTCCTGCGCCCACTGGGAGGCGCGCTTGCCGACCGAGTGCAGCTGGGCGGCCTGCAGATGGGTCCAGCTGAGCGTGGGCTCGGCCTTCCACTTGACGGCAAACTTGGCGAGGTTGTCGAGGACCTTGGCGATGCGGGAGAGGATGAGGTCGAGGGCCTCGCGCATGAGGATGAGCTCGGTGTTGTCGGTGACTGCTGGTGTTAGATCCGTCTCATAAATGATGTAATCTACAGAAGAGTGAGAGAAAGGACTCACCGAAGCAGCTGGTGGCTCCGTAGTGAATGATGCCGGCGGCAGCGGGGGCGACGGCACTGAAGGCGTGTACGTGCTATCATGGGATTAGCCACGACTTGTACATACTTTTACCGGGGAATTGTCATCTCGAAGGTCCACTCACAGCCATGACATCCTATACAAGGTTTAGTAAATTACGTTTCATTCTTCTATATACTAGTAGTGCGTAAGAGTGCGCGTATAAGCGTGTATATGAGCGCTTATATATACACCCCGCAGAGGGGTAACTCACATGGCGACGCTTCTTCTCCTCGACGCGGGCCGTGTCAAAGTCCTCGTCGGTGACGGTGAGGTGCTCCTCCATCTGCTTGAGGGCGTCGGCGGTGATGGCCTCGATGCCGAGCTCTTTCTCGCTCTGGGCGAGGTAGTACCAGAGCTTGCGCCAGGTCGAGTGGCGCGCGCGCTGGGAGAAGAGCTGCGACATGGCCGGGCTGCAGTAGCGGCCCGTGAGGGAGGTCTGGTAGGTGTCGTAGTTGCTCATTTTTGGTACGAGTTTCCGAGGTTCTCAACGACACTGGTTCCTGGTTTCACAATTGAAACAAAAAAAAGTTAATTGGGCGAATCAAATGATCAAACTTTCAATGTTGCACCCTCTTTTACGCTATCGTATTCCGCGAGTCGAGGTTTTTTTTTTCTGGGCAAAAAGCTTGTAAAAGCCTCGAATCACGTGATGGACTGCAGTGCTGCTGCTGCTGTGCAACGACAACTACTTGCACTGTGGACTGGGATGGGGAAAAAAATGAATAAATATTCTTTTTCTTGAACATGTGCGGGATTGGGCAGAGGATGGGCTCGGTGTATTTTATCCATGGTTCAGGGAGTAGAAAATAACCGCCGTGGATGCTTGGCCAGCAGCGTGCCTGGCGGGTATAAGCGGCCGCTGTATGGAGGATCAGCGGGCAAGGCTGCATCGTGGGGGTGCCCGGCGGCGGGCCCCGTAACTACCAACGACACACCCAACGACCGACAAAGAGTGAGATGGAGAGGGAAGAGAAGAAGATGCAGCGTAGAATTTTCTGCGCATGGGCCGCACCCGCTGTCGACGGAACAAGTTTCAGCTCCATCCGCTGCAGTACCAGGGAAAAGAAAAATGAAAAAGAAAGCTATACTCTGCTTGTAAATGGCCGCAGGAAGCCCATGTCACGTTTGCCCTGCCTGGAGCGTGCAGAGTGCGTACAAGAGAAGGAAAAAGGCAGACTGTGTTACACAGGATAAAGAGGCGAGTCGCCCACCAGCCCATTTCCCGCTCTCTTCTTTCCCACCCCCGGTCTGAATGTGTGATTCCCTTTTCTCTTCTCCCCCCATTCTCTCTCGTAGCCGAGTCACATTTTATTTCGATCCATCTCGGTTGATTTTCCTCTTTTTCTTCTCTTCTTCTTCACCAACTCTTCATCTTGTACAAATACAAAAATACCTTTGCCGTACCTTCCACCACACTAGAGAGGCTTCCTGCGCCCGCCAAAAGAAAAAAAAAAAAAGACCCCAAGTTTGCCTCTGCCTAGCTTCACTAGACTGCCTTTGCAAACGCCCGCTTCTGCCCGCGCTTGTCGACAACGGCAAACAAGGCCCGTCCGCCATCTTTCATCACCCACATCTCCATACACTTTCCCGAGATAGCGAGATACAGGGCGCCAGGCACACCGTCCCGCTGCAATCTCAGGTACCTGGCTAGCCCTTCCCGCCCGGGGTGCGGAGGGGGCGAAGCTCCCATCTCGTCGACAACTTACAAGCAGCCCGAGCAGCCCGCCCCCGTCACGGCGGCGCCGCCTCTCCCACCCAAAACAAGCCCTCACCCTCTTCTCACTCTCTCACTTCTGCCATCTTTCCTCGTGCGAGAAGTTTCTTCTTCAGCCACAATTTTGGATTTTTTTTTTCATCGATATTTGAATTTTACAGTGACATTTTCTTCACCCGTCACGCTCGTTTTGGATACCAGCCTCGCTCAATCGGCTGCTTTTTGTCACTTGCAATATACCCCGTTCCGCACCGCAGCGATACCCAACATCTTCTTCTTTCATTAATTTTCGAACAAAGAGTATAACTACGGAAATCTTCTCTTTGTATCCTTGGAGTCTGAAACCCTTCATCCCTGGACCGGCTGTTGGAGAATACAGAGAATACACAACTCCAAGCCAAAACCGCACTCAAACGCACATAGCGCCAAATCCAACGCTCGACTTTGACCATAATCGGCTTTTTCTTCAGTATCTAGCTGAAGGGAAAACCTCAAAAATGGACGCCAGCGTGTTCATGCCCAACATGGGCTCACAGGAGTCCTTCTCGCAGGGTCAACAACCCAACAGCACCGATCCCAGTCCCGAGTTCAACATGGATTCGACCCAGCTCGACACCTTCAACTTCGATTCCTTTGATGCAAACCAAGACTGGTCTGCCGACATGTACGATAACACCACATTCAACCTGGGCGAGGAGACTTTGGATCTTCAAAACTTCTCAGCTTCCCTCAACAACACACCCGTCCTCTCGGCTGGCCACACAACTCCCGACACCGTCACCACCAGCGGCGGTCCCAACAACAACGAGGCCACGACAGCTCCCAACGCAACACTACCCGCTGACCAGCCGTCAAACCAAACCCAAGCTGCGAATAGAGACCAGGTGCTGGACATTACCGCCGCCGCAAGCATGGCAACCACCATGGCCGCAGGTGGTGCTCCTACACCGGCACCATCCAAGCGCGTTCTAGCCATGAATTTTTCACCACGAAGCCGTTACCAGCTTATCCCGCCGGGACCTGACGGCGGCAAATTCTACGACAGCGTGGACCAGATAACCGAGCCCTTTGACCGGAGCATCCCCCAAGCCCCCCACATGCAGCAGCAAAACTCGCAGGATGTCCCTGTACAGGACTTTGAGATCCCGGAAGAGCTACAGCATCACTTGTATCACTACGACCCGAAGAAACATGGCACGCCGCAGCATCCGGGTGTCGTCAACATGTCACGACAGCCATCACAGCCATCACAGTTCCCTCACCCACAGATGCAGCCGTTTCAGGGCCCCGGGAGGTTTGTACACCCGGGACAGCAGAATCTTGTGCCCCAGCATTCTCAGCATCCTCAGCATCTTCAGAACCTTCAGAACCTTCAACATATACAACAACAGCCTCAGCATCCTAATATCCAGCAGCAGCATCAATACGCCCAGGGCCAACAGCAGCCTCAAAACTTTCAGCATGGACACCCAGCACAGCATTACCAGCATCTACAGAATTTACAGCATTTCCATCCAGCTCAGCACCCAGGGCACCCACAGCATATGCAATATCTCCAGAGCTTGCAGCAGCCTCAGAACTCCCAGCAAGGAATGCAAAGACAGGCAATGCAGCAGCAAGCTCTGCAGCAGCAAGCCATTCAGCACCAGGCTATGCAGCAGCAGCAGTTGATGAAGCCGCAGAATGGCATGCCGCAGACCAGTGCCGTCCCCGCCAGAGTAACAGCCGTTCCTCCCCGCCTCCAGACCCAGAACCGAGAAATCAAGACCGCCAAGGGCCATCAATCGAGTAGAATGCCCAACCCACCCAACCGAAACCCAAATCCGTGGGTTGGCAGTCCCAACCACTGTGCCCCAATGTGGAACATGGCCAACATCCAAAA
The DNA here is from genome assembly GCA_037575805.1 of Lecanicillium sp. G3. Lineage (NCBI taxonomy): Eukaryota > Fungi > Ascomycota > Sordariomycetes > Hypocreales > Cordycipitaceae > Lecanicillium > Lecanicillium sp. G3. The sequence continues at coordinate 391,265 of JAZHPD010000012.1, read as the reverse complement.
GTACTTTCCGCCAGGAGTGCACAACAACGGCCATCTCAAGCCTGTCGGCAAAGAGGAAATCTTGCTTGGCGTGTCGTCGCAGAGAGCGGTCCAAGAAGCCCTGAAAGACGCATTTGTTCGCGGAGCAAGCTGGAGCCTGGGAACACTGCTCATGCACTGCACCAAAGAGCTGCATGACCAGGGCACTATGCTGGGATTTCAGCCCAACAAGAAGATTAGAAAGGTCCAAGAACTGCACATGCCCACCGTCCAGCTATTTGTTAACAATTACCCGCCAGCGCTTCAAGCCGCCCAGGCCGCCGAGGTGATTGGATGGAGTCTTGACGAGTACTATCCCGGCGTGTTCTTTCAAGAGGGCGAGGATGGCAAGCCGCGAAGCGCAGACCAGATCAAGCAGGCATGGGCCAAACTTGAGAGCGAGCAGATGCACACCCGCCCCTCTGCGAACCTGCACAATGCTGGAGCCGGCCCGTTTGCGTTTTCAGCCAACAATGGCCCCGGCGAGGCAGTGCCCATGCAAAAACGACAGGCTAGTATGTCGACGCCGATCATAAAGAGGGCGCAATTCCCGGAACAGAGCCCAAACAACAATAACAACAATGCAGCGGCGGTGGGTAGCCATGAAAACTACTTTAGCAACCCAGAAGGCCCTGCGACAATGGCATCGACCATGCGGAAGCAGCAGAACCAGAAAGCACAGAACAGCCCGACACTGGAGAAGAAGCCGGGCACCAAGGCTGCGGAGATGACGGCGGACGAAAAGAGGCGAAAGAGACATTTTGACCTTGTTGGGAAGAATCCCTGGACGCTGAGCGGAGTCATCAGGGAGGTTAACGTGCCGGGCAGCGACGAGAAGCTGACGAGCTGGGGCTGCACCGACGGCCAGTTCCGCATCCTGGAGCCAGACCTGCTCCAGGCCGCGCAGGAGAGAACCAGGTTAAAGAAGGAAAAGGACAATGAGAAGAAGGAAAGGGCGGCGGCGATGGCCTCGGCGGCAGGCGTATGTAAGAAAGGTGCCGCCGGGAGGGAATCGAGTGCTGGGAGTGGCCAAGGCGGCCAAGGCGGCATGCTGAACGCAGACCCGTCGCTGCTCGTGTTGGGCAGCAACGTCAACGTCAACGTCCATGCGAACGGGAACAACAGCCCATGCGCGTCGCCGGCAAGCAGCATGGCGCCTTCGGGGAGTGGAATGGCGCAGCAGCTGATGAACGGCACCGCTATGAAGAGGAAGCGGATGCCGGACGCCGAGTCGGTGTCTGGAGCTCGGAAGAGGGCGCGGAGCGAGGCGCACCACCAGGGGCTGAAGAGTTCGTGCACGGGGGAGCAGACGCTTTTTTGAAGTGGAATTTGTTGAAGATTGGATTGAAGTTTTTTTTGAATGCGACGATGAAGAACGGATGAATTAACTAGTTAATGAACGGATCACGGTACTACTGTCTTGATAAAGCCGAGTGTATTTTTTTAGACGACGATAGTAATGCAGCCAGACTGAGTTGGACCTTGTTTGAGAAAGCATTTCGATTGTATTGAAGTAAAATACTTGATGGTTAAAAATGGAAAAACGAATCAAAGAAGAAGTCAAGATGCTTCAAGTAAAAGAGACGGTTCATGATTTGTCGGAATGACGAGCAAAAAAAAGAAATATAGTCGCGGGCAGGACTACGATGTACGAGGGAGGGACTCGAACCCTCAACCTTTGGTCTTGGGAGGACTATTTCGTATGCGCTACCATTGCAGAAGGACACACAGCGGGGGAAATCGGACCTATGAGCCTCTCGCAGTGGGGGCAAACCTGCTGAGAGCCGGCATGAGTGGCAGAGTAATCTCAAGCTTCGGGATACAGGAACAGGTTTTTCTGGTCTTGGTAAATGAGTAGAGCAAAGTCGTGTGCTCTTCTGCTTTTCTCGGTTTGCAAGTTTACTAGGTATGTATGTATACGGGTACCTAGCTAGCTAACTAGCTAGCTACAGGTGGGCTGGGCTGGGCAGGCGCCTGTGGCTTCACAGTTGGTAGTTAAGTAGTTGGAAAGGTGGAGCGGAAAAAGCCAGTCCAGTCACAGAAGAGAAAGAAAAGGAAAAAAAAAAAAAAGAGGCCGTTTGCAGAAGAAACTCTTTTTTCTCAACCAAAACAACAATCAAGACGTTTGGCAACCTATTTCGATTATACAGACGTTTTGATTCAAAAAAAAAAAAAAAACGAGAGCCGTTTTTTTTCCTTTTCAAGAAAGGCAAGAAAAAGGGAAAAAGGTTAATCTCACGAGACATAAGGTCTCGTTCGTCGATCAGGGCTTCTCTTTTCTGGCCCTCGGTGCGTGCTCTTTGGCTCTTCTCTTTTTTCTTTTGGGTGAAAGAGAGAGAGAGAGAAAGGGTTGGTGGGTTTGGGAAATTCACCGCTAATCGTTAGTTGCCGACGACCGGGCAGAACTCTTGAGGTCCTTGTCGATTCTCCCCCAGCCACACATACGCGCTTTTCACGTCTGTACAAGTACCTCGTCAGCACCACAGACCGTTGAAGAAAAGAGAGAGAGAGAGAGAGCCTCTCCATCCGGCCCGCCGCGGCTGCCAGGATCCGTAACTAACTAGCGATAGCCTGCCTGTCTGCCTGTCCCATCCCGCCACTGGCACAACGGGCGTATTCGTTCTGGCGCCCGAGTGTTTTCTGTCAATCAAATGTCTGAGACGGTGGTGGTAGGCCAGGTGGCTGGCCCCAACCCCGACATGCCAGGTAAGACTACACTTTTTCTCTCATCAGTCTCCCCCTCTCTCTCCCTGTCTGTCTCTTGCCTCTATTTCCCCTCTCCCCTCTCCCCGAAGTCCTCACCCAGTCAGATTGCCCATCGCTGCAACCCTCTGGATGCGACGCCGGGGCAAGGCGGCCAAGCCGAAAGCCCGGCTGCTTTACCCCCCTCCCTCCCCCTCCCTCCGCTCCCCCCATTAGCGTTGCTGGATGTGTGTGATGGGAATGCGCCAGAGGTTCCCCGCAGCAGAAAGAGGGAAGATGATCCAGGCTAGATCGGCCGCTGCGGCCCTTGTGCAAAGTTAGTACGGAGAACGGCAGCACCGTCCTGGGCTGCGCTGAACCGACTTAGCGCTGGACTGGGCTGGGCTTTACAGGGGGACAAGGGCAACCCCCGCTCTGTCCGTCTTGTTCTGGTTCGTTTTGCTCCAAAAAGCCGTGAATGACCTTTTCCCTCTTGCGGCCAGCCAGCCCAGCCCAGCCGGGCTTACTCGACACACTAAATCTCTCTTGAAGAAGGCAAAAAGGAAAAAAAAAAACTCTTTCGTCTTTCCCTTCTGTCACCTTCCCAATCATCGTTGCTTGCCCTGATTTGCTGGTTGTATCTTTGTTGCTTGTTTGTCGCGTCTGTTTGGCTGCAGCAGCTTGCATGCATCACCACCACCATCACCAACCACTACCACCACTTCTCAGCCACACACAGCAAGGCCCAGCCAAGCCCAGCCCAGCCCAGCCCAGTCTGCAAACCCTTGCTTCCCCCATTCCAATCGCCACCAAGCACCAGCAGACAAGCACACAGCCTTGTGACTCTTTTTCTTCCCCCAAGTCCAACTATTCTCCTCTTATTTCTCGTCATATTTTACCGTCATTTCTCTCTCTCTTCCCCCCCGCTCTCTCGCCTGCAGCTCTACCCCGCTTGGTACGTTCGGGCCCTCCACAAGTTACCCCGTCTCGTCTGTCACTCGGCTTGACAGCCCGGCCCGGTCTGGGCTCACGATACTCTCGTGTGCCACCACCGTTCGTCCCGTCTTCCCCTCACGCCTCACGCATCGTCACAGTTCAACATACTCAACATCCCACCGCTTCATTTCCAAGTTGGAAATCAATACACTCTGACCGTCAACGCTGCTTTTATAGCCGTCCCTTCGTCATATCACACACATTATACCCCTCCCCGCATCATCTCATCTCACCGTCATCGGCGCCTCCGATGGTCGTGTCGTAGCTCACGCGAGTCAAGAGTGGCAAAACTACAACTACTACTAGTTGCATCTCCAGAATCCTCCCCCCCCGCCCCCGACAAAGAAAATCCTTGTTTGCTCTCCCGCACAAACAGCGCATTTTCTTTGTCTTGCCTTTTTTTCCTTTCTCTCGCGCGGGCAGGCGTTCTCGCATTCGTCATTCTCACATTCACTTACACCCCTTCTTTCTTTCTCCCTTGCTCTCACTGCGCATCTCGCTCTTACACGCATCCGCATCTTACACGCACCTCAATTCCCCCCATTCTGCGCAGCCCTGCTGACTCCCCCGGACTCTCAGCCACCGCAACCGACACGCCATCCTCGCCAAAACCAATTGCTGATCCAGCACCAGCCGCCGCCGCCGGCGACGAGCACGCCGACGCCATGATCTTCTCCGACTTCTACAAGGGCTCCCGCTCGCCCCTCGCCCGGCTGCGCAACGGCAACCCCCAGTTCGCCCTCGCGCCCCCCAAGCCGCCCACCGCGTCCCCCGACTGGGCCGCCGACGAGTACGCCGACCTGCTCAGCAAGGACAAGGCCAAGCAAAAGGACGCCGTCCGCCGCTACCTCGCAGACAAGGTCCGCTACGACTGGGTCTTTGACTGGCCCGCCCAGCAGGTCGCTTCTGCCTCTGCCTCTGCCTCTGCCTCCGCCGACGACCCCGGCGAGACGGCGACGACCAAGGAACCTGCGTCGTCCGATACCGCCGACGTCGCGGCGGAGCGCTCGACAGACGCACCCGCGCACACAGACACCGACGCTGGCTACAACGTCGACTCCGACTCCGACGGCGACAGCGACGCCGAGTCGGTCTACAGCGTCGTCTCCGAGGACCTCGTCCACTACCAGCCCCGCGCCGAGTGGACGTCGGACCTCGACGACGCCGACGACAACGCCTCCGACGACGGCAGCTCCTTTGACAGCGAGTCCCAGTCCTCCCTGCACCTCGCCGCCCTCGCCCGCCGCGCCAAGCGCCGCCGCGCCGTCCGCCAAGAATCCACCTGGAACCAGGGCCTCGCCTGCTTCGAGGCCCGCCGCGACGCCTGGACCGGCGCTCGCACCGTCCGCGTCCGCTCCGCCAAGCCCACAACTTCCTCGTCTTCCGCCGCCGCCGCCGCCGCCGCCACAGCGACCGGCTCCGCATCCCCGCGCTCGCCGCGCCGCTTCTTCTTCCGCAGGAGCATGTCGAGCTCCCCGCCCTCCGCCTCCGCACTCGCCGCCGCCGCCAACGCCGCAGCGGGCGCCGACCTCACGGCCACCGCCTCCGCCTCCGACTCGTCCTCCATCGGCCGCGAGCTCGCCAAGACCGACTCCAGCGACAACCACAATCCCGCCTCGGCCACGACGACGCCCACGACGTCCACGGAAGAAACCCGCACCTACCCCGTCGAGACGCTCCTCCCCATCGCGCAGCCCCTCCTGCCCCCCAACAACCCGCTCCGCGCCTCCATCACGCCCTCCGTCTACCTCGGCCTCTACGACAAGGTCATCCTGCACAACCTGCAGCCCTCGTGTCCCATCAACCTCGCCGACATGCTGCGCTCCTGCGTCGCGGGCTGGAAGCGCGACGGCGAGTGGCCCCCGCGCGCCACGCCGTACAACCCGCCCGCGAAGAAGAAGCCCGTCGCCAAGGCGGCGAAGAAGCCTGCCGCGGCGACAACCGCCTCGCAGGCGACCGATGCGGAAAAGGCCCCGCGGAGGCTGAGCTTCAACTTGCTGCACCGTGACGGCGGCGAAGACTCGTCGCGCGCGGGAAAGGGCTTCAGAAGGAGCCTGCAGAGGGCGTTTGGCATGGGTCCCCTCCCCGGGCTCGGAGAGACCGTGTAACAATGACGAATATTGATTTACGAATGTGTGTATGAAGGCTTCCTTTGGAAGGCCACCGTCATGAAAGACAGCGTTTGTATGCTGTGATACCCCTTTTTATGCCATTCATTCTTACATCGGAAATTCGGACGAAACAAGGGCATGGGAAAGCCGGTTGCTCTCTCTTTTTTTTATTGGGATCCCGGGCGTATCTTTGGCTTTTTTTTTGTTTGCTACGTCAAGAGTCTGTATTTATCCTGCATTTGCCTTTTTTTTCGGTCATTTTTATCATTTGGGGGGATATTTTGTTTTACGCTTCTGTTTAGGATGTTACTTTTCTTTTTTTTTTTTTTTTGCATATACCCACAGCGGAATGGATATCTTTTCTACCTTTGACATCTGGGATGATACTCGATTGAATCATCGTGCTCGTGATGCCCATCGATAACACTCATCTAGCATCGACACACTCATTTCTTTTGTCACGATAACACAACGAGATGCCTCAAGTTTTCCAGTGGCAATGCAATTTAATTTTCCACGTATAATACGAGACGTCTTCATCTTGCTCAGCTCATGCAATCTATAAAAACACTTTTACAAAAGAAATAAAACGAAAAAAAAAAAAAAACCTTCAAAAATCAAAATCAAAACAGCTTCTCATCCGGCCTGCTCACCAACCCCTCCACCACACCCACCAGATCCCCCAGCAACTCCTCCGCGTACGCAGCCCAGCTCGCAAACGTCACCACCTCCAGCGTCATCCGCTCCCCGCCGTCGTGCACGAAAGCCTGGATCTTCCACTCCCGCAGCGGCTCCTCGTGCACGTACAATGTCTCCGTCCTTCTTTCTTTGTCCTCGCCGCCGCTGCGCTCGCCGTGATCGCGGGCCGCGACGTGGGACACGTCCTGGTGCACCACGGTGTCGAACCACCACTGCGCGGGCCCATCGTCGCCCGTCATGCTCGTCTGCTTGGTCCAGCCGGTGCCGCACAGCGCCGCAATCTCCGGGAGGCTGATGCCCTCGTGGCTCGCGCTCTGCACGTGCTGCTCCTCGACGAGGGCGAGCAGGTCGCGGCCCGTCCACGACCGGCCCGCCGCCGGGTCCATGCGCACGCGGAGGGGCACGTACTGCCAGCACGGGCCGGCGACGGCGCCCGCGCCCGCGCCCGCGCCCGCGCCGCCCGCAAAGTCGATGCCGCGGCCGCTGACGACCTCGCCGAAGACTACGTCCCGCAGGCCCGTGCGGCGCGCGAGGCACAGCGCCCACGCCGCCGTCGGCAGCGACGCGAGCGTGACGTCGCGCCCGCGCGCCGAGACGTCGACGGTGCGCTCGACGGCAAAGTGCCGCCTGTCGGTGACGGGCACGTCCGGGCGGAGCGGCGTGAGGCTTGACCCCCGCAGCAGGTCCGTCCAGTAGGGCACGCTGCTCGGCACGGCGTGCCGCAGCACGCGCGCGACGTACGACGAGAACGGCACCGACGGCTCTGGCGGCGGCGCGGCACCGCCGCCGGCGCCGCCGGCGTACAGCGCGTAGAGCTGCCGGAGGAGCATGGGCAGGCACATCTCGTCGTACTGGGCGTGCGAGATGCGGAAGACGAGGCAGCTCGGCGCCGCGGGGGCCGACGGGTCGGACACGTACAGCCACTTGACGAAGCTGGCGCCCAGCGGCATCGGCCTCTCCGCGTCTGCGCGGCAGACGTCCTTGGCGAAAGCCGAGAGGTCGCCGGCGCCGTGCATGTGCCACTCAAACGGCGCGGGGAGGGTCTTCAGCACCGCCGCATATCCTTCCTCGTGGGAGGTGTCGGCGCTGCGGCCGTGGACGAAGACGGTGCGCAGGATCTCGTTGCGGTCCACGAGGTTCTGGCAGCTCTGGCGCAGGCGCGGCAGGTCGACGGCCTCGTCGAAGAAGATGAGCTCGTAGCGCGCCGAGAAGCGCGGCGTGTCCGCGGTGCCGCGCACGGCAATCTGCTGCAGGAAGCGGGTGGGCAGCACGTTTTCCACCTCCCACGCCTGGTTCTCCAGCTGCGGGCGCACGACGTCCCTCACGAACGCACCGGCGTCGCCGCCGACAGCAGCATCGTCTAGCAGCGCAAACGGCTCCGCGGGGGTATCCTCCTCGCCGGCCGCGCCGCCGTCCTCCGTCTCGTCCACGTATTCCATGACGGCGGCCATCTCGCGCAGCGTCTTGTTGGCAAACATCTGCGCGACGCTCAGCCGGATGCCCTCGGGGCGCGCCTCGGACGCCAGCTTCATCGCGGAGATGGAGTCGCCGCCGAGCAGGAAGAAGCTATCTTCCAGACCGATCTCGTTCTCCGGCGCGCGCAGCACGCGGCTCCACAGCGCGCGGAGCTTGCGCTGGCGCTGCGACGACGCCGACACGGGGGGCTTGCGGGCGGCCGGCGTGGCGCTGCTGTCTGCCGGGGCCAAGTCGGCGGTGACGAGAATCTTGCCTGCGGCGTCGTACTTTGCCATCTTGCCCGTGCGGTAGAACCCGTCGGCCGTGACGGCGCCGGACTGCACCAGCTCGTCGAACCATGATGGGCGGGCGAGTTTCTCTAGCTGCGTGGGCTGCGAGGTTTGGATGATGAGCTCGCCGACCGCACCGTGTGGGATCATCCTGCTTGTGTCGTCGGACCGGACAATGTAGGCGGCTGTGGCGCCGGCGTATTCCTGCAGCACGGGGTCTTCTGACGCGCGCGCAACTGCGGCTCTGAGGGTTTCGACGTCGGAGTCTGCCAGGCACTGGATGCTGCCCACGGACGCGGTGGTGTTCTGCGCCAGCTGCTGCGCAACGCACTTGAACTGGGTCAGCACCTGCTGCATGGTGGTCTTGTCCACCGTCTTGGAGTCGAAGCTCGCCATGACCAGGAATCCCTTCGGGTCGATGGAGCACACCAGCATGAGCGCGTACGTGTTGAACTTGAGCGCCTCCTGCGCGGCCTCGGCGTCGCCGGCCGGCACAAGGCAGTTCGCCGGCAGACTGGCGTCCAGCGGGGCCGCATCCGCCTCCGTGCTCGGGTGCAGCACCAGGCCCGTCCGCAGCTCGCACGCCTCGCGCGCATCGGGGCTCAGCCGGCGAATGTGCTGCAGGCCAAAGTGCTCGTGCGGGATCTGCGCGATCGTCTGCTCCTGGATGCCCTGCAGGAACTCGCCCACCTGCGCCTCCCCGTCGACCAGCACCCGCACGGGGACCGTGGTGATCATGGGGCCCTCGATCGCCTCGGCGCCGAGCAGCGGCGCGTTGCGGCCGGTGAGGGTCTCGCCGAAGACGACGTCGGCGCTGTTGATGTACTGCGAGGCGACGACGGCCCACGCGCCGCGGATGACGGTCGCGACGGTGGCGTTGGACTTGGGCAGGTCCTCGAGGGAGACGTACTCCTCCAGCAGCTCGTCTGCGCGCGTCTGGTATCCCTCGTGCGGGAGCTGGGGGAACTGCAGCCGGTGAGCGCCCTGCAGCTGTTCGCCCCAGTACTTTTCCGATGCGGCGCCGTCGATGCCGGCGAGGTATTTGATAAAATGCTTGAACTCAGCGGGGCGCGAGAGGGACTGGCCCTGGTAGGCCTTGTTGATTCGATCGACGATGAGAGGCATGGCCCATCCGTCGTACAAGGCGTGGTGCATGGTGAGGACAAACGAGACCTTGCCGGCTGTGGTATCATTGATGACACCGTAGCGGATGAGGGGACTGCCAAGATCCATGGGGGTGTCGCGGTCCGTGACAAGGTAGGATTCCACGCTGGTGCCGGAGAAGTACTCGAATTTGCCGTTCACGACCACCTGCACGAGCCCGTGGCCAGGTACCTGCACAATGCGAGTGCGCAGAATGGGACTTCCTTGAGAGGCTTCATCAAACGCAGCAATAAGCTTCATAGCCGTCTCGACGTCTTTCAATACGACGACTCGTTGGGCAACGTAGGCTTCCTTGACCTTGGCAGACAGGGCCATGAGAGCTTCTTGTAGAGGTGTGCAAGGATATACGTCCTCCACCAGCTGTGGCTCAATATTGCAAAGGGCGGCAGCATCATTTCGCGCCGATTCTGCATCCCACGACCCGGGCAGTAGTGAGAACGGCGCAATCTCATCTTGCGTATGGGTAGAGATATCTGTAGTTTTGCTCGCCATGATGGCTAGTGACGGGCTGCCAAAGATGTCCGCGACGGTCAAGGCAAGACCGTGCTCTCGCGCGGCGGCAACCAGCTTCATGGCGCGGAGCGAGTCGCCGCCCAGTCCGAAAAAGTTGCTCGTCTTGTAAACAGAAGCCTGCGGCCCTAGGACGGCAGCCCATGCTGCTGCCAGCTTCTGCTCGGACCCTGTCTCCGGCTCCTCCTGCGGTCCCTGGTCCGTGGCTTGGCCACCGAGTTTAGACCGCGGCATGGCGGCGCCAATCGCGCGAAGCTGCTTTCTGTCCGTCTTTCCAGATACCAGCGATGGCATGGCCGTGAGGGTGACAAAGGCAGCCGGGATCATGTAGCGGGGGACCCTGGCGCCCATGGTGCTGTCGATGACCTCGAGGGCGGCGGCGAGCTCTGTCGAGGGGTCGGTGAACAGCTCGTCTGTGTCGGGGACAGCACGGGAGATCTCGGCAAGGAATGCGACGAGCGTTGGGGATCCGTTCTCGGGTTTGATGACTTCGGCGGCGACCTTGATGCCGCTGGGCAGGCAAGTCTGGAGATGATGTTCCACCTCGGCCAGCTCGACGCGTTGGCCGCGGAGCTTGACTTGTTGATCTTTTCTTCCGACAAACTCGATGGAGCCAGAGTTGTTGGATTCGTATTTCACGAGGTCACCGGTTTTATATAATCTGCCGCTTCGGCCGGGATATGAAGCGTGGCCGGCTGTGAGCCAGGTAGGGTCCTCGATGAAGACTTCGGCTGTCTTGGCCGGCTCTCCAACGTAGCCGATACCGACAACTGGGCCTTCAATGAGAAGTTCGCCGACAGCACCGACTGGGACGAGTACGTTGTGGTTATCAGGGTCGACAAGCCATGTCGTGCCGCCGACGCCCTTGCCGATGCCGGTCGAAACGGTGACGGTGTTGTTAATTGTGCAGCCCACGGTGCACTCGCAAGGACCGTAGCCAATAATCAAATTTGTGTACTGACTCCACGTAGCGGCGTCGCTGGAAGAAACAACCTCGCCACCCAGGCCAAGTACATCAAGAGAGGGTATAATATCGGAGTCGAGAACACGGGCCACGGACGGCGTCATGTGCACCATGTTGGCCTTGCTTTCGCGGATCGCGCCGCTCAGGTCGTTCATACGTCCCTGCTCGGACGGGACACAGATCTGGCCGCCGCAGGCTAATGTGCAAAGCATGCAGTCGATGCTGACGTCGAAGGCGTATGAAGGAAAGTCAAAGACTCGTGAAGATGATTTGTAGCCGACGGCCTCCGCGCGAGGAATGGCGCCGCTCGTGTAGTTTTCGTGGGATATCGCAACGCCCTTGGGCTTGCCTGTGCTTCCGGAGGTGAAAATGACGTACATCAGTGAAGATGGTGATACAGTGGGAAGCGGATCTGAAGAAAGTGACAGGTCCGAATCGAACAGGGCCTGGGAGACTGGGATGACGATGCCGCCGCCGGCAATCTTGGCTCCCAGCGAGCCCTGCAGCGCCGATGTGATGATGAGCTTTGCGCCGGTCTGCTCGACGATTGTTTGTAAGCGGGCCTCGGGCTGGCTGGGATCGGTAAGCGAGAATGCGGCGCCGGCCTTCATGACGGAAAGCAGACCGACGACAGCCCACATGGACTTTTCAAAGCACAGCGGCACGGTGACGCCCGTTGCGACGCCCTGGAGCCGCAGATGCAGCGCCAGGCGCGTGGAGAGCTCATCGAGCTGCGAGTACGTCAGGGCGCCGTCCCACGACTGGACAGCCACATCTTGCGGTCTTTGACTTGTCTGGTCTGATATGATGTCGTGCATGCATCGGCGGATGTTGTCTGGCACAATTGCGTTCCAGCTCCAGAGCTGGTCGAGGTCTTGCTCTGAGACGCCGTGCTGCCGCTGCTCGCGCTGCTGCTGGTCGCCTTCGATTCCGTCTGCTGGTTGCTCTCGTTCTTCTTGACCGGCACGGCTTGCTGTTCCGCCGTCGGCACTCTGGCCAGCTGTGTCGGGTGCTGTCTTCTGCGCGCAGCTCCCGACGGGAAGGTCGACAGCGCGGGCCCCTCCGCCTCCATGGTCGTCGGTGTTGCGCATTACGGATGGTGTGGCGAGGGTCTCGAGGGCAAGGAGGGGTGATATGGCATCCGGCGACGCAAGCGAGCACACTAGTCTACACAGCGTTGCACTTTGGCGAAGCCCGTTTTTAGGGGTTTATGTTGGGCTGCGATGACGTTGAAGTACTTTGCTCATGCACATGGATGGAGATGGGCGCGGCGGGTGATGTATGCACGTCTCAGCTTTTCTTGCAAGGCGAGCACGCACGCACACGAGCCGGCTGCTGGAGGGGTCATGAGCCGCCGAGCCGGCGCTGCGGCAGGCTGGCCGGTAGTTAGGCATTGTGACTCGGTATTACTACTGGGAATCGAGCGGAACCGCTGTACCCTGCTCGACGGCACAGAGTCCGCAGAGAAGCTTGCCTGCGCGGTACTAGCTGCCTTGCCTAGCGGTATCGGTGGGTTGAAGCAGCAGCCCTAGGGCGTGATGGCCAGGGTCACGCTGAAAGATGGAGTGGAGGAGTGCTGATGTGCTAACGGGCTGAAGAGAGGGCATCTTGATGGAGGTTGGAGAGTGTATCATAATGGTGAGCGTTAGGGGGTGTGCAGAAGGTCTAAGAGGGGGTGTGGATTAAAAAGGTACATCCAGTGGTACAAAGGTACAAGACGAGGTACAAGGACAAAGAAGGCAAGTACTTGCGGATCTGATAAGCACCGCAGTGGAGCCCAGCTATTCCTGAGACTCCGGTTCTCTGCTTCTCCTCTTCCCCTCTTCACCAGTCCTTGGTCCCGTCACCACGCAGTTACCACCCTCCCAATACCAAGGCCCTACCCGCCTTGGGCGCCGACAAAATTCAATATTAACTGTGGACAGAAAGCTCTACCTGTGCAGCGGCGCCACACCTTGCCCCCACCATCGCCAACGCTACAGTTTGGCCGGACGTCGCCCTTTGCCATTCTGCCTGTCCAGGCCAAGCAGAATCTCGAGCCTTATTGGGAAATTCCAGTAGAATAGAGTTTCTTTGCAGCCTGTTACCTGGCAGGATCAGATGAACTAGCCCTCGTTCTGCATCATACGTACAACATTGCGTTATGCCATCAACGCACGGCTCCCACACTTGGTCCCCCCCTGCCGCCACTTTTCGCGCCAGCTTTTTGCCCACATCTAATCAATCTCTGGCCCTGTTGAGAACGCTTTGGAAGGCCCTCCCATTGCCTTAAAAGTCCGACGTGAGTGCGTATGGAGCACATGCGGCACTGGAACCTAACTGGGTGAACGACCAAAACAAGGACACTCCACCGCGGACCAAAAGTCATGCCCGGCGTTTTCCGCGAAAGCCCAGCTTGTGTTCCTTGCATCTGTGTGTGTGGCTCACCATTCGTCCGTCTTTTTCGCGGACAATAAGCTTGTTTAATTTCTTCGCCGATCCCAAGGTTTGGCTCGGTGTTTCCCAGACTTTTGCCATGAGGCTCTGTCTTACTGCTTGTCAGGGGCTTCCACGCAACCCTCGGAGCCAATCCCACGAGCATTTAGTTTTCTAGTCCGCTTCTCGCGGCCACTCATAAATGCGGCACAAGAAAATGGCCACTGGAGCTGCTGCTGGTGCAAAAACGAGCCAAAACTGCCGGCTAGTGCAATTCTCGCATGCGCCGATAATCAATGGCGTTGCGCCAGACGATCATTCGACGCCAAATTTTTCAGCGCTGGACCCAGAGTTCTAGATGCGTTATTTTCTCGTCTCTCTCTTCTAGTGCGGCCATGTCCGAATGTCCGCCGGCGGGGTTGTTCTTGATATTCTATCACCGCTTCGGCTTTTTTGTTATGAAGGGCGACTGGGCCGAAGTGACCTGTCTAGGCGCAGCACCATACCCTGTCCGACCCACGCCAATTGCCAATGTACTCGAGCTAACCCATCTTATCTGATGATCTGATTAGATGAAATTCGAAAAAGCTGAAACAGAGTACCCATCTCGTCCAGACTCGGTGCAACGACGGTGCTGCGACGGTGCTCGGAATCCGCCCCAGCCTGCTGACCGGGATGGAATCTACTATTGCGCTTGCCCTTGCAGCCCTCCCCTCCCCCCACGCTCCCACTGCCGTGCAAGGACCGTATTATTGTGTGTATTCGGTGGCCCAGGCCATTTCGAGCTGCGTCTAGACATTATATCGGGCCGGCACCCACAGCAGTGACACTTACTAACTAGCAGGGGACTCGGCATCCTTGGACACAGTTACCGACACGTAGGCTAGATAGACCGGCAGCTGAGCCCTGTTTTACTAGTTTGGCTATCCCAGTGACAAATTGCGTCACATTGGATCTAGACAGTTTCTTTTGCTGTCGCTAGCTCTCTTTACCTCTGATCGAAACCAGAGCCTCTAGACTCCCCCAAAGCATACACCATAACATACACCATATACCAATCATGTCGACGATACCGACAAGCACGGTTCGGCCAGAGGTGCCGCCCGCGGCGCAGAAGCTTTCTCTTCTTCACGGCCCTGTCGACCCTCCGCTGGTTGACCTGACGCTCGGCGAGCTGCTCGAGCTGCAAACCTACCATCACGGCACGCAGGAGTGCATCGTCATCCCGTGGACGGGCGCGCGCTGGACCTACAATGAGCTCAACCAGCAGTCCTCGTGGCTCGCTCAGTCACTGCTCGACATGGGCATCGTCACCGGCGACCGCATCGGCATCATGGCCGGCAACTGTGAGCAGTACGCCGCCGTGTTCTTCGCCGCGGCCAAGATTGGCGCAATCCTGGTGATTCTCAACAACACGTATACGCCGACGGAGGCCATGTACGGCATTCAGTTTTCGGACTGCAAGATTGTCTTTACCACGCGCCAGATTGGTCGCATGGACAACTCGAGGCTGCTAGGAGACCTGGATAACCTGGATCGCGGGCCCAAGGTAGTCATACTGCGTGGCGAGGCGGGCCGTTACACGACATACAATGACTTGATCAAGGCTGGATCGCGGAAGCACCCTGACAGAATATATTATGCCATGAGGCGTGTAAGCCCACATCAGGTGGTCAACCTGCAGTTTACCAGCGGCACAACTGGCCTTCCCAAGGCGGCCATGTTGACTCATCAGTAAGTTCTCTTCCTCTTGAGCTTCTCGCCGTAATCGCTAACAAATCGCAGCAACCTCGTCAACAATGCCCGTTTCATCGGTGACAGAATGCGTCTCACCTCCGCTGACGTCCTCTGCTGCCCGCCTCCTCTGTTCCACTGCTTCGGCCTCGTCCTCGGCCTGCTCGCAGTCGTCACCCACGGCGGCAAGATCGTGTACCCCGCCGAGGTCTTCGACATTGCCGCCACGCTGCGCGCCATCTCCGACGAGTCCTGCACCGCCGTCCACGGCGTCCCCGCCATGTTTGACTCGCTCTTCCAGGCCGAGTTCCCGCCCAACTTCCGCTGCGACCGCCTGCGCACGGGCATCATCGCGGGCGCCCCCGTCCCGCGCTACCTCATGGAGCTCCTCGTCGACAAGTTTGGCATGACCGAGTTCACCTCGAGCTACGGCCTCACCGAGGCGAGCCCGACGTGCTTCAACGCCTTCACCGACGACACCATGGACGCGCGCCTGACCACCGTCGGCACGCTGATGCCGCACGCGCACGCCAAGATTGTCGATCGCGACGGCAACGTCGTCCCCGTGGGCACGCGCGGCGAGCTCTGCATCGCAGGCTACCAGCTGCAGGCGGGCTACTGGAACAACTCGGCCAAGACCAACGAGACGATGGTGCGCGACACCGCGGGCGTTCTGTGGCTGCACACGGGTGACGAGGCTGTCTTTGACGACAGCGGCTACTGCACTATCACGGGGCGGTTCAAGGACATCATCATCCGCGGCGGCGAGAACATCTACCCGCTGGAGATTGAGGAGCGCCTGATGGCGCACCCGGCGATCTCGCGCGCCATCGTCGTGGGGCTCAAGAGCCAGCACTACGGCGAGGTTGTCGGCGCGTTCCTGGAGCTGGCCGCCACGAAGAACAAGCCCAGCGACCAGGAGCTGCGCGAGTGGGTGCGCAAGCGCCTCGGCGGGCACAAGTCGCCGGCACACCTGTTCTGGCTTGGTGCCGGCGGCGTACCGGCTGACGTGCCGCTGACGGGAAGTGGCAAAGTGAAGAAGTTTGAGATGGCCAAGCTGGGAGACGAGCTGCTCCGCAAAGAGACAGCCGTTGCCAAGCTATAATACGCGTATGGCGTGACTAGAGTGGCGTGACTGAGTGGCGTGGCTAGAGAGAAATGTGTGATAGAGCGGATTAGAACAACGTTTTACGTGTAAAAAGTTTTGATGTATTAGAGACTGTTGGCTTATAAAAAAGACACTTAGAGAGCAATTCATTCACCAAATTCAATTCTGCATCTGTTTTCATACAGCGATTCGGCTCTGATTTTTATATACATGTACTCCTGCAATGCACCGTTTCTTGAATTTTTCTTCATGAACTGAACTCGTTTCATACTAGACGCATACATCTACAGCTTCGGAACAAGACCGATTCTCATACCACCCACGGCTTTTTCCTGCTCGCCCAGGGGACAAAGCTGGAAGAAGCGGCCACGAGGGCAGCGGACGAAAGCACTGCGCTTGTGGGGCAGGTCGACGAACTTGTCGAGGCCGAAGCCGTGGACGAGGTCGTACATGACGACGGTCGAGTTAGAGTCCTTGGGCTCGCCGACCACCCACATGGTGCGCGGGTCGTCGAGGAAGAGGTAGTGCATGAGGCTGCTCCACCAGGCCATGACACGATGCGGCCCGCGGAAGCGCACGTCGCCGACAAGGGAGTGCCGGCCGCGGTCAAAATCGCCGGCGTCGTAGTAGCCGCCGAGGCGGTCCTCCTGTTTTTCATCACACATGTCAGCAATGCGCGTTGCTTGCTTCGCGGCGTGGCGCAAACTCTCGCGGCTAGTCCGGGGCGGGGGGATAGAATGGCCGCGGTGTAAGTCGGGTTGCTAGTATAAGAATAACATACCTTGGCCCAATACGTCTCAAAGTACGCAAAGTAGGCGTCGTCCCATTTCGCCAGCACAGCGACCTGGTGGGGGTCCTCGTGGATGACGCGCAGGTACTCGCGGTGCTGCTCGAGCGTGCCCGTCTCGTTCCAGCCCTGCGACACGCGCGGGTCGTTCTGCCACTCGTGGAACAGGCGCAGGTGCTCGGCGTCGGTGTAGTCGAGCGCGACCATGGAGAAGGTCTCCTTGAGGTGAGGGATCCAGCGGCTGTAGATGACGGCGCCGGGGGCGGGCTTGGCCGGGCGCACGGGGTGCCACGACTGCATCTGGCGGCTGGGGTCCTGGGGGTCGCCCGCCGTGAGCACGGTGACGGTGTGCTGCAGCGGCGTCAGAGGATACGAGGAAAGCGAGCCGCTGCTGCCTCCGGCCGTCAGCGAGGCCGGCGACTCGGCCGGGCACCAGACGGGGCGGGGGCCGAACGGCGAGCCGGCGCCCTGCCAGAATGTGCTGCGGAGCGCGACGACTGTGCTCTCCTTCTCAGACTCGACGACGGCAGGGCCGGTGTAGGTTTTGGCGGGGTCCGGGTGCGCGGTGCCCAGGAGGACGTCTTTGAGCTGCTGGGAGAGCGTCTTCGCGCCGGGCCCGTTGAGCTGCAGGCGGACCATCTCCATGCCGGGCCGCACGGTGAAGAGCACGTAGAGCAGGAGCCAGGCCTGGGCGAGCGTGGGCGCGGGCGCCGCGGCGTCCCAGCAGACGTCGGAGAAGGGCGAGCGGCGGGCGCGCGCCCAGGGGCTGTTGTTGGCGGACTCGGGCAGCTCGCTGGACTTGAGGTCGGCGGGCGCGGAGAAGCGCAGCTGCGGCGCGCGCAGGGCGAAGGGGAGCGGCGTCGCGGAGGTGCCGTCCTTGAGGGCGAGGGTGAAGAGGTTGTTCTCGGCGCGGGAGACTGTGTATTCGGCGAGGTAGGGGTGCGGGAGCTTGAGGATGGTGTCGCCCGGCGCGAGGGCCGCGAGATCGATGATGCCCGCCATGATTTCTGGTGATGGCAAGCTGAATTGGACAGGTCAAGAGGAAAGACCAAAAAAGACAAGCAAGAAAAGTAGAAGAGGAATACAAGTTGTAAGCAGCCGGAGACACGAGCAGTGACACCACAGGTCCCTACGAGCAGATAGACAAACTAACCAGGTAGCTAAACTATTTCAGAGCATCGGCACTCGAACGGCACTTGGCTTCCCGCCATCGGCACAAGAAAGGCTACTCCTCCCTGCCAGTGACTGCTTCTACCGCTCAGCTCCTCTGTCTGGCATGCCGATCCTGGGCAGTAAAAGACCGGATGCCCCCCATGTGTCCGCGAGACTAGACTGTCCCGCATCATTGCGTAAAAGGCGCGCAAGGATTCCTGCGCAGCAGGCATAGCATGAGCACTAACACCGTCTCCAGTTCGTTGGAGGAGGGAAAAATGAAAAATAAAATAGGACTTATACGGAGCACCACTAAACCATATTGAGCCTGACAAGGAAGATGAAGGGGGTTAAAAAAGAGAGGAAAAAAGCAAAGACCCCCCAAGTGGAGGATTGCATGCAGTAGCTGCGTGTGTGCTCCATCCTTCAGAGTACACGCCCCCCTCCCTCCAGGACGGCGCCGCGGGCCTCCGCTGGGAATAACAGGCATGGTACTTTGAGGGAGGGGGGGCGGAAGGCAGAAGTACAGGTACATCGAGGCGAGAATCTCGGCCGGTCTCGTGGGTCGGAATTCGACGGAAGGCCCCCGAGGAGGAGGAGGAGGAGGAGGGGAGATTTCTATGTACGCACAGAGCTGTTCCCAGCTCTACACGGCAAGAGGCGGTACAGAACAGCGGACTTAGTTATCATGCACGATGTAACTGTATTAACAGCGGGATGCGAAGTTTTTCAGAATTTTGACAGGATTTGTTTTATATTTCTCCAGCGTCTAAAATTCATTCGCTACGCTTTATGCCATGCGATTCTGTTGGTTTCATCTCAATTTTTTTTTTTGGCCTCCGGGCGCCGTACGCGCATAGAAAATGCACAAGCTGCATCCCAAGCCGCTCCTCCGGTCAGCCCCGACGGTCGGCCGAGGCTTACGGATCTGATAACTTTATCGGGACGCAACAGCAACAGAAGCTGCGGGATACACTATACCAGGGTAAAGCCTACTCATTCCACACAAAACAGAATATAATCCGCCCAACTATACTCCGTAGCCTCGTCCTGACTCGGTGTATCTTTTTTTTTTTCGTGGTCAATAGGAATCCGCACGCGGGCTTAGATGAATCTCCACCGCAGGCGTTCGAAGGCGTGATCTGATAAGAAAATTTTTTTCGTGTAAGTGGGCTGTCAAGTTCACCAAATGGTCTGGGCAGAGTGGGATCTACGGCCTGACGAAGCCTCATTTTCAGAGTCTTGGCTTCAGCTGGGGCTCTTTTCCTTCAATCCTCACTCCTGTCACGCTTTGTCCTTGATTTTGTCCTTTTTTTCTTTCCGGCCCGTGTCAGGGTCAACGCCAGTTCCTCTCGTCCTGTAGAAACCCTCTCGACATGTCCCGCGTTCACTGTCATGTCCTTCCCCCCCCCCCCCCCCAAGTGGGAACCGTACGAGTAGCCAGCCCAAAAGCCAGCAGCACTCCTCTCCCTTTCACTCACTCGGCACTACCGAACCCTTGCCCAGACGCTTGGCTTGCGAGAACCATTCGCCCGTGTACGCCAAGCGCTGTTGCGTCCTGGCATGTGCGCAGTCGTTTTGTTTCTTCCCTCATTGACACCCATCCATCTTGTCTTGCCTGCCCCCAGCAACTGAACGGAAACCGAAACCGAAATGCATACTCGGTGCAGATAAAGAGTTTTGGTCACGCGTGTATGCAAGGATGCCCTTCGCCCTCGCCTTTAACTAGCGGAACCTTTCCTCTCTTTTTTTATTTCACCAGTAATCCTTCGTGCATAACTTATTGCATGCGGGTCTCACTCATCAGACTTCGCCGATTGACACCTTGGGGGTTTTATTCATGCGATGCCACCGCAACCCCAAACTCTAAAAGCTTCCATTCTCCTTCCTTACCCTCAACCTGTCAAACCCGGCTTCCTGTAAAATTGTTTACCCTTATGTTTCCTGCTCATCGTTGGAGCAGCTCCTAGATGCAGAAATCAAGAGCGAATAACCACAAAATTTCAAGATAAGAGGCCCTGCCCACTGTGACGAGGCTCCCGCAATCAGCGAAATGAGCCCATTCCCATAATCCTTCGCGCGTTCTAGTGCCCGTTCCTGGGCGTTAAACTTTTCCCTCCTTGGCGGGTGGAACCATTATCAACGAGCAAAAAAGCGAACTATCGCTTTTTTTCTTTCTCACTCTTGGTCACAAGGCTGGGTTGCGCTGCCCAGAAAGAGGGACCTCTAGCAAGCTACCTTGCAATTTTTACAACTGGTTTCCTTCTTATTCCCGCCTTGTTCAAGTCATTTAAAGGCAGCTCGGCGCCTCGCTTCCCGCACTTATATGCCATTTCTTGTTCTTCATTCTGTCTTAGACCCTGGCCTGTCGCTTGTCGATCATCCGCTTCGACAGACTACCCCACTGGTTGCTACGCTCTAAACGACTAACAATACCTTTGTCGCGCTTTCCTCTCTCAATCTCCTCGCCCTTCTACATACCGTCAATCCAGCCATGGCCGAAAAGAACCAGTTGCCCGCCACGGCGGTGCCCGGCGATGTGCCTTTCGGCAAGGAGCCCATCTCCTCAGTCAACGACTCGCCCTCCGAGCAGGATGTCGAATCCCTCTCCAGCGAGGCCCAGGACGGTGTCCAGGCCATGGAGGCCACTGCCAAGGTCTGGACCAAGACGACGCTCATCGTAGCCTACATATTCATCTGGGTTATCTACTTTGTCGACTCCATGCAGATGGGCACCACCGGCCTGCTCACCCCCTACGTCACCTCCAACTTCTCCAAGCACTCGCTCACCCCCACCGTCGGCATCATGAGCGCCATCATCGGCGGTGTCTCCAAGCTCACCCTCGCCAAGATCCTCGACGTCTTCGGCCGCCCCCAGGGCTTCCTCATCAGCATCACCTTTGCCACCCTCGGTCTCGTCATGATGGCCGCCACCAAGGGCGTCGAGATGTTTGCCGCTGCGCAGGTCTTTTACTGGGTCGGCATGAACGGTATCGCATATGCCCTCAGCGTCGCGCTGGCCGACATGTCCTCGCTGCGCAACCGTGGTCTCGCCCTGGCCTTCTCGACGTCGCCCTTCATAATCACCACCTGGCTCAACGGACGCATCGCCAACTCCTTCTACAAGGTCAACGCCGACCTCACCGTCAGCGGCCCCGGCTTCCGCTGGGCCTTTGGTGCCTTTTCCATCATCACGCCTGCCGTGACATTGCCTCTGTTTGTGCTCTTCATCGTCAACCTGCGCAAGGCCCTCAAGATGGGCGTCATCACTCACACCAAGTCCAACCGCACCTCCATGCAGTCGTTCCTCCACTACGCGCGCGAGTTTGATGTTATTGGTCTCATCCTTATTTCTGCCGGCATTTCCATCTTCCTGCTCCCTTTCAACATCTACTCTTTCCAGAAGGATGAGTGGCGCTCGCCCATTGTCATTTGCTTCTTCATATTTGGCGCTCTCCTCATTATCGGCTTCGCTGTCTGGGAGAAGTACTTTGCGCCCGTCAAGTTCCTCCCCTACGAGCTCCTGCTGGACCGTACCGTGCTCGGCTCGTGCGTGCTTCCTGCTGTGTCCTTCATCAGCTTCTACATCTGGAACTCGTTCTTCGGCTCCTTCCTGCAGGTTGTCATTGGCCTCGACTTGACCGCGACTGGTTACGTTACACAGACCTTTAACGTCGGTTCTTGCTTTTTTGCCCTTATCGTCGGTCTCGTTATCCGCCAGACCGGTAACTACAAGCTTCCTGTCCTTCTCTTCGGTCTGCCCATCACCGTTCTCGGTGTTGGTACCATGATCAAGTTTCGCACCCCTGGCTCCAGCATCGGCTACATTGTCATGTCGCAGATCTTCGTCGCCTTTGGAGGTGGCACCAACAGTGTCTGTCAGCAGGTCGCCATCATGAGTGTCGTCAAGCACCAGCACATTGCTGTCGTCCTCGCCATCCAGTCCATGGCCGCCAGCATCGGTGGTGGTATCGGTCGTTCCATTAGCGGTGCCATCTGGCAGGGCGTCTTCCCCGGCAAGCTGCGCGAGTACCTGCCCGAGGAGTCCCAGGCCGACTGGCAGAAGATCTACGGTGACCTCGTCACCCAGCTGAGCTACCCCGTCGGCTCGCCCACCAGAATTGCTATTCAGCGTGCGTACGCCGACGGCCAGCGGGCCATGCTGATTGGCGCTACTGCTATTTACGCCGTGGCTTTCGTCGCTGTTGCCTGCTGGCGTAGCGTCAATGTCAAAACCATTAAGCAGACCAAGGGTCTTGTTTTCTAGAGTTGCGAGCTGTGTAGACATTTATACCCCCTGAATTTAATACGTCAATTATAGTCATATAATCGTCTTTTATTGCTACTTTTCTGTTATCGTAAATCAAGTGCCGTTCATCGCCGAAACTGCTATTCTAGAAACCAAAAGTCCACCAACGCCGTGACCTGTCCAGGCCCATGCCATAGTACTGTAACCCGAAATCTAGAAACGAGGATTTATGCCTCGACAACTGTCTCTTTTTTGCCTCCCAGCTGCATGTAGTCCCAGCAGACTGAAATCAAATCAGCAAAGATGCACAGAAAATTTCCAAAAAAAAAAAAAATGGGAACTTACTCGTAAAGCCTAGGTCATCGCGGAAGTAGGCCTGCATGACGTCCTCGCCAGAGACGGTACCCGTGTCGGGGCCCGAAGCGACGGCCTTCTTGCCGACGGCGAGGCCAATGACGGCAGGGAACTCGGTGAGCTCACTGAACTTGGCCTCGTGGCCACCGGGGACGCGGTCGCGGAGGATGGACTGGTGGATGTTGCGGGCAACGTAGTGGCCGCCGTGCATGGCGCCACCGCAGCGCTTGATGCCGCTCCAGCGGGCGGCGTCACCGGCGCAGAAGTGGTATTCGCGGTTAGGGGTACCCTCGATGAGGGTGAGGCTGTGGATGTTAGAGGAAAAATCTTGATATTGATGGGAGATGGCAACATACTTGGAGTTAATCTTGACGAGGCCGTGCTCGTCGAGCGCAGAAGCAGGCAGATAGGTGGCCGTGGAGACAGGCTGGGAGACGGCCATGATGACATCGCTGGCCGCCATCTTGTGGCCGTTGGCGAACTCGAGGTCGTACTTGATGCTGCCGTCCAGGGTGTCGACGCGGACCGACTTGTTCAGGCGGTGCTCCATGAGGACCTTGACGCCGGCCTCGCGCAACAGCGCCAGCGCCGTGTCCTTGCACTCGTCGGACAGCGCCTCGGCGGAGAGCAGCTTGTCGCGTGAGTGCGCGAGGGTGACGTCGACCTGCGGGTGGACGAGCTTGAGCTCAGCAGCCATCTCGATGCCGACGGCGCCGCCGCCCACAACCACGACGCCGTGCTGGGAGTTGGCCACGGCGTGGATGTGTTCGGCGGCCTCGACGAGGTACTGCTTGCGGGAGAGCGACTGCGGGACCACGGGCCAGACGCGGCGCAGGCCGGAGGCGGCGACGAAGTAGTCGTAGCTGTGCTCTGTGGCGACCTTGGTGACGGCGTCGAGGGTGGTGGCCGTCTTGGCCGCGCAGTCGACGGCCGTGACGGAGCCGGCCACGACGTTGACGTTAGGGTGCTGCAGGGCGGGGATGTCCTGGAACTTGACCCAAGCTTTTTTGCTGTAGTCGGAGTCGGCCAATGCGAGGGGGGATCCGATGAGGTGGTCTTTTGTTTCATTTATATGAGCATTTTGCATTTTACTATCTGTATTACAATGGCATGATTTGACTTACAGAAGCCATCGCGCTCGTCGGCAATGGTGATTTCGACGTCTATCTTCTCAAAGTCCGGGATGTGCGGGTACGCCTCGCCCGACATGCGCGGGCTGGCGCCGCCCGCGAGGTCGAGCAGGTTCACGGCGACGGAGAGGCCGGCGTAGCTGCCGCCTGCGATGAAGACACGCACCGGCGCGGGCTTGGGAGGAACGGAGCCCATGGTTTCTGCGACGGAGGCGGGAGTCTGGAACGACGAGAAGGAGGATGAGGAGGAGGAGAAGAATGCGGAAGGGCACAGACGACGGCGGGGTGAGGAGCAGGAGGAGGAGCAGGAGGGATGGCGCCGGACGTAATTAAGCAGCTGGGACGCGGGTGTGGGGAGCAGCTGGCGTGCGCTGGTGGAGAAGGGGAGGTGGGAGCAAGGAGACGCAACGTATGGAGAAGAGGCGGCAGTTGAAACGGCGATGCAGGTGGTTTTGAGTCGCCTGGTACAGAGTGCGACGAGGGAAGATGTAGATTTTGGAGTGAGGAGCGTGCCAACAGCCATGGAGGTGAGGGGAGGGAAGAGGAGGCAAAGTGGCTGGACGGATGTTGGGGATCTGGGCAGAGCTATTTAATGAGTAGCGTTTGGAGATGCTGGTTAGCTCGGCTCTACGTAACCGGTGTCCGGGCAGGGAATGTATAATGGGAAGGCATGTATAGAGGCTAGCTTGCCCGTCATGTGTATGTTGTGTTGAGTCTCCTACGGCTACGACACCCAGGCTGGGCTGGGCTGCGGCCCGAGCAAACTTTATTGGCGGTGCAAGGGCTTGTGATTGTTGGAGACGAAGCGACTTGGCTTTTCCCCGTTCGCTGACAAAAAAAGTCACAAAAATGAAAAAGTTCTGAGAGGGAAAAGTGGGAGCGACGGCCGGTGGCGTTTCTTTGTTGGGTCGGTTGGGAGGGAGGACAGAAAACGTGTTGTGAGTGCGAGTGCGAGTTTGAGTGAGGGCAGGGCAAAAAGGCAATTAAACGGCGGGGGGCTGTCCGTTATCTGATCCGTGAGCGCCGACCGGCGACCGCTCGGCCGTCGTGTGTTGTGCGGTACCGGCAACCTGGGTACGAACCACAACACACAAGGGTAAGATGAGAGGGAGGCCGCCATCTACGTAAGTATAGCAGGCACAGGCACGCACGCGCACACGCGCCCAGCCTCGATGTATCCCTCTTTTCTCTCACTGATTCAGATAATTCTACGGGGTAGGGCGTGTGTGTGTGTTGTTTCTTGTGTGGCCCGGATACGACGAGGGCCGCCGGCCGGAGAAGGGAAAAAAGGTACGTACCTTTTCCTACTAGAAAAGTGGAGACGCACAGAAAATTTTGATCAGATAATTCGGTACTTTTGGCTTGTACCTTTTTCATGTACCTTTGTATCTCCGTACCTTTTTTGGGGGGACCTCACTCCAGCTGCATTAATCCTCCCCAAATAACTCCGGACCTGTACGGAGTATTGTTCGCCAAGTCTGCTCAACTCCACGAAAAACATGTTGCTTGTCTGACTAGCCAATATAGCTATTTCTGTACATACACAAGCACTGCACATCAACCGCATACCAGAGAATCTGATAACAAAAAGCACGAGGACCACTAGTTATGAGCCATTTTTTTTTCCGACCCCAGCCACGTGCCTAGACCGACACTCACGAAACAAAATATATAATATAATTATTATCTGATCCGTTTCTTCCCCACTGCGACCCAGGTCCCAAAAAGGCCAAGGGCACAGCTCGTTCAGCTCCATCCCCGTTCTCTTGTACCGGGGCCTCGGCCAAGAGAATTCCATCACAAATAGCAGAATATGAAGGATAATGCCTGCAGCGGGACAAGAAGAAACGAAAGCCCCCTTCTCTTCGGAACTACGAGCCCAGTTCCCTTCCTCAACGCCCGCGTTGCAAGAGTTACACCGCGCTCTTGCTGAACTCGTCGACTGACATGGCGGCCCCCCGGGGCCTCTCCACACCCCCCTTTCATATGCTCCTTCCGCGCTTTTTTCTTCCCAACTTTCTCCTGTTTGTCTCTTCTCATCCCCGCTCTCGCATGTACCTGTACTTTTCTCTCCTACTTTCTACGGACTAATTAGCCCTTGCGGGGTTGTAAAGGGGGCGTGTGGTTAACTCGCTCTTCGAGAAGAGGGACATTCGAGGTACATGGCGGCATGCAAGAGATACTTCCGCCCACTGCCCAAGTACAAGTGCAGTGTATTCTGACACTAAAAAATAAAATAAAATAAAAAATATTATTATTATTATTTCAGCGCGTTTCCCGTTGCCCTCTTTGTCCAAACCACGCCTCTTGCCGCACTCTTGCAGTGTCTCCAAACTAGCAAGTTAGTTCGTTGCCGTAGTTTACCATCTCCCTTGCCGTCCACATACCGCTGTCACCCGTTTTCCTTACAAATCTACTTGTGGCCGAGAGATTATCTTTGTGGCACTCTGCTCTACTCTACACTTGTGTTAGTCCCTACCTACACTCCTGCCGCGGTGGATCACCACACTCCAGCACCCATCACAATCACCATCTCGAGCCAAGAGGACATCCCAGCAGCCTTCTCTCCCAACGCTCAAGGGTCTCTGGTAGCAAGCTAGTGTCCAAACGAAGCTCACTTTCTTTTTTTCTTCTTTTCCAATTTGGCAATCCGTTGGCTGGTAACCTGTCATTTTACCTTCCTCCCCCACATAGCGCTTGTCTTTTCCAAAGGTCTGCGCTTGCGATATAGCCCACCGTTCTCCGGCCTTTTTTTATTCTTCGTCCCCTTCCCTGGCCATTTTCCAACCTTGTTTCGACTTTCGCTCCCTTTACCCAAACATGGTCGCGGCTTGCTCGCTGAGAGAATAACATCGTAAAACTTTGCTTCAATATCAAGCAAGTCGGGGGTACCAGCCTGGAACCCGCCAACAATGGCCGTCGACCCAAACAGCTCGGCCGAGCTCGCGGCGCCTGAGCAGCCCAACGTTCACGACGCCACAGCGACCACCGCCGCGGACAATGGCGCCGCGTCTTCGTCAGAGCAGCAGCAGCAGCAGCAGCCGGCGCAGGCGGCTGCCATCCCGACAGAGTCGACCGGCCCGGCCACGGAGCCCGTCGCCGTGCCTCTGGCCGCTGGCATTCCCGCCAACCCCAAGGCCGCGACGGAGGACGAGCCCGCGCCGTCGTCGGCTCCCACCGCGCCCATCGCCAGCAGGAAGGAAGCCGTACGTCTATAACCACCCAACCCCAAATCTACATTGTAACCTCGCGTCTAACCAATGGGCTCCTCCCAGTTCTTCACATACTTCCAGCTCCTCACCTACGCCAACCCCACGTGGAAGGATTACTTCCTCCTCGTCGGCGGCCTCGTCATCTCCGCCGCGGCAGGCGTGCCCATCCCCCTCATGGGCATCTTCTTCGGCCAGCTCGTCGACGACCTGAACCAGGGCACCTGCGACGCCAAGGGCCGCGAGGCCGCCATGGCCAACGTCAACCCCGCCGATCTCCAGCACAGCGTCAACGAAAAGGTCCTCAAGCTCGTCTACATCGGCATCGCCAGCTTCGTCCTCATCTACGTCTACCTCGTCTGCTGGGCCGTATTCTCGCGCCGCCTCGAGGCCCGCATCCGCGATGCCTACTTCCGCACCCTGCTCCGCCAGGACGCCACCTTTTACGACAAGCGCCAGGCCGGAGAGCTGTCCTCGCGCCTCAATGCCGACATGCAGACCATCCAGTCCGGCACCTCGGAGAAGGTCGGCATCTGCATCGCGTGCACGTCCTTCTTCGTCACCGCCTACGTCGTCGGCTTCGTCAAGGACGCCAAGCTCGCCGGCATGCTCATCTCGCTGATCCCCGCGTTCCTGCTGCTCTCCATCGTCGGCAGCTACTTTACGCAAAAGTTCACAATCGCCATGTCCAACGCCATCGCGTCGGCCTCGTCCGTCGCGCAGGAGACACTGTCTCACATTGCCGTCGTGCAGGCCTTCAACGCCGGGCCCCGTCTCGAGGCCAAGTTTGCCACGGCTATGAAGCTCGCGCGAAGCCATGGCATCAAGAAGGCCTTT
The DNA here is from genome assembly GCA_037575805.1 of Lecanicillium sp. G3. Lineage (NCBI taxonomy): Eukaryota > Fungi > Ascomycota > Sordariomycetes > Hypocreales > Cordycipitaceae > Lecanicillium > Lecanicillium sp. G3. Next base: position 363,401 of record JAZHPD010000012.1, on the reverse strand, counting down.
GTCGCCGCCGTGCAGGCCGGAACTCTCTACTTCATCGCCTACTCTGCCAACGCTCTCGCCTTCTGGCAGGGTAGCCGCCAGATCGCCGAAGCCATTGGTTCTAAGAACGGCACCACTGTCGGTGACATCTACGTTGTCATCTTCCTTCTTGTCGATGGTAAATTTCCGCTTGCATATCCTCTTCAAACCCTTCACTAACATTCACAGCTTGTATCGTCTTTGGCTCCATCGCCCCGTACCTCCCCATGCTCGGAGCCGCCGCCGCCGCTTTCCGCAAGGTGCGCCAGGACATCGAGGCCCCCGTGGCCATCGACTCGGGCTCCGACGCCGGCGAGAAGCTCCCCGTCAGCATCGCCGGCGGCCTCAAGTTCGACGGCGTCACTTTCGCCTACGTCTCGCGCCCGGACCGCCCCGTCCTCAAGAACGTCTCGTTCGAGTGCCCTGCCGGCAAGTACACGGCGCTCGTCGGCCTGTCCGGCAGCGGCAAGTCCACCGTCGCAGGCCTCACCACGCGCCTGTACGACCCGACGCAGGGCACCGTGACCCTCGACGGCCGCGACCTGCGCGAGCTCAACGTCAGGAACCTGCGCAGCTACATGAGCCTGGTCCAGCAGGAGCCCTCGCTGCTCAGCCGCTCCATCCTCGAGAACATTGCGCTCGGCGTGCTCAACTCGCCGTGGGAGCGCCACCAGAAATTCCAGGCCGTCATCCAGAGCCCCGTGCTCGCGCAGCTCGCCGCCAAGATCCAGGGGGGTGCCGAGATGGACGCTGCCGCTGCCGAGCTCGGTCCTGATGTCGTTGAACTCGTCGGCATGATCCGCGAGGCCGCCTCGCTGGCCGATGCGTCCAGTTTCATCGAGAAGCTGGAGCGCGGCTACGGCACCGACGTAGGCATCAGCGGTAAGCTCGTCAGTGGTGGGCAGCGCCAGCGCATTGCTCTCGCTCGTGCCCTCATCCGTGATCCCCGTATCCTCATCCTCGATGAGGCTACCTCATCGCTCGACTCGGCATCAGAGCGCCGCATTCAGGCGGCAGTCGAGTCCATCGCCAAGGACCGCACGCTTATTGCCATCGCGCATCGCCTCTCCACCATCAAGAACGCCGACAACATCATAGTCATGAGCAACGGCAACATCCTCGAACAGGGCAACCACACGGAGCTCATGGCCCTCAACGGCAACTACGCCAGCATGGTCCGCCTCCAGAACATCGAGGCCGAGAAGCAAGAGGACAACGCATCGCTGGCCAGCACCGCTCGCGAGACTGACGCTGCCCCTGAGCGCACCTCCACCGCCAAGGAGGATGAGCCCATCAAGGCCACCGACGCCGTCACCAAGACCGACCTGCAAGAGGAATCTCAGGACGACGCCGCCGCTGAGCCCGATGCCGCGACTGACCTCGACGCCAGCAAGTCCACCGGTGCCGTGCTCGGCAGCATGTTCAAGCTCATCCGTCCCAACCTTCTGTGGCTCCTCATCGCCATCTTGGCAGGCGTCGTCGTCGGTCTCACCTTTTCCGCCTCTGGCCTCATCTTTGGTAACACCATCGGCAACGTCAGCCCCTGCAACTCGGTCGACCACATCAAGTGGGCAGGTCGCTTCTTCGGCGGGCTGTTCTTCATGCTCGCCGTCGTCGAGCTGCTCGCCAACTCGACCAGTTGGTCGGGCTTTGGCTATGTCGCCGAGAAACTGCTGTACCGCATCCGCGTCCTCACCTTCCGCTCTCTGTACAAGCAGGACATGGACTGGCACCAGGCCAGCGGACGCACTCCATCGTCGCTGCTCTCCGTCATCACCGCTGACACGGCTGCCGTCGGCGGCTTCAGCGGTTCCATCGTCGGCACCATGTTCTCGGTCATGGTCAACTTTCTCGTCGCCATCATCATGTCGCACATTATCGCCTGGAAGATTGCCATTGTCTGCTTGGTCACTGTGCCCCTTCTGCTTGGCTCCGGCATCATGCAGGTGCGCTCGCTGTCGCAGTTTGAGCGCAAGCACGCAGGCGCGTACTCGTCGGCCATCGGCATCACCGTCGAAGCCATCAACTCGTTTAAGACGGTGTCGTCGCTGTCCATCGAGGACGAGGTGCTTGGCACGTACCGCCGCGCGCTGTACGGGCCGCAGAAGGAGATCACCGTCTTTAGTCTGTGGACCAACTTCTGGCTCGCCATGGCCAACAGTACTTGCAACCTCATCTACGCCTTTGCGTACTGGTGGGGCTCTACGCGCATCATCAAGGGCGAGTACACGCAGACACAGTTCCTCATTATCCTCATGGCCATGCTGGTCAGCGCGCAGCTCTGGGGCCAGATGTTCAGTCTTGCTCCTGAGATTTCGCGCGCCCGTGCTGCCGCATCCCGCATTCTGAGCCTCATCGACCTCAACGACCAGTCTGGCTCTTCTCTCAAGGAGAAGAACGGCGACGTCGAGGCCACCGCGGAGCCCGCCAGCAAGCCCTCTGGCCCCAACCAGGGTTCGACCATCACTTTCAGGGACGTGGCATTTGCGTACCCCGCGCGACCCAAGATCCAGATCCTTAAGGGCATGTCGTTTACCATCCAGTCGGGTCAGTTCTGTGGCCTCGTCGGGCCCTCGGGTGCCGGCAAGTCGACAATCATGTCGCTGGTACAGCGCATGTACCGTCCCACCGGTGGCGTCGTTGAGATGGACGGCGTGGACATTTGCGCCCGCGAGGGCACCGAGTTCCGTGACGATATTGCCGTGGTGCCGCAGGACTGCGCGCTCTTCGAGGGAACGATCCGTTTCAACGTGAGCATCGGCGCGCGTCCGGGCACGGAGCCGAGCACCGCCGAGATTGAGGACGCGTGCCGTCTCGCCAACATCCACGACACCATCGCCGCGCTGCCCGACGGCTACGAGACCGAGTGCGGACCCAACGGATCCCGCCTGTCCGGTGGTCAGCGACAGAGACTGGCCATTGCCCGCGCCCTCGTCCGCAAGCCGAAGCTGCTGCTGCTGGACGAGAGCACGAGCGCGCTGGACGCTGAGAGCGAGAGGGCGCTGCAGGAGGGCCTGGAGCGCGCGGCCAAGGGCATCACCGTGATTGCCATTACCCACAGGCTGCACACGGTGCGCAAGGCGGATGTCATCTTCGTGGTCGAGGGCGGCCAGGTGGTTGAAAAGGGCCGCCACGACGAGCTGGTGGAGAGGAGCGAGTCGTACAGGGTAAATGCTCTGTCGCAGATGCTGTCTACGTAAGGGGAAGTATTTGGGGGAAGATGATGGATACGCATTATTTGCATGGTAATTATAGGCATGAAAAGCATATTATAGATTTCTGATGGATGTTTTTTAAGTATTAAACTTTTTATTCGAGAGTATTGAAGTGTATTTGCTGTTGTGCTTGTGTGTGCTTGTTCTTGGTTGTTGCGGTTTCTTTTGCTGGACTGTGTTTTAATATTCTCAATTTATGTTACATTATACATTCCCCTTTCCCTTCCAGCCTTCCTGTTGATTATCCTTTTCTGATTTCACATCTTGATTCTTTACTGTTGTCATTCGTCTTGGTTGCATTATGTGCCTGCTTGGTGCGGAGCGGGCGGCCCCGTGCCGTGTCATGTGGGTGCGTCAGATGTCTTGCTTACAGGCGACTATCCATCGGGTCGAGCTGCCGTCGTCAAGCTTCTGCACGATGAGCCTTGTTTTTGCGTCATTTTGCTCGTCGTGGCTGGCGGCTACTGTAACCATAACGGGTGAGTGCCTTGTCTGGCTGTACAAAGGTGGTGGTGGGCTGCCAGCTTGCAGCTATCTACGCATGCTTCAGGTCCACATACCAGGCTCACTGCCATCCAGTCGCGTACACTCTCATGGAAAGAACTTCCATGCACAAATAAGCCTGTCAGAGCGAAAAAGAAAAGTCAAAAAGGTTGCCCCAGCCATACCGCAAAGCCCAATATGCCCGCAATTGCCTGCATGCAGTATTTAGTGGACGACGACGGGCCTCAGCCTCTAGCGCTACAGCGAGCCTCTTTAGTGGTCCCGCCCACTGCTTACTCCCAAACATCGCCTCTGTGACTGGCCAGTCTCGCCCGGCCACTCAACTCCTGTCCACCCGCGCGCGCTCAAGGCTAAACCAAACTCCAACTTTACCCATCCAGCTCGCTCCGCCTGACCGCCGATGGGAGACTTGCTTTCCTTGCCCTAGATTATCGTGCATGAACCGGGGCGGCTAAGGCTTAACGGCTTGTCTTCCTTCTCGTGACACACACACTTGCTCCTCGGTTCTCCTCACGCAACCATTCCGACCAAGGCCGCTCCAGAGCGTCCCTCCTTTGCATCGCGCACCGGCCCTACTGCGTCTCTGTCGTCGTCACCCTCGTCGTCGTCCCGCGGCCACGTATTCAGCCCCGGCAGTCGCCGCACCGGCACCACCAGCGAGCGAGGAGGGATCCCATCCGAACCAGTGCCGACCCCCGACTCTGACGACATCGAGCTCCTCGACTACCCGGAAAAGGCCCAGCAGCAAGAGACACACGTCGACCCTCGCGACCAAAAGCGACACGCCAAGCGCCTCTGGCTTGAGGCCCAGGATGAGATGAAGTTCTCCCACAGCATCCAATTCAACGCTGTTCCGGACTGGAGCAGCCACTACATTGCCTACAGCAACCTCAAAAAGCTGTGAGGCTGCCCAGCACTGTGTTTTTTTGCGACCGCTGCATTAAGCTAACATTAATAGCATCTACAACCTCGAAAAGACCGCCGCCCAGGCCCGCTCCGGCAACGACACCGAATCACGACCCCTCATCCCCACCGACGACCCCGAGACCGTCTTCTCCAAGGCGCTCGGCATCGAGCTCGAGAAGATATGCTCCTTCTACGCCTCCAAGGAGACGGAGCTCCACGATGAAGTCTCCCAGCTCATGCGCGACGTTGCCGACGAGCCCGCCCTCGACGCCTCCGCCACCTTTCGCCGCCGCTCCGTCGACCGCGCCGCCGGCCACAACCACGGCCGCGCCCCGAGCATGACGGACCACACCTCCGACGACGACGCCGCCGATGACACGGCCAGCGAAGACGACGAAACCGCTGCCCTCACCCACGGCAAGGGCCTGGGCCGCCGGCACACCCAGCCTTCCAAGACAGCCGCCTCGTCCGACGTCGGCGGACGCACGCCGTCCCTGCGCCGCCACAGCACCACGTTTGATGACTTTGGCGACGAGAGCGCCGTCTTTGGCTCCGCCCTCTTTCCCTCGGCCATCATGCTCAAGAAGCGCATCATCGGCCTATACGTCTCCCTCTGCGAGCTCAAGTCGTACGTCCAGCTCAACAAGACGGGTTTCAGCAAGGTCCTCAAGAAGTTCGACAAGATAATGGACAGGGAGATGCGCAGCAGGTACATGCGCTCCCACGTCGAAAATGACTACCCGTTCAAGGAGGAGACGAAGCGACACCTGGAGGAGTACATTGCCGAGATGGAGTCGGCCTACAGCAATGTCGTTACTGGCGGCGACGAGCCGGCCGCCAAGAGGGAGTTGCGCTCGCATCTGCGCGAGCACGTCGTCTGGGAGCGCAACACAGTTTGGCGCGAGCTCATCGGCATCGAGCGCCGTGGCGAGGCCGCCCGCCTCGGCCAGCTGCTCCTCGGGCCGGACCCTAACAACGCTGCGAAGCGCCTGCAGGGCGACGACGACAAGGCGGTGCGCATGACGACCATCGCGACGCCGCTCGGCCGCCTGAACCTGCCCGTGTGGCTCGCCAACTCGTCACTGCTGACGCTGCTTATCGCCACGGGCGTCTTCCTCGCGCTGCTCTTCGTGCCCATCCTCGAGAGCCCCGAGCAGCAAAATTGTCTCGCCATGCTCGTCTACGTCAGCATCCTTTGGGCCACCGAGACGCTGCCGCTCTTCACCACGGCGCTGCTCATCCCCTTCCTCTCCGTCATCCTGCGCGTTGTCCGCGACGAGTCGGGCAAGCACCACCGCCGCCTGGGGGCCAAAGACGCGACGTCGGCCATCTTTGCGTCCATGTGGAGTCCCGTCATCATGCTGCTGCTCGGCGGCTTCACCGTCGCTGCCGCGCTGTCCAAGTGCACTATTGACAAGAAGCTGGCGACTCTGGTTCTCAGCAAGGCCGGAACCAACCCGCGTGTCGTGCTCATCGCCAACATGCTTGTCGCGGCCTTTGCCTCCATGCTCATCAGCAACGTCGCCGCCCCTGTTCTGTGCTACTCGCTCATCGACCCCATGCTGCGCACGCTGCCTTCCGACTCGCCCATGTCCAAGGCCGTCATCATGGGCATCGCGCTGTCGTCCAACGTTGGTGGCATGCTCTCGCCCATTGCCTCGCCACAAAACGTCGTCGCCATGGGCATCATGCAACCTGCGCCGACCTGGCTACAGTGGTTCTTCATCGTGATCCCCGTCGGCATCGTGTCCATTGTGCTCATTTGGGTGCTGCTCCTGATCACCTTCAAGCCAGGCCAGGGCACCGCGCTACAGCCTGTGCGTCCCATCAAGGAAAAGTTTACCGCCGTGCAGTGGTTCGTGACCATTGTAACGCTCCTCACCATTGCTATGTGGTGCGCGAGCCACCAGATGGATGATGTCTTTGGCGACATGGGCGTTATTGCCATTATTCCTATTGTTGTCTTCTTCGGCATGGGCATCCTGACCAAGGAAGACTTTAACAACTTTCCCTGGACTATCATTATCCTTGCCGCCGGTGGCCTGGCTCTCGGCAAGGCGGTGCGCTCCTCGGGCCTTCTGCACACTCTGGCCGTGGCTGTCTCGCACGAGGTCCACGGCATGGGTATATACGGTGTTCTCGTCGTCTTTTCCACGCTGATTCTCGTGATTGCGACATTCATCAGTCACACGGTCGCCGCGCTCATCTTCCTCCCGCTCGTCTACGACGTCGGCTCCGCCATGCCGCAGCCGCATCCCAACCTGCTGGTCATGGCCGGTGTTCTCATGTGCAGTGCCGCCATGGGTCTACCTACCAGTGGCTTCCCCAATATGAGTAAGTTGGTCAGCAGCAAACTATTACTATCTTATGTGCTAACATGTCATAGCTGCGATTATGAAGGAAGACGCTGCCGGCCAGCGGTACCTCCAGGTCAAGCACTTCATCAGCCGCGGCATTCCCAGCAGTTTCCTCACTCTCATTGTGGTGGTAACGATGGGTTACGGCATCATGCAAGTTGCTGGCTTGGATTAGTGGATACGTTCTTTGTCCTTCTCTCGTCTCTTGCTCAATTAATACACGGCATCTGTTAGACTGAATGGCTTCAGTTTGTTTCAAATTTTAAATATTACATCGTATTATTTCCATCAATAAATCATGCATCCTTTATAAATGGAATAAAAACGTACCCTGCTTCGAGTATGACCGGGACAAAGATGTCATTGACCAATCGGCTGTAGTACATGCATCAGGCTAGTTTGGGTGGCTGTGGGGTGGAAGCTTATTAGCTGCGCTGCCTGTTGGGGAAACGCAACTCGCAACTAGTGGCACCTGACGTCGGCTGCTGCTCGTTGCTGAGACAAAGCCTCACGCTCGACAACGAAACGATCCCCTTGCGCAGAGCAGGCACCTATCGCAGCAATCGCGACGCAGTACCGGCGCACGCTGCATTTCCACACATTTGCAAAAGCTGCAAGGGCTACTACCATCGCGGGCCCGCAGTCTGATGCTCGCCGCCACGCCGAGGTAGCACTGGGCTTCCACGAGCTTCCGAGCTGGGCCCCGACTCCCTCCCGCCCGCCATGCTCTCTGCGTTTACCGCGCGGCCGATCATTGAGCTTCGGCCGCGCGACAAGTCAAAGATTGAGACGATATTGGCCCATGGTGAGTTCCCTTTTCGCATGGCCCTCCGTCACCTCTCCGTCAGCGGCAGCCGGCGGGGAGCGGAGGACTGCTGGGCTCCGATTGATGCTAACGAAACTTGCTGTATACAGGCGATCGCATCTTCGTAGGCCTCAACAGCGGCTCCCTTCGAATATACCGCCTCAACGACTCCGTGACCGGCGAAAATGGCAACGCCACCGCCACGAGCCACCCCCATACGAGCAGCGACCACCAGCGCCCGGCCTCCCGCGGCTCGTACCGCCCGACGGACCTCCTCCGCGAGGTCGAAAAGTTCTCCCCGCGCGCTATCGAGCAGCTCGCCGTTATCAAGGAGGCCAACACCATCGTCTCGCTGTCCAACCACCACGTGTCGCTGCATGACCTATCGACTTACGAGCACGTCGAGACGCTCGACAAGACGCGCAACGCATCGAGCTTCGCCGTCACGTCCAACATCGCGCGCGACCCGGACACGGGCATCCCCGAGATCATCAGCCGGCTCGCCGTCGCCGTGAAGCGGAGGCTGCTGCTCTGGAGCTGGAACGAGTGCGAGCTCGGCGGCGACGCGGCCGAGGTCGTTCTCGCCGAGTCGATCCGCAGCGTGACGTGGGCGAGCGCGACGAAGGTGGTGTGCGGCATGAACGGCGGGTACGTCATGGTCGACGCCCTCACTCACGAGGTAGAGGACGTCGTCGGACCGCCCGGTGCGGTGGGGGCAGCTGGACAAAGCAGCCGCTTCGGCGCCGTGAGCAGCGCCGGCATGGGATACATGGGCCTCGGCGGGTACATGCCGAAGCCTCTGGCGACCAAGTTGGCGGACGGGCAGATTCTGCTAGCCAAAGACATCAACACGCTCTTCATCGACGACACGGGCAAGCCGCAGGATAAACGTCAGGTACCGTGGGCGACGGCGCCCGAATCTATTGGCTATTCGTATCCGTACATTGTAGCTCTGCAGCCACCGGCAAAGGGCTCGCTGGAGGTGCGGAACCCGGATACTCTGTCACTGGTGCAGATGATATCACTCCCCGGTGCTGCGCAGCTGCATTTCCCGCCGCCGAACGTGAGTCTGGCGCATGCTGGCAAAGGCTTCCACATCTCTAGTGAAAGGTGCGTTTGGAAAATGGGCGCCACAGACTACGATGCGCAGATCAAAGAGCTCGTTGATGCCGGAAACTATGACGAGGCAATCAGTGTGCTCAACATGCTGGAAGACGCCTTGCTGCAGAACAAGACAGAAACGCTGAGAGACGTCAAGATGCAAAAGGCAGAGGTACTGTTCGAGGAGAAGAAATACCGAAAGGCTATGGACCTATTCAACGAAGACGACGTACATGCGCCCCCGGAGCGAGTTCTTGCTCTGTACCCGCCCATTATTTCCGGCCAGCTATCGAAATGGGCTGGCAAGGAAGACGCCGACAAGGCTGTCGATGCGGGTAATGCCACGCCGCGAGCCAGCACGGATGCACCGCGCAAGTCGGAAGACGTTGGGGAAAGTAACTCGGCCGTCGGTGGCTTCGCACGCTACTTTATGGGATCACAGCGCAAGGCCCCGGATGCTGCGTCAATAGCATCGGTTAAGAGAGAAGCTTCTGACACAGCAGACGAGAAGGATGGAGCCGATTCACAGGCGTCCGCGGAGAAGCCACTCGAAGGTAAAGACTTGATGAAGGCTGTCCTGGAGCTGAATGGTTATCTGGCGGGTACGCGTGCGCGTTTACAGCGTGTCATCGACCCTGCCACGGGGATCCTGAAACCACAGGACACAGCACCTGGGGAGGACGCTACAGATCGCTTCCTGCGTACGAGCCAGAATGAAAGCGAAGCGCAGCTACAAGAGAAGCTACAAGGCACATTCCGCCTTGTCGATACCACGCTCTTCCGCGCATATATGCTCTCACAGCCCTCCCTCGCCAGCTCCCTCTTCCGCATCCCCAACTTCTGCGACCCAGATGTGGTCAACGAGAAGCTCGTCGAGACGGACCGCTACAACGAGCTCATCGACTTCTTTTACGGGAAGAAACTGCACAGAGAGGCACTCGCACTGCTGACCAAATTCGGCTCAGCGGCAAAACCCGACGAGCGGGCACCGGAACTGCTGCATGGCCCTAACCGCACCATCCAGTACCTGCAGAACCTGCCCCCCTCGCAGGCGGACCTCATCTTCGAGTACGCCGGCTGGACGCTGAAGGCGAACCCGGCGTTCGCGATGGAGATCTTCACGGGCGACACGGAGAACGCGGAGACGCTGCCGCGGGAGCGTGTGGCGGCATTCCTGCAGACGATTGACACGGCGCTCGAGAGGCAGTACATTGAGCACATTGTCAGCGAGCTCGACGACACGACGCCGGACCTGCACAACCGTCTCGTGGAGCTGTACGTCTCGGCGCTCAATGGCATGAAGCAAAGCGACGAAAAGTGGGAGCCGCTGATGGAGCGCTTCATAAAATTCCTGCAAGCGTCGAACCCGGTGTACAGTCTCGGCAAGGCGTTTACTCTTATTCCGAGAGATGGTGAGTGATCTGACAACAGCCAAAGCAGCAACGGCCGTGCTAACAGTTTTAGATCCATCGTTTTACGAGGCACAGGCAGTTGTGCTGAGCAACATGGGACAGCATAAGCAAGCGTTGGAGATTTTTGTTTTCAAGATGAAGAACCATGCCAAGGCAGAGGAGTAAGTCGATCTGATTGCTATACATGAATTGGTGAACTAACTAAAGTAGGTACTGCAATCGCATTCAGCGCCAGACGCCCGCAACATCCGCCGCCACCGATGCTTCCGACGTCGGCGACGACGAAATGCCATCCATTTACCACACATTGTTGTCGCTGTACCTCCAGCCATCATCGCCACACAAGCCACAGCTCGAGCCCGCGCTGGATCTCCTCTCCAAGCACGGCGCCCGGCTGCCGGCGACGTCCTCCCTCAGCCTCATCCCCGACGACCTGCCCGTCAGCGCACTGGAGTCATACTTCCAGGGCCGGATCCGGTCCGCCAACAGCGCGGTCAACGAGTCGCGCGTGGTCGCGGCGCTGCGCAAGGCCGAGGGCATCAGCGTCGCTGCCGAGCTGCACATTGGCGCCGAGAACGGAATGAAAGGCGGCGCACAGCACGGCGGTGGCGGGCGCCATAGACACGTCGCCATCACGGACGAGCGGCTGTGCGTCGTGTGCCATCGCAGATTGGGCGGCGGAATGCGTGTCGGCGGGAGCGTCGTGGCCGTGCTGCCGGACAACACGGTCGTGCACTGGGGTTGTCTGAGCAGCGTCGGGGGTGGAGGCGGCGAGCAGCGGTCCAAGACGCCGAGTTGGGCGCGGCATTAGTTGGGTTGTATGGAGTTTGGCGTGACATTTTTCTTGGTAGTAGAGACCTTTGGCTTCTGGTGTGGTGGTGAAAGCAAATACCCCCTCCTTCTGTTTGCGTGTGTATCGTAGGCTTTTTCTTTTTGTCTCTTTCATCTTCTTATTCATCCGATATAGCATAGCCTGTAGCTATACATCCAATACAACCCCGTATCCAGGAAGAAAGAAAAAAGCAGATCAATGCAGCAAGGTGCAGTAGTTAACCATTAGCGATAACCTCGCCTTGTTTGAACACTAGCTTCGGGTATAGGAACTGCGCTGCTTTAAACACAGCGCCGTCCGTGACAGTCGCAGGCGGGTGGCGCAGGCTGACGAAGTCGACCTGTCCCACCCTCTTTTGACTCTCTCGCCTGGGAAACGCACAACAGTCGTCTGCGTTCGGTCGCAGCCCCGTTCCTAGACACGAGACCAGTGTTCCAAGAAAGCGAGATCATCCTTAATCGCAAACTTCCGAACCACGCTTTGTTTCAATCTTCCGTTTCCTGGTCCCGTTTCCCCGTTCATAATATTCCTCGTTAAAAGAACGACGAAAGCGTTTCGATATTTGCTTTGCCTTGCCCTCGGTCTTGTCTTGTTCCCCCCTCATTCCTCCTCGACAACCTCCTCGCCGTAATTCTCCTCCTCCTTCGCGTCGTCGGCGACCGCACCCCCTCTGCCGGCCGCGGCGTCCCTCGCCTTGTCGTCTTCCATGCGCGCGGTGAGCTCCTTGTTCACCGTCGCCTGTGCGTCCGCCACGGCGGCGCGCAGCGAGGATAGGAACGCCGTCTTGTTGTCGGCGGTTGCGGCGGGGAGCGGGGTGTTGATTGTGAAGGCCTCGTTGGCGGGGGAGGCGTATTTCGCGGTGAGGGCTGGTTGGGACATGGTGGGTGGTTTTTCTCTTCTTCTTTTCCTTTCTTTTTTTTAAACGGATGCAGTGGTCAACTTGGTGGTTGGCTGGAGCTTCGTTATGGGTGGTAGATGTTTGCAGTGTGCAGATTTAGAGGTGAAGTTGGAAAGTGAAGTTGGAGGGGTCGTCCTTTTTTGCTGGCCCCACGCCGAGGTGCGGCGGGGCGGAGTGGCCACCACCAAACATTTAAGCTGGGAGCCAGAGTCTGTTGTGTTCTGTTGCCATGTGGCTATATGTGTCCATAGATACCAATTTTATAGTCTTTGGTTTTTATGAAATGGTAAATCATCCAAATTACAGCTCCCACCATTCTCAGTTCACAACGGATTGGATTCCCTTCCAGCGGAACAGGTATAGAGCAACGCTTCGCCGGATTACAATTATATATAATGCAGCACGTTTGAATCCAGTAGCCATGAATTCACTAGTAACATCTTTGATACGCCCCGCACATACAGCTGAAACATCACAGTTCACTTCAGACAAGTCCTTTTATCGCCGCTCTTTGTCAATGGCACTGGCACCATGTTCGAGCGGTTCCTTTTGCCCCCAGCCGAGACCCGTGAGCTGATATGGTACGTCTGTCTGCCCCGAAGCGTCGTCGAGCTCGATGTCCCGGGCTTCCTCAACGGGTTTGACCAAGGCGCGCTTGATTTGGACGGCAGCGACGGGAATGCGCGGCTCTGCCCGGTCCGAAAGACGAGGCGGGCATCAACGACTTCCACACGCTCTGGATCTCTTCTGTGTTTCTGGAGCAGCATCCGATCGAGGAGGACCGGAAGGCGGCTGAGTCGCAGTTCCGGTTCGTGCAAGGACCAAGTTTTAGGTCCGTAAAGGAGTGGAAAGAGAGGGTTTCCTGGACCATGTTTGCGAGCCTGTGTGTGGAAGCCATGGCACAGAGCACCGATGGAGCCGCGTCGCTTGTCGGAGCGTGGATGCCCGCCCTCAAGACAGGCGTTGTTGAGCCGAGAATGGCAACTCACGTTCCGAATCTGAAGCCCATCTGGAGCATTCCTGCGCCAAGAGTGCATTTGAAAGTCTACCGACTCTGTTGCCAAAGGTGATGTTGAGATTTTGTCTTTGAATCGTGAACGAGACGAAGTATTCTCGGGCGAAACGCCTGAAGATTTCAGTCTCTAGAGACTACAGTAGAGTATAGAAGGCGGCTTTCTCATGAATACGAGTCCCTTTGTTCCAGTGGCATTAGTTTATAACTTAGAAAAAAAGGTTGATTAAGCTGATTGGAAATACTAACTTCCAAGATATTAGGTCACGATTATCGTAGGTATTTATATATTAAAGACGCAGTGAGGACCTCTCCCAATTGACAGATTCTGCTTTACACCAAAATGGCTAATTTATACCAGAGAACATATCGTAAACCATGTCATTGCTATTTTTTTCTTCTTTTTGTAATGCATTTTCTATCATAGTCGTGAATATTATGATCGTCACATAATGCCGTCATTGTCGGCGAGAAGAGGTGAGGCGGATGGAGTGCTATATCGGAGAAGTAAATGGACAAAAGGAAATGAAGCCTCGATACCTGTAATGGTCCAGGTTTTTTTTCTCCACAATTAAAGACATTAATTACATTTCAAGAATCTGGCATGATGCTGGTACTCCCGTCGCACGTACACTCAACGACCCATCTCAAGACTGGGGCAGCTTACTGGTCACAGCCTCAGCCTCAGCCACGACCAAGTACCACCAACCCGGCCAGTGCCAAGGTCAGGTTGAGCTAGAGCCAGTGCCAGCCTTGTACTGACGTGACGTTTCCCGTTTGCATCGTTCGCACTTCATTTCTTCACCTCTGCATTCTCGTCCTCGAATCTTCACCCAACGGTATTATCCATCTCACACAAATCCATCCTGTTGCACTTGGGGGCCATTCCGACGCTACTACCCCAAACACCGGCTCAGATCGTCTTTTGCGCAGCCCCGCCAACGTCAGACCCTCGCCCGTCTTTCCGTCTTCACCAAAAACCCTCCGTCCCGTCAGGACACCAACTCCCTTCGCAGCGACTCGCCGATCCCAAGTCTCATGGCCGCCTGAGTCAAGATGTAACGATAGCCCCTTTGCTTTACTGTATTATCAGAAACACACGCCCGCATTTATCCCGCCGAGCGAATCAGCAATGCAGCCCAACCAAGGCGCCGGGGGCGCGCCCGCGCCAGCGCGACCAGGGCGTGCCCCGGGAAGCTTCTCGCCGCTCACCTCGGCCTCGAACGCGGCCTCATCATCGACATCGTCCTCTGCCGCAGCAGCCAGCGCCGCCGCCCATCAAAAACAGCGTCCCGTGTCGCTCTCCAGACGCCCGCCGCCGCCGCTCCAGCTCGACGCCATCTCCACTGCGTCGGACGACGGCGCCAGCACCAGCAGCCACCACAGCAGCAGCACCGCAGCCGCAGCCGCCGCCATATCCTCTACCGGTGCGCCTTCAATCAACGTCTCCAAGTCACGGCAACGTGTCGCATCACCCGCGACGCCCATATACTCGCAATTCACGTCACACGCCAACAACAGCAGTTCCAGCCTGCACAGCTTCTCTTTCTCGCGACCGAATCCCGGATCACCACGGGTCGTTACCCACGGCTCGCCGTCGACCCTGCACAAATCGGAATCTCGAAAGCATACGGCAACTCAGGGAATGTTTGAGCCGTCGCTGCCGTCCACCGCAACATCAAACCTTCCACACGTGGGTATGCCGCAACAAAGACATCATGCGCCTTCGCCGCCGCCTCTCCCTCCTCCGCCACCGCAGGGTGCCCTCTCCGCGAGTCAGATTGCCGCCCAAGCCGCCGTCATGTCGCACCAAAATACAATGCATAACCGCCAGCGATCGCAGACGGTGCCCTTCCCCGGCGAGAGCAACGACGGCCCGCGCCGTGGCAGCGGGAGCAGGATGCCTACGAACCCGCCCACGCTTAGCCTGACCGAGGCCAGCGCGCCGCGCGACAGCGGATTCAACACCCAGGGCGGCCTGAACATTAGCACGGCCTCGTCGGCAGCCACTACTGCGGCCAACGTCGTATTTCCACGGTCCGGCCACAGCTCGCCCCGCGAGGGCACGTCACCGCAGCCGGTCCTGCCTCCTCCACCGCCCATCCCGGCCGCTTACACCGACAAGCCCTTGTCTAAATCGGAAAAGGCAAAATCGAAGCTCTTCTCGCGGCCTGTCAAGATGAGCGCGGCCAAGGCGGACAAGGACAAGGGACTGCCCAGCCCGAGCAAAATTGGTTCTGCGCTATCTGCCCTCCAGCGTGGAAACTTTAGCACCACCAGCCTCGCTGATTCCTCCTCGCAGTCCCTCTACAGCCTTACCAATTCATCGTCTGCCACAATTCGACCGGTGGAACCAGCAAATGTGGAAGAAAAGGGCAAGGAGAAGCGGCATCATTTCCTCTCACGACAGAAGCAGAAGCTCAAGGATGAATACCACCTGCCTCTCTCTTCTGCTGCCAGCAACTCGCGGCCCACAGATCCCAGTGCGCCAAGCAGTCTCTACAACTTCCATCTTCCATCCAGCGTTGGCCTCTCTTCCGCCGGCTTCTCCAAGGTGAAAAAGGACAAGAAGCATGGTGAGCGCTCCGACAGTCGCTTGGATAATGAGTCATCCATAAATCTCCCCGGAGATCTGTCGGGCACGATACCGTTCCCGTCGCTATCGCAGCAAAGCACCATGTACGATACGTCCGAGTCAGCGCGGCTCGGACTCACGATTCCTTCGTCTGTCGACGAGGCGTGGCCCTATCTCAAGTCGCTTCTGCTTGTCGTCTTCCAGGGCGAGGACCTGCGACTCCCTGTGGAAGACATCAACCGAATTGTACAGATGCATATCCAATATCGCATTCACAAGCGGTCACCAATCGGTATGCTAGATGACTTGCGCGAACTCTTCACCGCCGGCTTTTCCTCAATGGATCGCACATTGCGGCAGGCGCCAGAAGACAGGTTCATACCGACCTTGGTAGAGCTATGGCTTTTTACTTTTACGTCGATCCTGCCATATCTTCAGGCCATCTTTCTACCGCTTGATCTTGAAGTCGCCGGCCGCGGCACCATTCTTACCTACGACCAAGCCCGCGACTTCTGGGGCTCCGTCTCGGCAACGCAGCCCCCCGACAAAAACGGCAAGCCGACGCCCGCTACTGTCATTTTCGATTTGCGTCGGCTCGTCCTCGGCTCGTACCGCGATATTGTCATTCTCCCACGCTACGACACACTTAAGACCATCTTCTCTCGTCTCTCCCTTGAGTTTCTTCCCTCGTCATTTGCCAACATGGCCATGGCATCGCCGCCAGACTCCGCAGCCGCCATGTCCACCTCGCCGCCAGAGTACTTTCCGCCACTGATCCGGCCAGGCACCGCCATGTCGCACGAGCTGTCTGTCGGATCGTACAACTCCAACAGCACGACGCTCCTCGGCGACGGAGGCTCGGGCTCTGGCGGCCGCAGCCGCGCAGTGAGCAACGTCTCGTACGGCAGCCACGGCAGCGACAGCGCGGCGGCGGCAGCGGGGATGCGGCCGTTTACGCCATCAAGCGCGCAGCTTCTGAGCAGCGTGCGGGAGCAGAACGTCGAGGACTCGAAGCAGGTGACGGATATGGTCGGTCGCATGCTGCAGTGCATGAGCGTGCTGGCCAGTCTGGTCGGCGGGGTGGGCGGCGCCGAGGAGGAGGGCAACAGGAAGATGGCGGAGCTGTGTCGGATGCTCAAGCTCAACTGGCTGGGCCGCGGACGGACGGGCAGGAACAGGCGCGGTATTGTCGGCGGACGCGTGAGGAGGGACGAGGTGAGGGAGGAGTTGCGCGTTGCATAAGCGTCGCGTGTGTTTTTTTTTTGGAGGCGTTTGCTGCATAGGTGCCAGGGAGTTTTTGTGCATTTTCTCTTGGGTGTGGGGTTTTCGGCGCTTTTTCAAATGATTAGGGTAAATGACAATTGAAGATGATAATCTGCATTGCAATGAGACTGTGTTGTGCTTATTCGAGTGTTGCGGTGACGGATAGAGAGACGGTACAAGATATATATATGTCTACACTTTTCTATCTGTGTATGATGGGTAGCTTCTTGGTCGATTACGATTATAATAGCAATATTCTAATCTGTAACTTGGTCGTTTCCAAACAGTCACATACACGAGGCGCGTGTGAGCGAAGCCCGAGCAAGGTGTGCAGGCTAACTACTAGCTAGTCACCAGGACCAGCTTGCTCGGTGACGGGCCTCCCTCTCGCCAGGTTGAACTTGACCAGTCCGAGATAGCAAATGCATCCCCGCCGCCGCACCTCTCGGCGCAATAGAAAGGAATTGGGGCTCCTCGTCTCCGAGAGCAAGAGCTGAGCTTGCCACCTCCACCTGAAGTTCTAGTTAGTACTTTATTCAAACAAAAACGTCGGTGGGTTCCAGAACGAGCCCAAAGTCTCAGTTGGCGTTCCCCCCGCGACCCCGACGACGAATGCGCCGCAAGCGAGCTTTCCTTCCAAAACGAACTGAAGTCCCCCCTCCCCGCCCCCCGCCCTATTTTCGGATAAAAGGAAAAAAGAGAGGAAAATATTTCCAGCTGAATTAATACAAAAATTACGCCTTTTTTAAGTGAGACTGCACCCCGTGTCGAACGAGTTCCAGACCTTGATGAACCCGTGAGCAAACTTCGGGATCGCGAGACATGAGCAATCGATGCGCCAAGTCTGTCTTGCCTGCTGTTCCTATTGGAAGAAGAAGACGAGACATCGCTGCCAAGTACTACATGGTATGCACGCTACTTAGTAGCTACTATGGATAGAAACAATATGGCCGGGGGGCATAAAAGCAAGGGGACAGACAGACAGACAGACAGACAGACAGCGACACGACCACCCCCTTCTTCCTTTGCCAGCCTGGAAACAAGGCAAAAGAACAAAAAAAAGCAAGCACCGCCGGTCCAGGTCACTCGGCAGCAAAAAAGGAAGAAACATTCTGGTACTTAAAATAGAAATACGCTCGGGCACGCAACTGGGCCCTCTCCAAAAATGTCTTGCTTTTTTTTTTTTTTTTTTGCAATGTCTCGCCAAGGACATGTTTGAGCAGGGCGCACGACATTTCTGGCTTTGCTGAGAAGAGGAAATTTGTCCCCCGCCTCCCTCCCTCCCTCATATCAAGTCTAGTCATCTCTAATTACTTGGGTTAAACAAGTTAAGAATGTGGCCCATTGATCAAGCCCGTTGGGCGGAAGATGTGCGAGTAAAAAAAAAAAAAGAATGTTGACGTCGAGGGAGTTGTTCATGACCGCGATTTGTCACCGTCGAAAGAACTCTGATATCAGAGGCACACACAAGGTTCAATTGCTTCTTCATGCCCCTCCATTCACAGTAATCAAAGACCCCGAATGATCCCCAAAGCGGAAAGCCAAGTAGTTTGCCACCATTACACACAGCTCACTCACACCCTCTTGGTGTCGCGAAAAAAAGGGAGCGCAGCCTCGTCGTCCAACCACCCACCAACCAACCATCACGAGCCAACATCGTCGTTTGCATGCCAGCAAAAAACCACACATGGAACTGGGCGTAACGTAACCACCAAATAGTATCTCTTTCTCGGCTTTTTTTTTTCTTTCTTCTTCTTCTTATCCCAAATCCTCCATTTCCCACCCCCCTCACCGAACCAAAAATGACACAGCGTGCGTCCGGCCGGTTGGGAGCGCGCACCATGGTTGGGCAATATATGTCTCAGCCATCCAAGACACATGTAATTTCCTTTCTCTCGCAATCACCTGGAGCCGGCGCGCCCGCCCGCCACGAGGGTGCCCTTGCGTCCTCTTTCTCGCTGCTGAAATCTGAGACAAGAATTTGTCCTCCCGTTTTTTTTTTTCTCAGACAGGAACACGTTCAAATATGCAAGGTCTCCTGCGCCGTTTTTTTCTCTTCCCCTTGTCACACACACAGACACAGACACAGAGCACATCAGAGCACATCACCACCGAGTTCGCAGTGCAGATCATCTCGACGTCAACTTCACCTCATCTCCGGCTTTCATATCATCTCAAGTTTACAACTACAATCACAATGAAGGTGAGTTTCTACTCTAACCGCGTGACATCGCTGCAGCAACAAATGTTCTCTCCCTCTTTCCCTTGTATACGCACCATCAACAACACTACGCGACAAACGACATATCCCCGTCCGACGCAAACCACGCACCTTGACCAATACACAACCCGAGAAGAAAAAGAAGAAAAGGAAGAGCAAAGCATAAAAACTAACTCTTCAAACTCCCCAGGCCTTCACCGTCCTCGTCGCCCTCGCCGCCGCCGCCGTCGTCGCCTCCCCCATGCCCGCCCCGGACCCGGAGGCCCGCGACCTCAGCCGCCGCTTCACCTGCGCCTCGCGCCTCAACGGCTACTGCCACGCCTCCAACGTCGACTCGTACTGCACCAACAGCGGCGAGTTCCGCTCCCGCGCCTACGAGGTCTGCCACAAGTACTGCAAGTAAGTTTTCTTGCCCCTCCCAACGCACGCCCTTCTTCCTCTCCCCTGGGGGCCTCTCCTCTTGGTTGATCACCGCTAACGCCGTTTCTAGCTGCTAAATACGGTACCCTTCCCTCCCCTCAAACGGAGAGAGTAATTCCAGTCGGAGAATGTTACGATATGTGTAGTGGGTGCCTAGGGGGCTCTATCTGCGTGCACCCCGTTGACAGCTTTTTTCCTTTTGTCTTCTTACGCTCTCTCATGATTTGTTTTTGGTTTGGTTTTTGCCGCTTCTGGCCAGTGAGCTCGACTTAGCCCTGTTTTTGATTTGTGTATCTTGTCATGTTTCCTTCTTAAAATAAGTTTCTACTTCAACCAAGGATAAGCCGTAAAAAATATATATAAAAAAAATGGACAATATTGGAAAACAGAAAATGCATCATTCCCTCGTCTATATAGCCCGACACATGTACGCCTTGTTTGACATCGCCGAAGAAGAAAAAAGAAGAAAATAATCAAGTCAAACAAATGCTGTTCCCGTAGGAAAACAATATTTACAGAAATTATACTCCGTACCAATCCATCAATCCTGCAACAGCATGCCCACGTCCTGCAGCTTCGCCCCCGGCGCCGCCCCGCGGTCGATGCGGCCCCATCCCGCACCCCACGTCGGCGGATCGATGCTCCCCGTCATGGTCGCCGCGCTGATCGTGTGATGGCTGCTGTTTTGGTTGTGCCCGTTTTGGTGCTGTCCGCGCGTGTACGCCGTCTCGTCCGAGGCGTTGTCGTCGGCGGTGCGCGGCGGTCCGTCGCGCCGCATCATGGCGATTTCTTCGCTGTCCGCCGTGCTGCGCTGCTTCCGCGTCCCGCCCCCTGTCGCCCGTTTGACGTTCCGCAGCCCTTGGAATAGGCGCCACTTTGAAGAACCGGATGCTTCTTGCTCCACGGTTTCGGCTCCCGGTGCATCGTTGCCGGTGAGGTATGGCGAAGTCATGATTCCGAATCGAGGCGACCCATTCCGACTGCCTCGGTATCCGCCTCCACCGGCCCAACGGCCAGAGTTTCGCTGGTAGTTGAATCCTGCAGGCCGTCCTGCGCCACCGAACCCAAACAGCTCGCGCGGATGCCACCACGGCCGCGGCGGGTAAAAGTCCTTGTCGCTGCCGTTGCAGCCGTCGTTGTAGCTGGTGTGAGGCTCGCCGGAGAGCTCCTCGAGCGTAATGCCCTTGGTCTCGGGAATAAGCAGCGACACCAGCATGCCGAGTAGCATAAACAAGGCATAGAGCTGCAGGAGCCGGTCATGCAGCGGCGAGCAGTGGTCGCCTTTGCAGTCGGGCGCAGCGGCAGCGCCCTGCTTGAGCAGCGGGATGCTGATGCCCTGCGCGATGATGGCGCCGAGCTTGCCCATTGCGGCCGAGATGCCGTGAGCGGTGGCACGGTATCGTGTCGGAAAGCACTCGCTTGGAACGATAAAAGTGGTGCTATTGGGGCCGGCATTGAAGAAGAACTGGCCGATGATGTAGAGCGCCAGGAGGGAGCCTTCCGTGAGGTTGTGGGGCGCGAAGCCGATGACGCAAAAGACGACGGTGAGGAACAGGAAGCCAAACACCTGGAGAGGCTTGCGACCGACAGTGTCTATGGTAAGTATAGCAGTGCAGTAGCCCGGGATGGCGCCGGCGCAGGTGAGGATAATGAGGCCGAGGGCTTGGTTGCGGAGTTTGTGGTACAGCGTCTGACCGGTAGAGTAGCCGACGGCATGTAACACGACATTGACGTTTAATCCGAGGCCGTAAAAGGCAAGGTCCTAGTTATTTAGTACGACGTACATGCGTGGAAGAATTTAGAGAAGCGGGCTGCGGCTTTCTTACCAGGAAAAACCAGGAAAGCGTCGTCCCGATGATGGCTCGCATATTGTGCGGTTTGAGGAAGAATTCTTTTGCATCTGCCCACGAAGCTTTGGGGATGGCAAGGGCGGGATGAGAAGGAGTGCTAGTCGAAGAAACAGCTTCTTTTCGTCGGCTGCTGGAAACGTATGCGCGTGCATCTGCGTCGGCCCTATCGACGTCGTGTTGCACGTCAAAAGTATATCGGGGTGTTTCGGGGATGGTGATTCTATAGTACATGGCGAGGCAAGCCGGAAGGGCGCCGACGCCGACAATTATTCGCCACGAGCGGTCAGCAGCAACGCGGCAGTCATTATCACAGGATCCGTCAGGGCCGATGCCGTCGTAGGCACTTTGAAAGACGGCGGTAGTGATGAGGCCGACGACGGCGGCCATGAGCTGGCCCAGGCCCTGCATGGAGAAGACGGCTGCAATCATGCCACCACGCCAGCGAGTAGGAGCAAACCTATGCAGTTAGATGACTGAATATATTTTCTCGCAAGACGTTGGGTACCTACTCTGCCGTGATGACGCTGGCAAGAGGATAATCGCCGCCGATTCCGATGCCCTGTTTTTTTTTAGCGGGTTGCTGTCAGGACATGTCGGGAACAAGACAAGACGTACCATTAATACGCGCCAAAATATTAAAATTCCAGGGCTGCTCATAGATGGACTTCCAGAGGCGATTGCACAGCTGAATATTGCGAAGACCACAAAGCCAAGCTCGAGGCCGTACATGCTCCGTCGTCCGTAGGTGCTGAGTGGTGTTAGTGGAGAGTGGGTGTATGGATAAGATATTCGGACAGGTGACTTACTCGGCAAGCCAGCCAAATAGAATCATACCAACCATAATGCCTGCACTGGTTGAAATTTTTAGAGCCTGCGCGACTGTCGTGGGCAGATTTCCTGTGGCATCTTCACGGTCGCTGTAATATGCCAGCCCGACTAGAGGGGCAACAAGGTTGATGGCAAAGATGCTGTAGGAATCCAAAAGGAACCCAGCGCCGGCGACGAGAACAGCGCGAATATCTAAACCAAAGAACAAACGAGGAGAAACAAAATTAGCCTTGGACTCTCAAGCTTCCGGTATTCTCGATCGGACATACGGCAAGATCCGAAAGGCACCTTGTCAACGTCGGAGAGCGCCAACCGTCGTCTCAGATTGGCGTCGCTGATGTGGGAATAGTCGTTGTAGTAGTTGCGAAAGGCCCGGTTGCCGCCCCGCGAGTACACCGTGTTGACGGGCTGCTGCGCTGGCGGCGGCAGCATCTGGTCGGAAGACTCGGGCATCGCCAGGACCTGAACTCGTCGGCGATGATTCCGGCGGCGGCCCTGCAGAGGGCGGGCGAGTCTATCTTGTTTGCCGACAGCCAAGAGGCGTGTGAGGGGAGCGCAGGCGGGCGAATGGTTAGGGTTTAACAAGGAACCCCCGCGGAGAGCGAGTATGCGGCCTCGTGTGTGGGAGGGCGAGTTTTCTTCTCGGGGTACGGAGCCGGAGCGGGTTGTCGGCTCCTATGGTAGGAAGAAGAGCAGCAGAGGGGCAGGCGAAGTCGATGAAGCAATTCGCAGCATGTCGAGCGGTTTAGGCGTGCGCGCTTTGCTTGTGGCCGAGGAGGGGGGAAGGTAAAGCTGCTTTGTTATAGGCGACTAAGTCATGGATAGGCCGGCGAGGTGGTGGCGTTGGAATGATTTCGAGATGGATTGCGTTGAATCGAGAGTGATGATGTATCGCAGGATGGACAAGCAAGAAAGATGATGCAGGAGCTTCAATGTCGAGACCGGGTATCGAGACGACTGTAGCGCAGCCAGCGCAGGTTGTTTGGCAGCCGAGGGAGCTCTCGGCAATCGGCGTTTCGACTGCAACACTGGAATAAAGAAAGAAGAATAAAAGTCATACAAAAAAAAAAAAAAGACGATAGACTGAGAAGAGTGAATAACTCGAGACAAATGTCCGTTTATGCAACAATGTTCTTCTTGCTGTTCTGTTCGCCTCGGCTGGTCGTCGATGACGAGCGTTCCAAGGTCGAGGGTTGCAGCAGAGAGCGTCAGGGCGACGACGGACCGCTAACTAGTTAACGATTCGCGCAACCGACCCGCTGCTTTGGGATCGTTTGAGCTTTTCTCCTTCTGTCTTGTCGACAATGTCACCCTCCTCTTTGATTAGCGATGTCGCCTGTATGCTGAGTCGTGTGCGCGTTATAATTCGTGGCGGTTCCTGTTCTTTTTCTTTTTTCGTTTGCGCACTATTGAATCATATCGCATAGGAAGCAATACCAAGCTCGGGCAAGGACTGAAAAAGATACAAGGGGCGTACGGAATTCAAATACCCTGCCTGTGCAGAGTATGGACCCTTTGCTATAGGGAAAAAAAAAAAAACGATTATGATATCTTGGACATGGACATGCTCTTTCGAAGCCCAGTTTCAAAAGACTCCTGCTCTCCACCACCCCAGCTGAACGTGGCTTGCAGATGATCTTTTCCCTCCTATGTACATACTCTTGCTCTCCTTCTTCTATTCTTCATTATTCAAATCCCCTGTTGCAGAATCCAAGATTTCGCGAATAAATATCGCTGCCTTCCCCACGTGTCTTGTGGTCTCGTACTGGTAGAGGACTAGAGGACCCCCGGCAATGGGCCTCGTTTCGCACAAGAGGAGCCCTACTCCCCTTTCCCTCCTCTTCAGAGCCTGACACAGACTCTCTGCCGCTCCCCAAAGAAAAAAAAAAAAAAAACCAATCTGCCGGGTTTTCACGACCCTTGCCGGGCCTTCTAGAACTGCAGCACCTTTTTCTAGAATAAAAAGAAGCCCACGCAGAGCGCTGGAATAAAAAAGGCGCAAATGTCGGCAATTGAATCAAGTCGCCGCCCCTCCCATACATAACCCTCACTCATTCCTCTTCATCTCGATTGGCCTCGTCCAGATCTACCCTTGCAATAAACTGACTCGTCGTTTCTTTGTCTTGTCTCTTTTCCTTTTTTAATCCTTCCATGCTTCTTCTTCATCTTCCATTTCCTGCACTCATCCACCCGCATCTCTCGGCAGAGGTCTCGTCGCGCCGCCACTCTCAGCCCAACTTTTATTACTCACGCACATCTTGTCCCTACTCAGTCACTCCTCCGTTCAGCTCCGCCCAACCGAATGGCTACACTTGCCCAAACGAGACGTATTCATCGGTAAATGTTGGTTCTAAATCTTAAATATTCACCGAGACTTTTTCAATCCTTGGCCGTCTGTCTATTCACTCTTTTTGTACTCCCGAGTCCCAGGCCATGGGCCACCGCTAAACGCCCTTCACCTGCAATCTCTCCATCCCAATTATTTGCCGACATCTTTTTCTCTCTATAATAATGCATCCGCCATGTTACTACTCTCACCACGCCGTTATATCCTCCACCTCAGCCTCGCCAAACGTGCTCGTCTTGGTAATCTGCCCAACCTCAACCTCCTCCACCGCTTCGCCCTCCTTGTTCATAATGTCCGGCAGCACCTCCTTGAGAAAGTCCAGGATGTACCGGTTCACCTGCTCAAACTGCAGCAGGAACGCGTCGTGTCCCTCGGGGCTCTCGATGCGCTCCAGTCGCGCGTTCTTGACGTGCTCGGCAATTTCCTGCTGTTCTGCAAAGGTAAACAGTCCGTCGCTCTCGATGCCCAGCACCAGCGTCGGCTGCTCAATCAGCGCCAGCGCCTCCGCAATCGTCTCCGCTCGGTTGCGCGAAACGTCATGTGTATCCAGCTTGCGCGTCATGGCAATGTAGCAGTTGCCATCGAACCGCTTCACAAACTTGTTTCCTTGGTACCTCAGGTAAGACTGCGCCGAAAAGTACGTGGAAGTCGGCAGGTCGTCTCCGCCGGTCAGGCTCTGAACCTTCTTCGGGCCCGAGAACTGCGGGTCGAGCGAGTCGGCAATCACTGGCTTCGGTGTGCCGCTGCCATTGGGCGACTGCCGGGAGCCACTCTCGCTGTTGTTGCGCGACAGCGAGCTGCGCTTCACGTTGTGTCCGTCGTTGTGGATGTGGAAATGCGCCTCGGACGGCGTTGATGGCCGCGGTCGCTCGCGAATCGTCTGCACTTTCGATGCGTCGGGGATGTTGCGTCCGAACCTGGCCTCGAACGAGTTTCGGCTGCGGTAGGTGAGAAGCGCGGACATGCGAGCTGCACCCAAACCAGTAACTGGCGGGTCCTCGAATTCGTAGTAGCCGTCGTCGTACTTGGGGTCTGCGTAGATGCTCTGTCGCTGCGCCTCGCCCCAGCTGATACCCCAGGCGCTGTGGCGGCTAGAGGTGGCAATGGGCACGATGCAGCGAATGTAGTCCTTGCCAAAGTAGGCCCATTCCAGCACAAACATGCCTCCAAGGGATCCGCCGATTACGGCCGCGATTTGTTTGACGCCCAGCTCATCAAGCAGAAGCTTGTGCAACCTGTACGTATTAGTCTCGGCTGGTTGTCAGGAAGCAGCGCAGCTAACTTACTGTACATCGTCGCGAATTGTCGTCAGTGGAAATTCGGGCCCGTATCTGCCATTGTTGGCATCTCCATCCTTTGCAGTAACGGGACTGGCAGTTCCGTACGGACTGCCCAGACTGTTCATGCAGATGATGAAGAATCTCGAAGTGTCAAAGACTCGGCCAGGGCCACCAAGCAGAGGACCCCACCAGTCACTGACGTCGGCGCTGCCAGTCAGCGCGTGGCAGATGACCATAGCATTGTCGCCATTGGGAGAGAGCTTTCCTCTAGTCGTATACGCGACGGGAATATTACGCAGCGTTGCTCCGGATTCCAACGTAAATTCAGGGATGATGGCGATTTGCTGATCGGGGATCAGCCCAGCAAACGGGTTCTCGGGCTGGGAAGACCGTCTTTCTTACAGGTATTCAGCATCTGTTCTTGTATCGAGTTGCTTTGCAGGTGTGGTTACTGACCGTATTGGGGCTTTTTGCTGCCATTGTTGCCGGCAGCATCCTGAGCCATATTGGCGACTGGCGGGTGCGATGTCGCTATGTGAAGTGGGATGTGGGATGCGGGGCAGAACGAATGTCTGTGCCAGATCAATTCGCTTGGACCAGAGAGATTTGCTTCGTCGTAGTGTATACCGATTGAATTCGAGTGGCAGCGTCCTTATATACGCGAATCTCGCATATTCGCATATCTGAGTCACAGTGTAAAGACGAAAAAGCTGATCAAGTTGGAGTTGGAGTTGCTCTCGATGGCGCAATCGAGCTTCCGATAAAGGCTACGGAGCCGTACATACGCTGTAGATTTCTGTGACTAACTTAATGCCCACTAAAATCTCCGTCGCCCCCCGTTGCAAGGCGCTGGCGCCGCCCCAAAAGGCCGCCTGCGCAGCCTGGCAGCTCCTCCCACGACTGGCCGGCAGCGGAGCTCCAGGCGTCTGGTCCCTTGTGCCTTGTACCTTTGTACCACTAAGCATCACGTGCCGCCGTGCTTCCGTTTGCCTGGCCCGTGCGCCTCTGCTGAGCTCTCGTGCGTCGCGCATCTGTCATCCAGTCTCCAGCCAGGCATCGCTGAGCCAGATCAGCCTCTGCAACAGGGTTTCGCCAACACTGACGCGACTGCACGGGCATTCAGAAATCAGACCGGACTCTGTGACTTCTTTGCGCTGTGAAAATCGACAGAATCGCCGGTGCTATAGTCCCGTCACTCAATCACGGCCCGTACGTCTGTTTTTCGCCCTTGCTGTGCTACCTTGAAACGCATCGTTTCTTTTATATATTTAAAACGGCGTCGCAACCCGTCCTGTGCCGCGACCTCGACGTCTTCATAGACGCGAAAAGTTTTTCCGCCGACACCCAACTTGAATCTGCGCCCCAATGATCTAATCGCATAGCTACCTTGCACTTTCGAGCCGCGATGCCTCTGAAGCGCAAGAGATCCGATCGACCCTCTGGCGGCGATGCTGGCCGGCCGTCACCACACCGACCCGCCGATATGCCCATGGGGCAACACGAAAGAGACGATGGCAGCGGTAGAGGCCGCGGTCGTAATCGTGGAGGCTCGCATCGGAGAGACTCCTCGCATGGCTACGGGCGAGGCGCATCTCAAAATCACCAACAGAGCAACCAGTCGTCGCCTACTCGCCAACGGCCGGGTTCTGCTCACCAACAGAACCCCTCGCAGTCGTCAAGACCGAGCACGGCAAACGCTCCTCCATCTCCGACGAAACCAGCTGCCACGCCGAATGCGCCTCAGCCGTCGACCGTCGCGAGACCAAGACCGTCTCAAGCCCAGCAACAACAACAGCAACAGCCGACCAGGCCGCTGAAGCCTAGCAAGTACCATTTCGATATAATTACGGACGAGCAAATAGCAAATTGGTCCGCTGCTGGTCGCGAACATGTCGTCTCTCGTGGGGCGCAATCGCGCGACGAACCTAATGTGGCGGAGCTGTCGTCTCTCCTCCAAGAGTTTATCCATGCTGTGCTGGAGGGCAAGCTCTCTCCCGCCGAGGCCGGTGCATGTGTGAGGCAAATAATTGGCGACGAAAATACCCATATCGCCAAGGATGCCTTCACGTTTTCTACCCATACTCTATTCCTCGACTCCCTAGCCATTATTATGGACAACGACCCCGAGCTCTATCACCCGGTCTTACGCCAATTCCTCATGGCCACTGGCGTCTCTCCCACCCTCATGCGCCAAGTTTTGGATGCGCCCATCTTGCAACAACTTGGCCTAATCCGCGATACCTTTGCTCGACTGGGCGTCAGGCAAGCGACGAATCTGCTTTACCGCCAAGCCAACTACAACCTGCTCCGCGAAGAGAGCGAAGGCTACTCCAAGCTCATCACCGAATTATTCACCACGAGCAGCGTGCCTCCCCCGCCGCCCGAGCTCGCTCAGCACACTTTCGAGCGAGTCAAGGCGCTGATTGGTACTTTTGATTTGGACGTAGGCAGAGTCCTTGATGTAACCCTCGATGTTGCCGCCGCCGTCCTGATCAAACAGTATAAGTTCTTTGTCAAGTTTCTGAGAATCAGCTCTTGGTGGCCCCGCTCACAGTTGAAGCTGAGCTCGCCCTCTTATTCAGCTGGCCTCCCCATATGGGCTTCCCCAGACTACACTGATTGGGTGACTAGTACCGAAGATGAAGCCGCCAGTGCTGCAGCCAAGCAGCTACGAGATGTTGAGTTCTGGAACCGCGCCCGAGAGATCCATTTGGCTGCCTTTTTCGAAATTGGTGGCCGTAGGGTTCCTGAACAGGCCATTCAATCAGCCCTCGTTGCAAATGGCGAGAATAACCAGGACGGGTCACTGGACCTCGAGCAGCAGTGGATAAAGGAAACAAACACCCTGCCTCCCCCGGGCAACCGTGTTGCGGCCCAGCTACTTGGCTTCAAGCTACGCTTTTACAATTCGGAGCTTCGCGCAGAATCCGATGTTCTGCCCGCCAACTTACTGTATCTCGCCGCATTGCTTGTCAAGGTTGGCTTCATCTCCCTCACAGATCTATACTCTCACCTTTCGCCTGCAGATGACAAGATGGAAGAGGTCCGTGAGCAAGAAGTCAGGAAACTGGAACAGCAAGAGCGTGCATCAAGAGGCGGTGGTATGAATGCCTTACTCATGGCTGGTGTTCTCCCCCAAGGCGACGACGACAATCCGAATGCCGTGCGCAAGGAGGTGCCCAAGAAAGTTGAAGCAGAGGCTAAGCCTGTCGAAGAGGCTGCGGAGGCCAAAGCGAAACTGCCCGAGCCTCTGGAACAAAAGGTCTCTTTTCTTGTTCAGCTTCTCACTATCGGCGCCATCCCCGAGTCGCTCTTCATTCTTGGTCGATTCCCGTGGATCCCAGAAACTTTCCCTGAGGTCCTCAGCCGTATTCATCGCATTTTGAACGTTTCTGTTGAGAAGGTCTACAACGCAAGCAAGCCCAGACCTACCACAGACGTCACATGCCCATCAAAATTCGTTCCCGACCTGGATCAGTCTGGTGTTCCCAAGGGTAGCGTGAAATTGACACGCCTTCCCGCAAAGAAGATTTGGCGCTGGCCATTCCCCGACAAGTTCGACACCAACGAAAACCAGACATATCGATTCTATTGGGACGAATGGTCCGACCACATCCCCGTCTGTCAGACTGTAGAGGACGTGTTTACTCTGTGCAACACTTTCCTCAATCTCTCTGGTGTATGCATCGGTAAAGACGAGGCACTTCTGTCTAAACTTGCAGGCATTGGTGGCATGAGCTTGGCCCAGGATCGCTCCGAGGCCAATTCGAAGAGATGGCATGATTTGCTGAAGAGACTACTGCTCCCTGCTCTCAGCCACACCAAGGCCAACGCGGCCGTTGTCAACGCCATCTGGGATCTGCTCAAGCACTATCCCATCACGACTCGCTACGCTTTGTACGCTGAATGGTTTGAGGGCCAGATCTCTCGCCTGCCCGCCATGCGAACTGCCTTTGCACGTGCCACTGCCGAAACCCGAGGCACCATGAAGCGTGTCTCTTTGACAAACCTAAGCGAAATGGCTAAGCAATTGGCCAAGACCAGCTACTCATCGCCCGGTGTTGTCTTCCGAGTCGCCTTTGAACAGCTTGAATCGTACCCCAACTTGATTGAAGCCTTTGTCGAGTGTGCCAAGTACTTCACTGACCTCTCCTACGATGTCCTGGTCTGGTCTCTCATGAACTCTTTGGGCAAATCGAGAAGCCGCACCCAAGCCGACCACGCCTTGACGACCAGCAAGTGGCTGCAAGCTCTGTCGCGGTTCACTGGCAAAGTTTTTCGCCGCTACTCCCTCCTCAATGCCACCCCCGTTTTACTATATGTAAATGACCAGCTTTTCCACGGCAACTCCACCGACCTCATTATCCTCAAGGAACTCATTTCTTCCATGGGCGGCATCGTTGATTTGATTGACTTCACGGATTATCAGATTCTGTCTATGGCGGGATTCCCTTCTCTTCGCAAGCACACTCTCATTCGTGGTGGCGATAAGCGATACGACAACGTCAAGAGTTCAAAGCGCCTTGTCGAGGCCCTGACTGACTCTGGGCTCGCTGCCCGCTTGCTCATCAATCTGGCCCAGTATCGACAAGCAACAATTTTTCAGATTCCCGAAGACGAGGCCCATCTCAAGTTCCTTTCCTCCATCATCGACGACTCTCATCAGACCTTGATCCAATACCTGGACTTCTTGTGGAACAATTTTGAGCAACCTGAATTTGACAAGATTGTGCCCTCCATCCCGGAAATGATGCAATCGTATGGGCTCGACGTCAGTCTGTCCTTCCTCATCGGCCGCGCCAGTCTGTCCCAGCGTATATTCCACTGGAACACTAACGAGACAAAGAGCGAAGCCCAGCCCGACAAGGACGGCGACACAGCCATGGGGGAGAAGGCCACAGAGGGAGAGTCGACTCCGGACGTTGCTGCCGTGGTTGACGAGAACCAAAGCCAGTTTTCACAGATCGAGGCCTCGCTGCGGCCATTGACTGAGGCTGTGAAGACGACAGTACGCCCCGAGGTTTGGGAGAGGATTACGCCTGATCTCGTGACGACATTCTGGGCCCTACAGCTTGGCGACATTTACTGCCCCAGTGATATTTACAAGCAGGAAGCTGATCGTCTCAAGGCCGAGGAATCGGCGCTCCTTCGTGATAGAACCGACATGTCGCGCCGCAGCCAGGAGATGCGGACCGAGAAGCGAAAGGAGCTCACGCAGCTCCAAATCAATTTGCTGGAAGACCGCAAGAAGCACGTCAAGGCCCAGGCCAGCTGGAACGAGTACCTTGCCCAGCTGTTCCAGTCGTCTTTCACAGCAATCACCAAGCCCGACATCATTTCTGACTTGCTGCTAGAGCAATGTTTCCTGCCTCGTGTGCTGCTCTCGCCCGCGGACACGGAATACACTTTCCGGTTCATCAAGTCTCTACACGAGAACAACGCGCCTGGCTTCAAGCTCATGTCGCTATACAACCGACTGTTCAACGCCAACCGCCTGCGAACGCTAATTTTCACCTGCAGCGTTCGCGAAGCTGAGTACTTGGGCCGCTTCCTCAAGCTCATTCTGGAGGACCTGTCAAAGTGGCATAAGAATGCCCCTTTGCCTGGCGCCAAGAATGCAAAGGATACCAAGGACCAGGGCGCATACGAGAGCGAAGGCATTGGATCTCGTGAAGCACCTCGCCGCGGATTTGCGCTCACCGTGGATGATGACGGCAAGCCGCTTACGTTTGTCGAGCATGCACAGTTTAGGGATCTACTGTTTGGCTGGCACAAGAATCTGAATAGCGCGCTGAAATCTTGTTTGGGCAGCAGCGAATGGATGCACATCCGAAACGCCATTACTGTCCTCAAGTCTGTGGTGGACTTTTTCCCCGCCATCGACTTTATGGCCTCGCAGTTCTCGACGCAGCTGCAGAAGATTACACAGCAAGAGTCGGCCCAAAAGACGGCGCCCGAAAACGAACTTGGAGGGCGCGTCGACTTGTCTGTCGCTGCCCAGGGTGCCCTTTCTGAATTGCAGCGCAGAAAGGCGAAGTGGGTGCTTGTGCAGGTATTCCGGACCAACGCAGACGTCGGTACTAAGACAGGCGACAAGCCAGCTTCTGCTCAATTACGTGCAACGGCCCCAGACTTCAAGCCAGGGACCAAACCCGGCTCAGCCAAGGCTGGGGAAGAAGAGGACGGCGAGGTTCAGGATTCCAAACAAAAGGATTCTGGGTCTCATGCTGGCTCAAATGCCCGCGACAACCTGCCAGCTAGGCCCACGCGTAGTGGACGAGACGGGGGGAAAGAGGAAAGCTCGGTGTCCGGACAATCACGATCGTCGACGCCCAAACCTGGTCAGAAGGGTGAGAGGGGACACAATCTCCCTGATCGGCCCAACCTTCCTACGCGTCCTGATGTTCCTATCCCAGGCCACTACACGCCGGAGCGATTTAACCAGTCGCGCGGCCACGAGAGGCGGGAGGGCCGAGAACCGAGGGAAGCCCGAGAGGGTCGCGAGGGCAGGGAAGGCAGGGAAGGACGCAACCGGGATGGGCGAGAGGGCCGTGACGGTCAAGAAGCTCGTCCCAGTCGAGGGGAACGCGAACGACCACGCGAAGGAGACCCAACCAAGCCCCGGGGACAGGAGCAAGAACGCCAGCCGCGGAACACGAGAGGGCGGCCCAACGATGAGGCTGCTGCAACTCCCGTCCCTGCTGGTCAGGCAGAACCGATGATGAACCCCGCGCGTGCGGCACTTTTTGCGCAAGATGAGACGTCTCGCGGCGGACAGGACTCGGAACGCTCCAAGCCGCGCCGACCAGAGCAGGCCGGCGCCATGGATAATGTCAACCCAGATAGGGCAGCTCTTCTTGAGCAACGTGATGAGAAGGTCTCCGGGCGCCCTGGTAGAAACGAAGGCCGTGACCGTGATCGAGCGCCGCGCACTCAGTCTCCTAGACGAGGCGGGCGTAACGGCGAGCAAAGCGCGAACAACACGCCAAGCTTTGAGGACAGGCATGGCCGCGGCCCTGGAGATCACCGATCGCAGGGCCGCCACCGAGAACGTTCCCCGAGCGGACGAGGTGAAAAGGGAGCGGACCGTGGCGCGGAGGCGTTCTACGGAGCTCCCCGCGGCCCAGACTCAGAGAAGCGCCATCACGGAGCGTACCAGGATCCCAACTACGGCAGGCTCAACCCAGTCCCTCCTGGCCCAGAGACACCGTCGGGCCCACGACCGCGGGGCCGCGGGGCCGCTAGAGGCGGCCACGGAACCCCAACTGGACCGGCATCTCATCAAGACAACCGGCCTATGTCGTCTGATCAAAACCAAACGCCAACGGGCGATCGGGAACGACAGCCACCTTCCGGGCCAGCCTCTGGCCGAGGTCGACGTGGTGGCTACGAATTGAACACCCCGGGATCCGGCGCGCCGTCGCAGGGTGGACAGCCCAGGAAGCAGAGCGCAGCCAATGGCGACAATGCCAACACTCCAGGTGGCGTTCACCCTGACCGTCTGTCTAAGATTGAGATCAACTCAGCACCACCTCCGCCGCCTCCGCCGCCCGGTCACCCGCCTGGCCAGAGGGCTGGAGGCGAAGGCAACATCCCGACTGGCCCAGCAGGGTCTGGTGACCGTCAACGCGGCGGCCGCCGACAGCTGGCGGGCATCAACAACACGCTCCAACAGGGATCAGGAGGCGAGTCTGGCCGTAGCAACAACAGCGGCGGCGACAACCACCACCACGGCGGTGGCAGACAGAACCAGCCGCGATTGATGCTAGGAGGCAACTCGGAGGCGAAGGTTGTCGCGGGGGGGCCGCAGCCGTCTGCGCCAGCACAAGATGGTCGGTGGATGGACGCCCCCAAGGGTCCATCCAACGGCGAGGGCGGGCGTGACCAGAGCCGCGGATGGCGAGAGAACAACAGCAACCGTGACCGATCAGGAAGACCTGGCCGCCCACGCAGCCACGACCGCGAGGGCAAAGGGCACGGCGAGTTCCGGGACCGCCGGTCAATGGGCGGGGCGGAAGCTGGCGGTGAACAAGTACGAGAGAGGCCCGGCGCAGGAAACGACTGGCCCGGCAACATCAACAATAACCACCGAGGTGCCGGGCGAAGCGGGGGCGGGCGACAAGACGGAAGGCCGGACGAGCGCGGGCACCGTGAAGATCGCGGACGCAAGAGGCGCAGCGAGGAAGGAAGCAACTTGTCGAATGACCGCGAGAAGCGAGCGAGGAGATGAAGCTGAATTTGGGAGACAAGACCGCCAAGAAGTGTACAATTATGGAAAGAAAAAAAGCAGAAAGCTGGATTTGAAGAAGACGAAAAGTTGAAAGGGGCGGAAACATTTTCTTTACAACAAGATTGAAATATTTTTTTGGGCGTTTGACTTGGGCGACACACAAAGACTCGTTTACACACTACACGTAGTAGATGCTACACTACACTACAACCACACACATTATTTTACCTCGAGAATTTCATATCTTTTTTTTTTCATCAGTCGGACCGGCAGCGATACATTTGAGCGTTGGGTATTATTTGGAGAGACATGAGTTGGATGGAAAAAAATTATTGGCGTTTTGGGCATGTATGAATGCGTATGATGTGAGGGAGGGAAGCTCGTGTAAGAAGTATGAGGCGCATTTACAGATATGTAACGGGTCATGCGAGCTTGAGGAGGAACTGTGATTCTGTTGATTATTGGATATTGCAACTTTGTAAACAAGACATTGTACATGGATATTGAAAAGAATTATGCAGGGCGATGGAGATGGAGCTGTAAGCTTCAAGGCAGATGTGGTTGATGCACCTGGGCAACTCTAAACGAGTCGTTGTAGATGTTTTTGTACCTTGCATGTTGGTACGCAATACTACTGGTAAGATGCAGAAACCAGAGATGAGAAATACGCGGGTACGTCTGGGAGGCAGGGCAGTTACCGAAGTGGCCGTGGTGTTTTGTTGTTTTTTTCGTGAGGTAACTTGGTGTGGTGAGCGGCTGTCTGTCCGCCGTTACAACGCGGGAAAACATACGCCTGGGCACACTCTTGGGCACAGCCACGCTCGGAGGATTACAAGATGGAGAGATTGGCCCCTGAAACCGGCAATGAACAACTAGTTAGTTGGCTTCTTGGGGGGTATCCGGGCGCGTGGTGGTGTGTGTGTGTGTGTGTGTGTGTGTGTGTGTGGGAGGGGCGCGGTCGCGGGATCTTGGATGTTACCGTAGCGGGGAAGGGGTCCTTTTTTGTGCCCGTCGGCGCAGCAGCAGCCAGCAGCCAGCAGCCCAGCGCTTGCCCCTACCTGTTTTGTTTTGGGTTTTGGATAGTGAGAGAAAGATTGGAGGGAGGGAAGCATTGTGATGCTTGGGGAGAGAAAGAGGGGGCGGTTGAGGCGGTGCATGTGGTAAGCAAAGCAAAGCAAAGCAAAGCAAAGCAGAGCTGGTGTGAAGGTGGATGGGCGTGGCTGTGCTGTGTATAGTTCTTACTGAGCAATGCAGGACGTACCGTCGTACGTACGTGTGCATTTTGCTGACGTTTGAGGGCGAGAAGATGAAAAGACGGTAAAGAAGGGTAGATTGGTAGTTGTGTACGGAGTACTGGTAATGTGTGAGCTTGCCGCAGATTTCTTTTTCTTTCCGAATCGGGGTCGGGGAGAATGAGCATCATCTTCACAAGGCTTGGCTGGGCTGGACTTGGCTGGGGCTGGGGCTGGGTTGGATGGAGGGCTTTGACAGGCTTGCAGCGGATGATGGAGCCCGAGACGGAAGTGTGTGGCGGCGCTGTGAGGCTGTGAAGGCTGTCTGTGAGGCTAATGAGGCTGTGAGGTTGTGAGGCTGCACCAAGGCAGTGACAGTGACAGTGGACAGTGGGCAGGCTTTTCTGGCTTACTGAGCTTCATGCTTGAGTGTGCTTGAGTGTGCTTGAGTGTGCTTGAGTGTGCTTGAGTGTGCTTGAGTGTGCTTGAGTGTGCTTGAGTGTGCTTGAGTGTGCTTGAGTGTGCTTGAGCGTTTGAGTGTTTGAGTGTTTGAGTGCAAGTGCAAGTGCAAGTGCAAGTGCAAGTGCAAGTGCAAAGTACCTCTACCACGCCAGTACATCTCTCCCCCACCAACTCCCACCAACTCCCACCAGTTTCTACCCATTTGGGCTCTTCTTTCCCAGGTCCCTGCCAGGTCCCCGCCAGGTACACCCGCTCCCGTCTCACACACACGTCGCTCCTGCCCGCTTTGTCTCCTCCCTCTATCCCTGTTCTGCCAACTTTTTTCCCTTGGCCTCCTCCCCCTTCTCTTCTCCTCCCTGTTCTTCCGAAAAATCTCACCATCTTTTTTTGAAGCTCTAACTACCAGCATTTAATTGTCATCATCGTCATTTTTTTTTTTTTTTTTGCCTTGCATCTCTCGCCATCATTATTGCATCTTTCGCATTTTTTTGTTTGGTTAACATCATCACCAGCCTTGTTCACGACAGCAGTACTCCGTACCCATCCCTAACCCAACCTCCCGTGACGACATTCCCGGACCCAGCCTTTTTATCCTCTTAAACCTGCCATCGCTTTCGCCGCGCGCGCCCCGATTTGCCAAGACGACCTGACCTGTCACTGCTTTGCTATCGGGGGAAAAAGGACAGGCACATCGAACGATCAGCGACGCAGCAGCCTCAGCTCGACACAGCTGCACATCTATCTCTTGGCTTTTTTGCGCCCGACGATTTGCATCGCAAGCCACATTGCCCACCCGTCGACGGACCCGACCTGACCGAACCATCGCCAAAAAAGACACCGACGACAGACGTTGAGTCTCGCGCAAGCCACAAACTCGGTTCGCGCGACGTTTACAACGGCCTGGTACTACAATCAGCAACTTTTGCTTGGTCGCCTCATATCCTCCTTAAGCGCGTCGCGTTGCCGGCACATCGACGTCACTCTACTTTACAAGCGCTGGCACGTTTGTCACATTAGCCCAAGATGAATCTAACGTGTAATAACACGTTGGAGCATCTGAGGAGTATGTATCTTCTCTGTTCAGCGCATCTCGCCCCAACCGCACGCCCTGCTAACCAGCCCAGTCCTTCCCGGCTCTGAAATCGAAATTGTCGGGCACCTCACCTTCCACGAGCTCGCTCGCATCATCGGTGCCGCGTGCGCTCTCATTGCCGTTCTCCTCAGTCTGTACCTTGCCTGGATGCACGCTCTTCACTACACCAAGCCCAGAGAGCAGCGATAGTAAGTCTACCGCTCATGCACGGCTTCGTCGCTCGTCGGCCTACTGACGCACCCTCCAGCATCATCCGAATCCTTTTCATGGTCCCCGTCTACGCCATCTCTTCGTTCCTCCAGATTCAGTGGTACCGCCACGCCATTTATTTCCAGGTCATTTCCGATTGCTACGAGGCCTTTGCTATTGCCTCTTTCTTTGCTCTCCTCTGTCACTATGTCGCCCCGGACCTGCACTCCCAAAAGGAGTTCTTCCGCGAAGTGCGCCCAATCAAGCCCTGGATTATGCCCGTCAACTGGTTCGCCGCCTGCTGCGGAGGCCAGCGTGGTCCCTGGCGCACTCCCAAGAGCGGTCTGACCTGGTTCAACATCAACTGGATCGGCATTTACCACTACTGCTTTATCCGCGTCGCCATGACCATCTCTGCCGTTGTTTCCCAGTACTTTGAGAAGTACTGCGAGAGCTCCAACAGTCCCGTTTTTGCACACATTTGGGTACGCCATTCCGCCTCGTCTCTATCCGCTTCCGACACTCGTGCTAACCTCTGCAGATTATTGTCCTCAACGCCGTCGCCGTTACCATTGCCATGTACTGCCTCATTCAGTTCTACGTTCAGCTCAAAGAGGCTCTCAAGGAGGAAAAGCTCTTCATCAAGATTGTCGCCATCAAGCTTGTCGTCTTCTTGTCTTTCTGGCAGTCCGCAGCCATTTCCGTCGGTACCTCGACTCTACACATTGTCTCACCCAACAAGGTCCTCGCATACCCGGATATCAAGGTCGGCATCCCCGCCCTCCTTCTCTGCATTGAAATGGCTGCTTTTGCCCTGCTTCACCTCTGGGCTTTTCCTTACAAGCCTTACACTCACTACGGTGCCGTCAAGCGATACTATCCCAGCCCTGACCTCAAGGTTGGCGGCCACGGCGTCCCCAACGAAGTCGAGCCCCCTTCTGGCGGCTTCATGGGCTTTGGTGCCATCTTCGACGCCATGAACATTTGGGACTTTATCAAGGCGTTTGGCCGCGGTGTCCGCTGGCTTTTCTGCGGTGTCCGTCGCCGCAAGGAGGACATTAGCTACCGCCGTCAGGATGCCCACGACATGGACAACCTGGACGAGCACAAGGGCAGCGGCTCCTCATACGACGCCTACCGACCTGGCGTCATGACAGAGCAGCCCCCCGTCGGCTCCAGCCCCTACAACAGCCAGGCTCCCTACGGCAAGCCTCCGGCCCGCCCTCCGCGTGACGGCGATGTCGGTGTTGCCATTTCTGGCGAGGAGAGTGCCGGGCTCATGCAACACGCTCAGCCCAACCCTCACACGCGCCCTGCCGCGTCCAATCTCAGAACCGAGTCTCCTCCTCGAACACAAGTCCACGAGCCCTACCTGCAATCCTATGATGGTAGTCAAGGCTACGACAGCCACGGACCGCAAGGGCACCCCTACGCCCAGCGACCCAGCCCCCAGCCGAGCCCCTGGCAACAGAACCCATACGGCAGCGACTCGGGCTACGGCCGACCTGCTCCCAACGCCCGACAGGGCGAGGAGCATGGTATAATTGGCCAGGCTGTCTGGGAGCCGCAGCAGCGCTGACAAGATGAAATATTGTACATGTAACTTGATTTTAGCGACTGGACTTTTTTTTTTATGATGACTGTTACTTTTATAGACACATTGAGTTGGGCAAGGATGCATTTGGAGAGAATTATTTCAAGCATGTTGGAGAGGAGAGGGAGAGGCTGAGTGTGCGTTGCGTATACCCCGGAGAGTAGTAGATGTAGATGTATTCTTTTAACTGATTGTTAAAAAACCTTTTCAGCATTACGCATATGGTGACGGTAAAAAATATATATACATGTATATAAATAGCATCTGTGATAGTGGTACATGTTTGCTTTTCTTTGTTTCTCTTCTTGTCTTCTTTTTCTTTTTGTTCGTGCTTTGACGTGACGGACCAGCTGCGAGGGAGGGATGGAGGGAGGGAGGGGAGGACTTAGGGATTTGACACGAAGCACAGGCTAAACAGGTTAAAACGCAACAGCAGGACGCGTGGTGAAAGGGCGGGAGAAAAAAACATAACGTGCACATGCGCACGCATTCGAGTACTGTATGAGACAGACAGGCAGACAGACAGGCAGGCAGGCAGGCAGGTAGAACAGAACAGATAGATAAACAGATAGGAAAAGGGTGCACAGAGAGGGAGAGAGAGAGAGAGAGAGAGAGAGAGAGACAGGAGACGAGACAGGTGCTGACGCAGGTGGGGGCGGAGGTTGCGTGGGATGGGAAGGGGGGGGGAGAGGCATCATGCAATGCACTGCAGGCAGGTCAGACCTGTAGAGACACGCGCGCGCGCACACACACACACACATTTTTTATCATCCTCTTGTCCGAAATAGGGGTTTTTTTTTTTTTTTTTTTTCGAAAATTAGAAAGGAACAGGAGAAATGGTATTAAAAAAACAAGGAAAGAAACAAAAGGAAAACACGTCCAGAAACCGAGGAGCAAAAAGACGAAATAAAACATGCCAGCGTGGCATTCTGAAAAAAGAACCAAGTTTACAGAAAAAACAACCATCTACAACACAATATACGGCACGGCACGGCCATCACTTTCAACACCTCACATCACATGATGAATAAATATTATGCATGGAATAAACTTCACACACGGCCGTATAGGTCCTACTCCAATGGTGTAATGTACTGTATTTCGCTACCAAAATACAAGACGAATTATATTTCCTTCCTGGTTTATCCCCCTTCTCGTCCGTCTTGACAGACCATCTTTCCATCCTCTATATACATTTTGTTGCTAGACAAAAAGAAGAGAAAAAACCAAAAGCAATATTCCTAAAAGACAGAAAATAAAACTAAACAAAATTTCCCAGCCGCTGGGCGAGTCATCTTTTTTGTGATTATGCGAGACTCTCAATGCAAACAAAATACAAGCACATCCTACAACCGCGCAGTCTGTAACTTTACAGCCATGCGTCAGCAGCAGGTGCTAGTAGTGCAGTCATGCTGCCGCTTTCTTCTATCCAAAAACTGTTTCACCCTCGCGGCACAGCAAGAGATCAACGGCGGTATTGGCCATCTCCGAGGCCGTGCCTGGTATCGCTTTCCCAAAGTGTGTATGTAAAAAAGGTCTAGAGACCACTGAATCGAAATCGTGTACGTCGTCATGGTGGGTCCCCTCTAAATCATGTTCAAGAATAATCGACTGCTGCCGGATCTGGCTCGGTGGCGTCGCAATGTAAAAGAAACAAAAGTCAAGCGCGCTGACTCAGGCTCACGAGTCGGGGTCGGGGTTGGTCGCTCTCAGCACCTTGGGCTGCTGAATGCGTCTCGAGTAGTCGTGGTCGTCACGTAGCGTGTTAACGCTCTCGGCGCTGCCGTGGTTGCGCATATACAGGCCCTGCTTGAACGGGTCCATGCGCGGGTCAACCTGCAACATGCTGCTGCGGTTGCCGGCCGAACCTGGGGAAGCGGCCGAGCCAGTAATGCTGAGATCGTGCTGGTGAGAGCCCATTCTGCCGCGTGAGCTGCCGCGGATGCTGGGGTCGTCTCTGAACTCGTCCTCTTTGTTCTGCTGACGGCGACGCATGCAGAACCAGACGAGGAAGGCAGCAAGCGCAATACCAGCGACGACACCAATGACGATGCCGGCAATGGCGCCACCACCGATGCCGCTGGAGCTGGTAGGGACGGGCTTGTTTTCGTTGCTGGTTTCACCCGTGGCGGTAGGAACCAGCGTGACAGTGCTAGGCGTGCCGTTTACCGTGACGGTTTGAACGACTGGGCTCGTAGTCTTGGTAGCAGTCTAAAGGGGCACGTTAGCAGTTGTTTGCAGGATGGGGAACGTCACCTGAAGGTCGGCTTTATGCCCAGCCCGTTTGTATGATGTATATCGGCTCGCAGTCGCTTGACAGTGGCAGTCGCTTGACAA
The DNA here is from genome assembly GCA_037575805.1 of Lecanicillium sp. G3. Lineage (NCBI taxonomy): Eukaryota > Fungi > Ascomycota > Sordariomycetes > Hypocreales > Cordycipitaceae > Lecanicillium > Lecanicillium sp. G3. The sequence goes on along the minus strand of JAZHPD010000012.1, from coordinate 322,420 downwards.
TGTTTTAAAGTTACTCGGGATCCAAGATGTTGTTTTAAATCGAGTTGCTCGTCGCTTGACATTTGTCTCCGAGCGAAGCTTTGTCTCGGCCAAAGCTCGTTTGTGGCTGACCGGTCTTGCAGTGTCAAAGGTTTTGCCTCCTATGCTGACTAACAGACTGGTAGTTGAGCCTTGCTCATCACTTGACAGTCAATGTTGACATTCGGCAGTCAAGGACCAAGACGAGCAGCGAAGCTATTCGCCACTCGACCCGTCTTGACAAGACTTTCAGCATAGCTTGCAAAGTCGGAGCTCCTCTTTATTGTTTTGCAACTTGACAATCCTGCAAGCAAGCCAGACATACATCGCTTGATATACATCATTATATACATCATGGTATGCGCGATATATATGGTATACGCGGCACACATGGTAACCGAGGGCATCGTTGAGCATGGAACCGCCTTCGGGGGCAAGGATGCATGGGTCGTCATACAGATTCTGAAGAACTCGACTGCGTCGTTGACGAAGAGGAGGTAGTAGGAGAAGAAGAAGAAGGAGGAGAAGAAGAAGAAGAAGTAGGAGGAGGAGTTGGCGTTGAAGATATCTGGACTCTTTGGTTACTACCCCTGCCAACACCAACTTGTGGTCCAGGCCTGAGAAAACGCGCACGGCCAGGGTAGGATAAGACGTCTCAAATTAGACGTGGTGAGGAGATAAATATATTGGGGAGACGAGAATGGAGAAAAAAGTGACAGGCCAGGAGAGAGTAAAGAACTTACGGATTCGGATGTGGAAGAGGGAGCCGAGGTGGACGAAGAATCGCCCGAGTCGGAGCCGGAGCCCTTTGTGCCGGAAGGCTTGGAGCCAAGGTTGAGATAACTAAAGAGGTCATCGCCACCGCAGAACTCGTAAGGGTATCCGAGGCAGGGGAAGTTGCATTTGCCGCTGGAAACGGTGTCGTCGGTGGCGGGAGCGTAGTTGGAGCACCAGCAGTTCTCGTGCGAGGTGATGGCAAAAACGTACTCGCCTCTGCAGTAGTCGGAACAGAGACCGTTGGTCTGAAGATTTGACACGTCTGTCCAAGTCAGTAGGGAGTCGCCGTGGGGTATTTCCCCGGGGTTAGAGATGCATACTTCTGTCCATGGATGCCGTATTGAAGCTCGCACAGATGTCGACGGGGATTGCCGAAGCATATTGCGTCAAGGCAGAGAGGGCGAGCAGGAGGCCGGCCGTGGCAGACAGGGCTCTGGTGGACAAGGCCATGGTGAGAGGGCGAGAGGTGTGATGGGCGAGCCGAGAGATTTGACGAGAGACGGGATCGAATGTAGAATCGTCAAGGGGCGCAGGCCATCACAGTCGGGGCGTGAAGCAGAGTCGAGGCGTCGGTCGGATGGGATGACGGGCTGGATGGCGTGAAGGCGTCGAGAAAAATTGAGAAGCAGGCCGTAAGCGAAGCTGAGTCGTCGAGCGAGCAAAGGAGGCGAAGTGCTGTTGGATTTTTGCGACGTGACACGAGACGGCGAGGGGAGTTGGGTTGGAAGAGGAGAGTGTCGGCCAAGCCGGTATGGTGATGGAAGACAGAGGCAGGAAGGCCTGAAGCCGAGACGTGAGACTGGGCGGGATTTGGCGTATGACAGCGATTTACACTCGTCGTGTGTTTTGTTGTCAAGCACAACGGCGAGATTGGGCGAGACACGCGGCAGGGAGTGGACCTGTCGACGAAAAAAGAAGAACGATGCAAGTTTGTTGTATATTTCCTGATCCAGGCTGGGGAATTTCAACAAGATGAATGTGCAATGTTGTCGGACTGGAATGCAGTGGCAGCGGAGCCTGGGAGAGCTGGCAGGAGGCGAGGATCGCTGGCCGGGGGGTTGTTTTTCGCTCGAGTGTGTGTGTGGTGAGGGAAGAGGAAAGAGACGGAGCAGATCAAAGTGACTGAAATGCTCTGTCGGACGAAAAAGGAAAAGGAGACAGAGGAAATAGAAACACACATAAAAAAAAAAATGCGAGGGGAAACGAAGCTCGAGATGGACGAGATTCGTTTGGTGAGAGAGTGAAGAGAGGAGGAGCGACGAGTTTGGGTGGGAGAGGCGAGGCGGACGGCCGAATGGCGTGGGCGGACCGTCAGGGAAAAAGGAGAGGGAAGGAGCTACGGCGGGAATACAGGGGGAAGCTAGGTGTTGATGTCCGCTGTAACCGGTGCAGGCGCAGCGTTAGTGTACGGAGCAGCGGGCAGAGGTACTGGTACCAAGGTACTGACTGGCAGGCAGGCTGGGTTAGCTGCAGCAGAAAGCGGGCCGGGAAGAAAAGAAAAGAAAAAAAAAAAAAAATAGAAAAAGAGCGCTAGCGAGTTTTTGAACCCAAAAATACAAGAGGATTTGAACCGAAAAAGGTTGGCACCAGCTTGTTGCTGTCAGGCTGGTCAAAGTTGGCGGCTCGCTGGTGGTACATACAGGTGGCCAAACATTGGGGCGACGCGATTGATTGTGGTTTCTGCTCTACTGATACGCTACTGGGGGGGGGGGGTTTATTGGCAGTGCTAGCAATTGGTGCGTGCAGCAGGTGGAAGCGGGGATGGTGCGGTGGGCTTGTGGACTTGGGCTGTGTGTGGACTTGGACTGTGGACTTGGACTGCAGACTGGAGACTTGGAACAGGAAACTTGGATTGTGGGACACGAGCCCAGCAAGGTAATTACAGTGGAGATTTTTATATTATTCTTTTTTGTTTTTTTCTTTCTTTTAATCCTCCTCTTTTTCCCTTGCCTGCCTTGGACGGGCGGCACTGGGCAAACGCTGCGGGCGGACCGTGTACCAGGTACATGCTGGCTTCTTCGGCCTTGGGTACCACCGGTCCTGGCCTCCTGGCCTGCAGGCTCAAACTCTAACACAGCTGGATGCAGCTCGTCGTTGATATTACCGTCAATGCATTTCACTTAAACATGCTCAAGTAATTTGCTCCGCCCTCTTCTTCTCTTACCTGCAATTTGTTTCCTTTTTTTTTTTTCCATGTGTCCATCGACAGCATCTTTTTCCCTTTGTCAAAATGTCCTCATCCTAATATCCTCGCATTCCAAGTCCAAGCCTACCACCAGGGGGTCTCCGTACTAGCACTACGATACATGGCTGGCAGTGGATGGGCATGTATCCGGTACCCCCGAACCAGCTCGCCTCACGTAATATGTACCAACTAAAACATGTCCGCACGCAGCAGCAGCAATTGAAGCCGCCCGTGGTGTGGTGTCGAGATGCGACTTCTGCACAATACAGAGTTTGCATACAAATCAACGTTTTACTACAGTACACAATTCGCCACGAATCCAATTCTCCCAGACCCAGCCGACGCTTCAACGCGGCGGCGTGGCATACGGCCGCCTTCGGAAAAGCCTCCTAATCAGGAACCGTTGTGGCTGCTGCCGCAAACTCAATTCCAGCCAGGCACAGAACAGTACTGGACATGTAACCAACTACGGAGTACCGTACTCCGTAGTCACTGACACTACTAGTATTCACTGTACTCCGTACCGAGAAGACATCAAAAGTTCATCGCCGTGTGTCGCCGTGCATCCTCGCTCTGCATTCACCTCCCTGTTCAGTATCCTCTCCTCTGGCCATGAATGGTGCCACCTCCCGACACTCGGCCAACGAGAGAGCCACGATGCGAATCCAGATCAGAAAAGCGGAGAGCGAAGCAACAGGGCAATATCTTGGTCCAGGTACTCCGTACCTCCGAGGCTCACTGGCCTTTCGTCCTTGGTGTCCGGAGGCCCTGCTCGTGGTGTTTTGCCCTCACCACAGAAAGTAACTACCAGTCGTGCCAGTGTCATTTCCCACCAATTTCCATATCTCGGCTTTTAAACTTTTTCTTCAACCCAGTAAAAGAAATGTTCCAGTCGCACATACACACACAGCCTCTCTCTCCCTGCTCCGGCCTGTGAGCCTTCCATCCATCCATTTCGCTTCACCCATGCTCCGCCCAGCCAGCCCCTCACCGGCAACCTGCTCCTCCGCGCACATGTACACCATGCACCATGTCTGCACTCGACTGGGGTGCAGATCGTGGGCCACGGGCACTGATATCAAATCCCAATATACATGTTCCTCTCCGCACCGTCGCTCCATGTGATGGACATGTCAGAGGAGGGGTAAATAAACGAGTCGCCCTCTCGAGTCCCCGTCCCTAGCTGTCTTCAGACATGGCCGCCTCAATCCATTGGCACCGGCAGACGCTCATGGCAGCTGCGAACCCGTATCGGCGTATCCCAGGTACTCTCTAGCCCCTCCTCGAGCCCTCGGATGGTCTGGTTTCCGCCTCGCTCCTCGCTCCTCGCGCCTCGCATCCTTCAACTCCTCTTCTTTCCCACAGCAACCCCTACGCAGTGCGCAGCTCGTCCTCAGCCTGCCCACTCCTTGCCTCCCCACTGACCGGCGACGGCCCATCACCACGGCTCCTAGCGTCCTCCTAGCTCGTCGCAGGCCCCTGGCCCATGGCGTCACTGGCTGGTCGTCCCGGGAGCTGTGGTTGGTCTAAGGGTAGACAGGACTGAGCTTTCGGCGCGCCGTCATGCTGATAAATGGTGGGCTGGCGCAATGTCGAACCCGGTTTGCGTGGCATTGGTGCAACCGAGCCTGCGAGAGTGGAGCAGAGGCTTGCAGGCTACAGGCTGGAGCTGCAGTGCTGCAGTGCTGCAGTGCTGCAGTGCAGGTTAGCGGCTGGCCTTTTTGCATTGTTTGAGGCCGCGCGGGGGCTGCAGATCGAGTCTCGATACAGTCTTTGATGGTGTTGAGGGATAAAAACGACTTTGAATTCGCACTGCAACTGTTTGCCTTTGTCTTGGATGTTTGTACGGAGTAGCCCGTCTGTTTCCTCCCCTTCGTCATTTTCCCGTTTGCTGGCAGCTGTCTGCCTCTGCAGGGGGGTTTTGCCAAGGTATAGATACCTACCAGTGCCGACGTATTACCTAGCACCTGCCTAGCACCTGCCTAGCACCTGCCTAGCACCTGCCTAGCACCTGCCTAGCACCTGCCGTCTGCATTAACCGCCTGTAGTCAGCACAGCGCCTTTCATTATGCTTCGCCAACACATCGCACTGCTTGTTTCTATTTATCTCGATTATTCCGGCCCAACTATATGGCCTCTGCTCTGCTTAATGGCTCGCTCAAAAAAAACTCACATGCTCCTTTGCTTTTTTGGACCTGCCTGTTCGTCATGTACCGCTACCTGCAAACGCCAACCGCCAAACAAACACGTCCGCCCGCCAGCTGCCAGCTGCCAGCTGCAAGCTGCAAGCTTTCACCACCGGCCACCGGCCACACTGACTCTTGTAGATGCACGTTCAAACTCTCTCTCTTTCATACCCCAGACCGGAAATTGCTCTCACTTACTCCGTACCATTGCCATTCATGTCTCCATTTTCCCCGTTGCCTCATCGTTCCAGTTACCAAAACGATGAACCAGAGAGAAAAAGCCGCAAAACTCTCTTCGGACACCATTTCGTCTCCGGATGCCACGGGCTTCTAGACTCATCCCCTCTCTCTATCCCTTGGCCGCTTTGAGCCCAGCTCCTCGGCACCGGACATGTCCGCTAAACCCAGTTCTCGGGATCGATCGCAAGCATGCATGCGGAAGCGCATCCCGCGTCTTGTCGCCCCGATGTTTGCACGCTGCACAATGAATCCCTCACTCTGAACAATGGCCTAGTGGTACGCGACGACCGACGGGACGGCTCACGAAACAATGCCAGCGGGTCACTGGCATTAGCACACGTACACGCGCGCGCGCTTTGTTCTCGCACACAGAAATGTCCTAATCTCTTCTCAGCCTTGTCGGCAGTATTACAAGACTCTCTGTGTGCTTTCGCACAAGAGCCTGCCAGCAATAACATTCATGCAACGCGCGGAATGAATCCATCAGAGCCCCGACCTCGTGCTTGGCCACCAAACTTCATCCCCACCGTCGTCGCACTCCAGACGACCACCGACCAAGACACCCGTCATCAACGGGCCGCCCAAGTGTCTCAGTTGTCAATGCGTGGCCCGCCTGCTTCGGGGTCTCTGCTGTCCAGTCCAATCTCGCCTGCGCGGCACAGCCTGTTGCGCCTCCCACGTTGTCCGCTCACAGACTGTATGACTGTATGCCGGCAGTCGCATCAAGTCAGACACACACGTTCAGCGGCCAGCAAGGGTTGACGATGTCCTGCATTCACAGCCCGTGCAGCTGCACGTTTCTCGTTCTCTTTCCCCTCCGCCGCGAAAAGCGATCGTCCCATATACGAGCCTGGCCTGGACCCTGTGCTAAGCTTGCATGCGTGTCGAGGTCATGCTACCCGCCAGGAATCGATATCCTGCCTAACACGAGATCTTGGCGCCCTCTTCCCCGTGTGATTGGCCCTTGCCATCCTGCAGTAGCCGCCACCGCTGTGCCACAATGCTCACCACCTTGAGACGTCTTCGTATACGAGATCATCACATTTTAGAATCACGCGGACTGTATTTTTACTGAATATCGTGAAGCTTCTCGAGCCCGCCGGCATCTGCGACGTTGCATTTTCTTGGTGGTCAGCGATACCCGAGTCAGCTTGGTATAGGCTTCATGACCGCTTCGTTCATGTAGACAACATCTCGTAGCCGATAGATTCGGCCTCGGCCTAGTCCAGAGCGTTGCGGGGCCGGATCCTGATGCTTTGCATTCGCCTTTGGCTTGTCCAGTCGTCGAAACAACCATCTCAACTCGTATACTTTGGTTTATGCGTGTAGAGTATGGGTTCTCAAATACACTTACCGATATCTTCAACACCCCTATCAGCAGAACCTTGGTGTATGTACGGGTCGGCAATTATACAACCCAAGGCGGCACAAGTATGTGCAAGTCATTATCACAGATGTTCGGGCAATTCGCGTGTAAGTAAAAGTTGGTCATATGTTCATTTCTATTGGACTAAATCGCATATATACATGAAAATCTGGTAAACACATCCCCGGCAGCCCCGCCTCATCTCTTACAGAGAGCTGCGGATCTTCTTGTGGAAGTTGCCGTTGTCGCGCGACAGCTGGGCCTCCCAGAGCATGGCGCCGCCGTAGTTGGGCAGGTTCATGGCCTCGACGCCCTTGATGGCCTTGATGAAGGTGTCCGGGCCGACGTAGCCCTGGTCGCCGTCGGAGCCCGAGGCGAGGCCGCCGATGAAGAGCTTGGCCTTGCCGATGCCCTTGGACCAGTTCCTGACGGCGGCGTTGAAGCCCGACTGCGCAATGTTGCAGTCGCCGTTGTTGTAGAACTGCACCCAGACGTAGTCGAGCAGCCTGCACACGCTGAGGGGCTCCGACTGGTCGGGGAAGGGGCACTGCGGCGCGGCGGTCATGTAGTACTTCTTGCGGGTGTCCTTGCCCATGTTGGCGCGGAAGCGCTTGGTCATGGCGAGGTAGCCGGTCGAGTCGTTGGTCTCGTTGTCTGCAGAGAATTATCGAATTGTCAGCTTTCCCGAACAAGTATCAAAAGATGCTTGAAAGATTGACGCCCTCTTACCCAGATCAACGCCGTCGAGCTTGACGTCGCCAAAGGGACGGAGCTCCCTGTGCTCCGTGCCGCCGAGGAACAGGTTCCAGACCTGGTCGGCGATCCTCTCGCCCTCCTCGTCGCTGTGCAGGCGCACGTCCGAGTAGTCGGTCGCGCCGCCCATCGACAGGATCACCAGCTTGCCGTTCTCCTGGCACTTCCTGATGGCCGCGACGAGGGGCCTGCCGTCCTTGAGCCCCGTGGCGCCGGCCCTGCGCTGCGCGTCGCTGGGCCCGTCGAGCCCGGACATCTCGAGGCCCGGGTAGCCGCCCGCCTTGTTGAAGTAGGCGAGGAATGCGAGGTTGACAATGTCGTAGGAGGCGTCCTCGCAGACGTCCATGAGGGGGAGGTTGTCGTCCTCGGCGCCCCAGTACACGGTGAGCTTGCCGCCGGCGCCGCGGGTGCGCAGCTGGTTGCTGTTGGCGGAGGGGGCGGCGGCGCCGAGGGACGCGAGGGCCGCGAGGGCCGTCAGGGCAGAGGTGGTGAAGAGCATGGTTTGCGGGCTTGGGGGGGTATAATGAGAGGGAGTGTGTGTGTAAGTGAAGCCTGTGACCGGGTGTTGGGTTGCTGGGATAGTGACGGCTTTCTGAGGGAGAGGGATGGGATGTATTTATATTGATTGCAACGAGCATCTATACCACACAGTCTGCGATCTACAGCTGCTTTCCTCTCCCCGGAAAACAGCGCCGAGGCGAGCGAGCAGGACCGGGGGGGCCATCTCCGGGCGTCGCCGGCATAGAGAAGATGCACTAATCAGAGGCCAGGGCTTCCGCCGCCTAAATCTGACATGGACGCACATTGACGCTTCTCAGCCTGTCCGCCTTCACGGGACCAGGAACATGGGTTACCGGAGTTCGTGGGGCAAAAGCTGGTGTAAGTGGTGTGGGCTCTGCTCAGCAAGTAACTAATACCCTTCCAGCGTCCCTTCGTCGAGCAAGGCACCGCGAACTCGCATAAGGAAACCGAGTACGTTTTCCATTTGGCCGTTGATTTGATTCAAAATGGGCGAGTTTGGCGCGGATCAAGGGATTTAGCAGCCCATCAAGGTGAGATGTCACCATCCCTCGAAGTAATCAGTAGTAACGAACAATGCCTAATTGACCTGGGAAGGAGAGGTTGATCTGCCCTTGGTAACGGGCAAACATGCCATGCGGTAGAATGGCCGTACTTGGCCGGACCTTCTCCAACGAAGGGTTGTTGTTGATGTCACGCCTACAGATAAAAAGACGAAAGTAGTTTACTGCTGACAACGTTACATGATGGCGGCATTTAGATGAGGGAAAAGCCTGTGCAGATGACGATCGAGAAGGCGCTTCGCTTTTGGCTTCCAGTTCCGGAGCAGAAGTTTGTAAGCGTACTGTTCCTGCGCTCCTTAGCCGGTGCTTGTAGGGCTGTAAGGCGAGCTTCGCGGACAATAGAAGGCCTGACCCAGCATCTTTACATGGGGCTACAGAGTACAAGAGAAAAATAGAAGTCGAGGCTCACGGCCTCCTATTCAGAATTTTGGAAAATGCACCGGTGGGTATATATCTATGGACACAATTCATTCCACAATAGCGGACGACGGTGTCACCCTGGCCAGCGATCGTCAACACCAAGTACCTGTCAAAGCAGGAAAGGCAAAAGGAAAAAAGAAGAGCGAAGAGAGAGCCGGCCTATCGCCTTCGCAAACCCCTACGCCCCCCAGACCAAAGTTCGCCCGTAGAGGAACAATTCTGCAACAAAAGCCAGGTTTCACGGCTGCACGCCCGTACCGATTAGGCAGGTCGCCAAGCAGGGTGATCGGCAGGGCACGCATCGTTCGTGTGCCGTTGCTCGCCCGGGCTGCACGTCTGCATCCTCTGCCCAGTGTGAGTCGGGCCATTTGCGGCGTCGCTGTCAGAACCTTGACATTTCTCTCGACCCCCACGCTTTCTGCTCGGCAAGGCCGGATAACCCCCCTGACTATGTATGTAGAACTCGAGGGTGAAGGAAAAAAAACAAGGCACAAGGCACGGAAAAGGTGAAGCCAATGTCTCACGCGGCCGAGAGTCTGGAATACAATAAGCGCGGGTGATTGGGTTCTCTGCCCGCCCGCGAAGGGGATTGTCTAATGAACAGCGAGGCTACTGAAGGAAATCTTTTAATCTTAGCCATAGCCCTGCTCTACTTTATGCAAAACTAAAATTTTGTAGAATAAATAGATGGTCGCGCCGGTAGCAGCCTGAAATGGACAGGTTGATTACGTCTCCATAGTAAGCACAAACTAGTCAGTTCAGTTGCGGAAATCGATTTTTCCGATCGGGGGTTGGGGGGGCATTGATGATGGTTCCTAATCCAAGCGGGTAACTGACAGTGACATTGTGCTTACATGAATTGATTTTATGTTTTCAGGCTAAATGAGTGAAGAGTTGATGGGTGTGGGAAGTTGGGGGGGTTGTGGTTAGTCTGCGCGAGCGGCGATGGGCGCGTTGACAGCTGCACAGGGCAAGAGGTTTGCGATACGGTACGCTGGCATGGTGAATTCGTTTTGGCTCGTTCAAACGGATAATGAACCACAGCAAGTGCAAGGCAGTTCATATGTAGCATAGCCAACTTTTCTCGTCTGATTGAGCCGCGTCCTCTCTCTTGTCTGCGCCGCGAGTCCGTCTAAGACATGCTACGTACCCTATAGTTCTGCAACGAACAGCAGCCAACTGCGCTCTTGCGCGTTTCCGCTCATGAATACCTGGTCTTTGCATATTGAGCAGTAGTTGTTCGAATATATTAATTGACCCGCGTTGGACTCGTTCATGTAGAGTGGCACGTTACCTCGGCAGTTGAAGGTGCCGATATCCATAGTGCAAGTAGAATGTGCGGGGTGCATGATACAGTGACACTACAGCTCGGAACTTTCGTTAGAGTAGCAGGCATGAGAAGCTTTCACTAGGGAGTAGTCGGTATTCTGAAGAGCCAGCTTTCCTTTATCGATTTAAAGCTCGTCTCTGCAGAATCGCGAGAAGTCGAATCCTTGTTCTATAAATAGCGTGCAAGACACCGCATGCCACAACCTCAGCAGCTGCCGTAGGTGATAACATATCCCCCTCGTAAAAGATTCAGGGTCCATCTATCCCTCGTAAAAGAGTAAAAGAAAAAAAAAAAAGTTCTTGCGATTTCAAATTTTACAAAACAAAGACGGACCGAAGTGGGAGCGAAGATCTGCCCGGACATTCTGCACACCGGCGGGCCGGGCTTGAGCGGGCCTCGCAGCAAGAAGTAGGGCGAACGCATTCCAGCAGGCGCGCTGGCTTGGCAACTCGGCGAGACGCCTGCCCTGCCGGACCCTTGAAGCGCCGGTGTCTGCGAGGGTGAATTCCTCGACTCCCAGGGCGGGTGTCTTGCCAAGGGCCTAGGGGAGAGACGGGAGTCGGGGCGGAAGAGAGATTTCCGTCGAGGATCGGAGATGGCTTCTTTCTCCGCGGCTTTTGATATATCACCCAGAGTGCACATATGCTTAGGCGAACAATCAGGATTTTGCACCGCGTTTGTTAATAGCTATACACAATAGAACGCCGAATGTTACGTCGAACAGACCAAAAAACATGCCGTAGAAGCAAATTGTCACGGAGATAGCCCATGGATACTACATATACCGTAACAGTCCATCATCAGGAAGATGGAACGAAGCTTTGAAGACACTGTCTTGAAGTTCAGACTTTTAGTCTCGTGAAAAAAAGGCCATCAGATTTGGGCAACGAGAAAGAGTATTTAAGTTCCAAGACTTGGCCGTGGCGGTCGTCGAAGCAAACCGCAGACACTCACTTTCAACTTTCACAGACTCCATCAAGATGCAAATGATCCTTGCTACCATCCTCTTTGCCGCCACCGGCCTCGCCATGCCCGCTGGCTCCTTTTCCTGCAACGGCGGCCTCACCAACAGCAGCCCCATGTGCTGCAGCACCAACGTGCTGGGCATCCTCGGCCTGGACTGCACGACTCGTAGGCGGCAGATGTTCCTCTCAAGGGGTGAATGAGGCTAACATGTACTACTCAGCTGGTGCCAACGGCTGCTCGGGCAATGGCAAACCCAATTGCTGCACTCTCGGAGCTGTGAGTGCTGTTGAGATGAACACACTGAGACGAGCAATGCTAACAGAAGTGTACGTAACAGGCCAGCCAGGGTCTCCTGTGCAACCCGATGTAAATACCGAGAAATTGATGGAATCCTCTAAAATAATTCAGTCTTCATAAATAAGAAAGAAAGAAAAGTTTTCTAATCGTTTTTGATTATCACGGGAAAATAACTTCAATCGTGGCGCATGTTGGCGTGTTGGCCATCTACGTCGTTTTCGCGACATTTGCGCGTTCCAAGTGAGACATGCCCAATCAGAAATGAAAGAAACAGGAACAAGCTCGGAACAAAATATTCTGTCAAGCCACAGTTACGGATACCACAACTTTGCATTTCTAATTTAAAATCCAGCGAGCGACAAGGACCCAGTCTTCCGCCCGCATGACGTCGCTGTGAACCTGTGAGCCTTGTCCGCGACTCCCCCACGTGTAGACGCTGCAAGGCTGTCGTTGGCCATTCCAATCTCGCTCCATCCAGAGCACCAGGATACATCCAACCCAGGCCTCTATACCTGGAGCCCATCCAAGAAAAGAGCCACGGCGCCGACAGTGGCGGACCAGCGATACGAATACCACTCGAGGAACTACTGTAGGAGAAAAGATACAAAGATACTTTGCAAAGGCGGACCACCACCTTGGGTCGCCCAGCCACCCCTGCGCCCGTTTGCGCATTCGCGAGTACTACTTAATAGCCTCGCCTCTTCGCCTTTTGCCCAAAAAACGATGAAGTCGCATTCACCATCTGCATCGCCGTCAAATTCAGAGGCCAACATCATCAACCCCCGCCCGTCGTCTCGAGAGTCGTCAACCTCTTCGCGTCCGTCGTCGCCGCTCCTCAAGGCCGCCGACACCGCGCAGCCGCCGCAACCCGCAAGCTCCGTCACCAGCCAGCTCCTCCGCGTCCTCGCCCGCAACAACTACCGCTGGCTGCTCGTTTCCGCCGTCATCGCCCTCTCGGCCACGATGCTCCTGAGCACCCTGTTTGCCGCGGCCGCCGCGCCCTGCGCCGTCTCGGCCGCGTGCTACCACGGCTTCAACAGCCCTTTCAGCTTCGACGCGCACAGGGCCAGCCACCCGGCCTGGATGGCCGACGTCAGGGACGAGGTCCGACTCTCCGCGCTCTCCATCCCCGGCACCCACGACACCATGACCTACGACATTGGCAGCGACGTGCTCCAGTGCCAGAACTGGAACCTCTCCACGCAGCTCGACGCCGGCCTGCGCTACTTTGACATCCGCGCGCGCCTCCGCGACAACGAGCTGCACATCTACCACGGCGACGGCGACACGGGCTTCAGCTACCAGGACGTGCTGCTTGAGATGTTTGCGTTCCTCCAGAGCAACCCCTCCGAGGCCCTCGTCATGCGCCTCAAGCAGGAGGGCCCGCCGCTCGGCACGAAGAACACAATGACCTTTGAGCAGGCCTTCAACTTCTACTGGCACAACTCGAGCATCACCGCCAAGCAGGCCGCCGACCACATGTACGTGTTCAACCCGGAGGGCCCCATGCTCCCCAAGCTCAAGAACCTGCGCTCCAAGATCTTTGTTCTGCAAAACTTCCCCGCAGACAATGATGGGCCGAGCAACAAGTACGGCCCCGCGTGGGAGGGCAACCAGATGATCCTGGAGGACCTGTGGATCATCGAAAACGTCGACCACCTCAAGGACAAGTGGGCGGCGATCCACGACGCGCTCGTCACGGCGGCCAAGGGCCCCAAGGACGACAAGCTCCTGTACCTCTCGCACATCTCCGCGAGCGTCGGCGTCCTGCCCATCGAGGCGGCTGCGGGCCCCAAGAACCGCACCGTCGTGGGCATGAACGACGAGACGGGCCGCTTCTTGGAGGAGGGCAACCAGGATGAGCGGACGGGCATCGTCATTTACGACTTCCCCGGCAAGCGGGCGGTCGAGGCCGTGCTGGCGCGGAATACCCACCTCTTCAAGACCGACAAGCCCAAGCTGTAGGTGGTGTGGCGCGGAAGACAAAATTAGGATTAGAAGCATGTGTTCTATAGTTTGACACCATTTATTTACGAATTGCAAGCCAGTAGTGATTTATTCAATTTAATAAAAGAAAAACAAATTACAACAATCACATTGCGAGGGAGTGTCAAGTACTACATGAATATTTGTATAACTATGATACTAGAAATAGATGATCCAAAAACTATATACTCAAGAATAATCCAAAAAAAAAAAATACGACTCATCAATACATTTCGTCTCTTTTTTCTTTCCCATTCATGTACATTCAACGTAGACTGTCGTATACGCTGCCCATATCCACATGAACCAACATCAGTAAATAAACAAAATAAGATAAAAAAAAAAGAACAAAGAAATCCAAGAAATCCCATAACAGAACAAGATGCAAAACAAGCAAGCAAGCATAATAAAAAAAAAGGAACAAACTCCAAGCTCAAGACAATGCAAATCTTTTCTCCACCTCCTCACTCAAGAAGAAAAAAGAGACTGTGACCCTTTCCAACATTCTTCTCGAGCCTTTACAGCATCGGGGGCTGCGGCTCCTTGCGCTCAGGGCTCGGCTCGCGGCTCTCGATCGATTCCACCATCTGCAGCACGCGCGACCGCGCCGTCGCCCGCTCCAGCGTCACCGCCTCCGCGGTCCCGTAGACCGCCGTCGACGAGGGCCGGCGCTCCGAGTGGCCGCCGTCCGTGGAGTGGCTATGGCGCGGCTCGGCCGACGGCTCCTGCAGCAGGCCCTGCTCGGCCAGCCCGCCCGTCCTGCTCATCTTGAGCATGGCCTCGCGGTCCTTGTCGCCGCCGTGCTGGTGGTGGTGCTGGTGGTGGTGCGCGGGCGTCAGGCTGCGGTCGCTGTAGAGCGACGGCGTGATGAACGGCGACAGCTGGCTGCTCGCGCGGGGGTCGTCGCGGGTGGGCGACGGCAGCGGCGGCGCCGACACGATTGTCGTCTTGGTCGTGTTGGTCTGGCCGGCGGCAGAGGTCGCGGGGGTGGTGCCCGCGGCGGACTGCTGGCCCGACGAGCTGGACAGCTGGCTCACCGAGTCGAGGATGTCGGCGCTCAGCGGCTCGTGGATGCGCGGGGGGTCCAGGACGAGCGCGCTGGGCTTGTGTTTGAGGCCGCTGCCGCTGCCGCCGGTCGCGGGGGTCGGCGCGTCGTCGTCGTCGCGGTTGTCGTCGTCGGCGGCATTCACCACGCGGAGCCGCTCCTTGGGCACCGTGAACATGACCTGCACGAGGCGCTGCTCGACCGCACGCTCAATGTCCCAGTCATTCTCGCCGTCGTCGTCACGGCTGCGGCCGCCGATGTTGCCGCGGCCGTCGTCATCGCCGCGACGCTTTCCCTTGCCGTCGCGGTCGCTGCCGTCACCGACACCCGCGTAGCCCGGATCACTGAGGTTCCACCCGCCTCGGCCCTGCTTCCTGCGCAGGATCTCGCCACTCACGCCCGCCAGCGGCGGCGCCTCGTAGTCGGCGCTCGCGCGCTCCATCGACGGCCGGCGCGGGCTCTCTTCGCGCATCGAGCTTGAAGGCGAACGCGGCGAATCAGACCCGGAGAAGACACGTCGCAGCGAACCCAGCCACGTCCTGCGCGGCTTGTTCTTCGACGGCGAGCCGGGCACGGGGATGTGGTCGTAGTCGTCGTAGCCGCTGCCTCCAGCGCCACCGCCCTGCAGCAAGCTGGGGGCCTCAGCCTGCAATGTGCCAAAGCCAGACTTTGCGGTGCGGTAGCTGCCGGATGAGGAGCTGCCGGGCTTCTTGTACACGGCACCGCCACCGAGCAGGCTCTCCGCCGCGCTGCGTGTCGACTCGGACAGGTTAGAGCCGCTGCGGGATTCGTCGTCGCGGTACGCAGAGAGGTGGTGCCAGTCACCACGAGTCGGCGAGCTGCGGCCGGCGCGGTTTCTTGCGTAGCGTGTGAGCAGTGCCTCCGCACCGCCGTCGGCGTCGGAAGACCACTCTTGGACCTCGCGGTCAGGGCGATCAGGGCTCGGCGTGCCGCGGCTGGGGATCGCATACATGGCCGCTGCCCCAGCTGCCGCTGCGCCCATGCCAAAGCCGGCTGCGGCACCGGAGGCCGAGGGACTGGTGCCGGGCGGGTTCTGGAAGGGATCGGAGTGGATCTCAGAAGACGGTGTCAGGAGCTCCTTGTCGTGGCGGAAGTACTGTTCGTCCTCCTCGTCCTCGAGGATGGGGTGAATCTGGCCCGGCGGCGAGGTGAAACTCGAAAGGCGCGCGTCAGGCGACGGCAGATACGGCACGTAGCCGCCTCTAAGCTGTCCGCTGACGGGCTTGCGGGTGATGGGGCTTGATCCTCCGACGTTGCTGCCGGCCGGGCTGTGCTCGTTTTTGTTGCCGTCATGACCAGTAGCGGCGGCCATAAACATCATGCCGTCGTTGCCACCCATCATCCTCTCGTTGTGCTGCTGCTGCATCTCCGGCTGGTGGTACTGCTGCTGGCCGCCGCCCCTATTGCCAAACCAGCCCCAGTTACCGTAGCCCGCAGGCGGATCCATGACATCGTCGGTGTCGTTGAAGAACTCGGCGTCGCGCGCCATCGCCTGCGCCGCCTCATCGCGCTTGAGCTCCCTACGGCGTTTCTTCTTGCGCATACAGCAGAACAGTGCGACTGCGCCGATAATCAGGAGGAGTCCGAGGCCGAGACCGAGGCCAAGACCGAGACCGAGCTTCTTCGCACGGCTCGAAGAGTTCCCTTTGCTAGAAACGCTGGGAGCGTCGGGGTCGTCGGGGTTGGGGGCCGGGCGCTTGTAGTCCGATTCCCACTGCATCGAGGTAAGGTTCAGGAAGCGCGCCGTGTCGGTCGCGGTGGCGCGCTTCTGGTTCGTGCTGTCGCTGCTGTTTATGGACCATCCGCCGTAGACCATCATGATGTTGCCCGGCAGGAGGGCCGCGCCGTGTCCGTAGACGCCGTCACCGTCGGGCTGTGCCTCGGGCACGGCCCACATCCACGAGTCGTACGTCTGGCTCACTTTGAGGATGGCCAGCTGCGGCTGCGCGGGCGTGTTCACGTCACCTACCCAGCCGCCCATCACGACGACCTCGGTCCCGTCCTGGCTCAGCACCGCGGTGTGGCCCGACCGGCTCGTGACTTCGGGGATATCGCCGCCACCGCCACCATCCCTCCTGCGGCCGCCACTCCCGCTGCGAATCAGCTCCGTGTTGGCGTCCCGGCCCGCGGGCTGCCGGATGTCAATGTACGACCACGCCTGCTCAGGCAGGCTCCACACGGCCGCGGTGCTCATGTTGATAAAGGCGCGCTGCGTGTGCCCGCCGAGCAGGATATAAGTCATCTTCTGCGTGATGGTGCCGGATATGTTGGTCGTGGACGGGGGCTGCGGCGTGAGCGAGAACCCGGCAAACGGGCTCCGGGGCCCGGCCGTGGAGGCGATGAAGGCGCCGTAGCTCGTCTCCGGGTCGTTATTATCGGGCGTCAGGCTCATCATCATCTTCGTGTAGTTGGCGTTGGCCTGCCATTTTTCGGGGTCGTCGGACGGCGTCTCGCACATGCCGCCGTAGCTGTACAGCGTGGGCTGGTCCATCACGGGGGCCAGGCGCGCGGAGAAGGCCAGCGTGCCACCGAGGAAGGACGGCGCGCCGCCGGGGTTCATGCCCTGCGCCGTGTTGCGCGTCCCGCGCCTCGTCCACTCGCCGCTGCCGACCGTCGCGCCGCCGTCCGTGGTGTCGTCAAATGACCAGACGGCGCCCGTGTCGTTGCCGCAGGCGCCCGCGTACACCATGACGGTGCCGTTGGCCGTGCGGACGGCGCCAAAGGCGGTGGACGGGTCGGCGTTGTCGCCCGTCAGGAAGGGCAGCTCGGTGGACAGCACCTTGGGGGAGAGGTCGGGCGTGAGCTTGTCGCTGTAGGAGATGGAGGAGAAGGAGACGGTGCCGGAGTTGTCCTGCGAGAAGATGTAGGCGAGGCCGGCGCCGTGGCAGGCCGACTTGCTGAAGCAGGACGGTGTGAGGATCTGCGTCGGCACGTAGGGGTACTTGTGCGCCGCGGCGGCAGCGGAGGGCATCGATGCGAGGCCGAGGAGGGCGGCCACGGCGGCCACCCGGCCAATACGCCGTCGCACGGCGCGAGGCCGGTGTTGCGAGCTCGTCATTTGCGTGTTTCGAAATTTCGTATGTTGGTTTGCGTGTAGATGTTCGGAGGGAGAGCAGAGAGGAGGGAGTTCGTATTGTCTCGGCTGTAATCGTCTCTTCAAACCATGATGCGTTGCGGGCGGTAGTTACTGCATGCAATATCGTCCCAGGGCCTGGTGAATGGGCCAGCTGCAGTGACCCGTTATCCGGTCCGACGGTGTCACCGGCTCGCAAAGTAACAAAATATACAAAGATGCAACAAGTCCACAGCAAAACGTCACCAACAATAAATCAACAGCACGTTAGATGATGAAGAAGAAGGAGAAAAAGGGAAGAAGAGGAAGAGAAGGAATAGTTAGGGTAGGGAACTTGAAGGGAGGAAAGATACAAGCAGTCCCGGCGAAATGAGGCACAAAGATTATGTCTCGTCTGTGACCATGTACTGACAGGCATAAGTGTACAAAGTACAAGCAGACTGCGGACGCAAAGTACATACGTACACAGGCCAAGGAAGCGGGGGTTCGGGTAACAAGTAGCAACGGGGAGGGAGGGGCTGGACGGGCCGGATTACGCCAGTCAGGGAAGACGCCGGTCACCCTTCTGCTTGTAAGGTGACATTGGGGCTAACTTCAATCAAGATGGGCAACTGGGCAAATGAGAATACGTCTCGCCCGGGTGCAGAACGACCAGCCAGCCAGCCAGCCACAAAAAAATGGGCACGAGATGGGCTAATCATGCAGCTTGAACTCGCAGGCACCTATACTAGGTGGTCTTGTCTATTTAGCACGGGCTGGAGGGCGGGGGAGGGGAGGGGCATGCGCTCTCTTTGGGTTCGAGAACGGTCCTATTGTCGCGCGAGGCGGGCTGGGATGTTGTGTGGTGTGGTGGTTTGTTTTGGTTGTGGTTGCTGGTGGTTGCTAGGGCGACGCTATGTTAGGTGGTGTGGATGTGACGTTAGCCCGCGACTTGATAAGACGTGCCACCAAGAGCTTTATTCAATGCTTTAGTCGTGCCCGTACATGTGTTTTAGAGTTTACAAAGCTCGAAAGTAAACAAATATGAGCTCAAAGTAGACGGTAGAAAAAATTTACTCGTATCTGCGGTGAGAAGAATTGGGAAAACGATGCCATTCCTGTGACTTTTGGCGCTTCTTTTTTCGTCTAATATGTATAAGTTGCAATTCCTATTGCTGCTGCCAAGTGTCAATTTAAAACCAGCCGAGCAGGCTAGTTAGCTTCTGTGTGCATAGCGCCGAAAAATTGACTGTGCTACCGGAGAAAGGCAAACGGCCCCCAACGCAAAGAACTTGCTCATCGAAACTCCAAGAACACGGTGAGCGCAATTTCTCAACTCATCTGCCCTATTGATTTACAGCCTTGCGTTGCATCGGGGTTTACATCCTTAACTTCCATCGTCTTAGTTTCCGCCCTTCGCTTAAGGGATATAGGGTACGGAGCGAAACGTCCGATGGGCCGCGCTCGGCTTCGACGCCCAGTTTGACGGCAAAGGGCGGCAACGTGTTGATGGGATGATGTCTTGCGGTTTGTGTACTGGTGAAGTAACTATCTGCTTGAGTCTTCGTCGGGGAGTTTTATCGAGGCCAATGCATGTTTTGAGTGCTGCGGCCGCTGTCTGGCGCTGCCGCATGTCTTGCACGGCTCGGCCAAACTCAGACACGCATGGGACTATGCGTGAGAGTACCGAAGTAATTCGTCGCGGTAAATGTTCATAACAACATGGCAATCGTAAACAACTGTCAAAATTTGATGTCTGGTAGCAGATGCTCCCTGCCGTGGAAGCAGCTCACGGTCGGTGAGAGGACATCACCAGCAGCTCATTGTACTTTGTCCCACTTGCAGCAAACTTCCACGCAGCTTACAGCAAACTACCACGCAGTATATTAAACAAGATGAAGTTCTGCAGAGAAACATAATAGCCTGTAACGCCGACAGACATGAAAACGTTGAGCACGCTTGCCTCAGAGTTACAAGAGCCACTGTATCTGAACATGACTGCCATACAGCAGACACAACACATGTTCACCTACTCTGGCAAATGAACAGTTACATTGAACGCTCCAACTACATCCTGAGAACAATCTATTTCTATAACAGCAAAAGTTACCTACAGGCAAGAAATATCAACCCCCTCAAAATCCCTTATCCCCTAAAAATCATCCGCAAAGCCCTCCGTCTCCCCGGCCAACAACCTCTCCAGCTTCTGCACCTTCTCCCTGTACACGCCCACCTCCGCCAACGCGTCCTTCAAATGTCCTCTATCATCCATCCCGACCCTCTCCTCGTAGAACATCACCGTCTTACGCGCCATGTCAAGCTCGGCGTCCTTGACGGCCAGCATATCCTTCAACACTTCCACAGTCTCCTCCTCCTCCTCGCCCTCCTTCTCCACAGTAGCCTTCCCTTTCTTCCCAGCAGTAGCAGCAGCATCAGCAGTATTATCACCCACAGACTCCTGTACCCTCCTCTCCAGCGCCGTCGCCCTCTCCGCCCACTTCGGCGTGACAACCGACACGACCGTCGGCCGCGCCTCCATCGCCGCGAGGTGCGCCAGCGCCGCATTCTGCTTCACCGCCGGCATCATGTACAGCAGCCCCTCCCTCCCCTTCCCCTTCATCCGGAAGAACCGCGTCTCCAGGTCGACGGGCACCAGCCCCCGCGCGTACCAGTCGCCGCCGCGGTCGCGCATCCAGGTGCGCTCGCCGCTGACGCCGCGCTCGAACCAGAGCCGCTGCTTGCTCTCGACGTGCGCCTCCGCGCGGTCGAGCAGCGCGTGGATCCGGTCGTAGACGTGCCCGCGGCGGCCGACGACGACGAGCTCGCTCTGCGGCGAGGGCGTGCCGGCGCTGACGACGCCCTGCTGCTGCTGCTGCTGCTGCTGCTGCTGCTGCTCGATGTCGCTGTGGAGGGGATGCACGGCGACGCCTTCTAGTGCGGCGAGCGCGTTGGCGTAGTTGATCTCGAGCTCGTGGACGCGCGCCACGAGGTCTTGGTGGTGAAGCAGCCACTGCCCGAGAAGCGTGTTGCGCGCGGCGGCCAATTGCGCCTCGTCGCCGGCGTACGCGCTCGGCAGGATGGATATGAGGCCCCCCGTGGCGCTGTATTCGTGGTCCAGTATCTCAAGGCACGCGTTGGCGTGCATCACGAGGTTCTGGTGCGACGCAAAGGGCCGCTGCTCGCCACCACAACCGCCGCCGCCGCCGCCTTCCGCCCACACCGTCTTCAGCGGGCAATGTGCATCGGCGCCGCTGCGCTCGCTCTCGCTCTCAATAGCATTTGCGATTGCACGGAGCGGCACGCTGTGGCTCGCGTCGTCGTTCGTGTACGGCGTGTTCAGGTCGTTGAGCCAGTCAAACGCCTCGTTCTGGCGGAACCGCTGTTCTTCGGTGGATGCGCTGGTGCTGTCGACGACGACGGCGCCGGTACTTGAAGTTGTGAGACGCTGGATGAGGACGACGAGGGACTGCGCGTGCTGCTTGAGCGCGAGGAGCGTCGGGGCTCGGGGGGATGAGAGGTAGGAGCAGTTGACGTGTGCGAGGAGCGCGAGGTCGGCGTCGTTGAGGATGCCGTTCTCCGGGTCGGTCCATGCACTGGCCCAGGACGTGGCGTACGATGTAGCCGGGACGGCTGGAGGTGCTGCTGTAGAGCGCATGGCAATTGTTGTGATGGTTCGGATGCTTGGCCTGCTTCAAACCTGTCTGCTTCAGGCCATTCAATCTTGGATCAAATGGCCCGTCTGATGTATATACGTCCCGCGAGAGCCCGGAGAGGGCACGTGGTGATTGGTTTCTGCGTGAGCAAACATCTTGATAATAATAGCAACTCTCCAAACGAGTCTTTGTCCCAGTTTTCTTGGCAAAGCCAACTGCAATCCAGTTGCGTGCATCGACCATCTTCCCATCTTCAACTTCTTTGTTCCTGGCCTGCCGCAGCACGCACCAAGCATACCGGCAGAAACGCAACAGCTGCGGTGCCTTGTCAACCATCGCGCAAGGTGAGAATTTGTTGAAGTCTCTCGCGATGTATATTGTTAAGCGCCGGAACGACGGCTCCGGCCTCGGAATCACTTACATGCGGAACGGCGCCGTCAATACGCCACCCCACATCGGAATGCTCGGAGTCACCAGTTCGGCGGCAGCCTTATAAAAAGATGTCACTTCGTTTCACAGACGACGACAAAAAGCCATCATCAAATTTACGATCATACGGCAGACTATTTCCACCATGCCTCTGCAAATGCGCCCAGCCACAGACGGCGACGTGGACGGCATCGCTCGCGTCGCCAGTGCCGCGTTTCATCCATCGACCGACGCAATTGCTCGGCACTTGTTTCCGCGGCACCTCCAGCTTGCGGACCCGACTGTGGACGACCACATTGTCCAGTGGAGGGGTACGCGCAAGGGCATCAAGCTGCACACGGAGCGCGTCGCGATGCTGGTGGTGACGGACGACGAGCTGGACGACAGGATCGTCGGGTTCGCGATGTGGGAGCAGCCTGAGCCGGAGGTGCATGCAGGAGACGACAAGCCGCCGCCGAGCATCCCTTGCGAGGCGCTTGATGCGGAAGCGTACAAAGAGCTGCGGAGGGCTACGGAGGTGGCCACGACGGGGTACTTTGGAAAGGATGGCGTCAAGAAGTTGTGGTGTAAGTGGCAAGCGAAAAGTGACTGGAGACAGCCTCTGACGACGTGTAGACCTCGATTACCTGGGGGTACATCCAGACCACCAGCGCAGAGGCATCGGGAAGATGCTGCTCGACTGGGGCCTGCAAAAGGCGCAAGAAGAAAAGAAGGACGCATATCTGATTGCGACGCCGGCAGGAGTGCCCCTGTATAAGATTGCAGGGTTCGAGGATCTGGGCAGCTTCATGATATTCGATGCGCCGCACAACGGCATGATTAAGAGGTGGGCTGGGCAATGAGGCTTATGCAGGCCGGAGACAGGTTGATGGCGCTTATGCGAGATAGATGAACCGACATTGAGATCCTTTGCACAAGCAGAGGTACACAAGAAGTGGGTGTACAATCAAAGCTCGGACGAGCCTCTGCTACACAGTGAATGCGATGATGCATATGGTGGATGTCCAACAGCAACTGTTTGCGTGCGACGGCCGAGTTGACGCAGGGCGTGATTGAATCCGTCACACGTTGGTTTCTTGGCCGCATAAAGTGAATTGGATGGACCCTGAGGTTATTTGGTAGTAGACTTTTACGGACGTTTCCACGTGCCCGCAAAATTAGAGTCGACTCAATGCAACCAACTCTGGTTGATGTCAAAATCGCAAAAGTCTCAGGGACCAACCGCCCAGCCACCAAGGCGTGTTGGCGCATTACAAGTACAAGGTAGCGTGAGTGTGCTGGTGCATCGGTGGTTTAAAGTATCAGCATGGGCTAGCTGGCGCCAAGCAGCGAGTGGCGAGTGATTTTGTCTTCTTGACAGGGGGCGTTTCATAGTTTTGAATCGTCTGTGTGTTCCGAGCTTAGGTTGTGGCGCAAAAGAAAAAAAAAAAAGACGGATTAAAGCAGAGTATAAGCTACGAGTCAGCAGTTCAAAGGCAAAGTGAGCAAAGCGCGAACTGTTGGGCGGTATAAAAAGCAGAATAAGACACTGCACTCTGGAAATGCAAAGGCAAGTGCCGTGATGCTGAGAATAGCCAGTCGCGGACTCGGTGGCGGATTCGGGGGATTCGAGTCGTGTTGGTGGGTTGAAAACAAAAGGAACGAGGGCGTGTGGTGATGTAATGATCAGCCAGAGCGAGCACCGTTTCCACAGCTAGCCAAAGTTTGGCGCGGATTGGAGCCAGTGAAGCCACCAAAAGGGAGTAGCGCAAGATTGGCAGGGTGGAGATGTATGTGGTCTTTGCAGTTCTGTCTTGAGAAAACGGAGACGGAAAATCGTGGCGGGCATGGAGCATTTGGCATCGGAGCTGAAAAGAATTGGCCGATGTGGGTTGTGAGCATAATCCGGCCTTGGTTTTGATGTACTGATGGCGAGCGCAGACTGTTGAGTGCCGAATGCCGACCACAGGTGGTGATGATTGATATGGAGGTCGCAGGTCTGGGAGGTCTGGCAGTCGCAGTCGCAGTCGCAATCGCAGTCGCAGTCGCAGTCGCAGTCGCAGCAGGGTCTCGCATCATCTGCCAGTCTGCCAGTGATCCTTGGCGCAAGTCGCTGCATGATAATGGAGCAGTGTCGCCGGGGGGAACGCTTAGCTCGACGGGACATTGAAATGAATGACGATTAACTACCCCCTAGAGTATCCCGTGTTTGAGACTGCTTGGTACTCAGCTGCGTGTCTAGGGTGATAAGTGATGATCCAAAACAGCAGCGCGGCGGTACGCTGGAGCGAATAAACGGGCGTCAAACTGTATCCGGACAGGATGGCATTGTATTCGTTATTGTCCGGTGCCCTTTGTAGGAGATGACGCAAACACTATGAAGTTGGGGTTTGTGGACACAAATTGATAGCCACTGAGCCCAAAACGATCGGGTCTATCTCTCTTTTCTCTCCAGCTCTCGAAGCGAGGGTTGGGATGGAGAATGGGTTGCAACAAGTCCACAGAGGTGCGTTGATTGAGCGAATAGATGAAGAGTGGCGTCAGGGTCACGGATGTCGGTAGAGGAGGGTGTGATGCGAGGTGGAGGATGGAGAGGATGAAGGGAGATGGATCATGGATGGAGATGGGGATGGCTTTGAAGAGAATTGAGCAGAGATGGAGAGGTGCTTTTTCCACAAACAGACGACAAAGAGAGATGCGATTCTAAATCGTGTTGGCAGCTGACAGATGCTGACGAGGTCTATTGGCAGCCGGCAAAATGTTTGCATGGAATGACCAATGGCAATTCGTGACGGGCCGCCCAGTGTTGCATTCTAACTAGGGAGCACGGAGTAGTTACATGGCATCTGTCGGCACGGCATGTTGTGGCAGTGGCATTTTGGGTTGCCAGTTGTCGAGATGTGGCAGTGTAACTGGGCAAGTGTGGCAAGTGTGTGGCTGGAAAAAGGCAGGCATTAGTTACCCAGTAGGTGGTCGGGTAGCAGCCATTCAAGCCCATTCAGCCATTACAGCTGGGCAGGGATGGACAAGCCGAGGACGGCATTGATAGATTGCGTGGCTTCAGGCCGCAAGCTAGTGAAAAATATGTACCGAGTACGGTCAAGTCCACTCTCTGCACTCCGTACAGGCACACTGATAACTAACTACTGGTAGTTCTCTGTTTTACATATGCTGGCGCAGTGCAAGGGACCTCGGACGGGGCCTGGACTGGCTGGGCCCATGTGCCTGGGTGGGGATCTAATTCACAAACAGTGGAGGCCCTCGTTCGACAGCACGCGGTGATGCGGTACGAGATATTAGATGCGCCAGAAAAGAACAGGCCAGGAGGGCTGCTGGTACGGAGTACGGTTACTCCGTACTGAGTAGAGCAACCGACGGGGGGTCTTTCCTGTCTACCATTCAGGCCCGAAGCTACTGCTAGTCTGCCACTTGGTACTGTGGTAATGGATGGCTTTTGCTGCTACCTTTTTCTTTTTTTTTTTTTTTTTTTTTTTTTTTTTTTTTTTAAATTGCTGGTGGAGATGGGCGGCCGACATCATCTGGAACTGGCAGAGAGCATGGACGCGGAATGGAGGGGGGAAAGCGATTGATAAGGCAACCATGGCGCATACATAAATAAACAAGAAAGAAAAATGAAAAAAAGAGACAACCA
Source organism: Lecanicillium sp. G3 (assembly GCA_037575805.1). NCBI lineage: Eukaryota > Fungi > Ascomycota > Sordariomycetes > Hypocreales > Cordycipitaceae > Lecanicillium > Lecanicillium sp. G3. The sequence goes on along the minus strand of JAZHPD010000012.1, from coordinate 296,983 downwards.
CCGAGTAATTGAGCAAAAGATGAACCAGGGTAGATCATACGTCTTTCTGTTGTTTAGCTGTCGACCTCCGACACAGTGCTGGAATGGGTGTGGTGGGTGGGTGTCATCACTGTGTAGGTAATTGGCACAGTACGCAGACCACGGGCTTGGGCCACTGCTAGCGAACTGGGTGGTGTGACAGGCAGGGTAGGGATCAACGGGGTGGCCGAGGCAAAAGCAGAAGCGAGATGCGGTGGATATTTGCAGGGATATCTTTTTCGTTGCTCTTTTCTTTTTTTTCCTGCTCATCATTTTTTTCTGTATAATTTTTGACCTCGAATTGATTGTAATAGGTGTATCCGTATATACGGACATGCACCTCGTGATAATCAAGCTGTCCTGAGTTGTATACCGTGCCAATAACTCTTACTCTATAGTATCTCTCGCACTGTCCTCGCAGCTCCAATCTTGTGAATGCAGCAAGAGGCCTCGCCGGCTGCTCCTTCCTTCTCAGCTGTCCTCTCCCTCCGGCCCCCACTTTTTGCCAGCTGCGCCAGCTGCCCAGCCAGACGGCTCTGCTCCAGATCGGCACCCTCTCACCAAAACACCGTCGCCCTCTCCCAACCACGCAGGCCCGTGCTCCACCCCTTAGCCGGCTCTAGCATTTGTTAGCTCACTAACAAGTCACGCTAGCATTAGCGCCGCGCGCAACCCCGGCCAAGACAGTGACTTATTACGTCTTTGACCGCGAGGTACCGGCTAGTTAACACCCAGCTCCAGCTCTAGCTCCAGCTCCCAAGCTTCTAGTACAAGCAGTGCTAGCAGGTCAGCCATATCACCCATATCGCCCGCTCTGTTAATTTCCCTGATCGCGAACCACCCCCCTGCTACCTCTCAATCTCTGTCCATCAAACCACAAAATCCAGCGATCCGATTCTCATTCTCTTTTAACCCTGCCCACCGCCGTCCCCAGCCGCTCGGCTCGTGTCTTACCTCTTCTTCTATTCCTCTCGTTGCTGTCGCCGTCTGTCTCGTCCAGTACGTGCCGTTTTTCAACACCACAGTTCAACAGGTACTGTAAACACTCCCGTCTCCCGGAACCCGCTCTCCTGCTCTCCCCCCCAAAAAGTCAAAAGTGTAAATCACCTGGGGTCCTGGCAACGCCGATACTCTGCCCTCGCCCCTTGGGCCACCTCGAGACTAGTCGCAAACTCAAATTCTTTGCTCGTACGCGACCGTTCCTGTCCGACCCTGGAACTGCACCTGAACCTGCGCTGCCCTGCTCCCGTCCTTGGTTCCTCTCTGCCAACCGCATCACGTACCGCACTGCTAACATTCTCGCTCGCGCATTTCAGTCAAAACCCGGCACTGTCCCCCACACGGACCCTACGCCAGGCCTGTTCTTCTACATCTACATCTCAAGACTGCGACGGCGCTCCATCTCGTTCCCTCGGCTCTCGCCCATTGCAGGCTTTCACCACCACACATACAGCAATCGTCTAGTCGCTGCACGTGGCAGTCGGCAAATCCATCACCATGGGTGCTTTTATCTCATGGATCAACAGTAACCTCAACAAGGACCCTAACCAGGGATCCGCCAGGACCGACTCGTCGTCTTCGCTTTCGGGTATGTAGCCCCCGTGCTTTGCTAAGCTGTACTTTGGCTAATCGCCGCCTTCATGCAGGCATGATCGCGACCCTCGTCCCGGTCCTGGTTGTTTCCCTAGTCTACTTTATCATCTGGATCATCGCCAGACGAACGCAGGCCCGATTCTATGAACCGCGAGCCTATTTAGGTTCGCTAAAACCGTATCAGCGATCACCAGCGCTCCCCAAGGGCTACTTTAACTGGATCGGCCCCTTCTGGCAGCTTCCCGATGAAACCGCTCTGCGCCACCAAAGTCTCGACGCCTATCTCTTCATTCGCTACCTCAAAATCTGCGCCGTCATGGCCTTTGTCACTCTCTGCATCACCTGGCCTATTCTCTTCCCCGTCTTCGCCACTGGTGGTGGAACCAAGCAGGAGCTCGACATTCTTACTTTTGCCAACGTCGACCCCGAGAAGAAGCCACACTACTACTATGCTCCCTGCTTTGTTGGCTGGGCCGTCTACGGCTTCATCATGTACATGATTACTCGTGAGCTCATCTTCTACATCAACATCAGAAACGCCTTCTTCAACCACCCCAACTATGCCCGTCGCATTTCTTCCCGCACTGTTCTCTTCACCAACGTCCCCGAGGACTACCTCAACGAAGCCCGCCTGCACGCCATGTACCCCGGTGCTATCCGCCACCTTTGGATTGCCGGCGATGTCAAGGAGCTCGAAGAGATCGTCCAGGAGCGCGACGAGACTGCTCTCAAGCTGGAAAAAGGCGAGGTGAGCCTCATCAAGGCCGTCAACAAGGCCCGTGCCAAGGAAATCAAGAAAAACGGCGGCAACCTGGACGAGGAGGCCGAGCGCACCCGCGACACAGAGACTGGAAACATTGCCTCCCGCTGGCTTCCCGACAAGAAGCGGCCCTCCCACCGCCTCGGCTTCCTTGGTCTTTTCGGAAAGAAGGTCGACACCATCGAGTGGGCTCGCTCCGAACTCCGCACCAGCATCCCCAAGGCCCAGGCCGCGCAGGACGAGTACCTCGCTGGCAAGTACACCAAGGTTCCCGCCGTCTTCATCGAGTTCAACACCCAGCGCGAGGCTCAGGCGGCCTACCAAAACGTCTCCCACCACACTGCTCTCCACATGGACCCCAAGGCTATCGGCGTCCTCCCCCAGGATATTGTCTGGCAGAACCTCGGCCTCCCCTGGTGGCAGCTCGTCATTCGCCGCTATGCCGTCTACGCCATTGTCACTGCTCTGATCGTCTTCTGGGCCATTCCTGTCGCCATCATCGGTGTCATTTCTTCCGTTGACACCATCAAGTCTCTACCTGGTCTCGGCTGGATTAATTCCATTCCCTCCGTGGTCCTCGGTGTTGTCTCTGGCCTTCTCCCTTCCGTCGCCCTCGCTATTCTCATGTCTCTTGTCCCTGTCATTATGCGCGCCTTGTCCAGAGTTGCCGGCGCCAAGACCAACACCGAGGCCGAACTCTTCACCCAGCAGTCGTACTTCGTCTTCCAGGTCGTTCAGATTTTCCTTGTCCGCACCATGACAAACGCCTTCGCCGACTCTATGGTCAAAATCGCACAGGATACAACTCAAATCCTCAACATCTTGGCCGAAAACATCCCCAAGGCCTCCAACTTCTACATCTCCTACTTCATTGTTCAAGGTCTCACCCTTGCCATCGGTACCCTGACGCAGGTTGTTGGCCTCTTTGTTTTCCGTCTGCTCTACAAGTACCTTTCTGGCACGCCCCGTGCTCTCTTCGCCAAGTGGACTACTCTGGCCGGTGTCCTCTGGGGTAGTCTCCTACCCGTCTATACGAACATTGTTGTCATTGGTACGTTTTGCCTCCAAATTTGTCTCCCGAATCAACTACTGACAGTATCATAGGTATCACCTACTCAGTCATAGCTCCTCTCATGCTCTTTTGGTCCACCCTGGGTCTCACTCTATTCTACATCGCCTTCCGCTACAACATGATCTTCGTTAACCAGACTACTGTCGACACCAAGGGCCTCATCTACCCCCGTGCCCTCAAGCAGCTCTTTGTTGGTGTCTACCTCGGCGAAGTTTGCATCTTTGCTCTCTTCATTTTCGCAAAGACTCCTGGCCCCGCCGTTCTCATGGGTGTCTTCGTCTTCTTCACGATCCTCTACAACATCACCCTTCTGAAGACCTTCGCCCCTCTCCTTCGTGGTCTTCCCACCAGCCTGGAGGCCGAGTCCCAGCTTGGCGCTGGCCACCTTGGCGCTAGCCACCTTGGTACAGCCGAGAATGATGCTGGTCTCGACGAGAAGAAGGCCATCGGCCAGAACGGCGCCAACGGCGCTTCTGCCAGCAACGGCGCCAAGGGAGCTTACGTCAGCGGAGCTCAGGCCAACGGCGGCTCTGCCGTTCCCGAGAAGCCCAAGGGCAACATCTTCATGCGCTTCCTTAAGCCGTGGATCTACTCAGACTACCACGTCCTCCAGAAGTACATCCCCGCTGACGACTACGACCTGGATAATGAGTACTCCCCAGAGGATGAGGCCAAGGCTTACCTGCCCCCTTCTGCATACCGCCCCGTCCCCAAACTCTGGATTCCTGAGGACATTGCCGGTGTCTCCAAGCAGGAGGTCGCCGCCACGAGCAGAGTCATTCCGATTTCGGACGATGGCTGTACCCTCGACATCAAGAACAACATGCATTGGGACGAAGTCGGCGCCCGTCCTCCCATTTACGAGGAGAAGCCTGCTTACTAAGAAGCAATATGAGGACGTGTGTGACACCAAACGTGTCTGTATTTTGTGATACCCATGTGCTACGAGGCACATCCCAGCCCGGTTTGTTGAAGCTGTACCTGCAGGCACATGCTTGTACATTTTGGATTCTAGCTTCTTGATTGAGAGAAAGAACAACGAAAACTTGAAAAACTTTGAATTTTATGCTTTGATGGTTATCAACAGAGGTTAAGAATTACAGATGGAGTAATCGGTCAATTGATTATTGTATCCTTGGTACTGGTTTTTACTTAGAATTTAATGACTATTGAATACACATCCCCTATCGACATAGGTGAATGCGAGATACCGATCAGCGCTACCTCGAAATAAATGAGAACATGCCCCAACCAACTAACAACGACAAGAAGTAGCTGATCGAGTTGTCTTCTGGGCGGTAGAAGAGGCCTTTCGCCGTAGCCTTGGAGTAGTTACTGCACCTCGGGTCCAAGAAGCCAAAGCACGGGTCGCCCGTCGCTGCCTTGCGGCTTATAGTAGTAAAAGTCCGGGCATGGAAACCCTGGAACGGGCCCCCGGGAGGCGCGCTGGTGCTCCATGTTCTGGAACTGGCTGTTGAATGGGGCTTTCCCGCCCGCCGTTGGGTAGCAGATTAAAAAGGCGGGATGAGGATGAGCGAGAAGACAATGTGTATGATCATCGACACGGATTCCGCTCTTTACTGCGTCTTCTTCTCAGGACGGTAGTACTCGCTGTAAGATGCCTTGTATCCCATGAGGCGGCCGACCGCGGCGCCAAGGTACATGATGAGCGCGTTCAGCACCAGGTTCGGCGTCTCGAACCGCGTGAGCTTCAGCCCCGGCGTCATGTCGAACGGGCAGAAGAACGTCAGCAGCTGGACGACGCTCGGCTCCACGCCCTGCTCCTCGCAGTCTGCCAGGTAGCCCAGGACGTTGCGGAAGAAGCTCTCCTCCGCCCCGCCGTCGCCCTTGTCGAAGTAGACCTCGATGGCGAGCGGCTCGTCGGCGCTGGCGTCGCCCTCGAACCAGTGCCAGCGGCGCGCGGGGACGTGCAGCCTCTGGCCCTCGGTCAGCCGCACGTCGCGGTCCCACAGGTGCCACGTCCCCCCGCCGCTGGTGACGAGGAAGTGCTCGTCGGCGAAGAGGTGGTAGTGAGGCGGCGGGTGGAAGAGCGTCTCCAGCGCCGCGGGCGCCGTCTGTTTACCGTCGTCGCCGTCGCCGTCGCTGCCGCCGCTGCGGTCCTGAGGGGCAAACGACTGGACGTTGACGAAGATGCCACGGCGCCATTCAAACTGCATGCTAAAAGTGCGGTTCGCGAGGTCGCGCAGCGGGACGACCGCCTGGTCCCAGTTGGACTTGCGCGTGGGCTCTTGGCCGCGCAGAAATGACAGAGGCGCAAACATGACCGCTAAGTAGTTGATTGACTAGATGGCTATCTGTAGAATGTCTCCTTGGTGCACTGTGAAAGAGAGAAAAAAGAGTGAGAGCTGCAAGCGAGTAAGCGCCATAAAGGAGAGGAGAATATCGTAAATGAGTAAGCATCCTAAAAGAGTAAGTACTGTATTGTTAGTCTGTGTCGCTGCCGTGGCATCCGTTCGTTATCTGATTTGCTTGCCGTCACAGCACGTCGCAACCCACTTGTAGGTCTAATTTATCTGCATAAAAGTCTTTCTCAACTTCGCTGCGCTGGCTCAGTCTTCATACGTGAGTCACTGGCAGGTTCACGCTTCTGGCCTGAGCCCTGCGGTTGAGGCGAGTGAAGCCCCCGGTTTTGACGTTTGTCCTTCCATCGCAAGTGATAAATGGGGCCCAAGGAAACAAGTTCCGCTATGCCATGCGTGGTCTTTTCTGCATTTTCTTTTCTGCGATAAAAAGGATGAAACTAGTCATCATGCTGCATATAGACTCCTTAATATATTACGTACACGTATGTCGGTGGAGTTTCTGGATTGCTTCAGTTGTTCAGATTGTTCAAATAGCCGTCAGGCAGACGACCCCCTCCGCTTCGAGTTGCAAAGCTACATGGGAGGAACTTGCCAGAACTCCAAGGTCTTACACGGCTATCCACTTTTAGAAAGTCTATTTGGACTTTAAATTCTTAGATTCTTAGCGTCTGATGCTTGCAGACCGTTTCAGCACTAGAATCGCAATAAGTGACAACCAAAGGCGCAAAACCTGCAGGAAGTGCAACCAAAACTGATGCGCGACGCTCGCGAACAGGAGCCTGCGACGGCGATAGAGCGACTTTCTCTGTAAATTCGACTACAACTAGTCACTTAACTAGTCAATTAGTTAACTAGCTAGTCAGTTAATCAGTTAGTTAAAACTAAATACGGTCAGCTTACTGCTTTGTCTCGCGCTGCCGCTAACGACTACCGGGCCTCTATTTAGTTGACCCTGCACCCGTCGTATCCACAGAGCGAAGCTTCTTCCGACCGCTCCCCAACTTACCCGACTTTTAGAGGCGTGGACAAAGAGGCTCTTCAATGGCGTCCGAAACTGCGGTCCCGGGCTCCAAGAGGCGCCGTATCGCATTGGCCTGTAGCTCCTGTCGCACGCGAAAGTCAAGGTACATTGGCACTGGGTATCGCTGAAAGGCATTTTGCTAACGTGCGGCGATAGGTGTGATGGACGTCGCCCGACATGTTCAACTTGCACAGAGCTGGCCTTCGAGTGCCAGTATGATGCGCCAGACTCATCTACCAATGTCATTGTCCCGAAGGAATATGTTTCTGATCTGGAAAAGAGGCTCAAGGATGTCGAGCGCGTGCTGCAGAGACACGACGACTTATTGACGGGCCATCTTTCAGCCTGTGGACCCATTCGCCCATCTCGCAGCGTAGTACCGGTTGAGCCCGGGCCGGCTAAAGATGGCCCTCGAAGCGGCGGAATTGACATTGAAGCGTCGTGTTTTGAATCAGGAGAAAGTGATAGCGAGTCGGAAGTGCGGACGGACGGTCTGGCTATTACGTTTGTGGACGAGCGAGCGGCTGCGTACTTTGGCGAATCCTCAAACATTACCTTTGTGCGCTATCTTCTCGGGGCAGTGTCCTCGATATGGGGAGTAAAGAAACCGGAGAAGCCGGAGATGAGCGGCGGCGAAAGAGCACAAAATAGAAACATCGCGGCGCTCTCGCCGCTGAGCGCTCTGCCAGCTACGCCGCAATCCATGTCCATGTCATCTCGCCTGCCGAGTGAAGTGGACATGGATGCCATGGTCGACAGATACTTTGGCACTATGGGACTTTTATTTCCCTATATCAACGAGCCCAGCTTTCGCAAAACGTTTGCTGCGTTCAAGGCGAGCGGCTTCCAGAAAGTGCGCAAGACGTGGCTCGGGTCGCTCAACATGATCTTTGCCATTGCAAGCAACATTGACCGCACCCACGGCAAGACGTCGAAGCAGTGCTTGGAGGCGTCGCTGACGTTTTACAAAAGGGCCATGTCTCTTTGCGGCGTGCTGTCGTTACGGACCGTCAGCCTCGAGGCCGTGCAGTTTCTCCTCCTGCAGGTTACCTACCTGCAAGGCACTCCTCATGCGGGCGAGGCGTGGACTATACACGGCGTGCTGGTACGAAGTGCGCTGGCGCTGGGTTTGCACTGCGATAAGGTGGCGCTTCAGCTTGACGAGATTACGCAGGAGATGAGGAACAGGACCTGGCACACCATCTACTGTCTCGACACAGTGCTGAGTATCACATTTGGGCGCCCTTGTGCTATTCCCGTAGCCCATATGACTGTGCGGTTACCTCAGGATTGGCATGTGTCGGGCGATTCTGGAAGCAGTGGCGAAAGTGAGTTGTCGCGTAGTGCGACTCGCTTCCTGTCCCTATCTGTCCAACTCTATCGAATCATGGGCGAGTCTCTAGAATCCCAGTATCACGGCAACCTCGGCATAAGCCCGATTGAGGACGAAGTCGCTATGCTTCAGACTGTGACCACAATGCGGCAGAAGCTCCGGATATGGGCAGATAGCCTCCCTCCAGAGTTCTCTATTGTGCCGGTTTGTGCGCCCGAGCTCAAATACAGCTCTAAAATGAGCAAGTTGCGGACCATCCTCACACTCCGATACCACTGTGTATCTAGCCTAATCCACCGGCCCCTACTCTTCGTTATGCTCAAGCACGTGTCCAAAATCAACGGCCGGCGTGACACGGGGCTGCCTTATACGGCACAGCTCGCCATGGCCGAGGTTGGAGAGTGTCTCGCGTCCGCCGAGGCGACCATTGGAATCGCAGCCGCGGTCCTCGGCGACGGCCCCGTTGAAGACAGTAACCTCGGTGTGTGGTTTTTCACGCTGTACTACGTCTTCACGGAGGCACTCATGGTCAGCGGCGGCATGTTGTGCGCGAAGCACAGTCACAGTACCAATGCGGAAATGGTGGTCACCGAAGGCCGGGCGAACCTGAGCAAGGCCGCAGGCGCGCTTGAGAATCTCGACAATAGCAATCCGCTGGTAACGAGATGTGTGACCTACATCCGCTACTTGTCACAGCTCCAGGACTATCGCTGTAAGTGGAAAACACAGCAATGGCGTACAAATCAAGTATACTAACTTAATGGGTCTCACAGCGGATTCTGATGACCTTGGGCATTTGCAACATGGGCAGAACGGCAGCATGGCGCAAATGGGAAACCCCGACTTTATGGGCATGGCAGACTTGTTGGACGACAACGGCGACCTGGGCCATTATCTTGCAGCAGAGCTCTTTGACACTTCTACTTTTGATGCGCTATCAATGACATTTTAGTCACGAGCGCTCCTTATCTTGTATCATATTTCTTTAGAAACCTCTACTCAGCTCGGATCACAAGGCAGCGGATTCAGCGTAATTACACGTAGCATTAAGTACAGAATATTGACATTATAGCTTTCCCCTGTACTCCTGGCTCAGTAGCGGATGACTGATGTTCTCCTGGTGGCGCGCTTGTCGCTGCATGCTGTCCAGAAGTAGCGCCTTGACATTGGGATCACGAACTGTGGTGACATAGAACAACGAGAAGAGGCTCGTAAATTCCCAGCGCTCCAGCCTCTTCCACATCTGCAGCATCGCAGTGGGTCCGAGCGGGATGAAGTTGGGAAATGCGTAGTGGTAGAAGAAGACCTGGTGCTTGGGGTTATGGTGCGACCGCACGAGGCCAGACTGCAACAAGTAGTGTTAGTGGTTGGGTTCTTGCGGGAGAAGAAAGAAAAGAAACCACTTACCTGAGAAATGCCGATGGAATCACCAACAAACTAGTAGAATCATGTGAGTAAGCATATTAAGAAGAGTATGGAAGAAACTTACAAGGTTGTTGTTCCAGTGAAGGGCCGAACTGCCTGGGAAGTGGCCCCCGAGCTTGACGATATTGACACCTGGAAGTATCTCCAAGTATTCGCCACTTACAAACCTGTGATGACCCTTGTCGTCATCACGGTTCAGCCACTCCTGATCCTCCTCGGCCAAGTACACGGGACAGTCAAACTCGGCTGCCCACTCCAGATGCGTGCTATAAAAATGGGGGTGAGAGATGGAAATTGCCTTGAGCCCGCCCCTCGACTTGATGAATGCAATCGTCTCAGCGTCGAGCAGGCTAATGCAGTCCCAAAGAACGTTGCCCGCCTCCGTCTCAATGAAAATTGCGCGCTGGCCAATGGCAAACTGCGGCGTGGAAAAGATGGACCAGATGCGACCGTCTACATCATCCTGCTTAATCTCGTTGCGGTAGCGCGTCTGCATCTGCGCGAGGGTTGTCCAGGACTGGCCGGAGGGTGGCACGAACTGGCGAGGTTCCTAGTTTGGGTATAATAATTTAGCGTCTTTGCACTACATGTGCATGGTTTAATTTCAGCCGGGCTTGCGACATACATCGCACATGCGGCACGTACGAGGTCGGTTCTCGTAGGGGATGCCGAACTGCGTGCCGCAGGTTACGCAGACACAGAGGTTGCTTGAGGTCCCCATTGTAGATATTGGATCGTTGTCGGTTTTCTTTGGTGTCGTATATCTTTCTCTTTTCACATTTCGTCTTCCAACTGCTCAGTTTATATCGTAAACTCACACCCAATACTGCGGTGAGATTCAGTCTTATTGTTCAACATCTCACTGCCGCTTACTCCCCGGCTCCCCGCCCGGTGTCTCCCCGATGTCCGCGGTAGATCCGCGCCTGCCAAAGAGTGTGAAGTAAAGCAATGCGGCAAACCGCGGTTTTATTTCGGAACGCAGTTCTTCAAAGCAATTGATAATTGTATTCAAAAATGACTAATGTTGGTTTCCTACAGCTACAAGAAGCTGTATTTTTCTTGTTCTGAGGAGCGCATGCTTAATAGCTGTCAACCATTATTTTGCTGTCTTTGCACATTTTCCGGCAGCCACGGGAAGCGGTAGTACATTGCTTTGGTGTGTATTAAAAAACAAGACTCTCCCTTCCAGTCGTATAGTTTACTTCTACTGCCAACCAGAGTTGCGCCCAGGCCAGATGCTAGAAGTCGGGGGTGCTTATTGCGCAACACAGGGTAGAGGAGCACTTTACAGAGGCGTAAGTATCTCTTCCAGTGCCCCAGTAACCGGACGCAAATACCGGTAGGATAAGTCTAGCTGAGACGAGAGAAAACAGAGACTTTTGCTTTCTCCGAGGTGCATGCGCCATTTTACTCATTCACTGTTTAGATTAAGCTACTTTATTTCAACTTGCTGTCAAATTAAGCAATATAGTCTGCCAAGTGCGCAAATACCGGGTTAAGCCTCTGCGACCAGGGTCGCCATTGGTGTGCTCTCCCCAGACCCCCGGGACAAGTTCTCAGCTAGCTACTGCGTCCCCCGCATTGTGGCGGCCACATGAACAAGGGCGTGCATCATGCCGCCTCTGCCTGACGGCCATGGGGCAGGTGGATATCGATTGTCTCATTGTTATTCAGCTCGCACGCCGCCTTTTATGTCAAATGGGTCAATATACTACTCTGACCACTACACCCCTACTCGATGCTACAATGTGGCTTCGTCCGAAGACTTAATCACATAGTCAGACACACAATAGATTCCATTGCATCGGCGTGGTGTAACAAAGCCTGCCAAGCTCACATGTGCATGAGCCTACCAGAGAAAGAAGGCTAGGTGGCTTCATTGCGTGGGGGCCGTCGCCAGACCAAGCAAACAACTGACGTGTCTCATATACTGAAAAGATCACCTTCCTAAAGCATCGACGCAACAATTCAGGATAGAAACAATTCAGTATAGTGAGCACATTATCTGTGACGCGATTTAGGCGAGGCGGACGATAAAATAACCCTGACCATACCAACTCTTGCTTGGACTCATTTCTTGACATCCGAGAAACAGTCTTTTAGGATTCACAACCCCCGCAAAAGCTAAGCTAACCTAGCTTCAGGGATATTGACAGAACCGGCGCGCTTTCGTCGGCAAAATCCCAAACCGAGTGATGCCACCCGTAAGCGTACCAGTAAGCCCAGCCACGGAGCTAAATCGTTGCTACATGCCTTTCTAGGCAATCGACTGGCACATCAATCACGAGCCTCCCTTCACTGAAACGTGATTCCCATGCAGGCACGAGGCCATGTGGGGTTATTGGGCTCGATGGGCTTGCGCACTAACATGGTTGTGTCGTGAGATGGAAAGCCATCATGCTATACCGGTCAAGTCCGCCGTAGCAGATCCCACGTTACTTTAAATGGCCGTTATTCGGCGATACTAGACGGCATGTATCCAGAGGTTAATCTTTCACAGCGTGCCAAGGCCAGCAGCATACTACCTTTGGCACTTTATGAAGCGGCTCTTAGCAATGCTATGGAATTACGCTTCTAGATAAATACCACACATGCCCACGGTAGTAGGAGCCTAAATTTGAAAACTACCCCAAACCGTCAGTAACGAAGTCCGGGATATTTGGTATAATTAGAGACCTTCCCGTCTGGTTAACCAAACTCGTCACAGCTTGAACAAAAGGATTTATCATGGCTCCTTCTCTCCAGACTAGCCTGGCGCTGCTACCACTCATAGCATCCAGCTTAGTGGCCGCTTCTCCCATATCGCCTCGAGCGGAAACTTGTGCCACAAAGGGAAGGCCGGCGGGTAAAGTCATCCAAGGCTACTGGGAGAACTGGGACGGCGCCAAGAACGGTGTTCATCCTGGGCTTGGCTGGACCCCAATCACAAACCCCGACATTAAGAGGCACGGATACAATGTCATCAACGCTGCGTTCCCAATCATTCTGCCCGATGGCACAGCAAAATGGGAGGATGGAATGGATACAAATGTCAAGGTTGCCACTCCGGCGGAGATGTGCGAGGCCAAGGCTGCAGGCGCCACCATTCTCATGTCTATTGGCGGTGCTACTGCTGCCATCGACCTCAGCTCATCAGCCGTCGCTGACAAGTTCATTTCCACAATCGTTCCAATCCTGAAGAAGTACAACTTTGATGGAATCGATATCGATATTGAGGCTGGCCTAACTGGCAGCGGAAACATCAACACCTTGTCCACCTCGCAAACCAACCTGATCCGCATCATTGACGGTATCCTTGCCCAGATGCCTTCCAACTTTGGCCTGACAATGGCACCAGAGACCGCATATGTGACTGGTGGAAGCGTCACGTATGGCTCCATCTGGGGTTCATACCTGCCCATCATCAAGAAGTACCTCGACAACGGCCGTTTGTGGTGGCTCAACATGCAGTACTACAACGGCGCCATGTACGGCTGCAAGGCCGACTCGTACGAGGCTGGAACCACCAAAGGCTTCATCGCCCAAACCGACTGCCTGAACAACGGCCTCACCGTCCAGGGCACGACAATCAAGATCCCCTACGACAAGCAGGTTCCCGGTCTGCCGGCCCAGCCTGGTGCTGGTGGCGGCTACATGTCGACGTCGCTTGTTGGCCAGGTTCTTGATCACTATGGTGGCAAACTTAAGGGCCTGATGACTTGGTCTATCAACTGGGATGGATCGAAGGGCTGGTCCTTTGGCGACAACGCGAAGAGCCACTTGGGTAACTAAAGCATGCACAACTTGGTGTGCTGCAGAATCACGGTGGTTGGGGAGTAGACTGTCCATTACTGGCATACTTTTGTATATACTTGCCTCGTACATAGTTATCTGTATATAAAAACCATTTATTTTTCTTTTACGTCCAGATGCAAACACAAGCCGAAGATCGAAACTATTACCCTCTGCAGTCCCAAAATTAACTGTTGTGAGAGTGGAAACATTTTATTGATTGCTAAGAAATACCTTAACTTTATTTCCGATACAGCTAACTGCCCTATGCAGGCGCCGCGATCGTAGCCAGCATCTGCTTGAACAGCTCATCAGAGTCAGGTACGATGGGGTCAGCCGCCATAACGGCTTCATTGGCGTCTTTTGGAAGGTAGATTAAGCTTCGGTTAATGTACATTTTGACGCGCTTTGCAACTTCCCCTTCCAGCATGACATCTCTCTGCCAGCCGCGGCAAATAACAGCGCCAACTCCACCCAGATCAAGACAGCAGTTATAAGCCTTTTGTGAGTAGTCCACTTTGGCCTCGTCGATTAAATCAGCAGCCGCATTGTGGCCCGCAACGCGACCAAGCAGAAGAGCATGCTGGCAAGACATCAGTGCTGCCTGTCCTGCAGGATCGGCGAGCGCATGTGCAGAGTCGCCAGTAACGAAGATATGCTTGTTGGACGGCACACAGAGAGCCTGATCCACGATGATCCTACCCAAACCATCTTTTTCGGCTGATAATTGTTGTGTAAGAGGAGAGGCTCGTACTCCAGCAGTCCATACCGCCGTCAGTGTATCGATTCGCTCACCCGACCTAAGAGTCACTCCCGTTGCATCAATGCTGGCGATGGGAGAACCGACCTTGACCTCGACACCAAGCTTGGCCAACGCTGCAGTGATGACGGGACGAGGACCTGTTCCTAGCTCAGGGCCAACAGCGTTAGCTCCCTCGACGAGGATAACGCGCATGTCGGGACCAAGTCGTGAAGGGAGCTCCGTCGCAAGCTCAACGCCAGTAAAACCAGCCCCACACACGACAACAGTGTTGCGGGCGCTGCTGGATGGCTGACTTTTGAGGTTTTCTAGGTGGCGTTCAAGGCTAGTAGCGGAGTAAATCGAGTCAATATCAAAAGTGTGCTCGATGACGCCTTGTACAGCCTTTGGTCGTACGACGGAGCTGCCAGCTGCTAGGATGAGGCGATCATAGCTGAGAGAGCTCTCGTCCCCGGGTTCAGAGAGGACCTTCACGCTTTGGTTGGCAGAATCAATAGACTTGACAAGCCCTTGAACGTATTTGATGCCGGCACCGCTGAATATGGCGCTGGCATCCTGTGTCATGGTGGCGGCACTAGCCTCGTAGAGTCTTGGTCGCAAAACCAACGTCGGCTTCGGTGCGATGACAACAATTTCGACATCTTTTTCTGTATTGCTGATTTGCATAAGTCTTTTAGCTGAAAGAGCAGCCCAGATACCGGAAAATCCGGCTCCAATAATGATAATGCGTTGAGCCATGGTTGGTAATGTCAAGTCTTTGTTTAAACTGAAGTTGATGAATGTATTGTATCGACAGCTACGACGGCAACTCAGGGTCTTTATAGTACAACTCAGATTGATAAACATCACTGAGCAAGTTTTCCCGATCGGCTTGCTTATTAGTTTCCCGATTCTACTTTGTAAGTCTACGATCGCAGAGCGGTCGGGTATCCTACTTAATAAGTCCTCGCTATCCGCATACCCGAATACCCGCATACCCGATAGCGCGTAGTGAACTAACTACAGTTGGTGTAACTAGTTAGTTAGTTTGGAGTCTGACGACCCGCCAGGGTTGAAGTCAACCTGGGTCAGCGATAAACTCATTCGTGCATTCTACAAGTCGCCAACCAGCGTCAATTATTGTCCATGTCACAAATACGGAAACCAGTGTTTACGCGGTCGTCGCTGGCATGCCTGTCTTGCCGCTCTCGCCATCAAAAGTGCGACGCCAAAAAGCCACAATGCACGCGCTGCAGTGAAGCCGCCCGCAACTGCCAATACACGATATCTCGGCGCGGAGCCAGTGGCGGCAAGGAAGACCTCTCCCGTCAGAAGCACATTTCAAGACATTACGACCAGGTCCCTCAGTATCTTGATGGCCTAATTTCACCGGCGGATGTGGAACTACTGGCGCCCGCTCAACTACCGCAGCAGAGGATGACGGTACCAGACTCGTCTGCCACTAACAGAGACGCAACCTTGAAGGAGCATCGGAATACCAACTTGGCCAGTCAATCAAGAACTCAAATGCAACAGGCTGGCATTCCAAACGATTCGCTCGTCGATGCATACTTCACAAACTTCCACAAGTTCCATCCGTTCGTTGTGCCTCGTCGCCACTTGCTGGCGCTTGCTGAAAGTGCAGGTTGGAAATCCCGACTTGAACCTTTATTTGCAGCCATTCGCCTGATCGGAAACCTATATTTTTCTCAAGAATGGTCCAATGAACTGCAAGATTATACTGAGTCGTGCATCGCGAATCTGCCAAGGACCGATCCCGTCCGTGTTCAGTGCCATTTGCTATATTCGGTGGCACTCTTTTGGCAAGACCAAAAAGCCTCCTCTCAAAAAGAAATGGCCAGAGCTGCCGAAGTCGCACTGCAACTCAGAATGTCCGAAAAGGAATTTGCAACAAATAACGCGCCCGACGATGCCGTCGTGGCAGAGTCCTGGAGACGAACATGGTGGATGGTATACATCGTTGATGCCTATTATGCGGGAACTCTTGGACACCACGAACTCTTGGTTGGAGAGGTCGACACGACAGTTGATCTGCCCTGTGAAGAATCTCAATATGAATCTGGGGTAAGTATTATGTGTCTACATATTAAAACAGCTTCTGGCTGACATGTCGTTCTCGGCCTAGGAAATCCCCGAGCCCAAGACCCTACAGGAGTGGGACTGTCGCGAATTCGATGAGGAGACGAAACCCTTCTCATCCTTTGCGTACTTGATTGGAGCTGTTAGGTGTGCAACCTCTGCAAAAGCCTCAACACTTAAATCTGGGTCGCAAAAGCCCGCTGGTGATCTGCTTTATGTTGCAGATTCGATTCTGGACAGCTGGATGGTTCTTCTCCCTAAACCCAAGAAGCAAGTCATGCTGCGCAGTGGCGACATTGATGAACTGATGTTCCAGGCCCATCTTCTGATTCATGTGTAGGTTGAGCTGAACCTTTTATCACTTGCTTCCACGAAAAAAGCTGACTTGCCAGGGTGATCATTGGCTTTCATCGACCACTGTCCGATCTCAAGTTCAATGCTGTGGAGGATATATCCAGCTGCGCTAGAGACCCTGCGCCGGATGTCGCTACTCCTGAACAGATCAATGTCCACACGGTGAGAGTACTGAGGTCCGTCGAGTCACAAGTCAGCCTTCTTGCGCTCCCCTGTCGACCTTTCAACCACACACCATTTTCAACCTGCATGATCAGTGAAGGGACACTCGCTTTACTTTCTGCTTGTAAATTCCTTCTCAGAGGGACAGAACTTGCCATCGCAAGGGATCAAATTCGTCTGACCATAGGCTGTCTGAAATCCATCGGCGACCTGTGGCCACGTACAGCTCGGAACGTTTCCCAGATACAAACAATCGCTCGCCATGTCCTAGGTTTAGGATCCCAGAATGGGAATAAAGGCACGCCCAACCCTACACACTCAAATACTTCCATTAGCGAAACAAACGAGAGCTCGGAAGTTACGACGAGCTCTTCGAATAGCGAGATTTTCTCATCAATTCGAGATCTTGACGATGTATGTGGATGGTATGATATCGGGGAGCTCGATTCAGCGCTGTCGTGGTGGCCAGCGGGCCAAGATGCCTTGAATAGCCAATAAATTTAGATACCCTTCTTTGCCTGAATTAGCCCACCTCCAGTTGATAACTCCTTCGCATCAATGTGCATCGATATCCAGTTATTACGTAGCCACCTCGCAACGTAGCTAGCTTCCCGTGGTACCCAACTATTGTCGAAAGCTACTGTGGGACTCGACATAAATTGGGCTACTACTTAACGAATGACAATGGAAGAAGCCTGCTTACTGAACCTGATCGATCAGACTCGTTAGCGTTGGGCAAGGCAATCGGCACCTTGCATTACATCCAAGCTCCAATGAGCTGCTGCTACAATGCGAGAAGCTGGCATTAGAATGGGTCCGGGGCAAAGCAGTCGAAGCTAACCCTGATGGAGAGCCTGCGTCTGTAAGTTCAAGATAGAGCTGAAAGTCCACATCATTCTTTCAAGTGCAAACTTTATTCAGCGTGAGGGGTAACAGGCAACGATAGCTTACGCCTAGAGGGATTTATATTGCCAGAGCTCAGTCCTTTTTCAGTTTTTTCATCATGTTGCTACATTATCGTTTCTTTCCATAGCTTGAAGCACACAAATCGGATCATCATGACCAACGCCGACGACCGTAAGCCCGTGGCCGACCAGGCCGAGTTCAACGCCTTCTTCCCGTCGCCATTCTCGTTGACGCAGTACACGTCGCCGAAGACAGACTTTGACGGAGCCAACTATCCCAACGCTTACAAGGGTAAAAAATGGAGGATTCTCTTGATTGCTACGCAGGAGCGTTATCTCAAGATGGCTGACGGTAGCTTCTTCTCCACTGGAAACCACCCCGTCGAGATGCTTCTGCCCATGGCCCACCTCGACGCGGCCGGCTTCGATATCGATATTGCGACGCTTTCCGGCGACCCCGTCAAGTTTGAGGTCTGGGCTTTCCCCAAAGAAGATGAGGCCGTCAAGAAAATCTACGACAAATTCGAGCAGAAGATCCGCAGCCCCCTTAACCTCCAAGAGGTTTGGGGCAAGGGCTTCGGCAAGGATACCCCGTACATTGGCGTTTTCATTCCTGGCGGCCATGGCGTCTTGAATGACGTGCCCTTCTCCTCGCTTGTTGGCGATATCCTCCGCTGGGGCCACGACAACGACCGATACTGCATTACGCTTTGCCACGGCCCTGCGAGTCTGCTTGCTGCTGACGTTGGCAAACCTGCCGGGAGCAAGTTTATCTACGAAGGCTACGAAATTGTTGTCTTTCCTGATTCTCTTGACACGGGGGCCAACATTGACATTGGCTATATTCCCGGCAAAATGAAGTGGCTCGTTGGCGACCAGCTCCAGAAACTTGGAGTCAAGCCTCTGAACAAAGGCATTACAGGACAGACGCACCGTGACAGATATCTACTCACGGGAGATTCTCCGCTCGCATCAAACAATCTCGGAAAACTGGCTGCTGAAGTTTTGCTTGAAGATGTCGCTAAACGGGGTTAAGTTGCTGACACTGGTAGCGCATACAAAGTATACCTGATTGTCTAAAAGAATAAAAATGAAATACACGAAATATTCTCTTTTAACACAATTTTCTACACTATGGGCATGACTTAACTACACTACAATGCGTGAGGCAAAACGCGACCGTGACTGGTAGTACATGTGCTGTCGGCGCTCCTCACGATTGCATGGATGACACGTGCGACTGTAATAATGATGTCGCCCAAACGATGGATTGCTCTGTTATTCTGACTTCTGGATATTCATTATATTTTAAACTATTCCAGGACCGTGCGGCTGACCCTTGTAATCCACGACTGGCTACAGGGAAGCGAGCATTGAAATACGACAAAACGTAATTAGCAGACTGGGTTGCTCTTTCCAGTCTTGCCAGAAAGAGAGTGATTTTCGTTCTTCGTGTAAAGCTTGTTAGTATTTGTTTTTGGATCCATGGAACGGTGCAGCAACTTACTTTGTATTCAGCTCTACCCTTGCCCAAGGAGTCCCTGGCGTCATGGCGAGCTTCCATATGCTCTCCAAGGTTGCTCTCCATTCGCTTGATAAATTGTTCTCCATCCTGCTCCAGATGGTGGCAACAGAGCTTCATGTCCTTAATAAGGAGACCGCAGCGGCTGCGGCTTAAATCCTCTCGAATAACGATACGCATCATCTTCATCTTGTCTGTGTTCGGGGCCATGGTGTAAGCCGGAATCACCCAGCCGCGGGTACGGAGGTAGTGGGCCAGGGCGAATTCGTCAAAGTCTTCGTCTTCTCTTTCATTTTCGTCCCTTCCCGGGAAACGGAAAGCGACCAGGGGAAGACTCTTGCCTCCACCTTCAGACATGATGATAAATCCAAGCTTTCGCAATTCCGAGGCCAAGCCGTCGGCCGTGGCTGTCAGGTTCATCATAATATCGCGGTATCCACTCTTCCCGAGTCTGATGAGCTGGTAATACTGAGCGATGATCTGTGATGCGCCCTTGGAGAAGTTCAGCGTAAATGAAGACTGGTCAGCTCCGAGGTAGTTGATGTTGAAAACCAGCTCTTTTGGCAGGTATTGCGGTGCCCTCCACACAACCCAGCCGACACCAGGATAGACAAGACCATACTATCCTTGTCAGTATGCTTGAGATAGATTATTGCATTATTCAGGTACTAACCTTGTGACCTGAAACATTAATTGACACGACTTTTTCGAGTCTAAAGTCCCATTCCAGATCAGGAACCACAAATGGGGCGACAAAACCTCCACTGGCCGCATCAACATGGATAGGGACGTCGATATTCTTCTTCAGAAGCAAATCGTTGATTCCCTTGACGTCTTCGTAGGCGCCAGTGTATGTAGTTCCCAGAATGGCCACGATGCCAATGGTATTCTCATCGCACAGGCTGACAGCTTCTTCAGGGTCTATGATGAAGCGCGTTCTCGTACAGTTGACAAATTTCTCCTCGACTTCGAAGTACCGAGCTGCCTTCTCCCAGCACACTTGAACTGCAGAGGACATTATGATATTAGGCTTATCAGTGCTTTTGCCCTCAGCTTCGCGGCGAAGCTTCCAGCATTTCTTCATAGCCAGAACACCCAGCATTATAGCTTCGGATGAACCCACTGCCGAGGTTCCAACGGATGTTTCTCCTGGAGCATGGAAAAGCTTCGCAACCATGTTGACGCATCGGTTTTGAATCTCGGCCGTTTGCGGATACTCTTCGTAATCGATGAAGTTCTTCGACAGAGCCTCGGCCATGAGCTCCTCCGCTTCTTTTTCCTTTTTGAGTCAGTAAATATTGTGAGAAGAGAGACCGGGCTGTTACACTCACCATGTAAGTCGAGACGAAGGAGGCCAGGCTAGTAAAACGCGCCGTGTTAGTCTTTGAAAAAAAAGGTCTTATAGATATTTCGGTTAAGAGCGTGGAACAGAAATATACTTCAATTTGGGGTTGTTGTCAAGGCTTAGCTCGTCTTTGATCATTCTATACGCAATTTCTGGGGGCATTGGACCGTCAGGCATCTCTTCGGCAGGTAGATCGGAGGACGCGAAGCGAGAGCCATAGACACTGGAAACCATCTCATTGCCGGGTCTTGGGACCGAATTTTGTGCTGAAGACATTTTTGTACGTTGGGATGATTGCAGTTAATGTATTGTCTTGAAGTGTGGAGTGAACATAATAATCTTTGGTCTTCGGAAAAGCGGCAATCTCGCTATAAATATAGCCTCATGGAATCGCTTCGCTCTGCGCGGGGTAAACAGCCGATACACAACAGTGGCATGATGTGTACTGTGATACCAAGCCTAGGATATGTGGAGGTAAAATGAATTAGAGTTTAAATAGCAGATGCTGATAGTAGCGTCGATGCCGATCATGTTCGCTTACAAAGTTCAACTCACTGTAGCTATGAACCGTTTTCGTGCAGGCAAGCTGGCACTGCAACATTAGAGATATCCAAGCGATTATAAACGCATAAAGACCTCATAAAATTAGAAAACGAGTCATACCTGGCTTGCTATTCGACATGTTTTGGACAGCCGCTGGTGTTCTCAGCATATGTCCTTCGAAGGTGCACGCTCAATTACAGAGAGAAATAATGGGTGAGAAGAGTTGTCAGCCTCTGGGAAGAATTTACATAGGTATTGAATGCCCCCCGCCTTATCAGTTGTAGTCATAAGCTTGCAGCGTTAATCCACCGCCATAACACTGGTATAACTCTATTCCAGTGCTGGATACATGAGAGGTGTTATACTCAAGCCAGAATTGTCGGCGACGCTGCGCCCCTACATAGTCGGTGAACTTGGTACGATGAAATCCTGAAATCCTGGATAACTTCACGCCAGCGTCGCGCCACGGCATCTACGTTAATTATGGCAATCACGCGCTGAAACAGGTACCTTAAGCATCACCCTTTCCAATAATAACAGGATGGTAAAACTGATTTCGACAGCCTCGCGGCGTGCGGATGAAGCATCTTATGCTATGTGCTGTGTACAAGTGACAGTCATGAAATTACCATGCAGACTGCTCGCGCAGCTATGCTATGCTAGCGAGATTTTCACACATAGCTAGATAGTCTTTGTCTAATTCATCTATAGCGGGCCGAGGAAGAGATCAGCCGCGTTGAGTTTTGAGCTCCATCGCCGCTCGATAATTCATATTATGGTATGTCTCTCATTTGGTACCGATAAGGTTTGTCCTTATTCTCGTGATCTGTGTCACAGGAGCGCGACCGTGTACTCGAAACACTTTACGAATTCGCATCCTAAAGGAAATCAGTTGTGTTCTTTGTCTATATCCGAAAATGTCTGGAGCTTTTGCTACGCAGCCTATGTACAAGATGATAACCCCAATGCATTCAATTGATGAATGGTTTGCGAGAAACTAAGCCCAACTGCCATCAATGACGTAGCTGACATCGTCGTTGAAAACCCATCTGGCGTCAAAGCTGAACGGACCGCCGTTGCTGGCGATGTAGGCGTTGGCATTAAAATGGCGCCAGTAACGGGTAGGCTGGCTCCACGAGCGGATAGAGTTGCCCTGTCCGTTGAGGCCGGCCTGGGGACAGAAAGTGGCGTCCTCGTGGAAAAGCTTGCTGTTGTCGTTGGCGTGCAGCTTCAGCTCGTAGTTGTAGTGGCGAATGAATCGGCCAGGCTGGTCTCTGGATTCGAACGAGAAGCAGTCCTGGTGGCCCAAGCCGGTACGCAACACCCAGCTGGACCGACGCTTGAGATCCTCGCTGCTGGAGGGAGAAACGGGCTGGATCTTGACCGTCTCGCCATTGTGGCTGATGTAGTCATTGGTGCAGCAGCCTGTCGTGGCGCGTAGAGAAACGGATGACCCAACCTTGAGCTGAGGGCCGCTGGTTAAGGGGGCAGTGCCGTAGCCAGCGTCAGCAATGTTGGCCTGGACTTTGTCCTCGGTCTCCTGAGAAGGATAGCCAGAAGTCATGACACCCTCGTAAAAAGTGCCCTGGGCACGGTTGCTGTTATCACCGCCAATGCCGAGAATAATGGACCCTTCCTTATGCATTGGGTTGTATCCATCGCTAGGACGGTCGCCGTCGAAGAGGTTTTCGAGACGGTTGGTGTTAGCATCACCGCCGCGAAGGGCCCAGCGACCAGGCTTGCCCTTGAGAATAGCAGTGACAAAGCGGGAGGAAATGTTGGAGGCTATTCTCTCGTCGCGCTTTTGGGTCGCAAATAGACCGTTCTCGAGGTCGGCGAGGACCCAGGGGCTGTTGTCCGGGCCACCCCAGTACACGGCTTCCATGTGGCCGTTGCCCGTATCCACGCTGTTCGTTTCGGCGTTGCCATAGTCGAAGCAGCAATCGTTGTTGTAGTGGGTGCCGTCAAAGACGGCGTACATGCCCTCCGGCGCGTCGCCAGTGGCGATCCCGTTAGCGACGAGCTTGCGGTACCCAGTGCCGACCGAGACGAACACTCCGTAGGCCTTCTGTCCCTTCAGAGTGACGGGCGCGCCAGAAGCAGCGGCCAGCCAGTCATAACCGTTCTTGTTAGGACCACCGCCAGCGCTGCCAGGCGGAGCTTGAGTGAGGTGGTTACCCTGACCCGACTGGTCATATATTATGGTAATGAGACAGGTGGTGCCGGCACAGAACGTGTCCTGCGTCTCGGCGTTGGCAATACCTCCAGGGCATCGAGCTCTGATATCAGTGGTAGCACCGTCAGAGTCTCTGGAGACCTGGTAAAGAGCACCGCGGAAGGAGTCGTACAGGGCACGCGTGGTGCTGTGAGCAGAGATACAAGGTGTGCCGCCAGCGTTGTAGATGTCGCAGGGACCAGCGCTCACCAAAGAGCTTGTAGCAACCAGGCCTAGTGCCAGCAGGCTAGCGCGATCAGTTTTCGATCTCAGGAACATCTGGGGGGAGGTATAAGGGGAGACTGCGACGCCATAGAATGGGAAATGTTCCTGGGACGCGAAGTTATATAAATGCCCAACACACAGGCACTGCTGCATAATCATACTGTTTCCATCGTGTATTTTCCCCCTTGTCCACACACGGTCATATTGCAACGCAAGCCTCCAAAGTTGTGCTAATCATGAATACGGCGGGGCGGGAACAACCAGAAAGACTCAGGGGTTTAGAAAAGATTCGAAAATTCCGAAAGGATGATCACATTGACTGCAAGCGCCACCTCATCTAACCACCAGGACCAGTCATCTGGTAGTTTTGCTGTAACGTCTCTGGTTACATGCTTGAAGCCCAACCTGCCCCACGTTTCCAGTTACGATGGAAAGCTGAAAGGGAACCAGATTCATTATGATCACGTTGTTCGGAGTTCTTCACGCCCACTCTTGAACCGAGAATACTTTTCTTCATATCCAGGTAATCAGATGTCAGATTGGTATTTTTTTATTACCGGTAGACTGTATCTTTCTTGTTTTGCAAGTCAGTGTTGGAAGTATATGTCTGTTTCGCCAAGACGAGTAGACAATTGAAGGAGTATGTAAGTGCGCCACGTAGGTTCAGCGCACAGCCTATTGTTTCCAGACAATCTCGACCGCCACGAATGAAGAAGGACTCCCTTATATTACAGTGGCTTCTCATATGCTCGAGCCCTTTTGCATAGTTTACCGTCAGCGTTTAAGATGGGGCTGGTTCCGGGAACATGCAAGGTACCAGCTTTGATTGCTCTGGCAAAACAAAAATTTCCTCTCATTCCGTCCCTGGGCAACTACTCAGAGTTTCTCACCATCCACAAATCTTTGAATCGGCTCTCGCTTTGCTCCACCAACTCTTTGGGCACGCCATTCTCCACAATGCGACCAGCGTCGAGTACCACGACTTTGTCAAATTCCATAACCATCTCCAGCCGATGGCTTATCATCACAATGGTGTAGTCTTCAAATTCGCGCCGGATAATCTGCTGCATAAGCCTGTCTGTCGCAAGGTCCAAGCTGCTGCTGAACTCATCCAGGATTAAAACACCGCCGTTGTTATTGGGCAAGGGACTGTCCTCGACCGTTGTCTCAGGCTTTGTCGCAAAATTAGGGGAGGCTGCTGCTGAAAGCTCTTCTTTGACTGCTTCTGTGCGTAGGCGAAGGTGAACGCGTCTCCGAAGGATGGCTCTAGCAAGGTTGAATAGTTGCTTCTGTCCAAGACTGAAGACGTCGGGAGACAGACCACTGTTAAGTCCACCACGGTCGGAAACAAATGTCCACAGACCCACGGCTTCTAGAGATGCCTGACACTCTTCCTCAGTTGCGATCAGGTTAGGATCGAGGTTAACAATGAATGATGTGCCATTTGGCAGAAATACAGGCTCTTGGGGCACTGCAATCACGCGTTGGCGAAGCGTTTCTCTGTCAACTTCGGTCAGAGGAATTCCATCAATAGCCAATTTTAGCTCTGAAGACGGAAAGGGATCCAAAAGTCTGAGCATCATCAAGATAAATGATGACTTGCCGCTGCAGTGATGTCAATATCTATTCGACTCAGAACAACAGTGCTTGATCAACTGACCTGCCCGTGCGCCCGCAGAGGGCCACTTTCTGTCCCGCGTCAATGGTAAGATCCAGTTGGCGTAGCGCGTGGACGACATTTTCCCCCTTTTCGGACATCGGCTGCGGAGAAGAGGGCGAGTAACTACAAGAGAGAAAATGGTGTCAGAAAGAGGTCCAGGCGCCGGGGGGATCTGTCTTGGTGTGGCATACTCATACGACGCTGAAAGGTCGCGGATCTCAATGCGACCCTTGTCCGGCCACGCGACGGGCGGCTTCCTGTCTTCGCCCGGCAGATTCTCCCGTTCTGTCTTCAGCCCGAACTCTCTTAGACGGCTTACAGCTCCGAGCGACGTTTCGAGGAGCGTGTAGTTTCTGATCAGCGCGCCGAGGAATCCACCAAACGAAATGAGCGAGACCATACTGGCTCCAGTGAACCCTGAGCTGGCTTTCAGCTGCGTTGAGAATGAGACAACTGCGACGGCAATACAGCCCACCATCACCTGAAGGGTCACTGTGAGCCATCTTTGAATCACGGTAAGTTGATAGGCCGGGGCAGTCGAAAAGTCCAACAATGCCTTGTTCTTGACAATGGCTTTTCCTGTCCACCCAAAAGCTCGGTATGTTGCCAACCCTTTCACAGTATCGATAAAGTGCGTGCTAAACAATTAGTTGAAAGCAGAAACAGAGATAGGGGGCCAAATACATACTATAAGGGGCTCTTTGCCTCCAGTTCTAGAAGTCGGATCTGCCTAGAGGTGTTAAGGTAGAATCGCTGAAGGTAATAAGCGGCTGCAACAAGGAACGGGTAGCCGATGAGGAGGTACACGCTGGAAACAGCAGCAACGGCAGCAGAACCAACAACGATCCAAAACATAGCTGCAGCATCAAGGAATGCATTCGGAAGCTCATCGTCGATCAGGTTCATATCCTGCGAGAACAGGTTTGTGACAATTCCCACGTCCGTCTTCACGAAGAAGCGCAGCGGCGCGGCGACTACCGTACGAATGGCATCATGGTGTAAGTTCAGCCCAGACACTCTGGCAATCACCAACAGACCCATTCCAATATTCGCGATCGTAAAAACTAGGCTCATGGTTTTTAGAAGAGAGTAAATGCCAATGTAGAACGAGTTTGAGTGATTAGGGGACAAGGATGAACCGTCACCTGCCCACCAAGCAAGCCATACGTTTGGAAAAGACCAGAAGAAACCACAGCTGAGAGCAACGAGCATAAAACTCAGAGTTCCAAACATTCCGATACTATTAACATAGTGGTGGAATACACGGAAGTCGCCAGCTGAGCGTGCGGGATCCTGTGATGGGCCTTCTGGTTCTACCTTGATCGACTTGGTAGCAGTAGGAGTGCTGGCTTGAGGTTCGCTAGAGGAATTCGCTGAATCAGAAGCACTCTTTTCATTGGTTCCATGTACTCCAAGACTGTGGATGTATTGCCCGTTGGACACGAGGTCACCAAATGAGCCCTCTTCCCCGATGGTGCCATCCGAGCCCAATGCAATGATGTGTGAAGCTCTCGGCAGGTAGTGTACCGCGTGAGTGCATAGAATGATCGTTGCTCCTCTCTCTCGCAGGATTCCAGAAGGCGAGAATACGTGCGTGAACACATGTCTTTCTGTATCTGTATCCAAACCGCTAAGAATGTCATCGAATACGTAGAGCTCACACTCATTGTAAATGGCACGCGCAATCGAAACACGCTGCTTCTGTCCTCCACTAAGCGTGATTCCATTGCTTCCAATCATGGTCTGATCACCACTAGGGAATATTTCGATATCCTGGTTGAGCATTGTAGCTTGTATGGCTTGCGCGTAACGAGCTTCATCAACTTCAGAGAAGCCGACAATGTTCTCCTTGATTGAGGCGTTGAAAAGAACAGGAACCTGGTCGCAGAATGCAACCTTTTCAGGATTGATATAGAAACGGACATCACCCTCTGCAAAAGTAGTTTCGCCTAGGAATACTTTGGACATGGTTGTCTTTCCTGAAGCCACAGGTCCAGCAATGATGTTGAGACCAGGAAAGATGGACGCGTTGATACTCTTGAGAACCATGCGCCCCGATTCCCAACCAAAATTGCCATTGGAAATCTCAATTATGGGTGAAGTTTCTTCTGTCCCAGTCTCATCTGAATGGCCTCCGGTTTGTGGCTTGCGCACCTGTCTGAAGTCTTGCCTGCTTTCCATTTCCAAAAACTCCTGCACACGCTGAAGACAGGCAAGCGATGAGAGGAATCCCGGAACCGTCTGAAACAGAACGTTCAGGGGATCAGCCAATAACTCCAGAAGCGCGACTGTTGTGAAAATGGTGGCGACGTCGAAGTTCCTGGAGGAAACTGCAAATGTGAACACCGCACTCAGCGCACCTGGTGAGAAACCAAACAACATGATTACTACTTCGAGGATGCGCAGTTTCTTCGCGGCATTCAACTCGATGACCCGCATGTCTTGAATCGAGCCCTCGACTGCGCCGCCGAGGCCAGAGATTTTGATGTTCTTCATGTTGGCAATAACGTTTGTGGTTTTGGCCACACGCTTCTCGATGCGTTCCATCCACGCAGTCTGCCGCGGTCGAACCCACCGCATGATGACTGTCGTGGATATGGCCAGAACCATTATGAGCACGATGGGTGCTGCAAAAGCTGCTCCAACTTGTCTGTACAAGAGCCAGCACGAGATGCCTGTCTGCAGCGGCACCCACCAGAAGTAATGAAGTCCTTGTAATCCCATGCGAATGCGCTCCACATCGGTTCCCATAAGAGTCACTGCTTTGGCATCGTCAGACGTTGTAGACTTGGCAGTGGTTGTCTTCCGATAGACGGCATCGACAACTACGGAGCGCATGGTGAACAAAGCTCGCGCATTGTAGTAGGAGTACATCGAAAGGCAGAGTGGCCCTCCAAGATACAAGATAATGGTAGCCCCAATTAGGCCATAACCAGTGCTTGCGCCGCCTTTTGAGGGGTCACTGAGGTACTTGAGCAGACTCTTGATGAGCAGAGGTCGGCAGAGATTGACTCCAACGTTCAGAAGCATTGGTAACGCTGGCAACAGGAAGTGGCCGGCCAATGCCCTGAAGAGGGCAAATGCAAGCGCATTCTTCTTCCCGTGGAACTTGGATGTATCAAGTGCTGCCACATGCGATTGTAGAGCCTCGGCGGACATCGTATGGTCCAGCTGGTAAAGATCTTGCGCGGACAAGATTTTCTTGCGACCAGCCCGGAGCAAAGGGAAAACCCAAACCACTGTCGACAACTCAAAGATGCCACAGCTCTCTTCTAGGCTGTAGTTCGTGTTGCCCCAACGAAGCCATTGGCGTTTTCGCGTGGCCTCAAGAACGATGCTGGCGCCCCAAATGGCAGTTGCCGCGGTAAAGACCTTCGCAAAGACAAGGTCATCATTTGTCTGCGACGCGAGCCACAGGGTTCTGGTTTGGACAATGTCGAAGAGAACAACTACGAATAGGTAAAGGTTGAGCAAGATCGACGGCCGAGGAGCGTGCGCGTGTTCGAGGTAGCTCAATACAGCCATGCAGGCCGTTGAGATGACACCGAGGACCGCCGACGCGACGAAAAATGCAGTCAGATACTTGGCATGCACTGAAAGGGCAAGCACTGCGATCCGCAGCGCGGTGGCAACAACCAAGATTCCCTGGATTGGGGTCAGCGACTGCGTTAGACTGACGATGCAGCTGAACTTACTGCCTTGGTGAAGCGGAACCAATTGCCAGATACAATGTTAGGCCGTCTGAGTAAAGTCGGGGCTCTGATCAGAGACAAAATAATGAAGATTGCCGACGGCAAGATGGAAAAAAATATCTTTTCAAACTTGAGTGTGAAATCGAAGTCATTGCGACAGCCAACCACGGTCGGCCCAAGCGACGCATCGCTGGCACAGCCGGAGAAGTCCATGATAACGTTCTAGTCGTTTTCAGTTCCTCGCGGCGTTGGGAGACACTACGATGGAAAACTACGGAAGGGCAGAAAACAAGCTATATATTATCAAGCCCCAGATTTACTAGGCCATCCGCGTCAATATCGGCCCCCGCATTGTCCTGTTGGGGACATTTCACTGGTACCAGCATCCAATCGGCGCAGGCTTCAACTGGCCTGCAATATTCCTCAATGGGCATTTTATGGCGCTTAACCAGGCCGAGAACTTTTGTGCGCCCTAGCCGAACCAACCAGTGAGCCTTACAGGCAGATTACATCCTCTGGCGGCGGCGCAAAGGCGCGCTGTTGTTGGCTCAAGCGCGCTTTCGTGGTCTTTGGTAATGGCGCAACCCGTCGAAGTTCGAAGGATCCGAGAGAGGCGACGTTGACAGCATCATATTCAGTTTCAGTGTATTTGGATATTCAAGTCGATTCCTCCTGGTGTCCAATTTGAGACCTTCCGCGAGGCTCCAGGCCCCATTCTAGCCAAGCCAACTAACTTCCTCTAGCGCCAACCGCAGCCTTGTTGATTATTCATAACAGCTCTCCTTCACAACTCGGACGGGCCTCTGATTAGCAAGGAATTACAGAAATGTGACCAGATCGACGATCTCATCACCTCGTAAAACAAAAAGGACAAAAAAAAAAGCGGAAGTGCTGTCTATAAAGCCTCAACAGCAAGTTGCTTGGGCATGTACTGATGTGAAGGAGAAGCCATTATTCTCAATACCGCCAGGAGGAAGTACAGCTCCACTACCCCTCCACGGGTCTCTGACAAGCGTGTCCACTGCCCGAGCATCCAGTTGTTGCCGACGTGGGTTTCGCTCAAGCTCGAGAGCTCGAGAATGCAGCTCTGGGGCGACTTGAAAGTTGACTTTGGTAACCGAAGAGCAGTCTATGTTTATGTTGACGCGGCGAATGCACGAGAACTGTGACTTCTGCTTTCATTAAATTAGAGACCAGAATAAGCCACGCAACGTTTCATAGCAGATGTGCCAAGGCGTCGTCCGATCGCCAAGCCATGGGATCTGTCGGGCTCGCTTTCAACCCAGCTGTAGTCTGTTCGCTTGATTCGAATGGGGAGAATGGGATTCATCTAACATATTGGTTTTTGTCTGCATTGGGATGCACCGTGCAGGCCGTATCCAACACAGGCTTGTGCATATTGGCAGCTACACCGTAGCGGATGATCGCCGATTGTCCCAATATCTTGTTACCCGGTGCACGATGGTCGATACATACAAGCGTGCCCGAAGTCTGCAGTCCCTTATAGGCGGCGGAGATAATTGTCTCACTGTATCGCGTTGAGAGACATGCTAACGTCGGGCACCTAATGGTGGGCCAACCCCATGATGGGCCGAAACGTGTCAACCTCCACCCACCACACACTTCACCGAAACAACAATTCCTCACATAATTTTTATTTCTTGGGCTTCAAATTTCTTTTACGCATTAACCATGCCTAATACGCCGAACAGAACCTTCAAAACGCGTTAAATAACGTCGAAAACGGCTTAAGCATTCACGAGAGTACGAAATGTTAAAGAATTCGTCGACAAACGATATAGAATCGAAAAAACGGCAGATAACCTCAAAAAGAAGCTTTTGAGCACCGACATCGCCTTTCCAACGCTCAAGAGAGGCATCTAGTTCAATGGATCCTATCTCAAGATGCCCTCAAGGTTGCTCCAACACATACACAAGTACGAGAGATGGCCGCGAGGATTACCCAACAAAATGGTGATAATCAACCGATTGGTCAGAACTGGTTAGGAGGCTTCATCCGACGAAACCCTGAGGTTAAGACCTTGAGAGGCAAGAGAATTGATTTGAACCAGGTTTCGTAAGGAGGTTTGAGCATCTGGCCGTCTGTCCGCTCAAACCAGCGTAAAAAATTTAAGCTTGAGCACTGCTTTAATCTAAGAATCTGCCAATGCCAGAGCGCGTTTTTCGCTCTACGGTATAATGTATAAGTGGAAAAATTGCAAGGCTCTCGCTTTGCGCCTGGTTGGCTGGCAAGGAAGCAATACTTGAACAGCCAAACGCAATTGCAATTTCGGAAGAGCCAACACCTCGACCAGCAGTCACGACGGCTAAATTAGACACAAACACTTTCTCGGGATCAGTTTCGAGGTTGAAGGTGGAAAACGGAATGAAGCAAACTGAGAGCCAGTAAACTAGGAATTATAAGCGATGAAATGACAACGGCAAAGCAAAGAGAAGAAACGATTCGCGTACGTTCGTCATGGGGCTATTATAATAAACAAACCAGTGAACAAAAATTCTTCCCGGGTAATTACCTTATGCATAGAAGACGGCAGACATGCATCATGTTAAGGGTATGCGAGCCAGTGAAGAAGAAAACGACTAACAGGTTAATGAGTTATCTTGCTGGGACAAAGAAAAGACCGGCAACTAAACGCGTATCATTAGAATCGAAATAGTTTCGTTTACTGTATGTAGGGCTTTGCTGATTGAAAATGAGCCCTTGGTAAGGGTACAAGTATTGTAGGGGATCGGCAGCTCACTGGGAGAAGCGAGGCGCCCATGCCTGACCAAGACTGTTCCGAAACATCTTCAGGCAAACAGACTAGCCTGATTTAGTTTAAATAGACTGGCTTATAGTTGTCCGGAATTAATCTAGCCATTGGTTTACATAAAATAGTCTTAACATTCATTTGCTAATTCGTCAAGTAAAGGAGACAGTCACATATAACAAGTCGACTTGTGTGCTTCACTCCGCACATCACCTGCGCGTGCCGACCCGACCCACAGACTTTTCTCGTTACGAGACTGACGACGGGATCCCGACTGGCACTGCACATGGTATGGGGGCTGGCGGGGACAAACAGATACACAGGCCAGAGCCGAGCCCCCTCTCTACCTTCAAGTTGCGTCTGAATCCCCCACCCCCGGAGCTCAAGACCGGTAGTTCGCTACTGGTTGTGCCGGATATCAATAGCACTCTTCTGTATTGACGCAAGGAACGACGGTTTGGCGACTCTACCCTTGCCTAGGGATTGACTCGTTTCTTAACTACCTGTTTTTCCACGCACAAGATCATGGTCTGGGCGTCTGCGACAGCCAGAGCCGTCGGTCGAGTGAGCGAAAGTCTCCTAGGCGACAACAATGAATAATCCCGTTGCTATCTGGACGAGAGAGCGACTTCGTTTGGAGACGATGGCAAGTTATAAGACTCACGTCTATAAGCAGCTCTTGTGGCTATGGACTTACGGTCAAATCGTGACGGCCACGTATGGGTTCAGAACAACACTGTTCTTATCGACGACAGGGCCCTTTGTCAACGTAGCAACGCAAGTGAGCACGTCGTAGGCCCCAGTCCCAATACCGATAGGTTTGGACAGGTACACAATGTCAAGCTTTTCACAAACACCAGTATGTCGAGCAATTTCAAGCACGGCTGGACTGTCGAGGCCGTCGATATGCCCGGCGGCCATCTTCGCGAGTTGCTGCCCGACGAGTCCAGTACCGCATCCAGCATCGAGTATTTGGCATCCGCCATACTGCGCCTAGATATATACTTTTCCACGTATTCAGCGAGCTGTGGTGCGATGCAGCGTTCATTCTCGACGTCGTCGTTATAGGCCTCTGCCCATCTGTTGTATCTAGCTAACGTCTCTGCGACATTTGACGCATTCAATGACTGCTGAAGGGTTGAAATTGTGCCGGGGTGTTGGATTACGGCTGCGGCGTTTTTTTTTTTTTTTCTCTTTTTTTATTCTCTTCAGCACAGAGAGGTTTCTTGCTGTACAGTTACAATAGGACTAAGGCGTTCGAGATTTGTGATACACGTAGCTGGGAAACGAATAGTGTTGTTTTTCTTACGATGATGACTAAATGCGTTGCTTCCAGACTGTTGAGATGGTCAGGAGAGTTGAAAGATGATCACTTCCCGGGGTGACAAGACTTCGGCGCTACCGTCTTACTGGTATTGACCAGTACCCTTGCATTTGGCTGTACATTCTCCGCCATCTTGGCAGAACATTCTCCGCCGGCTTGGCTGAACATTCTCCGCCAGCTTCCACTGTAAACTCTCCGAGATTACCAATACCAATTATCGCAACACTTCTCTCCTGGGTACTCCGCATGTACAAAAGTCTAAGCATGCGCGCTGCTTCTTCGCACCGAACGTCGCTTTACGCAAGCTTATAATAGCCAAACTAGCCTCCGATCTTCCCTCAAAATATAGGCAGCTCACGCAAACCTTTTGAGTCGAGATGTCTCAAAGCATCTTTGTCTGCGGTGTTACAGGCACTCAGGGCGGTGCTATTGCCCACCAGCTCATCGAGGCCGGCGTCGCCGTCCACGCCGTCGCCCGCAATCCGTCTTCTGCCAAGGCCGAAGCACTCAGGGCTCTAGGAGTCAAGCTGTGGCACGGTGACTTTGACAATGAGGAAGCTCTTAAGTCCGCGCTGTCTGGTACTTCGGCCGTCTTT
Source organism: Lecanicillium sp. G3 (assembly GCA_037575805.1). NCBI lineage: Eukaryota > Fungi > Ascomycota > Sordariomycetes > Hypocreales > Cordycipitaceae > Lecanicillium > Lecanicillium sp. G3. The sequence goes on along the minus strand of JAZHPD010000012.1, from coordinate 263,513 downwards.
CTAAACTTCATGCCCGACTTTAACGACATCGACGGCAGTCTACGCCAGGCCAAGCTCATCCTTCGCATCGCCAAGGAAACCGGAACCGCCCATCATGTCGTCTATTCTAGCGTTGTCGGCGTCGATTTCATGTTAAAATCGCCCGTGCTTGAGCCGGGATCCCTTCTGCGCCAGATTATGCAGTCCAAAGCCGACATTGAGCAACTCGTCCGTGACTCTACCCTCGGCAGCTGGACTATCTTGCGCCCCGGCAACTTTATGGCCAACTACGTCAATCCGCTTGCTGCCATGCAGATCATGGGTCTGGCGGATACGGGCCGCTGGAACACTGCCAATCAGAAAACCGACCTCATACCCCTTGTTGACAGCCTTACTGTCGGTCGCTTCTCGGCAGCAGCGCTGCTCGACCCGAAACGATTTCATGGACAAGTCATTTCGTACGGAGACGAGGTTCTTCCGATGGGTGATATCATTCGCAAACTTGCTACTGTCACGGGGCGTGATCTGCAGATGGTTTCTATGAGCAATGAAGAGATTGAAGCGCAAAGTAGGACAAATCCGTTTGTCACTGGCCAACTCATTTTGCGGGAGATCAACAACTACGTTGATATCGAGGAAGCAAAGCGTTGGGGAGTGCCTACTTCTACGTTCGATGACTTCTTAAGGAGGGAGAAGCGTGCCGTTGACGACACATATGCCGCGTCAAGCAAGTAATATAAACGGAAGGGAGAGATGAGAGGGCAGCACAGTGGAGGCGGCAATTGCAACCGTATCTGTGGCACGACATCTACCTTTTCGGGGTCTATTTTACTGTTCAATGTAATATGTCTCACGACTTTTCCTTTACAAGCCAGGGGTAACTTGGCTGGTTATTGCTACATTGGCTTAATGGAACAGCAGGTAAACGCTACGACGAGGCGTCTAGCATTCATTCAAGTCATATGTCGTTCATATAGATAATAGTAAAAGAAATCCAGAAGTAACTGATCTAATTTTAAAGCGCCAGACGTGTCTCTCGGTTATTCTGTGGCATTACATCTGCCACAAAACCGCTGTAGATCAAAAAGTCATCGCTTCCGTTGCACCATATACCGTCCATCCAAAGAAAATAGCAGAAATAAAATATCCGTATAATAAATCCAAGAATAAATAGAAGACCTGACAAGTATTGGAGAACAAGAACTGTTGATATAATACAGGCTTGCGACGCCCATAGCCCCGACGGCCCACGGGGTGCTCAGCCCTCTAGAGGATCGTATATGTACGTGGGTGAAGATGTTCGTGTGTTTTTTTTTTTTTTGTTATTTATTCAAATTCGGGATTCCTTGTCAAGAGCTGCTTCTGCTTGCAGGAGTTCTCCGTTTGCACTTGTCATGCAGCATGTGTCCGTTTCGGGCCGTGGTCCTCGTGAACTCTGCGCCACAGTTGGGGCAGCTCGCTTTGGCTGACTGGCCAGATTTTTCGCGCTGGTGTCGTAGTAAGTTACTGAATGTTGAGAATTGCCTTCCATTGCATCCGTGCTCCCAGCATCGAGGCTTGGGCCGGCTAGTTGATCCTGCAACGGGCGGCACAGTCTCCTGTGACGGGGCACGTGGGCTTGCGACGGTATACGCAGCACTGCTGTCTCGAGACTGGGGGACTGAAGATGGCGGCTGTTCATTTCTGACGTTTCTATTGACTATTAGTATGCATCAGCCGGATTGGAAGTTGCTCCCACGCACCCGAACTCATTAGTCCCTAGGTATCCGCTGCTGTAGTCCATGGGTATGTTGTATGTTTGGGGACTGGTTGGGACCTGTTAGTAATGACTCTCCGTACTATCCATATATACAGTGACGTACAGCGGTTGTTGGTAGGAAAGCGAGTAACCGTGAGACTGCTCTGAGGGGGTCGGACTGTATGGGGAGATAAAGTGCGATGTGGCCATTAGCTGAGTTGATTCAGCTATTAACGGTACGCTTGTGTGACTCGTCGGATTATAGACAGCGAGACCGAGGTTTCCTATGTTGTCACTAGGATTCATTATGTTTGAGTCGGCGAAGGAATTGTTGCTGTAGCGGCGCATGCGCGCAGATAGGCGCGAATCTCTGCGGGCGCGGTCGTGTTGGCGCTTGAGCTCCTGCTGCTCCGGGGTGAATGAAAGAGGCGGGCTTGACACTGCCGACTTGGCACTGATGGGCGACATGGTTCCAGCATCGCTTGTTTGCCCCACGGCGTGGAAATCGTCACCAAACATTGTGTCGCTGAAATTGTGGTGGTTGTGGTGGTTGTCTGTCGGTAGGTCTGCGAGTCGCAGCGGGTTGGCCGTTAGCAAGGGAAAAGGAACGAGCCACAACGGAAGCCAGGGCAGTCATTGATTAACGTAAACCACTCTATAGTTTCCCACATACCTTGCCAAGAAAAGCCACGTCTGCTTCCAATCATTGAACTGGGATCCAAGGACAAGGCTACGGCGCTGTAGCCTGGTTAGCATGGGGCGCGACGGAGCGGCATGATCTGGGTCCGCTAGACTCACCTCATTCTGCAATGGATGACTTATTTCTGGTAGCAGGACAAAGAGCACACTTATGGCGCAGCTTTCGTAAGAGAATCCAGAAACGAATCCGGCTCGAGAAGGGGAAGGAAGAGCTTCGGCCTGAGTTCCAGCGGCGGGTGTGGCGAGCGTCGGCCTGATTGCTGAGATGGAAAGCGCCGTGAGGGGGGCGTAGCCTGTGTAATGTGCGGCACCCTTTGCAGGGGAAGTCGTCGCAGCTGCTGCAGACAAGCGTGCTTGCAGAATTTCAGATCATTCGATAGGCGGCTTGTAAGTCTGAGGCTCTTTTTCAAGCTGTTCGAAGCAGTTATGTGAGTCAAGTCGCTTTCCAGGTAGAGCCGCGATGGCGCTGAAGATCGTTGACGGCTTCTTTTTTTGGGACTGATAAGTGTTTTGTAGGGTCAGAAAGACGAAAAGACGTGAAAGCTGGAGGAGAAAGCGCAAATCATTCGACAAGGGGACGCCGGCGTGCTGCCAGGAACCGGCAATCGGCGAGACCTGGAGACTTATATGGAGTTTACAGAGACTTGTCATGCGGATAGGATCGTCCAAGCTTGGTATAGGATGAATAGCGTCGAGATTGTATCGAAGGCTCGTGGGAATGGGGCGAGCAGGCGTGGCAGCAGGCCCAGGCAAGGCAGAGGCGAAGGCAACATGGAGCCCACAACAAGAGCAGCATCCAACACACACATCCTGGTTCTGGGTATGTGGGGGGTTAGCTAGAGAACTGTGCATGGGCTGGCAATTAGAAGGGTGTGCAGTGCAAGCTCGTGGAGGGGGGTGTGGGAGGACGGGGGAAGCGGAGGGAACGATGGAAGTTCCACGATGCCGCAGACGGGCTCACGGAGCGCTACTAGCTTCAGAAGGTCAAGTACAAACCCATGCAAAGTTGTTAAATGCTTATATACTATTGGCCTATCTCTATCGCCAGTGAGGTTATAGACATGGACGGTAAATAACGTAGCAACCCGTACATGTACGATGCCTCGGCCTCGCTCTTGACGAGGCGCGAGCTAATAATAACTTCCCCCTCCCTCCCTGACAAAGGTACCAGTTGGCCAGAGCCCGTTTCCCATCAAAGCAGCTGAGGGCCCGAAGCAAGCCTTGCCTAACGGGGTTTCGCGGGCAGAAAGAGGACAGCTAGTTTGGAGGCGGGCGGCGTTCTTTCTTTGTGGAGATTCTGTCCACACTGAACATGCGGGCAGGCCAACCAGTACAGTTTTGGATTTTAAACGGACAGAAGAGACAGCCACCTTTGGAGCGTAGTGTTGGCGCCACCTCCGGAGCCGCTGGGCGGTGCCCTCTTTTTTTTGTATTATTTCCCTTTTTTATTTTATTTCACTTCTCTTTTTCTAATTAATTTGTCGACTAATGGAGCCAGTGCGAACTAGCGGCCGCCGAACTGGCTAGTTCTGCCCAAAGCTGTCCTTTGAGTGGTTTCCATCTCTGCTGAGCAGGCTGGCGCGCGCCCCAAGATGCAGAATTCGGGCCACGTTATATTGCTGCAACCTTGGAAACGACGGTAGCTTTTTTTTTTTCCGGAGAATGAGTAGAAAGACAATATCTCGGGCCCACGCTAGCTAAAAAGCTCGTAATGGTACAAAGTCAAATTTCTTGCGTTCTCTGGCAACTCAGCCAGTTCCGGAGGCACATGAACAAAGTCCGCGTGCCACGGAGCCGAGGCGGCTGAGAGAGAGACACACACGACAGGGCAGTTCCCATCAGCCAAGCCCGTTGTCAAGTATTCCGATCGGGTAATAAGTACAAAAGTACCAGTACGGCCAGGGCAAAGGCTTTCCAATATTCGAGAGAAAAAAAAGAGTAAACTCGAACAGTAACGCAACTAACAACACCCTGCTAATGCAGGTCGCCGTAAAAAGAACTAGCAAAATAATAAACTAGTTAGGCATAACACCATTTCATAACATCAATAATAATAATTCAAGTAACTAATAGCCACCCAGATATGCACGGCTTCAGGATGGGTCACCGAAGCATAGTTGGACTTCTCCATAACTCCGTCGGTTCTGGCGTCGAGCGTCAGCACATTGATACGCTCAAAGGTAATACTTGCTCGCGCATTCTCGGCATCGCAGAGCCTGAATCATCCAGGGCAGCGAACCTATCCCTTCTTTCTCCAAGTGCCTGCCCCAGCCGCCAGCCTCGATGACCCCCTCTTCTCCCCCCCCCCTCCTCCACCCTGTTCCCCGGCTCCCCTGCTCTCCGTAAGCCGCCACGGCAGCTTTTGGGAATAAATGAACGAGCATTTTAGTGCTAGCAGCGGCGCCGGGCCACACCATGCGACAGCGACGCCTCCGTCCACTTGCCTGCCTGCTTTCCTCTGTAGTGGTGGTGCACAGAGTCCTCTCTTTGGCTCGCTCGCTCGCTTCCTGCTTTCTGCATGGCGCTGGGCTCGTTACGGAAGTTGTTACCCCCGCAGCCCTCCATCCCGACTATTCTCTTTTGTCATTTTCATTTATCATATGCACGCTGCAGCGTGCCCGTTGTCCTTCTTCTGTGACAGTTGCGGGATCGTCGCGGAGCTGGGGTTTCCGCGAGGCGGATGCAACCAAAGCGAGGGACAGGAACACTGGGACGTCTCGTTCCTCCCGGATTGACGAGCAGCCCTACCATCAGCAAGGGGGCCCCTTGGATCAGTCGGTCAGTTCTCTCCAGAAAAGCATGGGGTCCCACTGAAAAGCAGCTATTTTGGTCTCGCGCCCGGTGCGGAATGGGGACATTACCCAAGTTGGTTGTTTCCTTTCGGGACCGGACAAGACGGCAAGGTTGCAAATGGGTGCCATAATTAAAGTAAAACGCGTCAGCGTTCGGAGCAAAAGCATTACCAGGCTGTTGGGGTTTGAGTAATGTAATCTCCCACGATGCGTAGTCAAGCCCATGAGAAGTCTACACGTATGAGAAACCACACTGGATATCTGTATTGACATTGTCGGCTCCTCCCTTCCTCCGCTGGCAGCTCCTTGCCGTCGGCTCGCCCTCCGCTAGCGCTGTAGATGTCTCAATTCCTTCAGGATGACTCCCTGTGCTTCCGAAGTGGTGTGCGCGCAGTTGCAGCTTGGCTGAGGCTGTCATCTCCTCAGCTGAGATCTCCCGTCTGCTGAAAATGCAGAAAATCTTTCTAATTTCTCACTAGAATCAAATCTCAGAAAAATGCCCATGCTTTCCAAAATGCTACACCCCGGTCCTCGGTAGAGCGACGGCAGTTCACAAAGAAAATGCGCCGTGTAAGCATCTGGTCTTTGCGCCCGCTAGCAAACCCGTCAAATCATGGGATGGGCGGCGGCCACAGCCTGTTCCCGACGGCGTCGGCGGCTTCCTCATTTCGCTGCACATCTTTTCGTCGTTTCTTACGGTGGGCGGCGGCGCACAACTTTTCCCAAATGGTCTTTCGTCATCAGCTGCCCTAAAAGCAAGGCCATCTCTACCCGCTTAGTCTTGGCTAGCCTCTGCCAGTTCTCACGCACACCCCTCTCCCTCGGAGAATGACGTCTGGCTAGAACTCGTTCGGGTATAGTTACTTGGCCAATCGCAACTGGTCGTGGGCGAATGAGTTTGCCCGTGGCCAGAGGCACGCTACGACCAAGGGAACAACAAACGCACGATTTTAAATGCGCCGGGAGGCTGCTGTCGGCGGCGACGTCGGTGGGTTATTGGAGCAGTTGGAGTAGTTGGAGCAAGGCAGGTCAGTTACTGGGTTGAGCAGGCAGGCAAAAACTCGTGAGGAAAAAGAAAAGCTCCATTCGCAAGGCCTTGAGCTCCGGCTCAGAAATTATACGAGCGGCTTGCGTCGTGTCCCAACTACCAGCGACGCCATTGCTATAATGAACGGAGATACTCAGCGGCAGGACAGAATTACGGGCTAATTTCTGGCAATCATGCTATATATAACAGATACAGCGGTAATAGAAATCCGGTCATATTTTCAATTTTTTTTTATTAAATTGCAATCATTATCGTGGGGCCAAGTGACCACACTCGAAGCGGCGCTCTTCTCACAGCAAACAGATATAATAAAATCTTCCCAAATTCTACCCTCACGAGTACATCGCACAGTGCAGATGCCCTCGATTCTGATTCCCATACATGAATTTTGTGTTGTTGCGTCTCGCAATCCGTTTAGACGTTCCCAGATCTGCATATGCGATGTTACCCTATCCAACGCCCGTGTCGTATCCTCGTAGGTTGTTACTTATCCCGTATTCTAGAAAGTGTCTTACTCCTCGTCGCCAATCTAAAGACTTGTTAGTATATGAATAGCAGCTTAAAGTGCAATTATGCCTACCTTGGGCGCGAGGTAGAAGCGGAGGTAGCTGCTACCCGACAAGTTGTACTCGACGAGCAGAGGCACCTCGCTCGACAGGCAGATCTTGACCTGGCCCGACAGACCCGCGGCCTTGCAAAAGTTGACAAGGTACTTGAGTGAGAAGGTCAGAGACACTGGCTCCGTCAGCTCAATATCGACGTTGAGGTCCGGCTTTTCGACGTTGGTGTGGCTGCGCAGTGTGACGGAACCGTTGCCGATGTCGCCGTTGCACGAGAACTTGACGCCGTCCTTGGACGCCTCGATGCCCACCGACTCCGACATGGCCGACAGATCGGTGCAGATGCGGCGGAACTCGGCCGACGGCATGGAGATGGTGGCCGCGTACTCGGTCTCGGGGATGCCCAGGTGCTCTTGGTCAATGTCCATGAGCTTGAGGTCGTACTCGCTGATGCGGTCGTTCTCGCTGCTCTCAAAGACAATGTTGAGCACGTCGGGAGCGTCCTCGGCCTTGAGCGTCAGGATGTCCTCGTTCTGCGCCGCGCGCAGCACCTTGGTCAGCGACGTTAGGTTGACGCCCAGCGCGATGTTGCGGTCGCAGCGGAAGGGCGAGAAGCCCTCGGCCTTGAGCATCATCGAAACTAGCGCGACGTGCGAGTTGTCCATGGCCTGCAGCGCGATGCCGGAATCATTGCAGTCGAAGTTGCAGTCCTGGACGAGATCCTTGATGGCATCAACGACCTGTGACGCGGGTGCGGGGTTAGCATTGGACGCTGGTCGGTGAAATTGGCTCGTTTTCGGGTCGTTGTGTGTTTTCTTCAACGCGTTACGGGAATGGATTTACCTTCTTCAGGATGCTGGCCTGCTCGAGTCGTGCCTCCAACATGTCTAAGGAGGCCTCACGTCAGTATTCAGCTCGACAAATGGAGGCGGAGCGGCTCGTGCTCGACGCGGGGTCGCAAGGCGGTGGGAAATTGGACTGACTGATTTATGTAATGCGAAAGAAAGGGTGAGTATATAAAGTATGAAGTCGACAAAAGAGTCCGGGAAATGCGTAGCTGCAAAGAGAAGACGGCGTGGGAAAGCGAAGGCGTGTGGTATAAAGAAGAAGAGGAAGATGAAAGAGTGCAAAAAATGACTGCGCGCTCAAGCAGGCACTTAACACGCGCGAGCTCTGGTGGGTAACGCAGACGCGTCTCAGCGGGGTGTCCGTGTGCCTTTTGCCTTGAGCTCAACGCCAACCCAACGCGCCGTGGGGCACCCTCTTAAGCGAAGGGCGGCTCCCCAATACTGGTGAATCGTGCCAGTGGCCGGCAATACTCGTCAGTATCGTCAATAAATTCGCATGTTTCCTTTTTTTCTTTTTTCGCACTTTTTAATTTCTGGCACAAAGGTCCACTCTTACTTTTCTGCAGGTATGGGTGGTGCTGCAAATGTCTGCATTGAACAAGTCAAGTCTTATATACAGCTTCTTCGACTCACGCCTCGCCCGGCGCAGTCACTAATTACAGGCAGTCAGAACAATCAGTCTGGCCGCAGCCCAATATATCCAATCCCATCGAGACTCTACCACAAGCAAAGAAAATTCAAGAGTTTGCAATCTGGTAGCCGGAGAGGGATCCGGGGAAAATACACAAAAGAGAAGCCAAGTTGCGCCGTGTCCTGTGGCTGGGGATTGCCACCCCGGTGATTGTTTTTATACGTAAAAGAATTCGAGAACAAGGGACCCTGTTGCCGTGATTGTCGGTTTATATGTCGAGTAACAAAAGGTTTGAATATGTGCAAGCGAATGTGAAACGAAACAGGTGTGTCGCAGTCTTACATGGAGACGACTCTGTTGGTTGTCTTCTCCGGCGGCGCACTTTGACGGTTCTTGGGGCGCAGGTTGATGACAGTCTCAAGCTCGCGCAACATGCCCCGGGTCGCGTCAATCTGTTTACGCGCCTGGGCTTTTTGCTCACGGTCGTCCTTCATCTTGGCCAGTCGCTCCTCTCTCGTCAGCATGCTGCGGGGACGCGGAATGGCAACCGCCTCAAACATCTCAGGCTCAACTACGGGCGACTCCTTCGTCTCCGACTGCGTGGGCGACTCGCCCGTCAAGGCCTTGAGTGCGTCCGCTGCGGTGCCGTCGTCGGCAAACGTTACGCCGCTCATGGAACTTCGAGGCGAGAGAAGCGTGCTCATCGAAGACAGCCGCTTCTCGTTTCTATCGATACCGACTGCAAGAGCGTTCTTTCCCTCTTCCCAGGCCGCCATGAGTTCCTTGAGGTCGACGCCGATCGAGTCGTACTGGGCCATCAAATTGGGACCCATCTCCGAAATGTCATTCGAGTCATCGAGCGCGCGGTCTGATTCCTCTCGCAGCAGATGCAGCTTGGCCTGTAAGCCGCGAATGCCGCTGGACAAGGACCCGAGCTTCCGCAGTTGAGCCCGCCAGCGTTCCCGGCCAGGAGTAAGGGGCAGCTTTGGTGTCGGAGGTACGGGGAATGCTACGTAGAATGTCAGTGCACATGTCGCAAGAGTCGCGTATATATATACTGCTTACATTGCTCGTCGCTGAGGATATCCTGGATATTCTTGTATGAGCCTTTTGTTGTCGTGTTCAATTGCTGCAGCGCCTCGACTGCTGCTGTCCAGCGCAACAAGTCGTTTCTCTCGCCACTGGCATCGAGAGCCAACATGGCGCAGAGCAGCATCTTTCGAGCAGTATAAAATCGCGCGGCAAGCACCTTTAATGTTCGCAGCGCTTCCGAATCCTCAAATTCGTTGTCGTTGTAGCCTTGCCGAGCATCTTGGATGTCGAAATCGCTAATGTCATACATGTCGTAGTATTTCTCCAACTCGGTCTGCTCCGAGAAGCCCTGGATCAGGGTTGCCAGCTTGTTGTACTGTTCGAGCACCTCGGCGAGTCGATTCTTGAGGGTTCTTCTCAGACGAACACACTTTCGGCTCTGCGACCGGTCTTCGATGCGGCTGACGGGAGGCAGGGGCGCGCTACTGTTGAAGGGGTCAGTGGTGTCAAGAGTTGGAAAGGGCAACAGCCATACATTCTATATCCTCGCGAGACCAGCTCGACTTCTTGAACCAGAGCAAGCGTGGCTTCGACGACGCTGTCAAAATCATGCGAATTGACAATGAAGCCGCTTAACTCTGAAAGCGACTGCTCTCTGCGATAGCGAAGCCATTGTCTTCTGATGTAGACTTGGCCGAGAACACCAGACGCTACAACCAAGGCTGCCAGCAAGGCCAGGCGTTTTTTCGTCACGTATGTCTCTTTATCTTTATTCCCAAATACCCAGCTCAGGATGACGGCAATGGCGAGAGCACCCATTATCGACGCGACAATTCCCTCGTTGGACAGGAGTGACTGTTCTTGCTCGGCTGCGGCTGCGAGAGCTTCGGTGCCCGCGTGTCTTCGAGCTGCAACGGTATGGCCGCTGAGAAGCTGCGAAGCGATTATGATGTATCGAAATTGTTCGAGGAATTTTTGATTGTCGGCTCGGTCCATGCTCGCAGCAACGGCGGCCTAGGGAGCGGGTTAGCAAGGGGATGTGCATAAGCAGCGTCGCAACAGACGACGTACAGAGTAGTTCCTGCGCAAGGCGCGCAGAGGCGTGAGTGCCATGTTGCTTGTCTGCAAAGGAGCGGGCATCTTGTTCCGAAATCGCTGCTTCACAAGGGGTCTGCCGACTGGCGCGAACTGGGATGGGCTCGCAGGCGGCGAGTCGGAACGAGTCGATTCTGGCCGCTCGGACTGGCTGTCGGCTTCAGCCCAGCCCTCTTGGGACTCGTCGTCTTCATCTGGAAAACAGAGTTAGACGAACGCCTGGATTAGTACCCACGCAGCGCGACGCGGCGGCGGGAGGGGCGAACGGTCGGCACTGACCTTTGAGATAGTCGGCCAGGGGCGACTCTTGATAGACGACTGGATCCATGGGAATCGGGGTTGTTGGGGTTATTTGTGACCAAGGAGAAGGAGAGCAAGGCAAGGAAAGGCAGAGAAGTATGTCGTATTAAAGGCGGCACAGGCCATTAAACATATTGGAGAAACAGAGATACAAAGGGAAAAGGGTGCGGGAGTCGCAAGCGTCGGCGACCGCACAGGCACTTGTTGTGGTTGAGGAGCTGAACTTGGTAGAGCCAATGTCGAAACGGCCTAGGCGCAGTCTATCATACCATATCGCAAGGCACGCAAGGTACGGCAAGGCGAAATGGGAATGTTGGAATTGAGTTGGCAAGACGAAGCGCACGTGCAGCTGTTTCGGGGCCTGGAGGAGGTGAACAAAGGCAAAGGAACGGTAAGGAACGGTAAGCCAGCCCACACAACCAGCAATCAAGTCGCTTGAGTGGCGCGCCTGGAGTTTGGAAGAAGAGGCCGTTCCCCGGATGAGAGGCCAGGTTTTGATTGTTTTGTTTGCCTTGCTTAGTAGTTAGCGCACATGTCTGGGGTCGGGCGGCGAGACTGCAATTTCCGGGAAGTGCGAGGGCAAGCAAGGTTGGAGATAGGGAGATGCAACCGGCAAGGTTGATTGCGGCGAGGAGCTGGCTGTATCTGGTAGCGTAGCGAGAGCGTGGCGCTATTCCAGGCTTTGCTAGCGTGGAAGGAACCTTGGGACCTTGGGTTTAGGGGACCCGTGTAGAAATACTTGTTGTGATGCATTTACTATAAGTAATTTTTAGAATATTGTATAAAAATAGTGAGAATAAATTTCAGATGAGCTATATGCAAGGAAAATATCAACTCTATAATACCATCTCTAAAAATCGTACAACTTGTACCCTCTCTCACTCCGCCATCGCTTCCCCTGAAGTCTCCCAGCTCCCCACTGCTTCCTCCGGCCCAGTGCCGCTACCCAGTATTCCTGTTCAAATTAGAGCCAGCCAGCCCAGCTCCCCGCCCGCAGCAAATGCCTGTCTATTCCAACCTTCACCATCAAAGAAGAAAGCATCCACACGACTCGTCTCGTCGGCATCCTGGTCAGCCCAATTCGCTGCGCTTCATCTGCAGATTGCACGCAGGGACGCACCAAGAACGCCCATGCACAACCGAATGCCAACATGAGACACGCCACCTGTCAAGTTATTCTTGGTGACAAACGAGGCGAGTCTGTTCCGTTCCTGTGCTCACTGACACTGATAGCAAACGAGATGACAAACATAATGAAGCATTGGATATGAACCTATCGACATTACCATCAACGCAGCGATATCATCATCAGCCATCATCAACATCATAAAAACCCCCTCAGTGCATCATCAAGACTCCGACTCTCCCTCAACGGCACTGCGCTCCCCTTGGCCGCCAAGCCGATATGATTGTGCCACACGACTCGCATTCCCGCCTCGGTCGCGCCTTGCACGTCACCCGCGCTGCCCGCTACAAACAGAGCCTCGCTCGCATCCACGCCCATGGCCTGTAGGATGGCATCGTACGCCTGCTTCTCAGGCTTGTAGAAGCCGCTCTCCTCCGCCGTCATGACCGTGTCAAACGGCACCCGTTCCCCCGTTTCGGATGTTGCCGCCTGCACCGCCGCCTGATTGCCCAGCTTCTTGGAGCAGTTTGTCACGACACCCAGCTTGTAGCCCTGCGCCCGGAGCTTCTGCAGCACGTCAAAGACCTCCGGCCATGCCTTGAGGCTCTTCCAGTTGCGCAGAAGTGTTTCTGGAGCCGATGGTGCAACTCTAGCCTCGGCGGCCGCTCGCTTCATCAGACTCTCGTATGGCACATACGTTCCCTGAGCAAAGGTGATTTTGAGATAGTGATCGCGCCAGAGGCGACCTTCCGCTTCGGTGCCAGACGGCGTAGAGGCGTTCCACAGTGTCCACGAATCAAGAAGCCCAGTCAAGAGATCAAAGATGACGACCTTGGGGTGCCAGTTGGCCCCTTCTGTAGATAGATCGGAACTCATTTTTGATGTTCAAGTCTGTGAGAGAAGTAGTGTAGTTCCAGTCCGCTATCGCTGTCAGTGGAAGAAGTGTTCTGTAATGTTGGCAGTGTAGACCGCAACCATGGAGCCGGCAGAGTCACATATATAGGCGCTCCGATATCGTCGTAAGCCGTAATACGGAAATCGTTGCCAGAAGCTCCAGGCTCATTTGTAGTCGAAGAGACTCAGCTAGACAATTCTTTTCCTATTGTTCGCCCATCAATGGCCAGCTTCATCACGCCCCCACCATTCCACAGCCCACGCCGTTCCGGCGCACTTCATTCGGTATAGCGCCGTGCTCCTTCCTCCTCGCTCCGCCGTTCCTGCTGTATAAGTGGACGGGCGATCAGCCCATCAACTCGGGACTCATCGGCAATCCCATGAAAAAGTCTCCATCCTGAAGAAACTAATATATATCTCAACAATTCACTATCCAGAAAATACGTATTTCATCCATCGTTCCACCATCTTGCTTTCAAATCTGTTAAGCCACGGCTGCCGAATCGGCCTGCTCGCCAACATGTCTATACAACGACTCAATCCAAGCTATGAGAGCTTGTACCATCTCTATATCGGCAAGGATATCAATGATATGCCAAAGCCAGCTTTGATCTTGGATCGCGCCAAGATGCGTCGTCACTGTCAGTCCCTTTCCAATGCCGCAAGGACTCTAGGCGTCGGCTTTCGTGCCCACGTCAAGACGCACAAGGTATGGAACGCGGGGTTTAGTGAAGTTGCAAAGAAACTCGGTATCGCTAATATACTATGGCTATAGACCGTCGAAGGCACTCGGTTGCAAGTTGGCGATGCCCAGCATGTCAAGCTCGTCGCTTCCACCATTGCCGAAATAGAGCACTTGCTGTCCCTGCTCAGCAGTTATCAGCAAGAAGGCCGTACGGTCAACATCTTATACGGCATACCGCTTCCAAAGTCTCAAATACCACGCCTGGCTTCAATCGGACGCCGTCTTGGCAAAGGAACTCTGTCGGTCCTCGTAGACCATGCCGATCAGCTTAATCATCTGATACAATTCTTCCACAAGGCCAACTTTGCTGCGGATGTCTTTCTCAAAGTCGACACTGGCTACCACAGAGCTGGCCTCCCGCCTTGGGGCATCAACAAAGATAATCTGCTCTCCCGACTCGTTGAATTGGACTCCCAAGGTACAGTCAACTTCATTGGTCTCTATTCGCACAGCAGTCTCAGCTACAATGATTCGACCCCAGCACAGGCAATGGCCAATCTCAAGGGTGAAATCTCCGGCTGCCTAGATGCGATAAACAAAAATTCGCATCTATTCCCAAAGGAAAAAACATTTACCATCAGTGTTGGTGCTTCGCCGCAGGTCGCATCTGTTGAGAACCTTGTTTCGACAGACGACAGTTTGTTCGTCGAGGCCCATTCTTTACGTGATGCGATGAATCGCGTAATAAGCAAGCCGCACTCTGGAGTAAATACCCAACTCGAACTGCATGCCGGAGTGTACTCGATCTTAGATATCCAGCAGATGGCAACAAAGACTAGGCCCAAGCTTGGGGAGTACGAGGACGAAATCGCCATCTCAGTTGTAACGGAGGTCTGCAGCGTTTATAACAACGGGGAAAGAAATCAGCCCGAAGCCCTCGTTTCTGTCGGTGTTCTTGGCCTCGGCCGAGAGCCGTGTGCAGCTTACAATGGCTGGGGTGTGGTTGATCGCGCCGCCTTCTCGAAAGAAACAAAACCGTCGCGTCGACTTATAGTTAGTCGAGTCAGCCAGGAACATTCAATCATAGCTTGGGAAGATGATGAGAGTGGCAATGAAGCACCTCCAATTCCCCTCAAGGTTGGGCAAAGTGTACGTCTTTATCCCAACCATGCCTGCATCACTGGCGCGCTGTATGGGTGGTATCTGATAGTAGACTCGGACATTGTTGGCAAGGAGACTGAAGTCGTCGACGCATGGTGCAGAGCCAGTGGATGGTAGATTTTGGCCGACAACGGTTGTTAAAGTATTAGTTGAAAAATCATTAAACAGTTACATAATATGTGCACAGGTGACCGGTCGCCCTACATCTACTATATACCAGCAGAGATGACAGCACCTGGCTCTGATACGAGCCAAACTTGCCCGAGCCACCGCCGTCCTCCACAGTCTGGAATAGCGAAAATACATCCCTCCCCATTCTCCTCTCGCGATTCACGAGACGAATAATCTCCAGTGCCTGGAAAGACGGAAAACTGCCTTCCTCGAAGCTGTTGCCGCACAGGCAACCCCGCAGCCACCGTTCGCACCACAGCCCGATGGCAGGGTCGTGCGTGCGCAGCAGGCAGGCGAGCAGTAGGCCGGACACGCCAATGGTGTACATGTTTAGCCGGACACAGCTCATCCAGTCCATGCCGGCCACGACACGGACGAGGAGCCATGCCCATGACTATACATCCTTGTACGCTGCTGCGATGGCGGCCGGTGAGGTGGAGAATAAGCTGGATAATGGGCCGGGGTTTTGTAGGACACGGGATGAGATCGAATACGCGAGATTCATGCTTTCTGCGTGCGAGTCGGTACATATCGGTCGTATGTCAGCGGAGTTAGTAGCTTCAACACGGTGGTATTCGCAGTTGAAGTCGCCACCGATACCGGATAGGGCGTTAGACTGGTGCCAGACATCGAGTCGATTGACTTCTGGTTGTATTTGTGCGTTGAAAGTTGTAATCGACAACGTCGAGTGTGTTTGTCTTTCTTCGGAAAGGAGGCTGCCTGTTGCGTCGTCTGGACAAGACACCAGGTAGTTGTCCCAGTGCGCAATGATGGCCGCGTTGTTGATGCGGTGCGATTCGCACAGTATAAGGAGAAGCGAAGCCTGCGCCGGTATACCTCCCAAAACGTCATCCACCCCAACGTCCGGCAAGACTTTTGGTCGCCGCCGGTGAAATTCTGGCGTGCCAAAGTACACCCGGCGCCACCACATCTGCATACGCACCGCCATAAGAGATCCCAGCAAGTCTCTCGCACGGCTATTCTGCGCCAGAGCCCTTGCCGCATAACTCTGCATCAACTTTGTCGCGCCATCCGAGTGCAGCCCAAAGGCCTCGAACGAGCCCATAGAAGACTCGAGGTGGCAGAAGAGTGTAAGGACGGCCAGTCCAAGAATGGGGTTTGCGCCAAAGTCGTTCTCGCTCCATTTAGCTACCTTATTCATTACTGCACCATAGAATTCGTGGCTAACAGACTCGTGGGAGGGGTGTGGACGGAAGTTGAGTCCTGGGCTTGCTGCTGTGGAAGGCATGAGGACTCGCTTTTGAGGCATGATTCGGCTGAGATGGCTGGCTGAGATAGCGGTCATCAGCTGTGCGAAGAGAGGTGAACTGCTGAATTGAGAGTTGTTGTCGATATGGAGAGCAGATACGAGGGAGGGGAGGCAGCGCCAGTCCCATGCCTCGGAGTAGAAGCGAACTGCGTCTGCGGCGTGGCCTGTTGGCACCAAACTCTGCGGTATAGACTGGCCTTCTGCACGAACAACAACAGCAGTAGTGTCACCAAAGTCCAGAATCTGCGTCCGATTTCGGAAAACTTTTCCTTCGTCAACAATATCGCTCACATTGTGTTTGCGCCCAGCAGCAGTCTGGGCCAGGGCAGACGAGGCCGGTGTATCAGGGCCAACATGCTGGACCACCGGGTCACAGAACTTAAAGGTAGTGCCTCGCGCACATTTTACACCCAGCCTCAGGCAGCGGCTGCATATTGGCTCTTTTTCGTCGCACTTCTCATCACGGATTAGCTTTTGACGGGTGATGCCTCGGTGGCTGCGTCGGGACGTACTTTTGCATGCCGCGCTCTGCAGCTGAAACACCCTGTGCGAGTGCGTTTTATATCTGTCTTGTTACGTCTAGGAGGTGCAGGCTTGTACATTTCAAGCTCTAATGAGATTTGGTTATAATGCTCTCATGATTGCAATGTCATGGGGACGCCTAGTGAGAGGGAAGAGCCAAATTGCGACAGCGCGGACTTGGAAGTTGGAAGTCTAAGTGCGCGATAGCTTCATATGTTTTCCACAACGAACGTAGTATAATATTAAAGTTACAAAGATTCGGCTTTTCAGTCATCTTGAAACAAATATTTAATACATTTATTTTAATTAATACTTCAACCAAATTCCGATTGGCTTGAACGCTCGTCGCGCTATTGTGTGTTAGCCGGAATAACATTTTGCCCTCGCCCGCGACGTCTCCACACTTTTACCTGCTCGGGCTCAGCAATCTCCCAAGCCAATCACTGTCAATTTAATACACATCAAGCCTCGACGTCGCCATCACCAATTCGACCATACGAACTTTTCAAAAGCGCCAATGGACTAAGGAATCCGACTACGATACAAGCAAATGGTCGCGCAGTACCAGTCGCCCTGTCGTCGCGCCCTCTGCCAGGCTGGCCGCGACGGCCGCGGCGTCTGGATCACGGACGAAATGCTTCGCCAGGCCATTGAGCGGTATCAGCGGCGCTCCTTCGCCCAGCGCCGCCATCTCATGTCGCACAAGGGCCCGCTGGAGAGCAGACGACGGCTCGGCAAGCGCAATCTCACCGGCGCCATGCACCCGGCGACGTACCCCGTGCCGTCGTGGCATTTTGAGGTGCTCTCGAACAAGACGACTTGGCAGTGGCAGGGACCGACGACGCCGCAGGAGCGATTGAGAAAGGCGCGCAAAGTGTCAATGGGGAAGCTTTGGGACAATTTCCTTGCGTGGCTGGAAAAATCAGATGCCGATAAACCATTCATACTACCCCCGGGAGATTTGGCGGCCGACGAAGCGCAAAACCTTTCGAATACGATAAACGAGTTCCGACACAACATCTCCGCCCTCACATCCAAAGACGCAGATGCTGCCAAGGGACTATGTCAGACTCTATGCGGCACCATACAAGAAAGAATATTGGCAGGCCAAATATCCGCTGAGGAACTGATGGACGCATCTGAGCCCTTTGACGCAGCTTGCGTGCGTGCTCTATCGAGTATGCGACTCGGACAGGGACTCACAAGGATGGTTCGTTCTGCTATGGTCAATGCCCTGGAGACCGCCGAGCAAAGCAAGCCTGGTGTTGTTACAGGCGAGATGTGGACGGCCATGTTCACCCAACTCGCAGCAGTCAATGACGGAGTCCCCGACGTCGCACGCTTCAAGCATTTACTGGCAGCTATGCCCAAGTATGCCCGCGACAGTATTCCCACCGAGGCCTTCGTCAACTTTCTACTCTGTTTCGCGCATCGACAAGCGCGATTGGATAACTGGAGCCACCGTTGGACATGGCGCTGCGCAAAGGTTGGAGTCGCCCTTGGCCAGGTCAACGAACAACAATGGAGTGGCATCTGCACCAGTATGGAGGAATACATCAGCCAAAATACGCCAAAGGTGCAACGGGAGAAGATGAACTTCGATTGGCTCCTCACGCGGGCGTATAGCGAACACATGACCGACGAAGCGTTCGCCACGGAATATAAATACAGACAGGAAACCAGGCAATTGGCTCTTCCTGGTGGATACCAATTATGGCAGTTAGCAGTTGCTCGACTACGGGCAAACGGGTTCATCGACAGCTTTGCTCACATGGACCTCGTGAATGGCAAGTCAAAAGGCACACCGGACCGATGGATGAGACTAGCTGAGGCTCTTCTCGCTACGTCAAATCCCCAAGCTGCTGTGGCATCGCTTTGCGCGACAGTGGGTGAAATCGGCAAGTCTTGGCCACTCGTTTGGGGGCTTCTTACATCTCATGCTGAGAATGCCCGCACGGAAACCCTTCAGGCAGTCGCCAACTACAGCGGCAGGCTTGACATCCACGTTCCCCTCCAAATAGCCAGCTCAGACGCCAGCAAAGCGAACCAGCCCCTTGGCCCGTGGCGCTTGAGCGGCAGCTGGGAGGATGACTTTGCCAAGATCATGGCCTACCCCAAGGCGGAGTCACACATGTGGAAAGCCCTCGAGGGCAAGCGCAACAGCGATGCCAAGATGGAGCTCATCGATCAACTGGCCGACGTGTATGCAGCCAGCCCGCGTCTCAGCAAGAGCCAGAAGATGCGACGCATGCACCGCGCCGCACACGTGCAGAGGATCCTCACCGGCAAAGTGTCCCCGGTCGTCATTAAACACGCCATCGGCGCTGTGACACTAGACCTCGACGCGGGTCTGCGTGGACGTGATAGGCTTATCAATTGGGCGATGGAGCTGGTCCGTCAAGAGGTTAGCGCCGAGTCGGCAACGCAGATGAGAAGAGAGCTCGACGGCTGGCGCAGCTTGATTGAGCAGAGCACGACACGGCCCACAGGGGCAGCATCGAAGAGGGCGCGCCGCATTTCTACAGAGTCGGATGAGGCGTATGACCCATTTGACTTCGCCAGTGTCAAGGAAGCCATGGTGGAAGAGTGCGGTAGTCCGTCATCGCGGAATCGCTTCCACGATGTTGGAAATTCGAAGAATAAGGGTTCATTTTAAAAGCATGGGTTCTTGCTATGCGAGTCATTCCACAATCATGATACCAGACAGCCATAGACAACACTGTCGAGCAACACGTTTGTAGATTACATATTCACATGGCGTTTTATATAGCCATTGAAGCCGCGTACATACTTCAAATCAAAATACAATAGTCACGTTCAATCAAGAAAAGTGCAAAGTCGTCCAAACGTTTTTATATTAAAACCGAGAGCTCGTACATAAATGCGTAGATAAACAAGTAAATAAATAAGTCATAATACACAAGATGCGCCCCTTCTATCTCTTCATCCACCGCGGAGAGGGGAAACCTTCCGTCCAAAGCTCCTTCTCCGCAATGTAGAGCAGGTAGAAGGGAGAGGCGTGAAATAGCAAAGAAGCGCAAAAAGATCAAGATATATACCGCAACAAAAAGAAGAAACAGCATCGCTTCGTTTCCAGCAAACATTCTGTAATATAGACCCGCGCCGAAAAAAAAAATCATGGAAGATGAGCAGAGGTAGACGCGGACGCCCATCCTCAGCTACTTTTTCTGTATATAACCACCACTCCATTTTCCTTTTTTTTTTCTCTTTCCGTATATGCAAGAAAGTTTTATGCATACAACACCAAAAAAATTATAAAACCATATGGGGAACCAGAAGAACAAGATGAACAGTAAGAAGAGAGACCTGGAGACAGGCTTGGCATGGCAGAAGCGCCGGAGAGACAGAGAAGGGCTATTTTTGTGGGTTTAAATGCCGCCCTGCATGTATTGGTTGTCGGGCTGGCTGAGCATGGCATCCGTCACCACGCTAAGGCGGCTGGGAGCACCGAGCGAGGCACCGCCGACGTCGCTGGGGGTGATTTGACGACGACTGTGTTCGCGGGCGATGAGGACCTGCGCGGGACAGACGACAATCTCTTCGTCACCAACACCGGCATCGTCGCCCTTCTTGACGACGAGGGGGAACAGGACAACACGGACAATCGAGTTTTGCGCCTCAATGTCGTCGTTGGACATACTGTTCTGGGGGCTGCGCTCATTCATCATGGAGGCGTTGAATTGCACAGTGGCGGCAAGCTCGCCGTCGGCGTCGTACTCGGGCTGCAGAGGCGGCAGCATCATGTACTCTGCGCGCTGCGTGCGCATCTCGACGGAGAGATCCACGGCCTCGCGCATGACACGGCCCAGCTGAGCCTGGATCTGGTTCTCCAGATTGCTAGGCGGGGGGAGGATCTTGCAGAGAGTCTGAAAGATAGCCTGCACGACGGCCTCGGTGTCGAGCTCGCGCTGCTCCCGGAAGCTCTCGCGCTTGGCAAGAAGGGTCAGCGTAACCGCGCGCCACTGGCGCACGGCGTTCTGGGGGCCGACCTCGGTGAGGAGCTTCTCGAGGGACTTGAGCTTCTGGCGCTGCTCGCGGTCCATGCCGAACAGGTAGCGGGTAAAGACAAACTCCCAGATCATGCTCATGGTCATAGACATGAAGACGTCGCGCCGTCTGACACGGTCGTTGAGATAAACGTCGACATCGGAGCCATCTAGGATGGCATTGTCGAGACGGTCAATAATCTTTTCGTCGTTAATCTCGCTGGTCAGGCGACAGGCGCGCATGTCAGAGAACTTGGAGAAGCGCAGAACCCATTGTTGCACATGGGAACAGAGCTGCTGGCAACGGTTGTCAAAGTAGTCCTCGTCCCTGATGTTGAGGAACTCGGCATCGCCAGCCTTGGAGGCGAGGATCTGGCGCTGCATCTCGCGAACTTGTTCTTTGGCAGCTTCAAGCTGCTCGCGGAGACTAGCAATCTCGGCATCCTTCTCTTCCAGGGTTTGCATGGGGGTACCGTCAGGTCCCTCGAGGCTGCGAGTGCCGTCACCGGCGACTGCGAAGCCGGCATAGCGGCTGTTGTCCTTGCTCGCGAGCTCGGCGTTAGCGCTCGTCAGGCCGTCATTGACCTCGGTCAGGCGGTTGACCTCGTTCTGCAGGTGTTGTAGCGACTGCTTCAGGGTATTGATTTCGGCGTCGCGCTCCGACAGAGCAGAGGTAGAACCGCGGTTGGCGTTTTGCTCGGCATGGACCCGGGCTTCTGTCAATAGGCGGTTCTCTGCGAGGAGCTGTTCGACTCGGGACTCGAGCTCGAGAACCTGCATGCTCTGGCGGCGGCGCATGCTATGCGGCCGGGTCGGTGACCGCGGCGAGCCGAGGCGACCTTCGCCAAATCCATCCTGCAGGTAAAAGTGTCAGTAAATGTTGGGAAAACGCGTTTCGCATGGTTGGTGATGCTGCGGGTGTGGGTGGCTGGGAGTACGGCTCCGGGCAAAACGACAAAAAATGGAAACACCAACAAAAAAAAAGCGCTGAAAAACTATCGCAATCGCTGCATCTCAAACGAAGATGGAAAAAGATTCCCGCTTATCAAAAAACACTCACGTATACATCGGCCATGTCCTTTGTACGGACACGAGCCTCATTCGCAACGGGCGGCGTAGAGTTGTTTTGTTGACGTAGAGCTCTAAGGTCTCCGCTCATGCGCTTGTCGACCCGCCTCAGAGGTGGTGGCGTAGCTGTGGCTGAAGGGCGGCCCGAGTTGCTGCCTGGGCTATCAGGCCGCAACTTTAGTGGCTCAGGCGTTCGTTGCCGGGACAAACTGGTGTTGGACACTGAGCGCCGGGCTGCAAACGAATCCGCCTTTCCGGACCCTAGGGCAGATCCAGCCGGGCTGGCAGCGTGGGAATCTGAGACTGCTCGTCTCTCTTTGTCTTGTCCCTTGTCTCGGCTCGCTGCACCAGCTGTGAGAGCTGTAGCTCCGGCCGCCACTGCTGCAAGTCCGCCGTAGTCTTTGTTGGACCTGCGCAGCTTCTTCTCCGGGTCAGCGACTGGTGTTGTATTGTCGTCGCGAGATGGCTCATGCAGCACCGGCGTGTTCAATGGCGAAGGGCCCAGCCGTTTTTCTGCGCCTCGGCTGTGCGCCTCTGGTGTCTGCATGTGTGGCGTCTCTCGCCAGTCGCCGCTGTCGACGCCGCTGTCTCGTAGCTGTTCATGAACAAGGTTGGGGCTTCTGCGTCGCTGAGGCGAGTCGGGAATGAATCCACTGTCGCGATTGGCATCTTCGGTCGGCCAGTATCCTCGGGTCGCTGCCTCCCTCTCTGCTTCTGGAAGTTCTGGAACTGCCGGCAGTCCTCTCGTGGGCGACGAACGTAGCTCACTCGGCTCCGAGTATAATTGTCTTGAGGAACCGTCGAGAGGTGCTTCTTCCAATAAGCCACCAACAGGCTCTTCCAACTTAGAGTCTCGTCGGAGCAGGCCTGCAGGTACCGATCGCGACTGCGGCGTCTCACCGCGGCCCAAGATAGGGCTCTCGGCATACTCGTCATTCACCAATGCTCCATGCTTGGGAGTTTCCTTCCACTCTTCCCCCGGCTCTGTGAAACTGCCGCTGGCAGAAGCTTCTGGTACCACATCTCGCAAAACACTAGGGCCCGGATCAGGTCGGCTCGGGCCCCAGAACTCGTCCACTCCGTCATCCACTGCCTCTTGCTCTTCTGTAACATTCTTCTTGTCTGGTCCCTCCCACACGGCAGGGTCATCAAACATGTCATCCTCCTGTGGCGACCTCTTGTCCACAATCTTTGACTTCTTGCCCTTCTTCTTTTTACCTCCTCCATACATCTGCGCCAGAGCCGCTACACCACCGGTAAGCGCTGCAGCCGCGCCCACAGCCTCGAGTGAGTCGCGACTGGGCTTCTCCCTAAGTTTTCCGGTTGGTTTTAAGCGGTCCGTCGTCGTGTTTTTCTTATCAGAGCTGCTGAGCTTATCGTCAACAGGCCTTGTCATTTCAACTTCGGGTATAACGTCTCTTTCGACTTCACCAACACTAACCGCTTCATCTAATCGCCTCGCTTGCCTCTCGTCACCAGTCGTAATCGTATCATCTCGTTCAGAGTTTTTGGCCGTGAAAAATTCGTCATTGTCCCAAATATCCTTGCTCTCCGTAGTAACCTTGCCATCTGCGGCGTTCTCCTGGGTGGACTGGCGCTTCTTGTCCTTCTTGGACTTTTTCTTGACAGGGGCAGACCAGTTGTCCTCGCCTGGTACTTCGACGTCAGGCATGGTTGCAGGCTCTTCCACAAAGGCAGTAGTCTTGTCGGCAATGGAGTCAGCCTTGGTGGCGTCTTGGATGTCTGTCGGTGTCTCCGTAGTTGATGGTTCGGCGGCCGAATCCTCCCAGGCTGAAAGAGACATCTTTTTTCCCTTCTTCCCCTTGCCCTTCTTGGTTGGCGTCGCCCATTCATCCTCTGCCGGGGCTGCGGGCTCAAGCTGGGTCGCTGCCGGGCCGCTGTCCGCTACTGCAGACTCGGAAACGGCCTTACTTTCAGTCTCCTCCAGGTTGGCTAGTGAGATAGATTTGCTCTTTTTGCTTTTCTTGCCCTTTTTCTTGCTAGGCACGGCCCATTCATCTTCTGCTGGCTCAACAGGAGCTGCTGGCTCAGCGGGAGCTGCTGGCTCAGCGGGAGCTGCTGGCTCAGCGGGAGCTGCTGGCTCGACAGGAGCTACAGACTCCGGTTCTACCACGGGGGCAGCAACCTCTTCCGCAGTCTCTGTCGCGGGCTTTTCTTCGACGGCTTCCGCCTCGGTCAAAGAAATGGACGTCTCTTTCTTGTCCTTCTTGCCCTTCTTCTTGGACGGTACAGACCACATGTCATCAGCATCAGCCTCGACAGGGGCAGATCCGGGAGTAGCCTCTTCGGCTACGAGGTCCCGAGTTTGCTCTGTGGCGACTGCATCTTCAACAGGCACTTCCGGGTTTGTATCGGCGGGCTTCTCGGCAGGCTGTTCGATTGGAGCTGGCTCAGGCTCCACATCGACGATGCTTTGTCGCTTGCCTTTCTTGCCCTTTTTGCTCTTCTTAGTTGGCAAGGCCCATTCATCATCGTCGGGTGCTGCAGCAGGGGTTTCTGTGGCAGGTGTCTCGGCGACAGTCTCGGCGACAGTCTCCTCGATAAGGACAGAGTCCGCTGCAGGCTCAGCTGCAGGTTCCGGAGCAGGAGTAACAAAATCTAAGCCCGACTTGCGCTTCTTGTCCTTCTTGGACTTCTTCTTGGAGGTCGGAGTTTCGAATCCACTGTCGTCAGATGTCTTGGGTGCATCTTCAAGAGTCTTATCCTGTGTAGACGGCAAAATGTCGTCGTCGTTCATTTCATCGGCCCAGGAAGAGCTGGCTGGCTCGGCTGCGGCAGGTTCGGGGGCAGCTTCTTGAACAGGAGCCTCCGTCGCGCCAACTTCCTCTGTTGTGGGCAGCTGCTCACCGAAGTCGGATGTCAGAAGACCGAGTTTCTTAGCCTTCTTCTTCTCCTTCTTGGACATGGGCTTGGTGGACAGCTCCTCTGCAGCAGGGTCCGCCTGTTCAGGGTTGGAGGTGTTCTCAGGCTGCGCCTCCTTCACTTCGGGTGCTGGCTCTGGCTCTGCTGAGTCCGGAAGCTCGTTTTTCGTGGTAGCGGCGAGTCCAGAGGCTTCTGCAGCGACCCCAATAGTAGCGGCGGCAAGACCCTTCTTCTTGAGCTTCTTCTTGTCTTTCTTGGATAAGCCTGCGGCCCACTCATCGTCTGGCTCAGCTTCTTTGGCTGCCGGTTTCTCGGGCGCATCCGTAACAGCTTCCCGAGTCTCAGTCACGTCGGCAGGTGCAGCAATCTCAACAGGTGTTTGAGTGGAAGATTCATCCAATGGCTCAATAGGGATCTCAGGAGTGGACTCAACGGCTTCACCCATGGACTTCCTCTTCTTCTTCTTGTCTTTCTTGGAAGTCTTTGTAGTGAAACCACCCCATTCATCCTCGGCTTGGGCATCCTCAGCAGCGGGGTCAGGT
Source organism: Lecanicillium sp. G3 (assembly GCA_037575805.1). Classification (NCBI taxonomy): domain Eukaryota; kingdom Fungi; phylum Ascomycota; class Sordariomycetes; order Hypocreales; family Cordycipitaceae; genus Lecanicillium; species Lecanicillium sp. G3. Next base: position 238,462 of record JAZHPD010000012.1, on the reverse strand, counting down.
ACAGGCTCAGCTGCAGACTCGGCGGGCTTGTCGGCTTCGGACGTGTCAATGACGGCCTCGGTCGTTTCAGCAATAGGCTTAGCAGGTTCAGGCGGCGGGGTGGAAATGGCTTCGCTCGTCGACTTCTTCTTTTTGTTGTCTTTCTTCGAAGAGTTCGTAGTGAAACCACCCCATTCATCCTCAGGCTCCGCCTCCTTCGTCACCGGCTCGGCTGAAGCGTCAAGAGTCTTCTCCGCCTCCGGCAGCTCAGCGGCTCCAATGGTCTCGGCAGGCTCCGTGGACACGGGTTCAGCGGGCGTGTCTTCAGCCGCCACAGCAGCTTCGCTCAAGGACTTCTTCTTTTTCTTCTTGTCCTTCTTGGAAGATTTCGTAGTGAAGCCACCCCATTCGTCTTCAGCCGCGGCATCCTGAACGGCCGTCTCAGCAGCAGGCTCTTCAATGGCCTTGCTTTCTTCCGCGGCCTCGAGAACAGCTGTTGTCTCGGTAGGCTGGTCAACGGGCAGCTCGACCACCGGTTCCTCAGCCGCGGGGTCTTCGGATGCCGGCGGGACCTCTTCACTCATGCACTTCTTCTTTTTCTTCTTGTCTTTTTTGGAAGATTTCGTAGTGAAAGTGTCCTGTTCGCCTTCGGCTTCAGCAGCGGGCTGTGTGCTAGACTCTGCAGCGAGGTCAAGTTCCTTGCTGGTAGTTTCAGTCGACAAAACGTCGTCCTTAGCCAACGGTTCATCAGCGGGCGCTTCAACGGTAGCATTCTCAGCTGGCTTCGGCTCCTCAGCAACCGCAGGGTTCTCTTCCTCAAGGGTAGCAGCAAGCAGGGCAGATTCACGCTTCTTCTTTTTCTTGTCTTTCTTGGAAGATTTCGTGGTGAATCCGCTGAATTCATCGTCGATGCTGGCCTCTTGGGGCTGAGCAGTCTCCTCAATCTTGGGCTCTTCGGGGACGGGGGTGTCAATAGCCTTCGCTTCCAAGTCAGGTTGAGAAGCAGGGGCAGGCTCGCTGGCCGCCGCTTCAGCTTCCTCCAAAGCTGCCTGCTTCTTCTTCTTCTTCTTGCCCTTCTTGGAAGATGTGACAGAGAGGCTACCAAATTCGTCCTCGGGGTTTGTCTCCGTGGCAAGCTCCTTTGCGACCGTCTGCTCTACAGCAGGTTGGACAGGGGCTTCGGGTTCAAGTTCCTTGACCTCGGGCTCGTCTTTGGGAGCCGGCTCGGGCTCCGCTGCCTCCTCGACCTTCGGCTCCTCCATCAAAAACTGCCTCTTCTTCTTCTTCTTGTCCTTCTTAGACAACTTGACCGGGAAGAAAGAGTCCGTATCTTCGGGAGGCATTTCCGTGGCAGGTTCTTCAGGAGCTGCTTCAGCAGGCTTGGCATCGGTCAAGTCGAGGGGCGTATCAGTCTCAGCAGTATCAAGAGACTTGGACACATCCTCGGGCTCTATGACGGGTTCAACAGAAGGCTCGACGGTTTCATCAGCCTTAGGCTGGGATTCGGGCTCATTCAAACAGGACGAAGCTGACTTCTTATTTTTCTTTCCCTTCTTTCCCTTTTCGCCAGCGGGAACAGCCCATTCGTCAGCAGTAGGCTCAGTCAAAGACGTCCCGTCTTTGGTTGTTTCTAGTCCAAGCTCCTCGGCTGGCTTCTCAGACACGTCGGGAATAGTTTGGGGCTCTTCCGTCAGATAGGGAGCAGCAATAACATCGTCCTTTGACTCTTCTGTTTTATTGCCAGAAATAAGTCTGCTCCACTCATCCTCGGGTTCCGCTTCTGTCTTGTCCTTGGAAGCGGCGAGGGCGGCACCAGCAACATCAGCGAAGTCGAACTTCTGGGACTTGGTAGACTCAGCAGCGACAGCAGCAGCGGTAACATCGGCAAGATCGAATTTTTCGGAGGAATCGGCGGCAACGGCAGCGGCAGTGACGTCGGCAAGGTTCATCTTCTTGGAACCATTAGTCTCCTGCTTGTCCTCAATCAAGTCCCAGACGTTCTGGTTCTTCTTGCCCTTCTTGCCCTTCTTCTTTGAGATGGGCGCCTCATCCCAGGGATCATCCGCAGGTGGCTGGCTGTCGGTCTGGGTGGTACCCGCGCTGGCGAGGTCTCGCTGGCTTTCGTCAAATACAGTGTCCTGAGTGGAAATTGGCTCTGTTGTTTCCGTCTCCAGAGTTGGGATTGTGGTGGTGTCCTGGACGTCGTGGGTTTCAGGCTGGTCGGCAGCGGAAGAAGAGGGTTCGTCAGACGCAGGAGCAATGACCTCGGGCTCAGGCTCCCACTGCACTGACTTGCGCTTGTCCTTCTTCTTCTTCTTCTTGTCCTTGGACACGACAGCAAACTCGTCGTCCGGCTTGGAAGCATTCTCCTGTTCTTTTGGCTCTTCAGGAATAGCTGGTTGCTCAGAAGTCTCCTCCGCAGGGGTATCCTTGGACAAGGAATCAGCAGCCTTCTCGGCATCTGCCACCACAGGCGTTTTGTCTTCAGAGATAGCAGCAGGTGACTCAGTAGGCACCACATCGTCAAGCAAGAGAGACTTCTTCTTCTTTTTCTTCTCTTTCTTGGAGAGAGCAGGGCTTGACCATGCATCCTCTGCTTCGGCGGTGGTGGCTTCAGGGGCATCGGCGAGGGGCTGTGGCTCAGTCTCTGCCATTGGCGTGGGCTCTTCAGCGGGGAGTGACTTGTCTTGCTCAGCTAGAAGAAGAGTATCCTGAGTAGTATCTGGCACTGCCTCTGGCTCGGGAACGACGTCATCGAGACCAAGGGACTTCTTCTTCTTCTTTTTCTTGTCCTTTTTAGAGGTAGCAGGCATTGGCAACTCATCAACAGCTTCTGCGGCTAGCTCTTCAGCCTTCTCAACCTTCTCAGGCTGCGACTCGGGAAGTATGTCGGCAGAAGTCAAAGAGACATCGGCAGCAGGCTCGACAACAGGGAGGTCTTTGGTAGTATCAACATTTTCCAGGCTGGCAGGCTCTGGAATGGGCTCTTCTGCGGGCTGGGGCTCGGCCTTAGGTTCAGGCTCGGCCTCAGGTTCAGGTCCGAGCTGTTGTCCCTTCTTCTTGTTCTTCTTCTTGCTCTTCTTGGTGGGCAGCTCCCATGGATCGGTCTCCTCGGTGGGCGCAGACTCAGGCTCAGCAGGAAGAATCTTCGTCTCAGTAGCAGTAGAAGATTCAGCGCCGACCTTGGGCTCTTCCTTAGGCTCTTCGGAAGGGCTCTTATCTGTAAAGGCTTCAACAGCCATAGCAGCGACGCCGCCCAGGGCAGCTGCGCCAGCAACGGCGGGTGCAGCCTCGAGGGCATCTTCTTCCCAGGACTGCGAATTCTTCTTGTTCTTTTTGCCTTTCTTTGACTTCTTGGGCTCTTCGAAGGCGTCTCCCTGGGTAGGTGTCTTCTCAAGGACCTCCTCCACGGCTGCAGAAGCAGGAGCAGGAGCTTCAGACGCCACAGGAACGGGCTCTTCAGCTGTAGGGACGGGTTCGGCCACGGCAGGTTCCGTCGGGAGTTCTGCCGGGGCGGGCTCGCTCAAGTCCAGAGACTGGTTCTTCTTGGCCTTCTTGAGCTTTTTCTTTTGCTTATTTGAAAGTCCAGCCCACTCATCAGGCTCAGCAACAGCCTCGGGCGCGGGCGCGGGCGCATCTGTACTGAGTGATTCCGGCTGTTCCTGGGCGTCCTTCATGGCCGCCGAGTCTTCCGACCAGCGGCGAGAGCCACCCGACAGCATGTCGACGGCATCCTCAAACCGCTCATCCGCAGAGGTCAAGTCCTCAGCAATCTCGGGCATGATGTCATTTGAGCGGCGGAGCTTGCTGGGTGTCGAGCCTTGCTCGCTGTGCGACGACTCGCTGTCGAGAGTGGCGTTCGTCTTGGTGGATGAGGGTGTGGAGGAATTGAGAAGGTAGGAGCTTCGGTCCTTGGACATGGAGTCGACGGCACCAGGGTCGTCGGCGGGAGCTTGCTCTTCGATAGACGGAAACTCAGGCTTGATCTCGGCCTTGGGAGTGGTTTCTTGTGAGCCGGCCCGGTCAAGGGAAATTGGCATGTCATTTGTATCAATGCGAAGACCAGAAGAGGCAAGATCAGTAGCAAGCATGTTGTCGTCAGCAAAGGAATGTTCAGAGGCGGTTTCCTCGCGCGAAGGAGGTTCGCTGGGTGGCAGAGCAGGAAGGTCGTCTTGGTTCAGGACAGTCTCGGCCGAGCCATGGCGGGAGTGCTCAAGCAGGTACAGGGGTTTGATTTCCTTGCTGCTGTCCCAGGATGTGCCGCGCGACGCTCGCTTGGTTGCAGAGTCCGGGGCACTGGTAGGTGCAGGCGAGCTTGTCGTGGGAGGGGACTTGAACGTGCCACTGGGGCTGGCGGGTGGGCGCTGGCCGAGCCGAAGCGAGATGGGAATGGCGGTGTTGCTGGGCGATTTGATCGGTGTGTCTTGCGTGCTGCGCCGACGGCGGTGAGTGAGCTGGTCCCTCCGCATGCCATGTTCATCCGGTGGAGTGTCAGGCCTGCTGTCGGGCAGGGCGGGGAAGAAGTCCTCGGTGTCGGATTGTCTCGGACTGCCGGGCTCGCTCGGCGGGAGGGGGAGGAGATCGCCATACTGCGGGTCGATGGCGGGTTTGATCGCGCGGGGCGCAATCTCGGGGTCGAGGTTGTCGTAGTCGTAACGGCGCTGATGATCAACGGCGTCGACGACTGGGAGGTTCCGAGGCGCTGCGGCGTCGTCCTCGGAGGAGCGGTCAGTGGCATTGGGGCGGGAGACGCCAGCGGCGACAATCGCCGCAGCACCCGCCAAGCCGACACCCGCGCCAAGGGTGTCGGCATTATCTAAAAAAGACTCCTTCTTGTCCTCATCCTTGTTCTTAAAAATGCTTGCAAACAGGCCGCTGGAGCGCTTGCTCGACTCCTTGCTCTTGCGGATTCCGCCCGGGGCAGAGGCGACGGACATGACGGAGCGAGCGTCGTCGTCGTCGTCGTAGTTGCGAGACGAGCGCTTGCTGCTGCGGCCTTCTCTATCCCGGTCTCTGTCCCGGTCTCTGTCTCTGTCTCTGTCTTTTTCGCGGTCGCGGCGCCGGCCGTCGCCTCGCGCCTCGGAGACGACCGAGGACACGTCGCGGTCATCGAACAAGCTGCGTCTGCGGCTGGGGACGTCACTTCCGTAGTCATCGAAGTCACCCTCTGCGCCGCTGCGTCGCTTAGACTTGCTTTTCTTCTTGCTCATGTCGCTTCCGTATCCGTCGTCGTCCTCCATGCCAGTGCGACGCCTCGACTTGCCACTGCTGCTCTTCTTGCTCATATCGCTACCGTAGCCATCGTCACCTTCACGACGCTTGGACTTACTGGTACTGCTTCCGCGCTTGCTTGCATCGCTGCCGTAGCCGTCGAAGTCGCCTTCAGCACCGCTTCGTCGCTTAGACTTGCTGCTGCTGCTGCTCTTCTTGCTCGCCGAAGAAATCACAGAGTCGGCAACAGCCGGGCCCGCGAGATCATCAACACGGTCGGACTTGGACTTGCGCTTTGACTTGGACGGCGTGTCCCACTCGTCCTCGGGCGCGGCATCGACGATCACGGCAGAAGCATCGGTCTCATTCTCAGACTTGCGGAGAGACTGCAGGTCATCAAAGGCGTCGGTGGAGACGGTAACACTCTCTTCCGGGGCGGCGTCCTGGCTTTTGCGGTTTTTCTTCTTCTTCTTCTTGCTGGAAGAAGTCTCCTCCCAGGAGTCGTCGGCGGGGATGGGCGCATCAGCAGCGGGCAGGGAACGGTCTGCCTCGGGAACAGGCCCCGGTACGGGCTCGGGTGCGGGCTCGGGCTGTGTGCTACTGGTGTTGTTGTCGCCCTCCAGAAGGGCAAGGGCCTTGGCCTGCTTGTCGCGTCTCTTCTGCTCCTTCTTAGAGAGCTTGGAAACGTCCTCTACGGCATCCTCAAAAGTGAGAGGCTCGGATGATTCGGGGACGGTAGGCTCGGTAGGCGTGCTGAGCTCGGCAAGGTCGAGGGATTGGCGCTTAAGCTTGTCAAGCTTCTTCTTGTCCTTCTTGCTCAGCTTCTTGGGGACGTCCCACTCGTCCTCGACATTTCCGTTGCCGCTGGCGTCCTTGTCGCGGATGATGCCGGCGGGCTCAGACACCACAGAGCGGTTGATATCCTTTTTGTTGGTCATATCCATGACAATGTCGGACATGGAGCGGTGGTTCCACTCATCACCGTCGGCCTCCTTGGTGCCGGGCGGCGAGTCGCGTCGTCGGTATGTCGGGTCGTCCACGACAATGTTGGAGTCGAATCCAGTGTCCTTGAGGCCGGCGGCGAGGGTGGCGGCAAACTCAACGTCGTCGGTGAAGGATCCCGGTAGCTTGTCCCTGGTCGGACTGGTCGGCTTGGGACCGGGAACGGGAGGCTGATCGCGGGCGTCGACGTTGTAGACCTGCTCAGAGCTGCCGCCGATATCACGGGTGGCATCGTCGGACTTGCCGCGCTTCGAGACGGCGGACGCGGTTTCGGGCTCGCCGGAGGGTTCCTTGCTGTTGCCGGCGATGGCGGCGGCGACTATGCCCCATTGGCTCGTCTTGTTCAAGCGGGCGCGGGGCTTCTCCTCGGACTCAGCAGCCTTCTCTTTCTCTACATCGCTCCTTGAATCAGCACTCTCTACGTCAAAACTCTTGGTAGAGTTCTCGCCCCAAGTCACGGATTTGGACGGCTCGACTTTGATGATGTCGCCTTTCGGTCCAATGACCACATCTGCGGAAGGGTCAGATTTCGTTTGCGTCTGGACCTGCTCCTGGCCCCTCTGCCTCTCGGCCTCGACGTTGATGGGCGTCGGCTCCCGGCTGGGCACGGGGGTGGGAAAGACGAGGTTCAGGACAGGTCGGTCTCGTTCACAAGAAGGGTCGCGCGACTTGAACTTGGACTTGCGCTTACCGTTCTTCTTCTCAAACTTGCTCGCTGCTTCGGTCGGGAAGAGCTTGTTGTCGATGCGGACGTCCGCGTTCGGCGCGTCGTAGGGTCCGACGTCTTTGTGGCGCTCGTGCATCTCGGGAGGCGTGACGATGCGGACGACCTGGTCGTCGCGCTCGCCCTCGGGAGCCTGATTGCGCATCTGCTCCTCCTCAATCTTTCGCGCAATCACCGACTCCCTGTAGTGTCTGTCGGCTTCCTCCTGAACGGTGTCGCGGCGCCAGGAGTTGCGGTCGCGGGAGCCATCGTCATCGTAGCGGTCGCGGCGGCGCTCGCGGGATCGTTCAGCCTCGACGGCGATGGCGGAGGCTGCAGCGGCCGCTCCTACAGGGATGATGGCATGCTTGGCCTGGTCGTAGATGCTACGAGCTTCGTGCTGGCCCTCTTCGTAATCGTGAGAACCTCGGTCGTAGCGTCTGTTGTAGTCTTGGGGGTTGTTTGCCTTTTCTTCAATCTCAAAGGAGTCCTTGCGACTCAACCTCGAGTCAGAGACGACCAGGGGCAGATAAGGCGTGTCATCGTCAAACGTAGGCTCGCGGTCGATGGTGACAATGTTAGGTGTCAACGGACGGCCAGTAGGCTCAGGGGCACCGAGGTCAGCCACGGAGTAGGCACCATCTGCCACTTGGTAGACAAATGGAGCGCCCTTGGAGCTCGAGCTCCCTTGGGCGTACTCGTCGTCGTACTTGTCAGTAGACTTGCGCTTGGAGCTATCCTTGCGGTCGTCACGGTTGGAGTGGGACTTGCTGTCTCGCTTGGACGAACGCGAGACCTCGCTACGGGCATCAAAGTCGGCCTCCTTTTTGCGATCCTTGCGGGAAGAGGAGGGAGAAATGGCGTAGTACTCGGGTTCGGTTTCGCGACGCTTGCGAGGTGTTTCTTCGGGATCGTCATATCTCGAGTGCTTGTGGTCCTTGTCGTCGTATTTGGACGAAGAGTAGGAGTCACGCTTGGACTTTTTGCTGTCCTTGTCTTTTTCGGCCTCCTTCTCTCGTCGCTTAGACTCGCGCTCGCGCTCCTTTCTGTCCTTGTCACGCTCTCGCTCACGCTCCTTTTCACGCTCTCGCTCACGCTCCCTCTCACGCTCCCTCTCACGCTCTCTCTCACGCTCCTTTTCACGCTCCTTTTCACGCTCCTTTTCACGCTCGCGCTTGTCCTTCTTATCCTCCTTGCGCTCAGAGGCATACGCGGCAGCGCCAGCAGCACCAATAGCGGCAGCGGCGAAACCAGCGGCCGTGCCGCCGCTCATGAAGCCATGGCTCTCGCGGTCTTTGCCGTGCCTGTCACGCTCCTTGTCGTAGTAGCTGTCTCGCTCTCTGCCGTAGTTGTCGCGTTCCTTGCCGTAGCTCTCGCGGTCTTTGCCGTGGCGCGAGTCCCGGCGGCTCGAAGACTCGAGCTTCTCGGTGTCGTACACCTTGGACGACACGGGGGTTTTGGGAACGGGCTGCTCGAGGGTAACCTCAGACGGGCGGGAGCGCTGAGGCAGCGGGAAGTGCGGCAGCGCGTCGGGGTCGAATCGTGAGGGGTCCGAGGTGGCCACCGGGTGGACCTCCCGCATGGGACGGTTGGCGTCAGAGGTATCGGCACCGTAGCGCCGGGCATCCGCGGGGGTCTTGTATGTGGTCGAGGGGCCAGCCTGGTCCTCGCCAAAGCCGCACGGTGTGTTAATCATGCCGCGCAGCGAGTTAACGGGGCCGAAGAGGCGAGGATCAACGACGGAGCCCCGTCTCTTGGGATCTGCGAGGGCGGCCGCCGCAGCGGTACCGGCGAGACCGGCGCCGCCGATGAGCGCGCCGCTGGCCCAGGGCCCCGCGCCGTGGCTGGCACTACCAGACACAGGCGGGCGGAAAGCGGACGAGACGACGGAGCCGTAGGCCAGCACGGAGTCGGCGCCGTCGCTCTCGTCCTCGGACGCGTCCTCCCAGTCCGACTCGTCACTCGACGAGGCCCCGTGCATCTTGGAGCTGCCGACACCTCGGTTCCGGGACTCCTTGCGGCTCTTGCGATACTTACCTAGAGCCGCAACGCCCGCCGCGGCGCCTGCAGCCAGCATGCCGGGCTTGACGTGGCCGGCGGCGCGCAGGTCGTGCTTGTTCTGTTTGCGCGCCAGGTCAGAGAGCTTGCGACCGATCTCGAGGATCTCCTCGTCCGTCTTGCCGCGCTGAGGGCCGTCGGGCCGGCGTCGCATGCCGGCGTCCGATGCCTCTGCGCCGTCCCTGTTGCGCCCGGTGCGGCCGCCACCGGTGCGGTAACCTCCACTGCTGGCGCTGCTCCGACGGCGAAGCCTGGGGATGTAGCCGTGGCCGTAGGCGAGGTCCGAGTTGACTGAGGACGAGGATGAGTTGCCTGCACCACCAAAGTAGAACGAGGTGCGGCGCTTGGAGGATCGCGCTGCGGTGCGGCGGGCGGCGCGACGTCGGCGCTCCGACGGTGCCTTGAAGAATGTGCCCAGGAAGCCACCATAGCGGTCCTGCGGGTAGTGTCTGGAGATATCGAGGAGGGAGGAGGCAGTAGAGCTACCGCCGCTGGAAGAGGACGAGCTGGACGGAGCTCGCCGCCTCAGCTTTCCCTTGCCCTTGGAGGTGGTGCCGGAGGACTGGCGTCGGGGCGGCGACGAGTTGGAGGGTTCGGCAAAGGGCATGTTCATGAAGGAGAGGGGGTTGGGCATCGAGGTGAAGTCTGCGCCGCCGGACCGGGTGCGGTCGCCATCGCGGCCGCGGTCGTTGTTGTCGTCGTTGCGGCCGCGGTCATGCTGTCGTTCTCGTTCTCGTTCTCGCTCGCGGTCTCTGTCCCTGTATCTGTCCCTTTCTCTATCGCCGCGGTCGGGTTTGCGCCTGTCAGAGTCGTCGTGACTCTGGCGGCGAGTGTCCCGCGGCATGATGGGCCGGAGTACGGGGTGTGTGTGTTTCCAATGTATGCTATGCTGTATGTGTGCGTTTTTCGTATCCGTGAATGATGCCTGTCTCGTTCCCTGGTATTGTGTTATATGTGCGTTGGTACGGGAAGAAAGAAACAATGATACAAGAAAAGCAAAAAAAAGCAAGCGTTGAAGTATTTTACCAAGGGGGGAAAAAGAGAAGAGATTCGGAGGAGGATGGGAAAGCCGAGTAAATGTTTTGATTTGGAGTGGCCCTGGCACAGGGCGCTGGGGAGGGAGGACTTACAAGGTACAGCTAGCTGGGGTGCCGGGTCTGCAGTGGTGAGTTTCAAGGTACCTGTGCACTGAGTGGCTCGCTGAGGGGACCTGAGGTACCGCTAAACCTGTTGACGGTAGGCGCTGGCGGGGGCACCCCATCGACCCGAGCCGGTCCGCTGAAAAGGTGCGGTGGCTGGGGATGACGCTAGGCGGTAATGAGGGGACGCTGCTTTAGGGAGGCAGTGATGCGGGTGATGCGGGTGATGGTGCGAGGTGATGGTGTGACGTGCTGGATTGGGTTGCTTTCTTTTTGTTACTCCGTATTCTGCACTGGAAAAGGTAATAACGATGGCAGCATTATACTCCGTACTGTATCAGCAGAATGAATCTATCGATTTGCCTTAGTCTGTCAGTCACTCTCCTTGGCTACCCGTCCATAATGGGCACAATGGAGCAGTGGGGCACATACAGGCATTCCTCGTAGAATCTTCAGACCGCCAGATGAGCAAGGTGCCGAAAGACTTGGATAAAATGTTTATGCTTTCTTCAGAAAGTCTTGATATATTCTTCATCTCTTTCAAGCTCAGACTCATGCTGCATCTTGCACCATCAATTGTCACCTCAGCTTAGTCACGACCCGAGACAATTTGGCATACTTATAGCGGCATTACGCTAGTCCCCTTTTTGCACATGGTGTGCAGCAACTTCGTGGCACCACTTGTGCCAGCTGGACTTTTGATATGCCTGGCAGCTAATTACAGCAGCATTTTTTTTCGCAACTTCAGCTGTTGCTAGCTGCAAGCCCTTGTGTGATTTCTGTTCCTTTTCCTAACGTTATTTTCATGCTTTTTCTTTTCTTTTCTTTTTTTCTTTTTTTTTCATAAAGGGGCCTTCAACTTGTGCAAGTGCCAAGTCTTGCTTCCTTTTCCTCTGTTGCTGCTGCTGCTGCGCCACTTCCTTGGTCAAGCCACACCTCAAGTGGGGCTCTTGATACCCGGCTGCCTCGTCAACGTCAGCCCAGCAGGGTTGCTGAGACGCAAAAATAATAAACATGCGCTCCGTTTCAAGCTGAGATCCGCTGTATTCAAAGATTCAGACCCTTTCGCTGTAAATCTGTGTAAACCTCTCACAAAGCCAGACAAAAGCGCAAGCTCGGCCAGCGGAATGAGCTCGCATAAACTTCTTACCCCAGCTACACCGCATCTTCCATTCCTCGCAGTCGGAGCTTGCGCCACCCGCACGTGTCTCGGCCCAGATCTCACAGATTCCAGTGTCTGCCTCCCGACTACTTGCCTCATGCTACCCTACACGCTTCGACCCGGATTCTTTTCCCGCCTCCAACATGCTTTTGGGAACCAAGTCTTCATCTCTATATGTACCTCTGTTTCGTCACATTCTCCCACGCAAGGTCTGGTCTTACTACTATGCGTAGATTCCACAGTTTTGCCCATCGTGCTGCGCCATTACGCCACAGATACCTTTATACATGTATCATCCAGTAATCTCGACATACCGTACAATCCATAACGCACGTTGTCTCAATTCTTTATTTTCTTCTGTAAACTTAGCAGCAATCACAGCAACCTCACACAACGCATGCCAAAATTTGGTATTAATACTATTTCGCTGATACTCATCTCAGAGAGTACGCTTTAAAATGTCATGATACATGGCCAAAATGTGCCATCCCTAGCAAAAGAAGACGAATAAGGCAAAACAAGCAAGTAAAACGACAAATCCAGCCTATCCACGGGTTAACGTAGCACATTGGCCGTCGCAGCGTGATACATGCCATGAAGATATGCCAAAAGAGAAAAAGCCAATCCAACGCCGATGCCATGCTGAATATTTATACCGCTGATTCGCTCATAAACAGCGGCAAGATCATAACCCGGCAAGAAAAATAAATAAATAAACAGTAAAAATGCACGCAATACCAGTTCCTTCATCGTGTCCATTTCGGGTATCAGTAGTCCACATTGCCGCCGTTTCGTCTATGAACCTCGCCTTACATGCTGAACTCATCTTCAGAGTACATGTCGTCATGGGAATCGGTCGTGCCTTCGCTGCCCAAAAAGTACCGAGCCTCGAGCGATGGCTGTCCGCTCACGTTGAGAAGTGGATTAGGTATGGTACTCCGAGTTGAACCTCCTGCATTCGTATTGCCAAAATTCACAGCGTTGGCGACCTGAACTGCCGGCGCTGCTAACGATGCACTTCGATTATGAGCCCGCGGATCGCCTCGATGCCTTGTTATGGGTGCAAGTCCCGAGGCCACAGGCCGCGTTACGGCGTGTGCCGGAGACTGATACATGATCGGCGCACCGCGAACTCCAGCCGGGGAGATGGGCGACTCGAGTGTCGTTGCTGGGAAGCGTCCAGTCAAAGGAACGCCGCTTATCGGTGAAGCCTGAGTTGATGAGCCCGGCGTGGCTTGCTGTCTGACGTGGGCACGCTGGCGAGGCATTTGCTCAACGCTCGATGAGCTAGATCGGCGCTGTCGTGTTCTCCGGGGCGATTCATCCTCGTATGCGTCATCCGCGGGGAGAGGTCTCCGTTCTCCCACCACACGCGGCGTCGTTGCCAGCGCATGACCGACTGCCGGGCGAGGAATTCCGGCAATAGAACCGAGGTCATCGCCATCCACAATTCTTGAATACACTTCTTCCGCCACTCTAGTTGAATTACACGATTAGCCTCCTTGGTCATGGTATCAGCGGACAAACCCTTACATTGAATTTTGAGCCCAGCCTCTAATTCTCATAAGGTCCAGAAATGCGCGACTTGAGTTGGCAACGTGTTTAGACTCTGAATGCAGCTTGTCACGGCAATACGGACAGCTATCCGAGTCATTCAACCACTTGCGAATGCAATGGTTGCCAAAAACGTGCTTGCATTTGGGGAGTCGAATGGGTTGTTCTTTTGTACCCTCTGGGGTCGCCGTTGCGTAATCATTGTAGCAAATCACACAGGCTAGCAGATTTGGTCAGCACTCACAGGCGTGTTCAAAAGCCTCCCACTTTGTAGTATCGGCACTCACTTCGTTCATTTTCTGGCAAATCTTCGACATTGACAGCTTCGAGACTCTGCAGTGCCAACTTGGACGCTACAGATTTACTCTTTAATGCTCCACGAAGCAGCTGTATGTGCCTAGCTTCGGCATCTTCTGTAGCATGGGAGTGATTCATACTGGCTTGACGGCGATGACTGCTTCCGTGACGAAACGAGACTGCTGGGATTTCGCTGTGCGGCTCGGGCGCGCTGAGTCTGGCGTTGATGGTTCGTCGTGCTCTGCTATTCTCGTGTCGTCGGGACTGTGAAGAATTTGGAGGATTTTGTGTTCGGGTGTCGCTAGAGAGATGCTCGGGTCGACCTGAAATTTTGCAAAGAAAGGAAAAAATAAATCAGCAAGCCAGCCTTTGTGTCTGAAACCACAACGTGGCTGGGTTTTGCAATGAAGTGGCCAGCCATGGCGTGAAAGCCGCCACAAGGGACCGAGCTTATTCACACACTGACCCCAAAAACATTCGGTTTTACTTACCACCGAGAGAAATACTTTGCTGTCGCGACTGCGACGGTCGGCTGCGGCTATGATGGCTCCGATGAGACGACTGACTCGGCGGGATAGACTGTCCGCGTCGCTGCATATGCGCTTGGATAGATTGAAGATGCAGGTCTGCTTGTATAAGCTGCATAGCCGAAGCGTGCTGTTGATACGCGTTCGAGGGAGAATTCGGCTGTACAGTTACTGTTTGTTGTAGTGACTGCGTATTTGAGCGCATGCCAGTTTGCACAAACGGTGGCGGTGTTTGAAGGCTAGTTGGTCTCGTAGCAGCTGCTGCAGGAAGATACGTCTGTCGACTATTAGCAGCATTGGGCATACCTAAGGGAGCGCTGGACGTTGAGTTGGCCACAGATTGTCCATGGGCGGTTGGATACCACGAGCTGCCCAGCATTTGGTTCGGACTCGGGACGCTTGAAGCCGTGTGTGGGTTGCCGGGCACAGAATAAAGCCCGCTTGATGATGTTCCGTAGCCTGTGTAAGAGAAATTTCTATGGGAATACGGTGCAATACCCGAATGCCATGATTGGCCATACGGTGGCTGCTGGACCGCCCACTGGCCTGGCGACGGCGGCATGCTAGACTGTGACGGGGGACCCGAGGTATCATGGAGGCTGAACTCCATAGGGTCCATGATTCATAATTAATGCCCCAAGGTCCGATGGGATGTTCCTTTTGGGGTCCAGGTGTATGGCAATCCTCCTGCTGGAATAACGGAACAACCGGGGACGAAGTGTGATGGATCGAGGATAGGGTGCGGTATTGTCCAAGAAGAATGCTGATATAAAACTGCGGCGCAGAATTCTGTTGCTTAGTAAAATTTCCGGCTGGATTGCCTGTAGGGGGTCCCCGACGCCACGATAATGTCAAATATAGGGAAGCTTGAGGGTGACGGCTATAAGAGAGCAAATGGCACCTTGGCCAAACTCCGAAATCCGTTGAGAGACAAGTATCGATCCGAAGGAATGTATCCGCAATTTGAAGCTAGATTAGAAGAGCTCACGGCAGCAAGAGTAAAGTAGAGACCTCCGTGGCTTTTTCTTTGGACGTGTACTCGTGGAGAGGATGGCTGAGTTGGCGGCGGTTCGGCGAGCGGGGCAAGCGAGAGACCGGACGGGCGATGTGAAGAGAGCGAAAACCAGGAAATGATGAAATTGTGTCAAAAATCCAAAAGGGTCCAACAGGCGGGAGTCAGAAAAAGAGCAGTGCAAATCCTGCGGCGGGAAGAAACGAGCCGGACCTGGGTAACCGAAACGGAAAGCGGCAAGTACAGTCCGCCCGAGGACGGAGCGGGCGAGCGGGCGGTTGCGATACGCGGGCTGAAGAGAGACCGGAGGGCAAGAGAACGGAAGCGCGCGAAAAGGAAAACCACAGGAGATATAAGTGACACCAGAGAGATGTAAGAGGAAAGGAGAGGAGAAAAAGAGGCAAAAGGTGCGGCACTGTAAATATGAGGAGTAAGTACTCCAAATGTGGAAATCAAGGCGTGCAGAGTGACAGAGTCATGCCAGCCAGGATGCAAGGCCCCAACAAAGTGTCCAGGTCAGAAAGGCGCCGGCCGGTAAGGAAGACGGATAGCTAGCGAGACAAGAGGCCGATGGGATGGGCTGCGACAAGAACAAGGAAAAAAAAAAAAGGTCCAGGGCCTAGACAAGCAGCGAGATGGGGTCGGAAGGGAGAGGGGGAGGGATCAGGCGGGCAAAAAGCGGCGGCGGCGACGGCGGCGGACGAGAGAGAAAGTTGAGTAGTATTCGTTAAAAGGCTGGCTGGCTGGCCGGCAAGCGGGCTCCCTCAGTTGAGGCAAATATTGGGCAGCCGTGCCTCGTTTTGAGTCTATGACCTGTTCTTAGACAGCCGAGGAGCAAGAGAGAGAGAGAGGCGAGGGAAAGCGAGCAAACGAGCGAGCTAGTTTAACGAGGAACAAAAGGCTAATAAGGACATGTCTGGTTCTAGCTGAGTTACGGTGACGGTAGTTATGTGCCGGGGTGGACAAGGACGGGATTAGACAAGGCGCATTTTCCTGAGGCGGCGGCGAGCCTGGTAACGAGAAACCAGTGAACAAGGAGCGAGCAAGAGGCAAGCAAAGCAAGCAGGTGGCAGCAAGTGGCAGACGACACACCCCAGGCTGGAAGCGGCATGCAGGTGGGTAATGTATTTAAGTAGGCTGGCCTGGGGAGCTAAAGAGTTGGGAGCACTTGTCCAATGGTGCCCTGTGTGCATTGATGACTGCGTAACTAACTAGTATGTGTTTTTTTCTTGTGTATGTGTATGCGTGTGTATGTGCGAGTTGCGTGTATAAAATGTATGAATGTGTGAGTGTGTGTACTGCCGCATGTGTTGCGGCGCTGCGCTGTACAGGAAGAGTAAATTATATGTAAGAGGGTGATACCGGAAACGACGCAGGGTAGTGAGAGAGGGAGCAATTCAAACACGGCGAGTGAGGGCGGAGAAACACAAGAGTCGGATAAGGGCAAAAGACAGCGCGCGCAGACAGAGTGAGGCGGAGGGCGGCGGGTCAAGAAAATACCACCCAAGCCAAGCCAGGCCCGTGAGGGACAGACCCTAGTCAGAACGGCAGAAGAGGCACAGGAAGAGCCATGGGAGGCGACGGGCGCCGCTTGGTCAGGCTGGACGAGGTGGGCGCAAGGTCTCTCACTCTGCAGCCGAAACTGGAGACATGTCCAGGGATCCAGAGGAGGAACGGAGGAAGTGAGCGCCACCTGCTCGACGGACGGCCTTGGATGGCTGACGTGACGACTAGATTGCTGCCCGTGCTAAAAAAGAGAGACTACGGGCTTCTAGACACGGCCTGGTGGTGGAGAGTTGGTGGCTGAGAGCGTCACTGATCAAGGCGACGGGCTACGGAAGACCGCGGCGCCGCTTGAGCTCGGGTTACCTAACGGACGATACATGCCGTCTGGGAGTGAGGTAACGACAGGACACAGTCTGTGTGTGTCGGGGAAAGCACAAAAAAGAGGAGAAGGCCAAGGGGGTGTGCGTTGATGTTAGTTGGTTAGTTAGCGGGCGCCAGATGCGGGGGGGTTACTTTTCCGAAGAGATGTGATGGAACTAATAATACCGGGGGGTGAGAGGTATCAGTCGGGAGGGAGGGGACGAGAGGAGAAGTGTAGCAACGGCGCGAATTTGGAAGAGCGTGATGTAGAGAGCAGGTGACGGCTTGTAATCAGTTGCTCGTTGAAGCGTGACTGAGTGAGTTGACGACGGGAGTTGGCGGATGCCCTGTAGCCTGGTTCCGGGAGTTTGTTCGGAGTAGACGAATGAGGCAGGGAGACGAGAGACGGTACAGAGACAGAAGAATACACAAAACGTGGACAAAGCGACATAAGGGGGGCGTGTTGGCAGCATAAAATATCATTTTGGGCGTGTGTCTCGTAATCCAAAAGAGGGGAATCCTGGTTTCTGTTGCGGCCCGGGGTGGGAATGAAGTTATGGGCAGGGATTATGAATATGGATAGCAGAGACATATTTAGCCCGGGTGGCTGAAGAGTCAGCGAGAGGCAAAAGGAAAAGCGACGCAAACGTAACGATAATTCTTTTTTTGCTCTTCCCACCGAGCTACAGCTACCTTGCTGGATAAGAACCTTGTTTCGCCCAACCAGGGGATCCTCCCGCACTGGCATGCGGGAAGCTGGGCTAGGCAAACTACAAATCTCGGAGGGAAAGCCAACGATGGTGATGCTGCGGACAAGTGAAGGAGCAAGAAAAAACACGCGAGGCCATTAGCATCAGCCGCATTGCGATACTTCATGCCATTGAACTCTTTTTGCCTGTGCTTGTGCGCACATGCACCGGTCGTGTGTAAGTGCCGTACAGGGCACCACTGAACAATATCGAAGAAGCCGGCGCTGTTAATAACAGAGTCCCCAAAATATTACCCAAAATACGCAGCCGACTCTGACATGTAACCGTGGCTCACGACACTGCATATAATATGATTAAAAATAACCCAAGCCTTATCCGTAGTCGCCTCGTCTATTTTCCACGTCATACGGGCGTTGTTGCCCAGATATAGGACCAGGGTAGTTGTCGTGCCGTGGCGTGTGGTTGATTGTTTATCTTGCCACTTCGACACGCCATTGCCACAGAATAGACTCGAAACGGAAGAAAAGATAGAGCAAAATTGACAAGCAAAAAAAGTGCTTGGACCAGAGCTCTGCAGGTGGCGTAGATTCGTCAGCTGCGCCGTGTTGGCCGACGAGCTTGCGGCCTGCTTAGCCGCGACGGAGACAAAAAAAAAAAAAAAAAAAAAAAAAAAAGGTCAGGCAATCAAGACGAGAAAACTGTCGCGGAATCAGAGGACAACAACTGTACTTTGTCGTGCCACATATTTTCGGTTCAACTATTGACTGGGTAGGTCACGATACAGGCGCGCAGCAAAGTCAGCATGGACATGGATCAATGTCAATGCACACAAGAGAGCAAAAAGACTTGGGACACAGAAAAAAAAAAAAAATAGAACAAAAAACTATCGTTATTGCCACTCTCAGAATATCTCTCCCGGAGGCAGTATGAAAACATGGGAATGTCCATAATTCTCCATTTCCCCGATGCCTTGTTCGGCTCGCCCTGCTGTAGCGCATCGCAGACTCAGCTTATTAACCCTTTGGCAGATTGCAACACTCGAGAAGGCTAATTTAATACAACAAGAATCACCCTAAAAGAGTTGGACCCGGAGAGCTTGATAACAAGGTTTCCTTCTGTAGAAGATGATAATTGCTGAGCACAAAAAGCAAGTTCGATAGCCTGGAATGCCGCATTTGGAAACAGCCCTCTTCGACGTCGTGTCGGTCGAGTCCTCCCCCACCGACCGGCCCTCCCAATCGTCGAAGGGCGAGCACCTGAGGGACGGGTGAGCTGACCGTCATGTCAATCGACGTCGCCTAACAAGACACCAGCAACGGAAGACTACGTGTTGCATCACCGATAACTTTTTCTCTCTCGCGGGCCGAGCTCACTGGAACGAATTGTGTGTGGAGGTATTCGCACAGGCTTCCACAACTCCATAGCTCTTCCATTCGCTGTAGCCTTCCCACTCCAAGTTTCTGCTCTTGTTAGCTGCTCGTCTTTCCTTGGCTCTCACCGGGCGCTCGCGGTGGCGGAGGCAAAAAAGGACAGACCCAGCCAAGAATAAAGCGACCGTTTCCCAACTGGGGCAATGGCTGCGCCGCCTCTCTCTGACTGACTAACTAATTCATTGCCAATAGTCAACTCTGTTCGTTGATGTGATCTTTGCCCCGGCCCATGACAGAGACGACGGAAGAAGCCAGACACTCTGACAGAGCTGCCTGACTACCCTTACGAGAGAGACGAGAAATCCTCCGATAAGACCGCCCGCGGCCACGTTGGCCATATGTCACCATGGGCAGACGCCGAGAGCAAACCCACCAGCCAGCCAGCCATACGCAGCATCAGCTGGGCGTCGCCCGGGGCTGCCTGACCTTGCGCCTTTCTGCGCTCAACTCTCATCTCTTTCTCCTCAGGCGCAGTTCCGCCCTGACCACACCGCAGGGGACAATGACATGACCACGCCTTGCTTCTGGCATGTCATCATCTGGTCCAGGCACACACAGCCAACCAACCAACCACCCGCAGCGGCCCCCCGGTCTGGGACTGAATTAAATTGTGATATCCAATTAACCATGGCACTCAAACCGCAACGGGCTGCGCATTCATGACTCGCGAGGGAGCAGTGGCAAGGCACCGTCACATATCTTATTCGTCAATGGTGCGATGCGATTCGTCTAATCAGGGCGTAGTGTATTTCTTTTTTTCTTTCGCCGCTCCTTCTTTCACCAGAGCCTTCTCTTCACGAAACCGCCGCGGGCAACTTTCGTATATCCGTTAAACCCAGGAATCAAGTCATGTGTTACAAAGACCACCATTGTGACCAGGCCACGCTCTGGCGCTTGCTCACACTTTTTTCTTGGCTTCTCTCCAACCGTCAGCAAAACTGCCGTAACTCATCGCAACTTGTAGACACCGAATTCGGATTAATTTTGACAACACTTGCCCTTTTTCGCCCTGTATTGCTTTCGGTATCACGGCGCCGTATTCCCGCCTCATCGATCTCCGGCGCGGTAGCCGCCCGTCGTCGTCTCCAGCCCTCTGGCCTGGGACCTGTTGCACAACGAAGGCTTCCGCCCAGCGGCCACGGCTCGGCCTTTGCGTAACATTACTAAAATAAACAATAAAACGGAGTTCCACGTTCCAAGCACATTCTTTCTTCCATGCGTCTGGCCGTACAACATTAGGACTTTGTGTTGGTACATCATCATCAATCACAATAGGCGGCCTCACAGCGCATCACACGAGACATTCACCACAGCGAATAAAATGCTATACTATGGCAATGATAATATAAGTATTATCAAATAATCTATTTAGTGCCCGCAAGAAAACAACTTTGCAAATCTTTGCAACTTCGGCATTAGTCAACACACGCATAGTCATCATGCACGCCGTCATCGTGAACCGCGCAATTCATCCGCCACCATTCTCAGGCTCCCCGCAAACTCAATCATGCGCAGTCACAATATTAATCAGTCATCCGCGAAATCAGAGAAGAGTCTCAGATTAAAAAACCATATTATCATAAGTCGTCAATTCTATACATTGGCCCGACTCAAAATGCCGCCTCACAAAACGCACACTTACACCACTCCTCTGCGACACAAGACGACAGACCTCGGCGCCACAAGCGACAGCGTGCCCACGTTCCACAGCAGTACGCCTTGCACCGCGTCAGGGCAGCCTCCATCGCAACAATAAGTTAAAGCACGTTCTGTACATCATACAAGCTCACACTCACGCTCACGCCGGCCGCCATCCTTTCCCTTGGGCCCCGAACCGCCACGGCAGGTCAACGTTGTACAGTGCAGTGTGTGATGCAGCTGCGTCTCTTCTCCCCACCCTTTTTCTAGATATAAATCCTGCTATACCCCCTTCTTCTTGCAATAGCGCACATGCACTTTGCACAGTCCTCCAATCACCCCGCCGGGTATATCATAACATCGTCACATGGCTGTTTTTCGGTAGGGCACGCAAACTATGACCTCCCATCAAATAGCAAAATACTTTCTTGTACACCCCTTCGCGCAATGGGATACCATCCGTCGCACTGTCAAGCATAAACTTCGCACCAAATATGCCATATTTTTCGCGGCTGACGTCGCGCAGCGCATCACCGGCTTCGGTCACACAGTTGAGCATCGTCCCCAAGAGCATTCTTCCTCGGGAAACCTGACGACGAGAAACATTCATTCCATGTAACTCGACAGCGTCGCGACTTTATTACCCGACCTCACTTCTTGAGTAACCGATATTTGCCACCAGTCAACTCCAGTTCGCCCGCCGCAATCTTCTCACCCAGAAACTCTTGGAGCTCTTCGTTGCTCCAGGTGCATCCGTCTGCAATGAGCATCTTCATCATCATGGCAATCTGGCTCAGCGGCATTGCCGGCGCCGAGTTGGTCAGCATGCCCAAGATGAATTGCCAATAAACTGTGCGTCGCTCAGCTTCCTTGGGGTCCATGGCCTTGGCCTTCTTCGGTGATGCGCTGCCCGCATTGTCGTCAGCTTCGTCAACCGAGGCATCGTCGCGTGGCTCGTCGCCTGGTTGTTCGGTATCCAAGCGCTCGAGAACCACATATGTTTGATTGCCGATGTCTTTCAATACCTTTTTTGACACCCAGAATCGTAGCGCAAGCTCCAGCGCGTCTTCCTCGATCATCAAGCTCTGCCAAATCTCCTCGAACGTGCGCTGCTGCGCGCCACTGTCGCTCTGCCCGCCGTCACTTTGGAATTCGTAAATGACAGCTGCCTCATAGGTCTTGCACTCGAGTTCAACCGTTCGATCCTCTAGCTCCAGGATCACAGTCGCCGAGCCCAGATTATCTATCCAGCCCAGCTTCCGGGATGTCTTGAGCTGTTCAAAGCCAGCTTCATATTGCGATTGAATCTCTGCAACAGGGGCGGGGACTTTGAACGTTTCCTTTGCCAAATTAGGCCAAAAAAGACGAGAGAGAATCTTGGAGTGATATGATACGGCCGGAGCGCCGGCCTGCTGCGTACTGTGTAGATTTCGCCGTAATACCGCATCCACGCGCCGTGAATCTTGTATATCCTTAACCATGACGTCGCAATTTTGCAGTGCGGGCTCGCCGAATCTCTTCTTCAGCAGACCTAATACCTTAATTTCCTGCTGGAAGCCTGACTGTTTGGACAATAGGCGCTCTGCTATAATGAGCTGGAACTCCTTGATGAAGATATCCTGAGACCCGAGAGCGCTGATGAGTGTGCCGACAACATCCTCGTTCTTCGGACGCTTGTAATTGACACCTGCGTCGACCGGGTCTGGAACCCAGTTCATGTCGTCCCAGTCCAAGTCCTCCTCGTCTACCGCCGTCCTTTGCTGCTGTGAGGCTTCGTTGATAATGATTGCCAGTTCTACGAGCTTAGTCCTCGCCTCGACAGCATGATTGCCCGTCGGATTCGCCAGCAGGCCCGTAACCACAATGCGAATCGCATCATCTCTCTGGCAGAGGTACAGCTGCAGCGCATGCACGACTCGATCGAGAAGCACTTTCGAGTGATCGAGAGCATGAAAGGTGCGGATCATGGATATGTAGGTCTGTAATATTTCGAGGGTAGATCTGCCGGGGTGCAGCAGTCTATGCTGCAGAGCCGCCGAGAATGTGTCTGTAAGCTCGAGCCGTCGCTGCGGAGTCGTCACCGAGTAACCCAGATCGTCAAGGCCACCCCTAGTTTCTGGCCAATGTAAAACGATGTCAAAGAGTTCGTGTATTCGCAGCGTCGCGAGCCGGCCAATGGCGATTTCGCGCCATTGTTCAACGTCGGCCCATTTGACCTGGCCACCGAGGCGGCTAAAGACCTCTACAGCCAGACGCCCATATTGATTTTCGACCCAGTCACAAAGATGCGCCATACATCCAGGCATGAATGAGCCTTCGTTAGTGTCTTGAGCGGCCGGGGCATCCCAAACGCCAGTGTATGCGGTTTTGATGAACTCCTGCATACAGTTGTCCATAAGCTCAGCGAAAAGAACCTGGAACTTATCACCAGCGAGTCCAACTTTTTGTAGAGACTCGAGAAGACTCAATAATTCTTCTCGAGCGCTGGCGGAATTTGGATCCTGCACAGTGTGTTTGCCATCGAATCGTCGGCCCGTACTGAGAATCGTTCGTAGGAGTCGGCGCAGTGCTGGGTTTAGCGCATTGATGAGACCCTGCGTCCATGAGTTTCCAATGACTGCGTGGAGATCACGTCTGAAGGTGCTTGTCGCCGTCTCTGCCGCGGCTTCGTCTGGAATGCCTCGCACAACTAGCAGCAGACCGTTGAGGTATTGTCGATGCGCCGCGGCCAGCGTATTCACTGTACTCGTAACGACTTGCGACGTATCCTCAAGGCCAGCACAAGCAGCAAGAAGCGGCAGTACGTGATGCACAAAGTGTTGTCGGACTTGACGGGCGTGCCATAATAGTATATCTTCGGTATGCGTCGCGCCGGGAGCGTTGACAGTAGGCTCTAGCACTACCGGTAGAGCCTCGTAGAAACTGGTGTCGCCATCCTGCGATTGTGGGGGTAGGGTTCCGAAAGAATCCTCAATGGCGACAGACGTTGGAAGCTGAATCCTCGATGTCACCGTATGCCATGCTCTGTCCCATTTTACCTGGTCGGATACGCTGTCATCGTGGCCCGCAGAACGCCTGCTGCGCGCATACGCGTTGACTGGAGCTGGCGCGGGGCCACCAAAAGGCTCTCCCGGTTCCGAAGAGGTGAGGAGCGGTGTGGGATGTGATAGATCGGTTTGAAAGACGGCAGTAAATATTTTTTGTCGCCGCGCGCGAACAGTCAAAGCCGTCATGATGCGCTCGTAATAGTTGATGGGACAAGTCTCAGAACATGGCTGTTTGTTTGTATGGGGTTGAGCGTTGGACGTTGGCGGGTTGGTGTCGCGGGTGCACGTGCTGTGGTGGGGGGTTCAGCGGTATTGCCTACTACGTACTGAAGCTGTTTGGCGCCTGTTGTAAAATGACATGTCCTGGCGGCTCTACATGAAGGGAGTCATCTTATTCAGCAAAAAATGTTCAAATTATTGACAATATGTGGAACGCGGCTGGGATCTATCATGAATCCTATGCCCTTACTCCCGTAACACGCTGCTTACTACGATTCATCACATAGTCCCAAGCGTCCTCGTACAAATGACAGTGTAGCTTTCGCGACCTATGAAGTGCAGTGCATCTGTACCATAACATACAGGAATATTTATGGTCTATGTTCAATTTAACTATATATATGTGTGTGTGTATACACTGTTTTCATCTTTAACCAATGGTCCACTTGATACCGCGACGAAGAGTGCCGTCGCCGTCGTGGCCGCCAAAGGCCTTCCAGTCGTCCAGGCACATGTCAATGGACTGCTCGTTGCTGGTGTTCTCATCAGCGACGATAGCCTTGCGCGTGACACCCTTGTAAGTCATGGTGATGGTCCTGGCGCAGAGCTTGTTGTCCTGGGCCTGGCCGTAACGGTCAAAGACACGCGAGGGCACGGCGACGAGTGGCATGTTGGAGAGGACCTTGCCCTTGAAGTAGGTGCTGAGGCCGCAGGCGCCGGAGTCATAGAAGATTTTGCGGCAGTGTGAGGCGGAGCCGAACTGGAAGATGGAGCCGTCGTTGGTGCCCGAGGCAATGGCGCGCTTCTCGACGTCCTCGGTGGGAGCGGCAGAGACACTCATGGCCACAGCGGCGACAATAACAGAGAGATACAGCTGCATATTGTATTATGTGGTATGTGTTTTCGGATAAAGTCGAATTGCAGCGGAGCTAGAAGACTTGTTTGGCAATGATCAGTTCGTTCCATCAACACCGGTGACATCTCAACCTTTTATAGACTTTACTCTCGGCTATAGCACAGTTGCGCTGGAATAATACTGTCGCGATCGCAGCTAAAATCTCACCCGTAATGTTGGTGGCTTCTGTATCGTACGGCCGAGTTATCGGCGACAGCCAGTCTGCTCGCAACCTGTGTCCACGCATTCCACCCCAAAGGGTAAATACCCCTTCAGCCAATATGCCAGCAGCCTTACGAAGCATTGCCCCGATACACTGAAATAATAAAGAATAAAGTGTCGGGGAACGGTGTTCTAGGCTCTGTAAATTTGACCCCATGCCGCTTAGCGCAGGTAAGCAGATCGCCGAAAGGGGACATTTTCAGGAGATTCAGGACGCTAATAGGTGGAAATTGGACAGAGAATGTCTGTGAGGTGGAATAATGAGTTTGCTTGGTTACGAACGGGGGAATCAGGAGCGCATATTGTCTCAATACTGTAAAGAAGGCAGCGAGCTACGAAGCTTGACGTACAATCTTGCTCAAGGAGTAACAATGATGTTAATCAGTTATACAATTGCGTCAAGTGTCATGAACAGTGCTGGAGCCGGTGTTAAACTAGGTCCAACTCTTCGGCGATGTGATATTATGGCGTCTTATCGACACCAAAGAAACTCCAGGCTACAACAACAGACAGCTTCTTGTTTCTTTTTTAAAGAGGGAAAATTTACAAAAACTGGTATATGGGATCAATTCGTAGACTCGTGTATTGCGCGAGGACACGCCGACTTGGCAAGTGTTGATCGAGTCGACTACGGTTTCCAACGACCAATTCTACCGAAGCCATTACCATTTTTGAGAATAGTTGAGATTTGGGGACCAAATCTTGATTGAGAAGTTCTATCATTGATAAATAACATTAATGGGGGCTCCTTACTGGTGCAATGGCTGGCTGACGAGCTGACTAGTTGACTAGCTAAGTAATTGGCCAAGAGCCTATGAGAGCAGCAACCGCAACAGTCGCAACAATACCAATATCTAAAGAGCACTAACTGGGGTATCAAAAATAGCGCCGGCAAGGTCTCCTTACTGACTCAATGAATAACTAGATCTGCCATTGGTTGACTGACTGCTAGCTACGGACTTGCCCTTTGATGGGCTTATTAATGGAGGAGACAAAAGGCATGTGTATTGTATTCATGCTGTGCACCTTCCATTGTTATCTGAGACCCAATATACCAAGCATTATCTTTCCAGTAACAAAGCTACCCGCTTCAGACTCCGCCATCAATTTGGCAACCTTAGCCGCAGACTTCAATGGCCTTAGTTGCGGGATGTCATTGTCTAAACCGCAAGCGAGCATCAGAACTGTAGCCGACAACGAATACAAGCTGGCTTTCGGCTTAAGTACAGTCAGGCTGAGGAGGCTCCTTAGTTTCGGATTACATTCTTTGCGTACAGAGGCCAGTGACCGCCAGCTCCAGCGATGCATGGTCAGATATGGAAATGCAAATTCAACTGTTTCGGCGTTCAGTGTGTTGGCCAACAGCTCAGTGCCTTTCTGAAGAGTTATATGAGCTTCAACTGCTGACCTTGACTGTTTGCCGCGGTTTTCCAGCTCATGTCCAGTCTGTTTTTCTCCTTCAGCTTTTTGGGGTCCTGAATCTGCCCCATGTTAGCTTCCCCTGAAGTCTCACCGATCTCCATCTCAAAGGTACTGACTTCAAAAATACGCTGTACAAGTTCAGCAGTGAGCACCATGCTTGCACTTCCAGCATATCGTGGGCCGAACATATCAGAAACTGGCGCGTTCGACTTGCTGCCACGCGGGCCTGATTTTGATGCCTTGGTTGCAACTTTGCGCTTCTTGTTCGCCATGGAAGCTGCTGATATTCCCATTTGTAGAGAACTGGTCCGGTCAAGGTGGCCGGGTCTTCTCCACCGGCATAGAAACTCTCGCTTCCGAGGAGGACTTTGGCAATATGCAAGTCCACCAACTTCTCTTGCAGGAGGCCATTTGATGTCAAAGCATTGAGTAAATGCCGGACATGCTAAATAAAACGCCAGCCGTTTACAACAGTGAGGCCCACGTTGTGATAGCGAAAGCGAAAGCGGTAGAGCATGAAGCCGCTTAGAACGGGAGACATTCGACAAGCGCGGTGCCTGTTGGCATCGGCAAAGCCCATTCCCTGATGCCTGTAAAGCTTACTCTGGGCTTCAAATATCGGATCGTTTCCAAGCCACTTGATGGGCCTCGTCAAGCTCCCTTATCATCCTGTCGTCTCCAGTTGGCCATGTTTTTGGCTTCGACTCGGTATGGAATTTGACGCATTGGCCGATGCCATTTGCCATAAATCCAGCATGGATGCTGAATGCGTTCCATGGTCGTTCTATATCCGGTCCGAGAACATGAGTCACGTCAAGGAATATCTGGGTGTGGTATACAAGATAGAACGGGATATTCTTTGTCTCGGTCATTTCCGTCATGTCGCGCAGGAATTCATCATTAACTAGCCATTCGGGCGCCGTGAGTAGAATGGTGCTTAACTCAGTAAAGACAGGCGGCAGAAAGGCGCGGTCATCATGAAACTTTGCTGTGCCCGTCTTTTTGGAGCTGTCGCTAGTGGCGTCATACCGGCCAAACGTGCCATCTTTGTAGAGCGGTTCTTTGCCGGGACTGAGAGCCTCTCTGAAGGCTGCGATCAATTAATATGCAACATAGAAAGTGTTGTTAACGGCATCGTACGTCTCGAAGCTGATTTTGTCTTTGACGTTTTCTGATAGTAGAAGCTCATTTTTGCCCCAGCCGTCACTGAGGCTTTGTGATAAGTAGCACAGCTGGAGTATACGATATATTCCGGAACGAATTCCGATGGCAGTATTGGTTGCCACAGCGGCGGCAACCTCAAATCCTCCTTCCTTATAGGTAATCCATATCCACTCAATATGCGATCTCAGTGAACTCTTGTCATTGAGAGCCCACATGGCGAACATGCTCAATAGAATCAGGCGTCTCGATTTCGTAATGCGTGGCATCGTCTAGGGGTGACTTTGGTCTCTCAATGGCTGGAGTTGATACAAATTCTTTGGGCGGCTCATATACTGCAAGACCAGCAAATCTATTGGCCAATCATCATGCAACGTCTCGCACACGCCGCTGTAATTTGAACGGGGCATGAGCGAAGTTAAGATGGTCCGAACGTTTCAACACTAGACGCGCAGTGGAAAGAAGTGTCAGACTACAGACCTATCGGCCAAAGCTCATAGTGCTGAGTGATGGCTTCCTTTGAACAAAGTTTTCGTGCTTGGCATCCTAAACTAGATTGACAACGGCACCATGATCTTCAAGTTGGGACGCAAGGCCGGAGCTGGCAGCGATAGTACGATCGATAGTGGCCTGGAAATTGGCAGGCACAGCTATGGCCGAGATACATTCGTAAAGTCGCGAATGCCAATTACATACTTGGCTACTGTTGACGCAGCGCCATGCCTCTTGGCCCCCTTCGTCTTGGCCTGAGGGCAGGCTTTTCCCTTTAGGCGCCCGCCCGCGTACACATTGCCAACAGCAGACGGATTTTGCAGTCGATGCAAAGCTAAGAGGCAATTGAATCGATATCCCGCTTATACTCGAGATACGTGCCGGTGACTTCTTCGGGGAGCAGTGTGGGTGACGTGCAACCAATTTGTTGCGGAAATAGATTATGAGTCTCGAAAGAGTGCAATCGCGGGATAGCACACAGTATTCAATCGTGTCGGGTAAAAGAGGCGTATTGCCAAAGTAATCTAAGGCTGGAGCTTTGCGAGTAGTTCACTGAGCCAGCCGAGCAGTTGCTGGTATGTACGCATCGTGAGCATGCAAACACATCGCTTTTAAGAGGAAAAAAAAGTAACTACAATTTTCTATAGCCATCTTCTACGGCGTGATGACTTTGAAGCAGTGTGTTAACTTGGTTTGACAGCTGCGCTTGAATACCGCTTGCCGCTGTGGCTGAGGATTGTTCAGTCACGAGAAAAGAGCAAACATGCAGATTCTCACGCACCGATAAATTTTCATTATCCGCAGTTCTTTGCCATAATTAACCTAAGTACCGTTCCTCTGCGGCAGTATAATCTTGTCAAGTGCCGGTTGTACGGCCGCAAGGCATGTTTGCGGCGGTAGGGCAGTTGCTGTATCAATACCCAAGTTCGAAATCTATTTCGCATGGTCCAAGTGAAGTCTCCTTCGCATTTTTTGAATACGTTGAGATTATCCATCATTAGCGCCCAAATCTGTACAGAAAATGCACGATCTTCGCAGGCAGCTTGAGTAGAGCTATTCTGTAACCTCAGAGTCACGACAAACTGTTGTAGTATAAGTTTGCACATTCACATCCCCAAATACCTGGCCTGTTGAGTAGTTACTTCTCTTCATTCGGGGCTGCTGACAAATGCCCAACCTCGATGTCGCTGATGATACGCTGCGCAACGCTAGAGGCAGGCCGTCAAGTAAAGGGCGCGTGAATGTATAGTAGGATGCGAAAAAAACAGGCCGGACCAGGACTCTGTATCAATTTATCAAGGGTCAAAACTCTGGTTTACCATGGCAGACGATATTTTACCCTTCAAAATTGCCATCTCAAACGCAGAGATAGAGCGGCTCAAAGACAAGCTGGAGGTCGCCTCTTTTGCCAACCGGGTCGAATTCTCCGACGACTGGGCCTACGGCTCTTCGCTGAGCGATGTACAACGCCTCGCGAAGCGCTGGGCCAATGGTTTCGACTGGCGAAAGCAGGAAGCTCTCCTGAATAAGCTTCCCCAGTACACCACCGATATCCACGTCGAAGGTTTTGGGAGCCTAAACATTCACTTTGTGCATCAGAAAAGCAGCAGAGAGGGTAGTATCCCGCTCCTCTTCATACACGGATGTAAGCAAGAAGCCTGTCACCCGACCCCGCCCCGGATTCGCCCGATACAGATCGACTAACTCTAGAATCGCAGGGCCAGGTAGTTTTCTTGAAGTGGTCAAGCTGCTTCCACTGCTCAGCGAACCCAATGGCAAAGCATCGTTTCATGTGGTGGCCCCTTCTTTGCCCAATTTTGGGTTTTCCGATGCAGCGCAGAAGAGAGGCTTCTCCGTGTCGCAGTACGCAGAGGTCGTGCACAATTTGATGATGAAGCTTGGATATACTCAATACGGTGCGCCGTAGTACCATGCTACCCGTCGCTTAGACGTTACTGACTTCAGGTTGACACAGTCACGCAAGGCGGAGACTGGGGCTTCATGATCACTAGGCTGGTTGGTGCGAACTACCCTGAGCACTGCCTGGCTTCCCACATCAATTTTGTTCGTGTTCCAAGAGCACCCGCGTTCATGCAGTCTCCTTGGCTGTATTTACAAAGTGCCATAAGTCCTTACAGTGCGGCCGACAAGGCCGGCCTCGCCCGAACTGCGTGGTTCTACAAGGAAGGGTTTGGCTATAACGTCGAGCAAAGTACAAAACCAGCCACCCTAGGATTTGCCTTGGCCGACTCGCCTGTTGCACTACTTTCTTGGATATATGAAAAGCTACACGATTGGACCGATGAATATCAGTGGGATGACGATGAAATCTTGACCTGGGTTTCCTTGTACCAGTTCTCCAAAGCGGGACCAGCAGCAAGCGTGCGCATATACTACGAGGCAAAGCATGCAAAAGGTGACGAGTACGCAAAAGGTACCGGATATATTCCCCACGTGAAACTGGGCGTTTCAATCTTCCCGAAAGACGTCGTTGTTCCTCCAATGCGATGGGCACAGAGCCTTGGGCCGGTAGTCTTTAACACCGTCCATACGTCCGGTGGGCACTTTGCAGCCCACGAGCGGCCGCAGCAGCTGGCAGAAGATCTGCAGACAATGTTTGGCAACGGTGGCGGTGCATATGAGACTTCTCAACTATTTTGCTAAGCACCGTAGATCCAGGGTGATGCCTGCTTACCTCTGAACGTGACCGGAAGCGACGCGGAGTGCGACGGTGTTGCGGTTGCATTTATTGGAAATATACACGCATGGATTTGGTCCACCGCGCTTGGGTGGATATCGTAGAGCAAGTTCATAGAAATCGATGGAGATAATCAGTTCCTGTTATCTCATACTTGTGACAAATCCCATTTAAAGGGTTACCGCGTACGAAGCAGAATGTGGTTGATTTCAATTTTCAATTTTATTATTGCCTCTCTTTCTTACAAATGCTGGAAAGATGTAGGCCGTCGGATTTGTGCTGTATAAATCCGCGTTGCTGCACACATAATAGCTAGTTAGTGGACGCGCTGGCTTGTCTCACTGAAAGCTCTCACCACGCGTTACATCATAACTGCAGTTGAGTTGCGGGCCATATCCAGCGCTGGGACCTGCGCCCCGGTAAACGCTACTAGTGCTGATGATCGACGCAGTCTCGGGAGAGCCGGAGTCTGCATCGCGTGCGGCAGGCATTGGGGCGTTGCAGCGTAGCAGAGGTGAGGCGTATTTGCTCCTATTGTTACTTATGAATGCCTGCACAGCCGTTGGCCTCATAATTCGCTGATCTAGTCCGCCGAAATGACTTTGGCCCACGATCCTGTCCACAAAGTTGCGGGCGCCCATGGCCGGGACAAATAACTTTAGTCCTAACTTGAGTTGACCACCGACGGACTCATGGGACAGGCAGTTGCTATCCCACTACAGTAAGCTGCTGGTGAGGATGGTGCAGCTACAGATCTCGATGTACAGCATACAATCGAGTGTTTTCTCGGCCGGGCTGGGGATATTTGACTTGTCGTAAGCCCGGTCTTGCCTGCCTTAGGCAAGCGCCGACTGTCCGCAGAAGATGCCAAAGCAGGGGGGACTTGCGGATTGAACCTCTTTTTTTTCTGGCCCGAGAAGCTTCTAATTGTTGGTGTACTAACAAGCACAGCCAGAGTGATGGTTACGTGATTATTATAGAAGCAGAAATAGCACATAAAAAAAATGCGAAATACCTCTACTAACGTGTGCTCGACATACTAGATCTATTCAGATAGAGGCCGGATATACTGGCGGTTATAGTTAGACCTTGGCACGGTCGTTACTCCGTACAGGGCTGAGTATCCCGCTAGCGACGGCTTTACGTACATCTACTGGGGCTGGGGATTTGCTCCGGCAGGCTACTGTGGACCGTGTACCTGTCTGGATGCTGGTTCCGAGCATGGTAAAACAAGGCACTTGAGAGTTGTCGATCGGTGTGTTAAACAATAAGCACTAGTTGGAATGAGACTATTCTTCTTTCATGAATCGCTGGGTTTTTGTAAAGCTCGAGTAAGATCAGTACGTCATAGATGGTCTTCCACGTTTTGGCCATGGTGAAGAATGGCATATATAAACCCAAAAGATGTCCATGTAGAACTGGGAAGTTTCTTCTGACTCAACCCGCTCATCTCTCTCAAACATTCATCATGCAGCTCACTAACAAGGTCCTCCCGCTCGCCGCCTGCGGCCTCAGCGCCTTCTCCCTCGTCGCTGCCGACGCCCACGCCGATACCCGCTACGGTACCAAGCACTGGATCGGTGCCTTCTGGGACCCCGATGCGTGCGGCAAGGGCAACTACGAGAAGTGCTACCCCAAGCGCGACGACACCATGAAGCTCCTCTGGGACCAGTTCGACAAGGCCTTCGAGGACCTCTGCAAGGACGTCTCCTGCGAGGGCTCGTCTGCCATCAAGTTCCCCGGTGACGGCTGCGACTCCAAGCACCTCGGCCCCAACAAGGCCTACGACCTCAAGATTGAGGCGGAGTACACCCACGGCGACCGTGACGGTGTCAAGGAGGCTTACATGAACACCATCAAGAAGCTCAACAAGGTCGACACCGACTGCGGCCACTTCTCCACCAACGGTGTAAACTCGGTGAAGGTTCTCATCCCCACCGACATCAACATTGTTCGCGACACCGGCGACCACGGACTGCGCTCCACCATGCACATCTACCTTGACACCGGTGGTGACAGCGCCTGCGATGTCGTCAAGGACATGTGGGGTGCCGTGGGCGGTTCCATCCCCGGTGGCTCCGTCTTCGGTGCCATTCTCCAGGGCACCTGCAAATAGACTATATCAACAGTGTTAAATTAGACGCCTAGCGTTAGCATATAGATACGAGGCCATTGCATATCACAAAGCATCTAACTTCTCTCAGTGATTTTATGCGTTTAGTCGTAAGCAACCCAAAACATCGCCGCACGAGGTGGAAGCTGTAGCTGGAAACTGAAAGCAGATTATGCAAATGGCAACCATAACGTGATGGTTTAATATGGACTATAAACAGGTGTACATTTTTCTTATTTACAGTGCAGTATTTAAGCCGTGCCGGGTTTCTCAAATAAGTAGTGCGAAACACCCCAGACATCGCCTCCGGCATACGCAAAAAGTTCCGAGCAAGCCATGTAGAAGATTTCCCAACGATTAAACCATGTAGCGGCATCCTTCTCCCCATAAGTCTCGATGAGATGTGGCCAAATCTGCTTCTTATTCTTGCCCATAGCAGACAGCCAATCCTGTAGAAATATACATCAGCCCTTGAACACTCATTCGGGCACAAGAAATGAACATACCTCGCATGTCTTGGAATAGTGTTTGCCGTTCAGCCACCATTGGTTTTGAATCATCAAGTCTTTCTGAAAGTACAACAGCAAGTCTGCAGAGGGCATGGTGCCTCCAGTAAAGAAGTGAGTGGCCATCCATCCGTCCTCAAAGTCATAGGGCGTGCTGTTGTGCGCGAAAATGTGGACAAAGAGCTTTCCGCCTGGCTTCAGTGCCGCTGCAACCTTTGCCATTAGAAGCTCATAGTTCTTCATATGCTCAAAAAGCTGAGAGAATTACATTAGCCAGCCTTGTCGCGATCGCAGAGTCGAGCACTGTACCTCGATGGAGACGACGCGATCGAATTGGGCAGGCTCGAACTCATGGTCAACAATGTCGCCTGTCACGACCTGAAGGTTCTTGAGGTTTTTACGTGCAGCCTCGCCGTCGATGTGCTCCTTCTGTGTCTTTGAATTGGAAAAGGCAGTGACCTTCGCAGAAGGAAGCTTCTCTGCGAAGTATAGCGACGCCGAACCCCATCCACAGCTGCGCAACCTCAGTTAGTGGTCGAAAGCTACATGATTACAGCCAAGCTCGCAACTTACCCCAGATCCAGAATAGACATTCCGTCTTTCAGTTCCGCTTTGGCTATATATTCATCAAGCATAGCCACTTCGGCCTGTTCAAGTGTCTCCTTGCCTGTGGGGTAGCGACAGCACGAGTACTTCATGCGGGGTCCGAGGCAACCGGCCAGAACGCCGGTGCCGACTTCATAATGCTGCTTATTGGCAGTGTCGGTAGATATCGCAATGGGTAGCTTCTTTAACTTCGAGATGTAGTCTATTTTCTTCTGCATGGCATCCGTCTGCGACTGCGCCTGGATCGAAGACAGACGCTCCTTGAGCTGCTGCCGAATGCCCGCTCTGATGACCGCGTGGGGCAGGTAACCCCCATCCAGTATCCAGTCTGCAAGGGGTTAGCATTTTGCAAAGATGTACAAGTTGTTGATTATCAGCTTTGCGGTTGGAAACTCCGGTTACTGCCTAAGCTCGACGTCACGCACCGTAATTCATCGTCTCTCGCAGCCACTTTTGTTAGCGCTAGGATCTTGTGTCAAGAGTTGACAATTGCGGGGTGACAGGAGAAGGAAAAGAGCGCATGGACACGAATTTATATGCACGAAACACCAGCTACTATTCAGGCACCCACTGCTTATAAGATGCAATACGTCATTACGTACTGAGCTGAAGCGACACCTGCGACGAGGAAGATGGCGCTAGATGTTGGTGCTGGCAACTGAGCAATTAACGCAGACGATTATTGGAGCATCAGAATGATGTTGGAACAAGAGATTGTTATTCCACATCAAGATTCATTTTGTCTCGGGTTCAATGCCAAAAAGATGACCAGAGTCGAGGAACTATACCTTGATGCAACAATATCATGTAGATGAATATGACATTTACACGATCGGGTCCCACGGCGCTAGACAATTGAATCGCCGCGCCATCGAGTGCTTATTCTGCTGCTGCTGGCTGTGGTGAGTGTACCCAGATTGGCTGCATGTTGGGCTAGAACATGAAAAATGATATAATAACAGAGGGCATTTCTCGCAGCTATCGAGTTTTATGAGAAGATAGTGTTGACACTTGCCATGGTGGTAATCCCGAGTTTTTTGAGGGCCGGGCCGTTGTCTGCTAGTTATAGCTCAAAACTCAAAGAGTCAAGTCACAAGAAAGGAGCGAAAGCATCGGTTGGAAATTTTCGCTGAAGAAACAACCATACGCGAAACCAATTTTCTACTAGAAACTATTTAAACAGTCAGATTGGTCAGTCTTTACAATCTTTTCCCGAAATGTGCCAAGCTGCGCAGCGCGATCAATCCAGGACTATTCAGTTAGCATAGCCTCTATCGGTTGTTGACACTACGGCGCATGTGGGCTTACCTCGAGACGCGTTTCGTCAAGATGCTGCTTCCGGCTCAGAATGAAGAGGTTGGAAAAGTTTGCTGACTGAACAATAGCGACATTGCCCGAGTATTCTAGAGTGAAACGTTAGACGTACCGCGGCCAATGACAGACACACGGCAAGTAACATACCTTGGACAATGTAGTTTGGGCCATCGCAAGGCAGCGTTGGCTGGCCCGGGAAGCGGACGCGCAGGGCTCCGACCTTGCCGTACTCTGCGTCCGCCGGAACGGCTTTGCCTTCGATGTACGTCTGTTTGCTCCCCTTCTGGCATGTATTGTTGACATACAAACTTCCGTCGTCCTGCAACTATTTCAGTATTATGTGCCGGTGTGCATGTAGACAACTATCTCTGTCCGTGCCACGTACGTTGATGTCATAGCGCGCAGAGATGCACTTGCACCCCGAGGTAAAGCGAGCCAATGTGCCAGCGAGCTGGTACCAGCGGCCAGGGTACGTCTGGAGGTCGAAGTTGGAATCGGCCTGGGGATAGAAACAGTGGCCGTCCCAAAGCGCTGGGGCGACGGGTTTGCGCGACTCGTCGGTGACGGCCGACGCGGCGAGGCCGAAGAGGGATTTCTGAAGCTTCATACTGAAAGCAGTTATGAACTAGTGAGGTAGCTGGATGAATGAAAAGGCCGCACCAAGTTATTATTGAACAAGAGCGTCGAGATGTTGTACCACTACATCGAGCCGCCTTGTCTGACAACTGTGCGACGGCAGTGCCTGCCTTAGGCTCTGCCAGAAGCTCTCTAGTGGCGCCAGAGCAGTTGGCATCCGACTGTGCAACCCGATCTACGCTAAATCTACGATGCACAGCGCTTCCGAGGATCGGTGATAACTGAGAAGAGAGGTGGCGAAAATCATCGATTCGCCATTAAATGCGCCATTTTTACGAATATTTTTCTTCGGCGTGGCGGATTTCCGACCGCGCAGCACGTCGCCATAGTCCACCAGTAAATTCCGAGAAGCGGACCGATCGCCCTTCCACACGGTTGTCGATGCAGATGCACACAGATGCGATCAACGCCCAGCATTGAAGCTTGCGGGTCATTCAGGTACTTGAGTGGCGAATTGTATGGCTTTAAACTTCTTGATAGCACGGATGGAAAGACCCTGCGTTTAATGCATCAAATATGCGACCGTGCCGAAGATGCTGCTGTTGTTGGCTACCACAGTGTGGCCATGAGCGGTGAGCGCAGCCTAACAAGCAAAGCACTCAACATTTAGCAACAAAATTAGTCAGAGTCAAGTCTCGTATTATGAATGGCGAAATTCGCTCGCAGATAGACGGAAGCCGAGCTAAGACAGTCTCAGATATCTTGTATTGTGTTCTGGTGTCGGTGGCCATGGGCGCCAAAAGACAGGAATGAGATCACTGCAGTAACACGCTAAATAATGAAGGTACGGAGTACGGAGTACTTCGTGGCCATTGCTAGCGGCCCGGATTAGGTGCTGTTCCAGTTGGTGCTTCAGCCCTGTGCAGCTCGCTGACCTCACTGGTAACGAATGTTGCTCAGATCGTCTATGATCCTCAATAGTAAAGTAATGATATTATGATCAGACAAGAGACAGGACGATAAATCAGCCGACGGATACAAATGCGAGAAAACGCAAAATATAAAACAGCACAACACATTTAACAAAGGGCTCACGGTCATCGTAAAGCTACACCCATAGGTCTGGCGAATCCAACATTAAGGATTACTACTGATTAGTTGGTTTGGTGTTATGCCACTGATATCATGCACGTTTTGATATAAACACACCCACTGCGTAGGAACTTGGATTTATTTTCCCCTCTGGCCAAGACGGGAGCTAATCGGGGCCATCTTGGCTCCTTCTCTTGTATCGTGGCTGAACATATCGAGACAAGGCCAGCCACTGCCGTGGCGCGGCGAGACCAAGAGTCTCAACAATCGCCGAGCCGCAAGAGGCACAAACCGCATCTCAATAAAAGCTCCACTTAGTAAGCCGTCGCTGTTGAGCCTCCCAACGGTCGGCCCCCTTGGCGTGTCTGGGGCGCAGGCGCATCCCCTTTATGCTGCGAGATGTGCGGCACCGTTGAACGCATTGCTTAGACTCGATTGCCAAGTATATCGGGCGCCACATTACACAACAGATACAATGGCGTGGCTTTTGGCTTTTATTGGCGTTCTATCCGCCCTCTTTATCACCCGCGGCTTCCTGTCGTTCCAACGCCTGAGACATATCCCAGGACCGACGTTAGCCTCCTGGACAAATCTGTGGATGGTGCAAGCCCAGCTCAGTGGTCGCATCCATCTCGCCCTCGATAACCTGATAAAAAAACATGGTCGGTAGACATACGTCATTTTGATACCCGCAAATACGCTCTAGGTTAGCTAACGCCAGGAGAGTTCAGGGCCAGTTGCGAGGATCGCTCCTGGCTGGATCGTGTGCGGCGACCCCTCCGAAATACGACGTATATGGGGCGCGAGGTCTCGATGGAAGAGAGGCTGGTGGTATCGCGGAATGCGCATTGATCCATACCGTGACAGCTCGTTTTCTACCCGTGACGACGCTCTACACACCGCTATTCGTGGGAAACTTGTCCCTGGCTACAGTGGCAAGGACATTGACAACCTTGAGGGGATTGTGCAGCATCAAGTCGGCGGCCTTGTTCGGCTCCTGGAGAACCATGTGGCGGCGGGCGCCGGTTCTCGGGTAGTTGACTTGGCACAAAAAGTTCAGTACTTTGCCCTTGATGCCATATCTTCACTCGCATTCGGCAATCCATTTGGATTTATGGAGCAGGACGAAGACAAGTTTCGTTACATTGAGACGACAGGCAACACAGTGTACATCCTGGTGGCGACGGCTCTCATACCAGGCGTCATTAGCCTGATCCAATCGCCGTACCTCCAGTGGATTGCCCCCAGTGTCAAAGGCATGGCGGGGATAGGCGATGTCATACGCACTGCGGAGAGCGTGGTCGCGGAGCGCTTCGGTAGCAACGCCGTCGTCAAGCGCGACATGCTGGGCTCGTTTGTCAAGCATGGCTTTGCACAGAAAGACGCCGAGGCAGAGGCGCTGGTGCAGATTATTGCGGGCTCAGAGACAACGGCCACGGCTATCCAGGCGACGATTCTGCACATCATCACGTCGCGAGGGGTCTATTCCCGGCTGCAGAGCGAGATTGACGCCGCGCAGCGTCAAAATCGCATCTCGTCTCCAGTTTCCTACGCCGAGGCTCAGTCTTTAGAGTACCTGCAGGCTGTCATCTTGGAAGGACTTCGCGTGTTTCCGCCCGCAGCGGCATTATACCCGAAAGTCTGCGACACGGACGAGGTGGTCTGTGGTATCGATATCCCTGCGGGCACCAACGTGGCGTGGTCGCCGTGGACAATAATGCGCAACAGAGACGTCTTTGGCGAGGATGCCGACCTGTTCCGCCCGGAGCGCTGGTTAGGCGACACCAGGAACAAACTCATGGAGCAAACAGTGCTCATGGCCTTTGCCTCCGGCAGCCGGTGGGAGTGCCTCGGCAAGAACATCGCCCTACTTGAGTTGAATATGGTCTTCATCGAGGTTTGTGAACTTTCAAACACCCCCC
Organism: Lecanicillium sp. G3; assembly: GCA_037575805.1. Lineage (NCBI taxonomy): Eukaryota > Fungi > Ascomycota > Sordariomycetes > Hypocreales > Cordycipitaceae > Lecanicillium > Lecanicillium sp. G3. The sequence goes on along the minus strand of JAZHPD010000012.1, from coordinate 199,889 downwards.
TCTCCCCCGAAACAGCCAGCGCTGCTGTGATGTAATGCCCAATTAACGCAATTAACGCGCAATGATTAACAGCTGTTCCGCCGGTTTGATTTTACGCTCGCGAAACCCACCAACCCTTGGAAGTCCTTCAACGCGGGCATGTTCTCACAGAGCGACATGCATGTTGTCGTGGCTAACCGGAGACCATCGCAATGTACGGAGTAGGGCATGACGAAGTGACAGCCTGATGGCATAAGCCAAGCCCGAAATCAATAACACCGAAATTTGTGCAGTCAGCCGTAGGCCAGTTGAAGCGACACGTTGGCTGTGATCCCTGTGAATTGGTTTCCGCGCCGTTGTGACAGACCCCATTTGCTGATGGGACGCGGCGTCATCTTGCAGATCGCTGCAACGTTTTGCGCTCACTTTTCGTCCCGCCATGGTCCATGTGCGGTTTCAAGCGGTTGGCGACTTGCCTTGACTTGGCAAAACGCCATCTTTCCGATCTGTTTTTGCTAATTTTTTGTTTTCGGTTGGGCGCTTTAAGCTCAAGCGATGCTTGCCGTCGGCTCATCCGACGGGGTCAAAGACCACTTTGCACCACGGTACCCTGTATAACGGACATGAATAATGCCTGCTTGATAATGTGAACGATGGAGTCACAGCTGACCTTTCTTGCTGGGTCCTGTCTGGGAATAACGGTGCGGGTTGCCTCGTCGGGGCTCTTGCATGAAGCCAAGAAGCCAACAGGGATTTCGGAAAACCACGTAACTATTGTCTGCTATTTCTTTTTCTCCCCTTTTTTTTTTAAAAAAAAAATCTTTTTTGTATTGCTTTTTTAATATTTTTTCTGGGACGAACGGGGCGGGCGACCAACTAGTCATAAAAGTTTTCAAAGAGTTTTCGCAAAAAAGTATCACAATCTCTCCTGCGGTCCATATAAACCCATATAATTCCCATAATAACCCATATTACTGTAATCAGTCTCTTCGCTGAGAATAAGTCACGTGTAACCCTGCGAGAGCCTGACTCGGGGTTTCAACACCGAGGTTTTCCTTTTTCACTGGAGACGATGTCGCGAAAACCGGGGGGTGGTGTGGGCTTGCTTAATCAAACACATGTGAACTGGTAGGGGCCCGGCGCCTACCAGCCGAAGAAGAAACGGCAGGCTGCACGAGAGGGAAAGTGTCTCGATTGGGAGGGGGGTGGGGAGACGCTTTAGTCAAAGCATTCCATGTGATTAAGCGTGATTACACGGCGCTCTGAGCTGTTCTCCTCGGGGTATCAACACCGTCCCCCAGAGATCTCGCACGGGGTTAGACACGGGGTGAGCGGAGGAGCAGAGATATGGCCTAGATTCGGCCTGTCCACGTATACAGCAGGCGCAACATGAAGCCCAGCCCCCAGAGTCTTCTTGACTGTTCGGCCTTTTTTTCCTCTCTATTTTTTTTGGTCTTTTACACGCAGGGGTCCAGGTAGTTGTTGGCTGCGTTGTGATTCCAAAATAAAATAAAATAAAAAATAAAAATGCTATGCCGAGAAACTAGTCAGAGCTTTTGCCGCGCAGAGCGATGCTATTTGCTGACCTGCCCCAGGCACTCTTCACACCCAAAGCACGGCACGTCATAACACTGGGGAAGATGGAGAGCGGCTACCCACTTGGTGTTGCTGATTGACGTAGGAAGAATTGTTACTTCGTTACTGGTGCTACAAGCCTGCAGCAATAGGCCAAGTCCGAGACAGGACCCTTCCAACCCTACCTAAACTGGTACGGTGGTACATGTTGCCCCCGGGGGGTTCAGGAAATTTGAGCTGCCATTTAAAAAGCGAGGGGTTCGCATCTCTTCGTCCTGCTCCCGTCTTAGCATCCAACATCAACAAGGCCGATCCGCGCTATACTGCACGCAAGGTCTTCATCATGTGGACGTCAACGGCCGGCTTCGAAGGCCGCAAATTGCATCTTGCAATCACTTTCACCTCGGTTGTCGGTTTCTCTCTCTTTGGTTACGACCAGGGTTTGATGTCCGGTATCATTTCGGGCGACCAGTTTACCAAAGAATTCCCCTCTGCTTACATCCCCGAGGACGCTTCCGATTCCTACTCCCGCCATGTCTCCGTTATCCGCGGTGCCATCACCTCGTGCTACGAACTCGGCTGTCTCGCTGGTGCTCTCTTGACCCTCGTCTGGGGTGAGAGAATCGGCAGAACCCGCCTCATCCTGGCCGGTGGTTTGCTCATCATCGTCGGCGCCGTCATCTCTACCGCTGCCTTCGGGCCTCAGTGGGGTCTCGGTCAGTTCATCATCGGTCGTGTTATCTCTGGTATCGGCAACGGCATGGATACCGCCACCATCCCTGTCTGGCAGTCTGAGTGTTCCCGCGCCCACAACCGTGGTTTCCTCGTCTGCTTCGAGGGTGCGATTATCGCTGTCGGAACCTTTGTCGCCTATTGGATCGACTTTGGTCTGTCGTACGTCGACACCTCCGTCCAGTGGCGATTTCCCGTCGCGTTCCAGATCGTCTTCGCCGTCGTCATGATGGCTGGCGCCGCCGTCCTGCCCGAATCGCCCCGCTGGCTTCTGCTGCGCGGCCACGAAAAGGAGGCGTGTCACGTCCTTTCCAAGCTCAACGGCGTCTCTCCTGAGGATGAGTCCGTCACCCGCGACATCAATCTCACCAAGGCCGAGATGCAGAGCGCTATCGAGAACGACTCTGGCTGGAAATCTCTCTTCACTTTCGGCAAGACTCAGGAGTTCCAGCGCATGATGGTTGGCTGCTCCGGCCAGTTCTTCCAGCAGTTCACTGGTTGCAACGCCGCCATCTACTACTCCACCCTCCTCTTCAAGCAGAATCTTAACATGTCGGACCGCATGTCGCTTGTCCTTGGTGGTGTCTTCTCTACCGTTTATGCCATCTTCACTCTGCCTTCGTTCTTCATGATTGAGCGTGTCGGCCGCCGCAAGCTCTTCATCATTGGTTTTGCTGGCCAGGGTCTCTCTTTTATCATCACCATGGCCTGTTTGATTAAGCCCACCGAGGCCAACTCCAATGGTGCTGCCGTCGGTATCTTCCTCTTCATCGCCTTCTTCGCCTTCACTATCCTCCCGCTGCCTTGGATCTATCCTCCCGAGATCAACCCCATGCGCACCCGTACCCGTGCCGCCGCTTTGTCGACCTGCACCAACTGGATCTGCAACTTCGCCGTTGTCATGTTCACTCCCGTCTTCTCAGACAGCAGCCCGTGGGGTATCTACCTTTTCTTCGCTGTTGTCAACCTTCTCGGTGTTCCCTTCGCCTACTTCTTTTACCCCGAGACCTCTGGTCGCCAGCTCGAGGAGATCGATCTCATCTACGCCAAGGCCCACATCGAGGGCAAGTGGGCTTTCCAGGTCGCCAAGGAGATGCCCAAGCTCGAGCACGAGGAAATCCTCGAGATGTCCCAGCAGCTTGGCATGGGTCCTCCCGCCGGCGTCAGCGCCGACTCCAACAACTCGGACACCAGCATCGAGAAGGCTGCCGACAAGGAGCTTGGCCCCACTGGCATGGCCTAAGCATGAGCTTTTTCTCTCAGTGTCATATTATCTCCAATAGAGGTGTAACTAAAAAGTTCAATGAATAAAGACTTTACAACCCAAATCCCGCTACTAGTCGCTTTTTTTTAATTGTGTTTGCGTGTGACTGAGCGTATGAGCCGATTTCGGCGGATGAAATTCTGGCCTTGGTCTTGACGGCCATAGCTCGGTCGTCTTTCCCGAGCGCCAAGTTGATTTGTATCGTGGCGTCCTTTTTCTAAATCCAGTCGAGGCGTCAACAAGGCTTTCGTGGCTTACTTGGGTCCGTCATTTGCTGATAAATTTTTCGCCCCCGTAACCCCATTACAGCCTAACCCCAGAGGTACAAACATCCTTGGGAAAAGTCCAGCATACGGTTTTGTTGTGCGGATCCAACTGCTTCTAGATTTTTGTTCTAGTTTGTCGTACGAAGCTTTACAAGGATTGCCGTGGCACGAATGGCTGAAACCGGCATCCACACACACTGACCACGAGGACAAGGGAAAAGAGAGACAGGCAAAGTTTGACCCCGAATAGGAAACAATTTGCCAGAGAAAATCGCCATGCCTTCGCTATTTATTCGGCGTTGAGATCGCAATTCGAGTTGCGCATTCTACCCTATACCTGACGCACGCGACCGCGTCGCGATTCATGCGCGCATGGAGTCTCCCGGATTACTCCTGTTGACGTTGACGGCAGAATACCAGTATCTCTTTTGTAGAGCAATTTACGGGGAAGTCGGATTGTACAAGTACTGGCTCTTAGTGCTTTCGCTGGTCTGTTGTTGGCCTAGCTCGCAATGCACCTCATAGACAGATCAAGTCCCTAAGTATTGCCTAAAAGCCCGTAGCAACACTTTGTCTTAAGGTCTTTTACTTATGTATATCGCGCACTCAGGTAGGATATGCCTGGTGCGGTTTGTTGCATTTCGATGTTCGCATCTTGGACCGGGACAATTCAAGCCTTGGTAGACGGCGGACAGGTTGCCAGGCAGGTAGTGGAAAGAAGAAGGAAGAAACAACAGCGCAGTGGGTGTTCGGGACACCCTAAGAGGGTATTCTCTCGTCGTTATGGATGGACCCCAAGCAAGTTACAACCGTCCCAGTCGGTTCCCGAGCCGGGCGGAGCAGACATCAGGCCTGCCTGTCATGACATCCAGTTTGGCGCAGCAACCTGCGACATCACCGGTCTTTATTTGCGACCGCGCGGGCTGTCGGGTTCTTGGGCCAGCCCGAAATAGTGCGAGATAGGGGGTGGTGGCGACGCCAACTGGGTCGCCCAGGACGCCTAGCTCCAAAGCTGAGCTCGGCAGCAAAGAAATAACACAGTCGTCTAGCGGTTTAGGGGCTGGAGCGCGCTTTTCCAAAACCTGCTCAGTAGGCTCCTGTCAGCAATTATCCGCGTATTTCATCCGTTGTGTTATTACAGATAAACCGTGCGAGTTGCGAGCCTGGCGCGGCGTGTTGTCATGCAAGTTCGTCTTGATGTCTCGCAATGTCTCGACGCCAGACTATGAATAGACCATGGCAATCTCTGATAGGCTCGGGTCGCCACATGTACTGGCATTGTCTGCGGAACTCGGCGAGTAGGCGTGGAATGAAAATAAGCCTTGGAGGATTCACATACAAACTATCACACCCGACAACTGTCGTCTTCGTATTCTGCACCGTAAGGCTCCTTATGGAGGGAGGGGAACCTTATTGGCCTGACAAGGCTATACGCGTATAGGACACGGCTGGTGCCTCGTCCCAATAACCCAAGGCTTGTTTAGCCGTGATCCTCAGACTCCAATTGGTTGCTGTCTCTCCACAATCATCTTGGCCAACTATGATTCATTCTCTCTATCGTACGGCGAGGCTGTGTTATATGTAATCGAAAATTTGCAACATGTCGTGAAATGCACATTTCAGTATATCGTTTTGTAGGGTTCTGAATGCTGTTTTGTAGGTATCATAACATGTTTACTCCCCGTGAGCCGCGCATCTCTTTCAAGGCTTACTATCACAGAGCCTAACAATTTTACACCAACCGGATTGCCACTCTCCCGCAATGCAATTAGCATCAAGCTATGCACGCCCTCTGGGGACGAAAGCACCATATTCAGCGGGGCCTCCGGGAGATTCGTGTCGTTGTCCGCGGTTCGTCCGCCTGTCACTCTCCGAGACCCCGCCGATCCCCTGCTTCGGGCACGGGTTGTTGCAATAGCTCTGGGGCTTTCCCGAAATCCTTTTATTCCTCAATGTTCCCATCATGTTTTTAGCCTCGTGGTGGCCCGCCGCTCCTGTCTACTTTCTATTAACTTCGTTCCTTTCGTTCTTGCGCGGTTAAGATACACACTGTCGCATGGCAGTCGGGATTTGGTTTCAGATCTTTGCATCCCTGCCGGTAACGAAAGACTTGCTCTTAGTAAGCTACCATTGTTATTGAGACACGAGCATTGCGACAACTTGCTCGATCGTGAGCGCCAAGGCATATTCTTTGGACGGCACAACATACTTATATCTATGTTACGTCCTGCATAGCACAACTGTACAAACTTACTCACAATGTCCGTCTACGGACTGACGGGCAGCAACGACGCCACTGCTGCGAAGCATGGCGTCCCCAACGCTAGCCAACCATACCACCCAGATGACGATATCCTCGACAACGATACAGATGGCGCATCACCCGCTGACGGTAGCGTCCCCTCCGAGGTTGGAGGAAAGTGCGCACCGGACGAGGTTACCGAAATGGCGCGCCGTGTATCTGTCGTTCAGACTCTGGCGCGCAGCTACTCGCGCGCCTCCGGCGTCGCTGGCGACAATCCCTTCCTTGCCGGCGAAGACTCCCCTCTGAACCCCAACTCAGAGAATTTCTCTGGGCGCGAGTGGGCAAAAGCCATCGTTGAGCTTGTCGCCCAGGACGGCGCATCGTTCCGTTCGGCAGGCATCTGCTTCGAGGACCTCAACGTATTCGGCTTTGGTACCACTACCGACTACCAGAAGAATGTGGCCAACGTGTGGTTGGGACTCGCCAACACCGTCCGCAACCTCGTTGCATCAAACAAGCAGCGCATCGATATTTTGCGCGATTTTGACGGAATCGTACGACAGGGCGAAATGCTCGTCGTTCTCGGCCCACCTGGTTCTGGCTGCTCAACTCTACTGAAAACCATTTCGGGTGAAATGAACGGCATCTACGTCGGTGACGAATCATACTTGAACTACCAGGGTGAGTCTATCCAAATCGCAATCATCAACAAGAGTAATCTCGCAATATCCGATTGCGGGTAATCTCTCATGTTCCAGATCGATTTGGAAAGTTGCGGGGCGCATTCTGCTACAGTCTACACAATCTGTGGCGTCTGCCCGACTGAGACAAGACAATGCAACATAATGCTAACAATTGGATCCGCTTATAGGTATCGGCGCAAAGGAGATGCACACTCACCACCGAGGCGAGGCCATCTACACGGCTGAGGTTGATGTCCACTTTCCCCAGCTCTCGGTCGGCGATACCCTTACTTTTGCGGCCCGCGCCCGCCAACCCCGCAAGCTACCCGAGGGTCTAAACAGAAATGAATTCGCAAACCATTTGCGGGAAGTCGTCATGGCCATGTTCGGCATCTCGCACACGGTCAATACCAGGGTCGGTAATGAGTATGTCCGCGGTGTGTCTGGTGGCGAGCGCAAGCGTGTCACCATCGCCGAGGCTTCTCTCTCCGGCGCACCTCTGCAGTGCTGGGATAATTCAACTCGTGGTCTTGATTCGGCCAATGCCATTGAATTCTGCAGAACTCTTCGCTTGCAAACCGAGTTGTTCAAGAGCACGGCCTGTGTCTCGATTTATCAGTCGCCGCAGTCCGCCTATGATCTTTTCGACAAGGCTACCGTGCTCTATGAAGGTCGTCAAATTTTCTTTGGACACATCAACGACGCGAAACAATATTTCGTCGACCTTGGCTTCGAATGCCCTGCGCGCCAGACCACTCCCGATTTCCTGACGTCAATGACCTCGCCTATCGAGCGTATTGTTCGACCAGGATTTGAAGGCCGTACGCCGCGCACACCGGACGAGTTTGCGGCCGCCTGGAAGAAGAGCGCCAATTATAAGGCCCTGCGGGCTGAAATTGAAGACTACAAGCAAAGTCACCCGATTGGCGGCAGCGATGCTATTGCCTTCCGAGCTTCTAAGAAAGCCCAACAGGCAAAGGGTCAGCGAAAGGGCTCTCCTTTTACGCTATCGTACGGCCAGCAAGTCCAGCTTTGCCTTTGGCGAGGTTGGAAGCGTCTTACAGGCGACCCCAGCCTTACAGTCGGCAGTCTGATCGGAAACTTTATCATGTCCCTCATTATTGGCAGTGTGTTTTACAACTTGAACGAGACAACGTCGAGTTTCTTCCAACGTGGCTCCCTCATCTTCTTCGCCTGCCTTATGAATGCCTTTGCAAGTGCTCTGGAGGTACGTCACAACATCTTTATCGCTTTTTTGAATTTTACTAACCATTGTCCAGATTTTAACACTCTACGCACAACGTCCGATCGTCGAAAAACACTCTCGTTACGCCTTCTATCATCCCTCTGCCGAGGCCATCTCGTCCATGTTGTGTGACTTGCCATACAAGATCAGTAATGGTATTGTCTTCAACTTGGTAATCTACTTCATGACCAATCTTCGCCGTGAACCAGGGCACTTCTTCTTCTTCTTGCTCATCTCATATTGCACGGTCTTGGTCATGTCGATGATCTTCCGTACCATTGGATCAGCTACCAGAACCTTATTCCAGGCCCTTGTCCCCGCAGCTATTCTCATTCTCAGTCTTGTTATCTTCACAGGCTTTGTCCTACCTAAGCGATATATGCTTGGGTGGTGCAAGTGGATCAGCTACATCAACCCTCTAGCCTACGCATTCGAGGCCCTGATGGTGAACGAGTTCCACAACCGTGAATTCCCTTGCACAGACTTCATTCCGAACGGTAATGTTGACGGCTACCGTGACGTTACTGGAAACCACCGTGTTTGCAGTACCATTGGTGCTGTTCAGGGAAGACCTACTGTCAATGGCGACCGCTACACCTTGATGGCTTTCGACTACAAGTGGGAACACCGCTGGCGCAATTTCGGTATTGTCATCGCCTTCATTGTTTTCTTCCTCTGTTGCTATATGACTGCTGCCGAATATGTCTCTGAAAAGAAATCGAAGGGTGAAGTGTTGGTGTATCGCCGTGGACACAAGCCTGCCGCCGCCGCCAACGCTGAAAGGAAAAGCGACTCCGAGGCCGCGATGGCAAACATTGGCCCCATTGTCACGGCTGAGCGCAGCCATCGCCAGGATGGCGGCATGTTGCAACAGCAGACCTCCATCTTCCAGTGGCATGACGTGTGCTACGACGTCAAGGTCAAGAGCGAAACCCGACGAATTCTGGACCATGTTGATGGATGGGTCAAGCCTGGTACTCTAACGGCACTCATGGGTGTTTCTGGAGCTGGAAAGACCACACTTCTCGACTGCTTGGCTGACCGTGTCAATGTTGGTGTTCTGACCGGCGAAATGCTTGTCGATGGACAGCCTCGCGATACCTCGTTCCAGCGCAAAACAGGTTACGTTCAGCAACAGGATCTTCATCTTCAAACCACGACAGTCCGCGAAGCTTTAACTTTCTCTGCCCTTCTCCGTCAACCCGCGCATATCCCGAAGGAAGATAAGCTGTCATATGTCAATGAAGTCATCAAGCTGCTCGAAATGGAGGAATACGCCGATGCTGTTGTTGGTGTTCCTGGAGAGGGTCTCAATGTTGAGCAGCGAAAGCGCCTTACAATTGGTGTGGAACTCGCTGCCAAGCCTCCTCTGTTGCTCTTTGTTGATGAACCTACTTCTGGTCTCGACTCTCAAACCTCCTGGGCTATCCTTGACCTACTCGAGAAGCTGACCAAGGCTGGCCAAGCTATCCTGTGTACGATTCACCAACCGTCCGCCATGCTCTTCCAGCGATTCGACCGACTCCTTTTCCTCGCAAAGGGCGGAAAGACTGTGTACTTTGGCGATATTGGTGCGAACTCCAAGACGATGACAAGCTACTTCGAGCGCCACAGCAAGCATGTCTGCCCCGACGAGGCTAACCCCGCAGAATGGATGCTTGAGGTCATCGGTGCTGCCCCCGGATCCCACACGGATATTGATTGGTTCCAGACCTGGCGTGACAGCCCCGAATACAAGAGTGTACAGAACGAGCTGGAGAGCATCAAGAAGACTAGACAGGAGAAGCCAACTGCGTCTGCTATTGACGACGACTCTGGTAGCTATCGTGAATTCGCCGCGCCCTTTGGAATGCAGCTGAAGGAGTGCCTCTACCGCGTCTTCCAGCAGTACTGGCGTATGCCCGTTTACATCTATTCCAAGACGGCCCTCTGCACTCTCGTTGCTCTTTTCGTCGGCTTTGTATTCTTCCGCGCGCCCAACAGTATTCAGGGCTTGCAAAACCAAATGTTCGCCATCTTCCAACTGCTCACGGTCTTCGGTCAAATGGTTCAACAATCCATGCCACAGTTTGTCATCCAACGTTCGTTATACGAGGTTCGCGAAAGACCATCTAAGGTGTATTCGTGGAAAGTCTTCATGCTCGCCCAGATCATTGTTGAGCTTCCCTGGAATTCACTGATGGCTGTCATCATGTATTTTTGCTGGTACTACCCGGTTGGTCTCTATCGCAACGCAGAGCCGACCGACCAGGTTACCGAGCGTGGCGCCTTGATGTTCCTCTTCTTGCTTATGTTCCTCTTGTTCACTGGTACATTTTCGACTTTCATTATTGCGGGATTCGAAACAGCTGAAGGCGGCGGCAACGTGGCTAACCTCATGTTCACGCTCTGCCTCATCTTCTGCGGTGTCCTTGCCACCGAAGACAGTCTTCCGGGCTTCTGGAAGTGGATGCTTGTTGTTTCACCATTCAGGTATATGATATCTGGAATGTTGGCTACAGCAGTCGCCAATACCGATGTTGTCTGTGCGGATAATGAGATTGTGACGCTCCAACCTATCAACGGCACCTGCTACGACTACCTCAACCCGTACGTTCTATCAGCCGGTGGCAAGGTCCTCAACAACGACGCCACGGAGAACTGCCAATTTTGCCCCATCGCCGACACCAACGTCTACCTGGCCGGTGTTAGCAGCTACTATGAGGACAGATGGCGCAACTTCGGCATTCTCTGGGTTTACGTCATTTTCAACATTTTTGCGGCTCTGTTCGTTTACTGGCTTGCCAGAGTACCGAAGAAGAGGTCGTCGAAGAAGGAGGCGAATAAATAGATGGAGAATAGACTAAACTTGCTCTTCAGTATATCTATAATTTGTTAATTTTTATCGCTCATTAGATTGTTTATAAAAAAGTTAAGTATTAAGCATATGAAGCCATTGATAGTCAATTAAGAAGCCATTATGCTATAAAGTGCAGCAATAATAAAATTCGCCTCATGACTTTACCAGATTGGTCTGGCAGGCTGCCCTCATGGTATTTCTAAATCAGTAGTTACTATTGCTGGAACTTGCTTCTGCTACGTATCTTTCGGCCTTTCCAGCCCAGTAATATCGGAGCAAACGTAAGAGCAAGCGCTATAAAACCCAAAAGACTGCTTGCCCAGTCGTAGCCCAGTCGTTCATACATGGGTTTGGCTGCCAAGGGTAGAAACGCGGCGAATATGTTTTCGCCAAAGGCAACGGCGGCGATGGCACTGGCGGCATAACCTGAATACGCATCCGTGATGTATATACTTGCCGCATTAATAATTACCATGCTGGCAAAGCCGACGAGCGCGAGCCCGATGGCGGTGACAATCCAATGTGGCTGATAGATGCTCCACCCGTACATGAATAGCCCGCCCGCCAATGCGATTGGGGTAGTCGGGATGGACAAATGCAAGATGGCCTCGGGAACCGGAGTGCCGGGCTTTTCCTGGTTTGCGTGTGAGCTCCGAATGTATAGCATGCGCTGTATGACACATGCGCCGAAGCCCAGTATTTGCCCAATGCCAATTGAGGTCTGGACAAGGCCGCTGCTGTACGCTTCCCAGCCAAATGTCCTACCGAAGACGAGGGGGATGGACTGCGTCGAAATGAAGACAAGGCCGAAGGCAAAAGAAGACCAGAGGGTGAATAGAGAAACGGAAAGCTCCGTGGTGAGTAGGATGGCGGACCGGGTTACTGTCGAGTAGAGAGTCTGCATGGCCGATTCCGAGTGTTCGGCAGCCGCAGCATCCGACCCGGAGCCTCCGAGCTTGGACAAGAGGACGGGACCTCGCGTCTCAGCCATGAAAAACAGGACAACGGGCATAAACGCACCGCATATAATAAGCTGCAGCCAGAATATCCTAGAGCCTGTTAGCATTGCCAGTGTCTGGGGTCTTGAATGACTGCTCACCATCGCCAGTCAAGGGGCTCTACTACAGCACCAAGAACTGGTCCCATAGCAACTCCGAACACCAGAGCGAAGACGTATGCTGTTAGCGGCAAAACTCTTTCATGATGATGAAGAAACATGTTTGCCGCGATGCCATCTGCGGCATTCTGAATGGTGCCTCCTGCGGCACCGGCGATGCAGCGGCAGATGACAAGCGTAGCAAAATTGTGCGCCAGAGCTTGCGGTATCTGAAATATTGTGAAAAGTATATATGCGCCCTGTATAAAGTCAGCAAGACAATCTCTTACGTCATGTCGTTTGTGAATCGGCTCGTACCAAGTAGCCCCATCTCACGCCGTAAGTGTCCATCAATGGCAGCGTAATGAGAGGAACAAGAGCTGCAGCGGCGTTCCATGCAGTCACAGCAAAAAAATTGACCTCAATTGGATCATTGCTGAGATGGAATTCGGCGGAAATGACCTCTGAGGCCGTTGTGATGGCAGTCGCATTGAGACCGATTAGGAACGTCGCAACCAAGGCGGTCAACATGACGGACCATTTCTTCCAATCCGACCAAGTGTAAGGATTGCCATGATGCGAATTCCAGTCCAAGTCAGCCGCGTCCCCCATTTTGACGTCTTTTCGTATCTGTCGATGATTAAGAGGCGCTTGTAGACACTTGAGATGACCGAGGTGAAGGACATTCAATCGTAATCTGTCACGTGCTCACTAGCGAATTCCTGGCTCCTCGATGAGAAAAACATACAAAAAATGAACTGTATCAGCAGAGTTTCGGCGGGAATAAATTGTCAAAAATGAAGATCGTGATTTTAGATGATTGTTGAGCTCAGGATTCTGATTTTGATACATAACCCTCGTGAATTTGACATATTGGACATGCCATTGCCAGTATACTCAGCACCCCCTGCAAACCGTATTAGAAAACCGTCGGCCGACACGGCCGCGCAACAGTGCCTGAAAAAAGGGGAGAGAACAAAACAAAATAAAGCAAAATAACACAAATAACACAAAAAAACACAGAATGCTTACAAATTTCATGCAAAAGATGATAAATTTTTGTTCTTCTGTCTTAGCACATCTTGTGAGGATGCTTGGCTGTTTGGCTATTATTTTAATAGTAACCTATAATTGCCAAATATCAGTTTTGATTGTGCCATTCCGGCCGATCTAGTTTATTTCGTAATCGTGCATCTTCAATTTAACCCAGGGATCAGTCAAAACGTCACCGACAACGTATAGTCATGAACAGCTTACCTTTGAGTATGTCGTCTGTACTCGCGTCCTTGGTCGCCAGCTCGATGTCCACCGTTTTAACAATCCTATGCACGCCATCCTGTCCGTCTGTGGATGGTGCACGTCTGGCAGCGTCTTCGCGCTCATCTGGGCTTTTAATGTAGCCGCCTGATCTCCGGTGATACTTCGAGTCCTGATGGGATCTATTCTGGCTTGCGTACGCCGAACTTGGACACAAGATGTCGAATATGGCCTGGAAACACGGTCGCATAACCACAAGAGAGGCTGCGACAATCGTCACATTCATTTCGACGACTATCATGATATGTGTTGGAATTATGAGCCCTGTTAAACAAACGGTCAGCTTCAGTATTCTTGTGTAAAAGAATTTGTTCACATGCATGTAAAGTCCTTCTTGATCTTATAAAGATCGGTAATCATGTAAAGACGGACAATAGATATGATGGTGTCGCTGTTTAGTCAGTATTCGTCGGCAAGGTACGTGGGGAATAAATGAAATACATCAAACCGAACAAGATTAAAGCAGTCAATTGCTTCACTTCAATTCTTTTGTTTTTCGCCAGATATAGAACTGGCAACGGAATGCAGATCAAACACACGCTGGTCGTTATATTCACCGAGCTCGTAACATAGTTGAACATGATTTTTGTGTCAATGCAATGTCCAGGCACCTGAGGAAGCCAGCTTTTGTGAATCGGAGTACAGGCAAACGTGCTGACCAGTGTTGCGGCAGTGAAGAAGCCCGTGAGAACGACCATGAGAATGTAGTTCAACACTCGTGACGCCTTTACGAGAGGGTGATCGACCAAGTGGACGAGATCGCGGTAAACAAACGTTAGCGAAAGTTTACTAAAAAGTAACGGCAGTTTCGTAAATATTTGAATGAGCCAGAACATCTACTTGCTATTAGTTCGGACCGTTGCAACCTGCATCAAAAGTAAAAAGACAGGAGCACTTACCAAGGCGGTCTTGTAAGATGATCGAAGTTCAGGGGGGAGGTCTGCTTGATGACGGCCGTATCCAAACGACACAGTAACTGTCTACTGTTAGATTTGCTGGATGAAGCAGACGTTGGAATTGACATACTGACTATATCCAAAACCATGTGTATCAACGCTGTAAACTGAAGACTGGTTGTCAAAAGGTCGAACACCGTTATCAGGACACAGAGACCTACCATTGCTGTGCTGATCAAGTAATCAGAAACTGCAAGCTGCCGTCGCTTCGCTCGATATCCCACTCTCAAGACGACAACACCGAGAGCCAGCGCCGTGAACCCGACATCCAGGCCCAGGAATAAAGCAACTCTGGATCCAGGCATCCTGAGTAACACCGACAGTTTGCTCAACAAAACATGTTGAACTCTCTGGCGAAAAGGCTGAAGAAAAGTCTACTTGAAAAACAAAGAGGCAGCTGAGGCCATCAGGCGTACTGACAGGGTACGAAAGTCCCCTCATTTGCGCGGAACCCGGCATTTACCTAAATGGGAGTATAACTATGCGTAGGGTCTGACCTGCAACCGCTGCAGACTCTTCGTTAATTAATTAAGTGAAGTAAAAAAATCCAATTATCAATTTACCATCCCGTATTCATTTAGTGGCTTTAGTTGCCAGGTACCCCATGGCCAAAACCCCTGCTTCCTGGTCTGACACTTCAGGGCCGTTATGCCAGTATCCATAATTATAACGTCGCCTTTCAGCTCGAACCCTGCGTTGGCAGGTAAAATGGGTTTCGGCGAACTCATGTCTGTAGTTTCCACGAGAAAAAACGCCACAGGAGCTCAAATCCCAGCTCAGCGCGCCTTTAGAGCCAAAATCCGAGACACTACTGCAGAATGGTGGCGTCGTCTCGCAAGGGCCCCGTGAGATTTTGGACTCGGTTTTATGCATAGAAAGACGGTCTACCTTTGCCCGAAAAAAATAAAGAAACAAGAAGCAGAGGATGTGTTGGCCTATCTCGTTGGAGTTGCTATTTTGTTTTTGTTTTTAAAGTACATATCGGAAATGTTTCTGGTCTTCCACATTTTCGGCCTTCCCGCCCTGTTTCCGATCAAACTTTCGGTTGTGCCATGCCAATGCAAGGGTGACAAAGAACAGCGTCACAATCGCTAGTGCAGTGATCCCAATGCCTGTCGCAAAGCCCGTCGGGTACTGGGGCCGCTCCAGGGTGATGAAAACGTTGCTCGCAACGAAGTTCGCGCAGTTGCCAATGCCCAGTTGTACGGCACAAGCAATGGCTTGCTGTGGACGCCCACGCAGGTTGCTATTAAGCCACCCTATCAAAATCGGGAACTGCATAAAAGAGCCAAAAGCGATGATGTAAAGCGCAAAGTAGCGCACTGCTGCCGGCTGCAGTTGTGCGTACTGAATACACCAACCGACGAGGGCAAAGCATGCGCCGGCAAAGACAAATGGCCAGCGCAAAGGCACCTTGCCTGAAGCGTAGGACGTAGATAATGTGACGGCTATGCCGACCATCCAAATTGGAATCGTCATGACCTGGGCGCGTGACGCTGTCCAACCGAGTTCCTTCAAGATTGTTGGCATGAATGACGATATAGACGCGGCTCCCATGTCGGCGCAGAAGTAAAGCAGCGTAAAAGACCAAATCTTCCAGTCGAGAAGGACGCGCGCCCAATTGATGCCCTTGAAATCAAGTTGTTCTGTTCCTCGGTCGTGGCGGAGTCGGGTTAAAAGCAGTGCTCGTTCGGCGTCGCTGAGAAATCGTGCTTCTGATGGAAATGCTGGAATAATGAAACACGCCACGAGGCCAAACGCGACAGTAAGAAGACCTTCAAGAATGAAAACCCATCGCCATGCCTCGTAGCCTTGCATACCATCCATATGCTCGATGGCGTATGCGAGTAGCTGCGCTTTGTCAGTATCACCCCGTGGAAGAAAGACAAGAAACGTACGCCGCTGAAAGCACTACCCAGTAGAGCGAAACAGATAAAGTATGAGAAGCGAATATAAAACTCGTTTCTTTTGTAGTATTGACCGATAAGAAGTGCAGCACCTGAGAATATTAGCCAAAGACGCCATCACCAATTAAAAAGTCACGCACCAGGGGGCAGGACAGCCTCCATAATGCCCATAAGAAATCTGCAGGCCAAAAGGCCGCCATAAGACCTCGTAAGTCCCTGGCACATAGACACAACGCCGAGAATAAGCATGGTACCAGCAAGATAGTGGTTGGGCTTAATCTTGTTTAAGCTTATAAACAAGTTGCTCGGGATCTCGATGACGACGAATGGGATGTAAAAAATCCACAAGCATGTGTTGAAACCCGTTGACGGCATGTTCAGGGAATCTTCGAGACCAAACAGGCGCGCATTGGCAATGTTAGAGCGATCCAAAAAGGACACGAGGTACAGCGTCCCCAAGATTGGAATCAACCGAAGATCGCATTTCAGTAGCAGACGCCTCGCGGCTTTGGGGTCTTCACAAATATCTCTGTCACTGACCGAGTCTGCAGCTGCAGTTTTATCACGGTCGGCGATCCCGAGCTCATGGTTAGCGATATCCAGCTCGCTCGCCTTCTCTCGGAAGCTTAGAACATTCGCCGCCATGACTTGAGCGGTGCCAAAGACATGAAGAGCTCGACAGGACAAACCCGGCAGAATTTTGCTGGGAACCAAAATATATATGCTATATTTAATGTTCTGTGAACCCATCTACGCTAGTAGTGTACTAAATTACTTAACATCCTTGATCCTGCCTCTCCCGGACCTTTTGCCTCTTTGTGTAAGCTGGACAGGGGCAGTGCGGGGCGAGCCGTTAATATAGACGGCGGAGCGTCGGCAGCCAACTGTTCCAACATGTAGGACCGAAAGTGCTCCGTCTAAACTCGGCTACAGTGATATACATGCTGTAGCTGGCGGGGGGAGCTTGCGTTTTAATATCAACCCCGCCCAAGAGACGGCTGTGCATAAGCGTAGTCCGCCGGCCGAGTATTCCGCGAGAAATCGGCATTTCTTCAAGAATATAAATCTTGAGTCGGCCAATCTCTCTGGTCGTCATCATTGGAACCGTTGAACGAAAGCATCCTACCACGAGCCCCAGCCTATAGCCTCGCAGCGTTTTACCACGACAAAAATGATTACGAAGCCAATCGAGACGCGACTCTTTATCAACGGAGAAGTATGACATAAAAGCCTGACATTCGTATGCGAAGAGCACCCCACGGCTCACACATGCTAGTTCCGCGCATCGTCCAATGGCGAAACATTCGACTTGCATTCTGCTAAATCTGGAGATCTGCTGGCTAAAGGCAAGTATAGACAATCTTTGGTGCCAGCTGCACTTCCATTTTACCAAAGCAGGCGCCAGATGAAATTATTCTAACGTGATAATTGAGCAGTATATGAGGCCACAAAGCAAGATGTAGATGCTGCTGTCGCAGCCGCTAAATCGGCTTCCCCGGCCTGGGCGGCACTGTCGCCTCACGATAGAGGCAGATACCTCGCGCGGCTCGCAGATCTTATCGCGGCGTCTGATACTGAACTCGCGCATCTTGAGGCGGAATCAATGGGACGAACAGTGTCGAGTTACTTTGATGCGGCGGCTGGTGCCAAGTACTTCCGTTACTTTTCAGAGGCTGCGTATCCGCAGGGCGGTTCCAGCTTGAATACTCCGGGTTTTATAAACATTTCATTGAAACAGCCGGTCGGTGTTGTAGCAGCCATCATTCCTTGGAACGCGCCGCTCGTATTCTTTTGCAAGAAATTAGCTCCGGCATTAGCAGCCGGAAATGCTGTGGTGCTGAAGAGCAGCGAAAAGGCACCGTTGACAGTGAGTCGTCTTCCTGCATTGGCTATATGGCATTCATTTCTGATCAGAGTATCATTCAGTCGCTTTTCGTCGCCAAGCTTGCACAGGAGGCCGGTTTCCCACCAGGTGTCATCAACGTGCTCTCTGGCCATGGCCCTGGTGCCGGCGCTGCCCTGGCCTCGCACATGGATGTTCGCGCTCTGTCATTCACGGGATCGAACCGTACGGGCAGACTTATATCAAAGATGGCTGCAGAATCAAATATGAAAAACCTAATTTTTGAGCTTGGTGGCAAGTCGCCCGCCATCATTTTTGAAGACGCGGACATTGAAGCTGCAGTCAAGGATACGCAATTCAGCATCCGCCTAATCAGCGGACAAACCTGCATGGCAAATTCGCGCATCTACGTACATCGCACCATTTTTGAGACCTTCTTGGAAAAGTTCAAGAGCTTATTTACGTCTGCTCGTATGGGCGACCCCACTGATCCTACTGTCAATCATGGACCACAAGCGGATAAAATACAACACGCCACTGTCCAGCGATATATTGAGATGGGAAAGACGAGTGGAACAATGGCGACTGATGAAAAGCCGGCTTCTGGGCTATTTATCAATCCCACCATATTTGTCGATGTCCCCGAGGATGCTCAGATTATGAAGGATGAGATATTTGGACCCGTGGTTGCCATCAACGCATTTGACACCGAGACAGAAGCAGTGGAAAAGGCGAACAATACTGAGCATGGATTGTATGCAGCCGTATACACCAAGGATATCGACCGAGCAATGCGGGTTGCTTCCAAACTGGAGGCCGGTACAGTTGGTGTAAATTGCACCAGTCCAACGAAAGGCGATGACATGCCTTTTGGTGGCCAAAAAGGCAGTGGAATACAGAGAGAGAGCTATATTCACAGCATGGAAACGTTTATGGAAACCAAATCAGTGCTAATCAAAGTGTCGGGGCTGTAAGGGTTTGCATTGCCACAGTATTATGGGATTTGCAGATCGCTTATAGCCATTGACCCCTGCCATAACTAGCGATTGATGGCAGTATGACAATCTCTAAGCAATACATGAATAGTCGCCTTCGAAGCTCAGTTCAGGGCTAGCTTTTATGCAATAAGCCCAACTATTGCTTACTAGGCCAGAATGCTTTACAATTTACGGTCTTGGTGTTTTTATGATTGGTCACACTTATAATTGCGCGTATGTTGTCCAGACGTCGCCGGTAGTCGGTGTGTAATAGTAGGCAGTACCGCATTGAAACCCGGGACGGATATTACTACTTGAGATACGTATGCCCAACTTATAACGGGCGACAACATGTGCACGGGAGCCAGCCTTGTGGGCATCCAGCAGAGCCAGCCGCCGGACCTTATCAAACCTACCAGGCCATCACATACAGACCGGCTATCCGACTATTGAACTCTCCATTTAAGATGTCACTCAATCAACCAACAGTGGGTAAACATCTTCCTCCGAGCACTTTTAGTTCCCTGCTGCATCGACTATAGAACCGCCGACCTCCAGTAAGCAAGCTAAGAAATAAAGAAAAACGAAGAAGAAACTACTTCATCGGTTTTATGCTTGATAATAGCTGGTTTGGTTTTTTTTCTTTAGCTTGTATATATTATCAAGTGTTCGCTCCGAAGGTCTGCACAGTATGATCTGGTTCTTCTTCCACTCATACGCCCCTTTTCCCTTTAGATTTTATCTGGCGCAATGTCTAAAATCATCAAATCTCCAGTCTCCTGGCCTGCTAGCTTGCTACGGTCATTGAACCGCACGCCGACAGCCACGGCCAGGTAGTGTAGCTATCTGCCACGGACCGGATTGCCCCGAGAGATTACATCGAAGATGTGGAGTTCGTCTTCAATCACGGGAAAGGTGCAGAGATTCGTTACAAAGAATACACATCACCAGATCTCAGACATCTCTGGACTTTCGGAACATTCGATGAGCTTTAGCAAGAGCACTTCCCCACGAAAAAAGCACCTAGACGTAACGTCTTTGGACCATATAGCAAGCTAGACAGCTATTCCAGGGCTCAGTCGCTCATTGTACAAGCGAACTTTATCCCAGTAGGCTTAATACGAGGTGTTCTTTTGCACGTAAGTTATTAATAAAACAACAGTTAAGGCTCATTCATATACTAACTATGAACAGCATGTTACTGGCGATGGTCAATGCAATTAAATTTTTCACTGCGCCATGGCCGAGCATCTAGTTGCGGCCACTGATGGATTGAACATCAAGTCCACTACAATTAATTTCTCGAGAAACTCGGTGGCAGAAGGCCACTATATGTACAACCTGACGAGATTCCTCACTGGGATCTGGTTGACGACTCCGTCGACTCTCCCGCGGGAGAAATAGGTAGAGATGGAGAGATTTCGATACGCAGCCTACTTCATATCAGCTGACAGAGTCGAACTGCTCAGAGCCTTCGTGCCTGCCACGGTGAGTGTAAAAAGACCGAACAAGGTTGAAACACTGAGTGCCTTCCTGTGGCGGCATATTGTGATGCAAGGAATATCGATCCAGAGCAGTATCCGGAAGCAAAGCTTTCCATCACAGTTAATGCCAGAGGCCGGATGTAGAGCCCTTGCATACCTTCAAACTACTGGGGCAACTCTGCAGAGCCAAATGCCGTTGCAACAATGCGTGTTGCCCAGATAAACCAAAACGGTTCTTCTTCTGCAGGACCGGATGGTAGCTCGAAAATGCTCTACAGAAAAGCGGCACACAAATTGACGTTGCATCATATCCTATCCGAGGCAATATGGTGCATTTGCGGTAGCATTATCGTTCGCAGGCTGATATTGATACATATATAACGAGATAGAGCGTAAATAACATGCCGCGAGAATCGAGGCTATATAGCAGGTAATCTTAACTACAGGGTGGCGATCAGACCATTATCAGCCTATCCCCATACAGGGGAGCGACATCCATAAGACGTCGCGGCAGTGCCACCTTCTCCAAAGACAGCGATCAAGCCTTCGACAGCGGCCCAGGTACCCATTCCTGATGTTGCCAGGGCGGCCAACACGTAAACAAGGCACGGGATGTTGTAGTACCAGCCCTTCATAAATCCACGCACCCAGCGCTTCATACCGTGGTCAAGCATGACATTCTCTCCCGTTTCCGGGTTGAATCCTTCCCCGGGAAGAACGGCGTTGACTTGGATAGACCAACCCAGGAAAGCAAGGCCGGGCAGCGAGTAGCTGAAGTTGACAGCGAAGAGACCACCGACAAAGTTCACGATGCCGTTCAGGTTGGGCACAGCCGCAGCGATGAGGAAAGCCAGAGCCCAGTACATAGGGCCGAGAGCGAACCACATCCACTGACCTCTCTTGGTCGCGATAGGCGGGAAGTTTAGAGCTTCCTGGAAGACTTCAATGTAGACTGTCTTCATGCCGACGTGGAAGTAGAGGACTAAAATGATATTAGCAATGCTGCGTGAACAAACTTTGAAGGGTTCAAGCAGATTTAAACTTGCCGCATGCAATGAATCCAGTGATGAGGTTCAGGACGTTGTTGAACGTGCGCAGGCCCGCGGGGTTGATGATTTGGTAAATGGCAGAGCCGGAGTACTGGCCGTAGTAGCTGTAGACAAAGACACCGAAGAAGACGTAGATGGCACAGATGAAAGCCTGTGCGCAGAGCATGCCCTTCCAGAAGTCCATGGGGCGTCGCATCTCCGACATGAATGACACGAAAAGAATAGCGCCACTGTATGCGTCTACATGGTGTGAGCTTCCAGCACTTCGAAATTATGACAGGGTCAATACTTACAAATCATGCTGTCAACACCGTTGAAGATACCAGCGAAGCCGTGAGCCTGCTGCTGGTAGGCATCGGGAACCAATCCAGCAAAAGTCTTGACGGGAAGAATCTCCTTTGGGAGAATCGTGGAGTGGATGACTGGCCCGTAGTTGATGGGGAATTTGGCGGCAGCGACCATACTGGCATCATGTTAGCTCTCTGCGCAAATTCTGCACTTTTCTTTCCTCCTTGCGTCGATTACACAGGCAGAAAGACGGGACCAAGACTCACATGGAGATAAAACTAGCGACGTTGAACCACACGGAAACATTGCATAGCCATCCGAGTCGCTGCAAGGAACGGATACTGCCGAGCACCATACCACAGGCCATGATAATGATCATGCAGACGATGAAACAAAGTTTCGGGCCGGCAAGTTGCGAAATAACTCGACCTTTACTGAAGATCAACACCATGACAGTGCAGAATTGCTGGACCGACTGAGTAATATTGATGAAGTGGCGAGTTTTGGGGCCGAATACGCGGAAGAAAAGATCGCCATAACTGAGAATGGGGTAACGCGACGAATCCATGGTGGTGAAGACTTTCCATAACATAAAACCACTGACAGTGGCCGCAATACCGAAGACGACGTACAAGGCGACACCAGTGCCGTAACCCACACTGGCAAAGACAAAACTAAATCACAAGAAGTTAGCCTTGCCGCCCCCAAAACGGACAAGAGAAGTTTAAAAAAATTTGAAAAAGGCCCGACTCACGGAGCGCCAGACCAGCCGAGAATGTCAGTGGTCACCAGGAAGAAGATGGAACTCCAGCCAGCGGTGCGCAGGGCTCTCGCCGCAGTTCTCCATTCCTCGTCGAGCGAAGAGCTGGCCGAGGCGTGCGAAGCTTCACCGCCGTCGGACACCTCGGCAGCGGCCGGCTCTGTAAGTGCCTTTTCGCGTCTTTCCTGCTCGTCGAGCTTCTTGTTCTCGTGGTGAATACCCTTGGAGAAACGACTCTTGATCATCTTGGTGAATGTCATGGGACCGCGGCGCTCACGGTACCGCAGTTCAGCCTGGTGCTCCTCCTCGCGCTCAATCTTGGCCCAGTGGCGGAACTCGGCGAAGGAGACAGTCGGGTCGACACGGTACTTGAGGCCATATTCACGAAGCGCCTGCTTGGTCGGGGCCTCAGGCGTGTTGGCGGCGACGATTTCGCCCTTTCCGGGCTCAGAAGCGTACGCGGGCGGCGCGTGCTCCGGCGTAGGCTCAATGGTGTCCGCCATGGTGAAGAGCAACAGAGAAACTGTATAGTTTCAGCAAATTGTCGGACGGTGTGATGCGTGGGAAAGGAAGCAGAAGAGAAGAAAGTGTCGCAAGAGAAAAAGAACCAGACGGGAAACGGGTCGGTAGGGTTTGGTCTGTTATTAACTAGTTCATAGTTGCTACTCAGGTAATTGTGGCGATCATGCTTGGCTCGGAATGCCTGTTGGCCGACTAAAGCAAAAGTCCCATGCATTCTCTCCCCTCCCCACAGTGGCGCGAGCTAGAGAAGAGATGGGGGCTATTACGCTGATAAAAGATAAAAAGGATACGGAGAATAAGTGCCATTCAGCCATTCAGCCACCACGGTTTTGGGCAGGGCACCGGAAATAGCCTTGCTTGGCCGAGTGTGGCCAGCCTATGAGCAGGACGGAATTTGCCCTCCGCCTTGGCCCCAGGACCACAACCAGGCTCGTTAGCCCTATTCGAGACGGCACTAATTACTCAAAGGTTCCTTTAAAATACGGAGATACCTCGACCGAGGTAGACGGTACGGTACCCGGAGGTGGAAGGATTCGCGTTCTTCTTTCCCCAACTTCCACTATCGCCCTGAGAAACGTGTCCCAAGTCCACAGGCGAGCTGAGATGCCGTTGTACCCGGCCGTTTCCCCAGGCCATTTACCTACTCCGGAAAAGCCACTTACAGCTGCAGCATAATAGTTTGGCGGGGCGAAACAGCCCCCTCGCCGCCTCACCAGCCCAGCCCCGATCCCCCTTTCCTTCACTCCGCGTGCCGCCGTATTTCCAGGCTCGCGAGGTGGCGTTGCCGCCCAGTTAGTTTCATTATGTGGCTTTTGCGACGGGACACGGGCACGGAGTAGCCAGCCTGGCTCCGGGCAGCATACCTGTAACATACTGGTACGAATAAGCGCTAATCAACTGTCGACATCTTCACCTGCGAAACTCGTCTGAATAGTGTAAAGCTCCACTGTCTCAGTGGAATGAGCCCCCCTGTTGTGTAATGTTAAGAAGCCGGATATGGAAATGGCTAGCTAAACTTGTTCAGCCGCCTCTGTCCCGCGAATTACCATTTCTAGAATCCCGTGCTGGAAGCGAGCCTTGTGCGACACGCAAGCCTTGTATCACTGGTAAGCCTCGTACGACAGGTAAGCCTCGTGCCATGAGCAACGGCCCGAGTATCCTTTTGTGGCTGCGAGAATTCGGGCCTCAGAATGCGCGTAAACAACAGCAGCGTGACCACACTCGTCGCTTTCACTGTAGTAAGCGCCCAGTGAATGATGGGCTCTTATTAAGTTACTGAGAGCTATTGGAGGCCTCGAGGACCTCCACATCGGAATCCCTTTGGTAGAAGCGACAAGCATTTCTAAGTACTGTACCCCCCCTCCCAAAATTGTTGACTGCTTGCTCCCCCAGTTATAGGGTGGTAGCCTGGGCGGAGGTCAACTGTTTAGCGTTGCCGCCCACGAAACAGCCAGAAGGCAACAACTAAATACACTAAATACCCAGTGGGGATTGAACATGCTTGTCATGCTAGTTGGTTCGCTCCATGACACGCATTTTGCGTCTTGTCATGTAGTTGGTCGGTATTTCCCTCATAATCAATGTAGGTGACATTCCCGGCCACCAGACAAAACGCCTTCACCGCAGCTCGCTGGCCACGTGCCAGACGTTATCGTGGCGCCAGCTGAGGCGCCAGCTAAATCGGCCGGCCATAACCGAGCTAGAGTGTCTGTATTCGGCCGTGCGGTGATCGCAAGCCGACTCTTGGCTTCTCTCGACGGAACAAATTCCGTTGTTGCGGTCAAGAGTGTTTCGCCTGGGCAATCTCTTGGCCATCCAGCTTGCCAAGCTGGTTCGCCAAGCTGTTATCCTGCGACATGTTGGATAAGTGCATAAAGGTTGCATAAAGCTGTATGCGGCAGAATTGGGCACAACTTTTGGTTTGTCATTATGAAGTAATTGAACACCCAGCAGATGGTTGGGGAAGAAAGCTTGGCTCCCTCAACTATTCCAGTAGTGCCAAGAAATGCTGTGAGGTAAATTCTCGGGTCACCTGTCAGAACGCTGCCTGTCCTCACTCCTCGTTTCTACTCTAGGGATTTGCTTTTGCGAGCGCAGGATTTGTTTTCTGAAAACCAGCTTATCAAAGTTTGAAAAAGCCCCGTACGGAAACTTCTACTTGATGTAGCGGCTTCCCCGACCGTTCCGCGTAGGGAGCGAGTTCAGGCCGTCGGCCGGTACCGGATTCTTTATAGCTGGGATTGCTGTTGCCGATTACTTTTCTCTACGGTTTTTCTCTCCCGATAAACAGCATTACTGAGTAAGAATTACGTTTGGATAAGTTTTACGCCGACATCAATAATCCAAATCAGGATTGCGGGGTACTACACGTAACGCTTCGATCTTGGGGACAGGCGCCAGAGCTCCGATTCCAAATACGCGGACATCCCGTCCGTCTAAAACAAGAGTATTAATACCAAGCCTGGATTCAATTTATATAAAATGCATGCTTTTCGACGTGGCATGCCGAATACCATTTACTGCCACACGACGAGAAGCCATATAGGCGCAGAGCCAATCAAAGCACTGTAGACGGCATGATGGCGTTCAGCAATGAGTGTTTACACTGCAGTATACTATAATACTAAATTAATGGCGTTCAGCTCGAACCTTTCTTTGTGTCGGATGAAAGATAGTTCTCGTCGACATATAAATTGACGGAGTCGTCCGCGTTATAGCTCATCGTCCAGTTAGTATCATCGGAACAACGCACGGCACAGCACTTTTTCCGCACACTTCTGCGTTCCAAGATATCAACGATGTCTGTTCTTGTGACAATCGGTCTTCTTGCTCTTGCCGCTGCGGCCCCTGCTGGCAATGACCAGTACCCTGAGGTTGTTCCTGGTCCTGGTCTCCCAAGTCTCGCAGAGCTGGGCCTCACCTCGGCCGAGCTCTATGAGATGCCTTTTCCCACTCTGCGTAAGTAGTTTCAAAGCCAAGTTCATTAGTAAAAGGAAAGAGAAAACTCTTTTGCCAACACAAAGTGACAGCGAGCGAGTCCGATGACTTTACCACTAGATTTAACCCCGTTTGTGGCCCTGATGAGAAGCGATACACCCACGTCGACGGCATCATTGCCTGCTACCACTATCTCCGCAATCTCGGCACCCGTGATTGCAAAATTGAGCGTGAGAGATCTCACTTCTGCTACTCTGGTGATGCCGTTGTCGCTGGCCAGGCGGCGGACCTGAAGAAGGCCTCGTCCCACTGGTGCGTATCTACACCACCAGTAGCTGTTATGTACTAACCGAAGATGATGTAATAGCCGTGATGTCGCAAGTGCTGTTCTCTGGACCGTCGATCACTGCACCCGTCCTGACAAGTCTTGTGCTGGTGAGACAAGTGACCATTCTCTCGAATTGTTCCCTACGTGCTAACGAAGAACTAGGAGCCCAAGCTGCGGCTGGCAACGGAAACTTGCTTGTGTACTCTGGAACCAAGCGATTTTACGGCTAAGCATATCTTTATACTATTAAATATTATCTTTTGGCGGACTTTGATATTGACGACTTCCCGTGGTCATTCAACATTTTCCACGTGTAAGCTACAACAGCAACTGCGGTATAATAGATTTTTTTTTTTCAGATTGGGTTCTCTTGTATGCAATAGGACCCTGAAGAACAATGGCCTTGTAATCGGATAAATAGTGCTACTTATTTGCTGTTTTATCGAGAAGCTGCCTTCAGACAGAAGAGAGGCTCGTTTACACGCCAATCCACGGACAAATAGCATGCACATTAACAGCTCCCTACTAATGGCTGCAGCTTTCAAGCCACGTATAGTCCCAACTCACCTACCAGCCGGCTTACGAACAAAACTCATAACTGCGACTAAAAGAAATATTTCTCATATTTTGGGGAACACAAATACTGCGAGTGCCTGGTTGAACGGGCTGGATCGGGCTGTGGCTGGTGACGCCACAGATCCCGCCAACTGTCAACACGTGGAGGATGGAGCCCTGTTTTGCAGCTGCTTTAGCGGGTCTTCAAGGCGCCACAGGCGTTGTGTGGGGAGACTGGCCAAGTGCTAAATAACATGGCTACCAGGGAACAGTCCAACAAACACGCCTCAGCCTGATTTCTGTTCGCTGTTGACGAAGAAATTTCACAACAACGCTACCGAAAAAAGGGGTAGAAATCCGTCAGTCTTGCATAGTAAAAGTCGCCAACAGTCCAATTGCCGCGAGGGTCAAAAAAAAAAAAAAAAAAAAAAAACCAAATGCCTCCCGCGTCGACCCTGTATGTTGTCTGCACCCAGGTAGTGGACAACAACTATGAGGTGGAAGGCATCCAGGAGCCAGAGGTCTACACAACCAAGGATGAGGCCAACAGGGGCGCGCGGAAGCTCATGCGGCGCACTGCCGATCGCCTGAACCCGCTTGGGGAGCGAAGCGAGTGGAACTTTTACGACAACCTTGACGATGAGGGCTTGTATAGAGGCAAGATTCACCATCCTGGCTTATTGTGAGTGACGAGGCTAACGCGAGGGTCAGGCCAAATTGATGGCGGCACGCATGGTCATATTGCAGCAGAAATGTGCGTCTACAAAGTGACTCTGAACAAGCCCAGTCTGCGTGAGACGGCCAAGCGGCCCCTCACCGATGACAAGTACAAATGGGACGTCCAGGACACTGATGACGATGATGGTGATGACGACGATGGAGACGGAGACGAGGATGGAGAGGAGGAGGAGGAGAAAGAGGAGGAGCCCCAAGAGCCCAAGAAAAAGGCCAAGGCCGCGCCGGCGTCCAAGAAGACGCGCACCAACAACATCAAGGCGGCCCTCAACCCTGCCAGCCGCAAGACCATCCCCGAGGGCAGGCCCAACTGTCTCAAGGGCCTCAAGGTCCTTTTCACCGGTACCTTCAACACCATGGACCGCGTCACCTCTATCGCGACCGCTAAGCAGTACGGCGCCAACGTGGTGAGCAAGCTCGAGGACACCGACTTCATTGTCCTGGGAGATCGCGCGGGCCCCAAGAAGCTGCAGGTGATTGAGGAGCTTGGGCTGAGAACGGTTACGGAAGAGGAATTTTTCGACATGTTGGAGAATGGCGTGGGCGAGGATAAGACAAACGCGGATGAAGATGATGAAGAAGGTGAGCCGGAGAAGCCGGCAAAGGCGGCAAAAGCAGCCAAGGCAGCCAAGGCGACAAAGCCGCCCGCCAAAGCCGCCAGCCGCAAGACCATCCCCGCGGGCAAGCCCAACTGCCTCGCCGGCGTCAAGATTCTCTTCACCGGAACCTTCAGCACCATGGACCGCGTCACGTCCGTCGCCACGGCCAAGAAGTACGGCGCCGACGTGGTGAGCAAGCTCGAGGACACCGACTACGTCGTGCTCGGCGACCGCGCCGGGCCCAAGAAGCTGCAGGTGATCAACGAGCTCGAGCTCGAAACCATCACCGAGGAGGAGTTCTTTGACATCTTGGAGAATGGCGTCAGCGCCGACAAGCGCCAGCGCATGGAGAACAAGAGAAAGGCCGACGAGGAGGAGGAGCCGGAGCGGCCGGCAAAGGCGGCCAAGACGGGCAAGGGACGCACGAAGAAGACGAAATAGATGCTGGGCTGCGGACTTGGTCTTGCCATTGATCTCTACGCCACCTATTTGCTTCGCCTCGCTAGACGGGGTTCCTTATCTCACCTACGTATTACATAACAGTACTGTAATTTAATGTGTCAATTATCCTGCTTTCATATTTTGTTTGTTGACTGTGGGCCTCGATTTGAGTTCCCAAATCTGTGTCGAGATCAAAATAGATCTTCCTCTACTATTCCCGTCTCCGAACTCACCTCCTCTCTAACCGCTGGAGGGCCCCATGGAAACGCCGACATTAAATCTGCCACCAATTCATTTTCGGCCTTGTATTGACCCTGCCATATTTGCTCATGTATAGGCTGCGCAAGCTCACAGTGCAGCCCGGCGTTCACGCCCTTGGCGGACTCCCAGTAGTCGGGGTAGAACCCGGAAACCTCCCAATCCACTATGCCGGAGAGTTTACCACCATCGACAAGGATATTGTCCAGGTGAAGATCCGCGTGAGTGAAAACGGAGGGATGCTCACGTGTGAACACGCTTGGGTGTCGTCGACGCCAAACATCCACTTGCCCACCTGTCATGGACACGTTCCATTCATTCTCGTCATCAAAAGGGCCGCAGGCCTCATTCCCAACGCAGCCATCGTATATTTTGGCATCGCGGTCGCCATGCGCGGAAACACCCGCAAAGAGGTGCTTGCTTCGTCTGTGAATCCGTCGTAGTTCGCGAATGGCCGCGCCTAGGTCCTCGGAAAGCTTCCGACGTTCGGGATATGTCATGCGATGAAAGACTGTGCGAGCACGCACCTCAGGTACCTGGCTAATAATTGCTACCCGGCTTCCGTCCTCGTTTTGAAAGCTGTCTATCAGAAGAGGCGTCGGTACCTCGGGCGCTTCCACTTCTAAAAGCTTGAGAGCTGCTGTTTCATTTCCACAGTCCAGCTTCGCGATCAGGCCCAAAGATCGCGACTTGTACAATTGGAAGATGCCAGAAGAGGTAGGATATCCGAGCAGACTTCGATACGTCCAGACGCGGAGTGACTGCGGAACGAAATGCCACAGACGGCGAAAGAACAGTAGCCAAGGCCGACTCCAGAATTCTGAGGCGGACAATGACCGTCCGTTTAGTAAGTAAAGCGAAAACTTGGGTTTGTTACGAGAATTATTAAACTCACTGGGCGTCTGGCGAGGTGGCCACGGCTTAGAGCATTCCTCTTCGACAGAGAACTGTCCCAAGGCGTCGATGAATGTTCTTTGAAGCCGAACCAGGTAGGGAGAAGGGAGGGGATGATCCAGCGGGCAGTTTGTGCTTAGTTTGAATGGAATCATTTTATCGGTGTGCATAGATGTGCCGTCGCAAAACTGCAATTCGGAATCATACGCAAACGCAGCAAACTGTATCGCACGGTGAGTATTTCGTCGGATGTATCTATACACTCAACTTACCCGCATTTCTTTTATCTTTTCCATATCAATAGGCTCTAGTGCGTAGTTTGCAGGATCAGAGGTTAATGCGTTCACACCCAGAACCCGGCGACGTATGGCAGCACCAAGGCCGGGCGTCAAAAGCCAGGCGTTGCTAGTGTCGGTGTCCCTGGCACTCAAAACCGCCCGAATATGGTCGAGATTCGTCTCGCCTATAAAGGCCTGTATGAGCTTTGCTTTTGAGCTTGGGTTTTCTGGCCGCAGAAGCGATTCCATCTCAGGCGAGATGATGAACTCGGCCACGGGTTTGTGAAGTTGCACAGCATTCCGGGGGCTGATGCTACATCGGCCCCCGTCCCGTCGCGTGAGCAGATTGATGAGTGTATTGCTTGGGGTACGTTGCTTCGTAGCTATGGAAGTCAGTACCGCGCCAAAGATAGCATGAAATTCTCTGTAGCCCGAACCTGTTGAGAGCACTTCGCGCCATTCAGTTTTAAGCCGCCGCAGGAGCTCCTCAACGGGCGCATCAGAATCAGCCGCGATGCGGCGAGCAACTTCACCGGCTGCGGCCTCTACGTCATAGGATATGCCGAGGTAGAACTCATTGATGATTTCGTGTTCTATTGGGGTTATATTTGATGCCTTGATGGCCTTTTTCGTGTCTTCCACCAGCGTTGACATGGCCACAGGAAGGCGCAGCTGGGAGCGAAAATGCCAAGGGGAAAACGCATTAGTCTTGGCTCCTCCTGTAGTCGCGCATGTTTAGTTACTTCTTTCTTTATGCATTTTCTAACTAATTTTCTACTTCTCTTTTGTATCTGTAATTTCTGGCACAGCGCTCATCCCACCAAACATGCTACCCCGCGCTAGTCCCAACTGGGCAATTATGTAAACATGAACGTCCTTCAAAGGAAACTACAACTTTCATCCTTCACAATCGGAGGCTAGGCCAGATCTCAGCGTGACTTGAATCGTCATGTATGCCTCTCCGGTATTTCCATGTATGTTGTTGCCGTGAAAGGATGCCACGAGTACGACGGCTGAACCATCTACAGCGTCCCCGCTCTGCAAAGCCAGTCCAGATGGTCGCCTCGTCGCCACGCTGAGCGCGCAAACAATTACCG
Organism: Lecanicillium sp. G3; assembly: GCA_037575805.1. Taxonomy (NCBI): domain Eukaryota; kingdom Fungi; phylum Ascomycota; class Sordariomycetes; order Hypocreales; family Cordycipitaceae; genus Lecanicillium; species Lecanicillium sp. G3. The sequence continues at coordinate 168,739 of JAZHPD010000012.1, read as the reverse complement.
TACGCTCCGTCGAGACGCTGCAGACTGAGCATGCCATCACGTTACCGTCTGATATCGGGCACGTAACTTCGCTCGTGTGGTCGCCCTCGTCAACCCGGTTCCTCGTCGGCGCCGGAGACAACGTGCACGTCTTCTCTGCCAGCATCAACTCGTCCTTCCACGCCGCCATCCACAGCCCCCTCTTGCCCGGTGAAAAGGCAAACATTGCACGGTTTGGCGCCCGCGACTCCGAGGTTCTCGTATGCTCGCCATCGGGCCTCAAGATCGCCATCTTCAACCTGACCAAGACGACCGCCGTCGAGGTTTCCAACCCCAAGTTCTACCAACCGTTGTCCGTGGGGCGGAGCTATTCGGTACGCACTGGGACGGAGCACCTGGCGATATTGACGCGCGTAAACGGAAAGGACTTCGTGAGCATACATCATCCCGTATCGAGGCAGGTGCAAAAGTCGTGGGCGGCGGAGACAGTGGATGCGCAGGCCGTTTCTTGGACGCCAGACGGGAAATGGTTGCTGCTGTGGGAGTCCGCCGCGCATGGCCACTGCCTCGTTCTCTATACGGCAGACGGCCACCATTTCAGGACCATTACGGCAGCGAACCTATTAGGGAGTCCGGATGCTTCGCTCGAGCTCGGCATCAAAACCTGCCAGTCCAGTCCAAATTCTGAGCTGTGCGCAATCAGTGATCACAGTCGATCCGTCGTGATTCTAAAAACAGAAGCATGGCGCAAGGCAGTTACATTTCAACATCCTGTGACTATAGTCCCCCAAGATACGCTACATGTGAGTTTAAAATACACCAACAGTGAGAATTTGACGCCGACTAACTGAGCCGCAGGTGTGGCAAGAACAACTAAATACGTCACGCGATGGCCAAACGGTACACACCTTCCAACTCGCCACTCAAATGATCTCACCGCCAGGAATGCCATCCGACGGCAGACCGATAGAGACAAAGCCCGGATGCTCGACCCTCGCCTTCGACGCGTCCTCCGCGCTCCTCGCCACCAAGCTCGACGACGCCCCGTGCACGGTATGGATCTGGGACATTGCCGCCGCCGAGCTGCGCGCCGTCCTCGTGTTCCACTCCGTCGTGTCCGTCGCGTGGCACCAGTCGACGCGCGAGCTGCTCCTTGTCAACTGCCAGGACGAGAGCCGCCAGGGGCTTTCGTACCTGTGGGACCCGCTGATGGACGGCCCGACCCCCGTGGTGCCAGAGGAGTTCATCTCGGTGAAGAACTCTGTCGGCGCACCCATCAAGGCGCACATTTCATGGATCAACACGGACATGGAGTATCCGCTGGCGCTGTTGTCAACGGCGCAGCATTACAGAATCCTGTCGCTTGGCGAGGGCGATCAGGTGCCGGAGTCGTGGCACGGCGCGTCAAAGTGGGATCTCGAGCCGCCAAAAAGGACAGGCATAGATCCAGACATATCCGATGTCTCTATTGACGACGGGGCTGTCGTGGAAGACACATTTTCATTCCGAAATACATAACCAAGTGAAATAGCGAATAATAATTTGCCAATATCAACCGATTTGAAGTTCATTTAATTGCCAATAGTGACTGTGGACAGTTGGCCTACTAGCCAGGGAGGCCTACTGTGTTGTGCATTGTGTAACAAACATGCAGGGTCGCCCTCTCGGGACCCGGACGGCCGAGTACCGCAGTCGCGCACGCGACCTGCCGCGAATCACCGCACCGCATAAAGCGCCTCGGATAAACAACGAGCGAGAAACTGAGCGGGCTATATATAAAAAACAAGGCCCCAAAGCGCAACAGCGAGTTCTACGATGTAGCCGCCTGCGCACAGAGGGAAACAACCGTTCGCTGGGATACGGAGTCTTATACCTGGCCCAACGAGCAGAATTAAAGAAAAGAAGAAAAAAAAAATGGCGAAGAAGGGAAACAAGCAAAAAAGGTCGGCGGCATGGAAAGCCAAGAAGGCGAACAAGAAGGCGAGCCATCAACCTGATCACGAACGACCTGCGTCTCTGACCGCGGCACCACCACCCGCGACCGACCCCAACCCGACGGCAGAAGCGAGAAATGACGACCGAAAAGGCAATACGGCAGGCACTGTGCCGGCGTCACCTACATGCAGCAGCGCTGGTGGTGCAGATACCGTGCGCGGACCGCAGCGTCGGTCCAGCCCGCTTCCCGAGATCGTCATCGCAAACGGCTCTGGCAGGCCGTTTCCCTTCCGGCCGGAGACTAAACGGCACGAAAGCATACCGCCATCACCGGGAAGCGCCATTGCGAACGGTTCCGACAGACCGTGGCCGACAGTGTCGGCGCGCAATGCAAAGTACATTGCGCCGAACGGTGTTGTCATAGCCAACGGCTCCGGGAGACCGTTTGACGTGAGGACGGGGCTGATTGATCCCAACCCCAGAGACGGGATAAAAATACGAGACGTGTAGATAACCGCTAAAAATGAACCATTATTTTTTTTAAAGTAAAGTGTATATAATCCCGTCTATTCCATCCCTCCCTTGGTCCCCCGTCATGCATATATTCCGCTCGTATACGACGTTATCTCAATTCCCTGATACATCTATTTCAGCCACCAAAGTTCATCTTCAGCGTAATCGTAGGCTGCCCAGACGAATCCGTCGTATTATGGTTCGAGCTGCTTGTGGCCTGTCGTCCGAATCGCACCACTTCTTCCAGCAGACTTCTTTGTGCGGCGCTCATGGCGGCTACGATGCTGCGGAACGAGTCCTGGTTGATTGCCGCCACCTCGAGCAGCCTGCCGCTCGTCTCAGGGTACAGGTCCTGGCCCTCAGCAGTAGCACGGGCCATGAGCATGGGGATGACAAGGGACATGGCGGCCGGTGTGCGCTTAGCATCGACGGTGCCGACATAAAGACACAGGGTGTGCGCGACAAGGGAGCGCGCCTGCTCCGGATCCTCGGGCTCGACGTTGGTGACGAACGAGATGAGACGCGGTACGAGGTAGCGCGCAATCGTCACATCCGAGGAGGTAGGTGAGCTCTGCAGGAGTAATGATCGGATACAGTTGGCAGCAATCTTGGACGTCTGTGAGTTGTTAGTAATCTGATATATGCAGTGAGCGCAAAGTTGCCTACCATGCGGTCGGTGAGACAGTCCAGGAGCTCATCGAGATATCTGGTAACGAGAGGCTCGGATGCTGGAAGGTGGTTGTTGCCGCCAGTGAACAGAATCGTCGTGGCAAGTAGACAGTTCCTGACACACAGCAGCGAGGTTGGCTCCTCACGCTTCTGAGCATTGAGATAGATGGAGAGGAAGCGGCGCACGCAGCCTTGCAGCTGAGTGTCGGTAACGGAGACGCCGTCGGAGCCAATCTTTCGTGATGCGCTCATGCTACCGATAAACCGCTTGAAAGTAGCCAAAGACTGAGGAACTATAAGCTCTTGGCAGCTGGGAGTTGCCAGAATGGTCGCAAAGATGTGGACAATACATGCGTGCAGGTCTGACTTGATGATTGTCGGGAATACCTCCGCCGCGTCAACCAGAGCATCCAGGGACATACGGATAAGAACCAGTGTTTCTTCATTGATCTGGTGTCGAACAGGCTGGTTGCCCTCGGACAGGTTGGGCAATAGGCCAGACAGAACAAGGACAATGATTCTCGTCAACTCAAATAGCTGGTCGATGTCCTCAGACAAGTCACCCTCTTCAGAGCCATGGCGCCGCGCAGAAGGATGAGTGACACACATGGCACGTGCAATATCGACAATGACCGTCTGCACGTCGATACCCTCGGTGAGCACAAGACGGTCGAGCAGGTCCATAGTCTCTGCAAACACATCAGGGCGGTAGATTGCGTGCCCAGACACGCTTGGGTGAAGAATTCTTTTGAGCGCTTGGAGAATAGCCAGAGTCTGGTCGCGAGTAGCCAGCGAGTCAGATTGACCGGGCCTGATGGCAAGAGACTCGAAGGCCAAACCGAAGAGGACGAAGAAGAAGGCAACTGGCTCATCTCGATAGTTGATACCAGGCTTGCGCTGTCCATTTGTCGTTGTTGCACTCGATTCCTTGCCATCGAGAGCGTCAAAAACAAACTCACTGTCCTGCTCAATGAGACTAGCAATGGCATCAACCAGCTGCAGCCATGCGTCTTGGTAGAACTTGAGCAGCGTCTCGCGGTTCAGGGCCGCGTAGATGGAGTCTAGGCTTCCCGAAAGAGAAGGAGGTCCAAGAGTCATGGAGATGTCAGGCTCGAAACGTAGTCGAGCAAACTCTCTGAGAGACTCCAGCCACAACGGAGTCAGTGTTCCGATATAAGGCTTCAGGACGTCAAGCAGGTACTTTTGCTCACTGCTTGCAACTTGCAGCTCTGCCCAAGCAGAGAAGACTGCAATCTTCACCATAGTCTGCGCATTGGAAGACAGACCCTTCAGATCACCAATGCCGGCATTCTCGTTGTCCGAAGAAAAGTTCTCCAAAGCGCTGACAAGCGTCTTCAGAATGCGACCCATGCGCTCGACATCGGTAACAATGCCGATGGAAATAAAGCTGGCACATACATTGACTGCCTCGGAAGCAAGTTCAGGGGACGAATCAGCAGCAAAAGCGGGAGTCAAGGCGGAGCTAATCTGTGCCTGGTACTGCTCAAGAAGCATGGCCTCTTCGAAATCTGGATCCGGAGTCTTGCCGAACATTTTCAAGACGGCCCCGATTATCTTCAAACCCCAGATGCGCAGCTCCAAAACGCCAGATGTTGATGCGGAAAAGGCCATGCGCACGACATCAGCGATTTTGTGTTGAAGAGCAGCTTGGGCCGCAGAGTCACCGTTAGCGGCAACGTCCTTCGTTACCATGGCGAAAATGTCGCCAATACAAGAGATGGCAAACGTAGTGACCTGCCAACGAAGGGGCTCAGCATCAGTTGCCATGTCAGCCTTCCCATCCTTGGTCGTCTCCGTTGCGGCGGCCGCGAAGCCGGCGACTTCCTCGTCATTAAGGTCAATAGCGCCACTGGACTGTTTAATAACGTTGACCTCGGCTTTTGCTTTAACACGAGTTAATCGCAGTGCCTTTTGTAGCTTGTCAAGCCATTCGCTGGTTTCATTTAGACATGTCTGCTGGAGCCAGTTTCTCATAATGTTTCGGATTCCATCATGCGATGGTACAGTGTCAAGCAAGAGCCAGAGATTCTCCTCAAAGTTGTCTTCGGCATCGCGGAGAACATCCCGTGGGTTGCGCTTCATCATGTTGTGAATGCCGTCGATGGCAGCATCTCTGAGGTCACCATTCTCGGATGAGAGGTATCGTTGCAACAGTCGAACGTAGTCCGAGTAGTGCATTTGCCCTGGTGCGTAGAGCGAAAGGTGCTCCAGACATACGAGGGCAGCCTTCTGAACCAGTTTGTCATCCGATTCCTGAAATTGACCAACGAGAGTGAAAATGAGCTCCCTAGACTTCTTCGAGTCTTGAAGATCTGGGCCCAGAACATTGATAAGGGAGTCAATGCATCTGGCGATAGCTGCCGGTGTAGACAATTCGGTTTCAAGAGTCATGGTAACAGCAGAGAGGACTTCTGGGTGATGTGTTTCCGACACAAAGAGCTGTGCGAGCATTCCCAAGGTGCTCGGTACATATGCTGAAAAGCTGAGTCCGGCAGCATCGGCAGCGAGTGACAGCGCTTCCAATGCCCAGTAGTGTACAATTGGGTGAGGGTCATTGCAGAGCGACATGAGGATTCCGAGGATTGTTTTGAGGTGGTAACCAGCAGCCATGCCGCCGACCTTGGTCTGGATAGACCCGAGTGCCATCGCGCAGCCTGCACGGGCACTGGGCTCACGGTTGGCCACGATTGTGTCAACCAAATACTTGATTTCGTGGTTTGTGAAAGCATTTCCGTACACGTTACAGAGTCGCGCAGTGGCTGCGTAGCCTAAGCTCCGAACATATTGGTCCTGGTCGATGACAAAGTCTCTGACAATATCTTGAAGCAGGTTCTCCACAGCAGAGTTGGTGACATCTCCGTGGGGAGATTTTGTTTCCTTTGTCGCAACTCTCATGGTGGAGAGGATTGCTGTTGCGACATTGACGCTGATGGCCGCATTCCTGGCTAGATCGCGCTGAAGGGAGCCAGAAGAGCCAAACGTTCGGATTTGCTCCAGAATACTCTCTTGCACCTTGGCCGGCGTGAGAGGAAATGCGAAGGCGAACAGTTGGATCGCCGTGTTGATGACCTCGGTGGCAGGAGGGTCAGGCCGCGTCTCATTCAGATCCAAGCTGCCAATGTAAAGCGCTGAAGCGTCATGTTCTAAGCTTCCGCAAATAGGTGACAACAGAATGCTGTCGATGAGCTCTTCTGGTGAGTCCGGCCGGGGCTCGTGCTGAATTGTGGATTCATGTTGCCCGGGAAGACTGCGGACGTTGAATCCGTATACAAGGCCAGTAATACCAAAACCATTGTTATCGCCGACGTCCCATATGGACTCGTACGTGGCGGCGGCGTTAGCAATAGATGCACTCAGTGAGTTGGTTGAGTAGTTTTCAGGGTCGGCAAAAAGTGAAATAGCGAGTGTGAGCAAGTTCGACTGTAGCAGCGCTTCACTGCCACCTGCGGGACTTTGATTGACCAGCTTGACATAGCATTGCAGAACTCGGCGCTGGACCATCTTTTCCAAATCCTGTAGCTGAATGGCTGGAGTCAGCCTTTGCGAGATGTCTTCTGTAGTTTTCTTGCTCGGAAGCGTTTTGAGAAAGGCTGTCGTGCTCTGAAGCATGGTTGCAATCCGCTTCGAAACGTCCACGGTCAATAGGCGGTTGTTAAACTCCAGGAAAGCCAGGATAGAGCCAAGGGCGCACTCTCTCACATGTGTGAGAAATGACGCCTCAAGCAGGCTTCTTGACGTCGTGTTATCCTTTGCAAGAGGTTTGGGCAGCGCATTCTTCCACAGCAAGAGAAGTTGCGACAGGTGAATCTTGACAAAGTTTGGCCCAAGTGACATGAGACCACCAATTAAAATCCATGCAACTTGGATCTGGGTACTCGAAACGCGTAGCTCAGACTGGCTGGAAGACTTCAGTAGGTTTGTCGCCATAGTCAGCACCCGGCTGTTAATATCGAGAGATCCGTGGAGTGGTCGCAGTGGACTGGAGCTGAGAGTTGCTGCAAGACCGTGTGCTAAGCCGATGCAGCGCCTCTGCGAGTTTCTGCCACCCGCAAGCAGTGAGAGCTCTCGCGTCAAGCTGTTCATGCAGACAGAGAGACATGGCAGAAGTTGCTGAGGGCAAGCGACAGCAAATATCTTCATACACTGCGAAGCGAAAACCTGAACAGAGTAGCTGGGATGCTGGAAGACTTGCAATAGGCCATCACGGCAAGATTCAGCGAACTTGTTGGCGGCGGAGCCCAATGACTGAATTAAAGCTGCAACAGCACGAAGGGCGGTAATCAAGGTCTGTTTTGACGGCTCCGGTCGCTCAGGCAAAGCAGCCGGGTAGTTCTTCAGAATGCTGTTGATCAATACCTCTGCCACCTTGATCTGACCGGATTCACCGAGAATCTTATTACCGATAATGTCGTGCAGAATGGTATCAATAATTCTGCGAGATATCAAGAGACGGTAACGGTTGTTGGCAATAGAAGTATTTCCCAGTATATCTGTGGTAAGAGTGTCGACGATGAGTAGATAATTGGGCTCCACGACAGTTTCGCCGAGCCGGCGCAAAAGCTTGCCATAGCAGACACCGATGGCAACTCGGGTGCGATTGGATGTCACAGGCTTGACATACTGAGCCGCAAGCTGCCGGAGAATATCTCCCAGTGATAGAGCGAGGTCCTCTTTGCGCTTACCTCCGGGTACAGGGCTGGCTGTACGCGAAGGAATTTCGTCGTCGTCCCCAACAATGCCCATACCCGGATGCGTAGATTGGCGCTTCAGCTTGGGTTTCGTTTTCTTATTCTTCGAGTCGCTAACAGCAGTTTCCGAGTAGCCTTGCGCATAGGCCTCGGCAAGACAGCTGGCAGCCGCATGCCGTACCTGCGCAATGGCGGAATCAAAGGCCTTGAACATGGCAGACTCGAGCTTGTCTGAGTCGGAGGAGTTTTTGAAGTATGTCGTATGCTGCAGCAGGCTCTTGAGACATTGAGAGGCGGCGACTATAACGAGTGAGCCCTTGTCGCTGGAGGCGTAGTTTCTACCCTGCTTCCAAATGTCACGCGCAATGCTCTCGTCCATAGAACCGTCGACAATGCCGATGATCTTGGCGAGCGCCGTAAAGACGGCAGCGCGGAGACCTGCATTGCTGGAAGAAGACTTGAGAAGCTTCATCAGCGCTGTGCAGCAGAGCTGGTGCAGCCCAATAGCGCTGTCTCCTGCGGCAGCATAGACGTCACCGAGACAGACAACAGCGGCATGCTTCGCGCGAGTTTCGGTGTCGGATTTCGACTTGGCGCCGGAGATGACGCCGGCCAAATCGTTTATAGTTTCGAAGAGAAGTTTGCGGTCGCCATGAGTGAAGACGTGGGCGAGACACCGGCCCAGGTTGTTGCGAATCACCCTCGACGGCTGAGGGGCAGCAAGGTTGATGATGCGGAAGATTTCCTTTTTGAGGTAGAACTGCTGCGCCGTGCAGTCGTCGGCAACGAGACCGCTAACATATTTCGTCAGGTCTGTGACAAAGGTGAGCAGGAAAAGTTCTTGCTGCTCTGCCGGCAGGGACTGAAGTTTGGGGAGGTCCAGCTCTGGGTGGTCGCTCTTCTTGTCGTCGGCGGGCGGTGGTGGCGCTGGCGGCGGCGCGGTATGCGACTCGGCGGTCGGGGATGAAGCCTCGGGCTCCTCGTTGGATGACATTGTCTGGCAAATTCTTTAAATCATTGAGCAGACTGAAGCCGCGTGTACTTGGCTATCTGGTTGCCCTGAGAGCGGTCAAGGATGGCTGTCGTGTGCCGTTGGAGAGTAGTTGAAGAGTCCAGATGAGATGTTCCAGAACACAGGGGGAACAGCCAGGCCACTCGCAGTGACGCCAATCCGCTGGAGCTTTGGTGGGCTTAGCTTAGCTCCCTTTTTGGGGGGGGATAGGCAAAGTGTGGCGGGGCGATTGAGACAGACTTGCAGGCTCAGGGGAAGATCATTAACCCGTCGCGGGTTCGGTCTCCAACGTGACCGGATTCACATGTCGCATCGCTGAAGCACGACTGGGAAATTGCCAATTGGGAATCCAAAGCCGCTGGCTTCGTTATCGGACGCGATGGTGCTCACACGGCGCTTCGCTGGCGTGTTGAGCCAGCATGCTCTCCGCCCAGCTCTTGTCCCTCGTCTGGCCGTTTGTCCTGGTTGCAGACAGAGACTCAGTACGACGACACGGCGAGAGGCGGGACATAATAAATGGTCAAAGACAAAACACATTAAGGCGGTTACAGACAAGAAGAAAATGCAGGATCGGACGACTTATGCCAAACTCATTGCGCTGTATTCAAGATGTATGGCTTTCCAGGCGCATCTCTGTAAGGGTGCTAACATGATCTAACTAGTATACGGCGACGAAATCCAGTTTAATCCAGCGTTAGCCGGTGCAATAGCTGCTGCTAACAAGGGTAATGGAATCGAACATGTACATTTTGGAGAGATACTGACAACCGGAACAGCCAGCATCCCGAAATCCATCATCGAGACGGCCATCGCCAGCGGACAAGGCAAATCGGCATCCGGCGCGAAGCTGGAGCCTTTGACGTTGGAATTCCTCATGCCACCCGATATCGCCCTGATAGTCGACATCGAAACCGACAACAAACAACGATCTATGCAAGATTTGAAGCTCGCTGTCAAGAAGGCCGGTGGGATAAACGGTTCGACGGCATTCTACTTCTCTCGCCGCGGACGTGCCATGCTGAAGGCCAAGGACAGCGGCGCGGCGCTGTCAGATCTCTTCGACGAGGCGATCGAGCACGACGGTGCGCAAGATGTCGAAGAGAATGAAGATGGCAGTTACGTACTGTGGACAGACCCTTCTGCACTCATGAGCATTGCCAAGTCGTTCGTCTCGAAATTTGACCTGGAGCTGTTGGGAGCTGACATTGTCTGGGCTCCCAATGAGGACACAATGGTTAACTTGGAATCGGACGATGCGGCTGCGACGCTGAGTTCACTGCTGGCGACAATGAAGGAGCACACGGAAGTCAAGGGCATCTTTGCAAACACCAAGCAAGGCGGCGCGTCAGACGCAGCCTGGGAAGGCGTAGAGAGGCATATCGATGTATAATCTCGTGCAGAGCACAACGCTAACTATTGTACACTTATTTGTAATATAATCATGATAAACTGTCAAAGAGAAGCCATGACCCTCTGATCTTTCTTCCATTCAAAACGCCACCCAATGCGCCGCCCTTTTTTGTACCGGACTTTTTGGCAAAATTCCATACAAATTTGTTACAAGCCTAAACACTGGAGGCTTCCCTCTGTGTCGGCCGCGTCCCCTTGTCCTATTTGTCCCCTCGCACAATGACTCAAAAACATTTATTCGCTTCCGCTCGTGCCGTTGGGCTTTGCGCGCTGGTCCTCCTGGAGCTGCGCCTGCTTGAAGCGCTGACGGGCCACCATGCGCTCGTACTCGATCTTGAGCTCGTCGCGGTCGCGCGGCAGCCTGTTGCACTCCTCGGGCCGCGGCCAGAAGTCGGGGACGGAAAATCGGTTGTCGAGGTTCGTGCCAAAGTAGTACATGATGCCGATCGGGAACATGACATACATGCCGAACTGCGGTGCGTTGCGTTAGCAAATCAGGGGAGGGCGATGGCCATTACGGCGGGCATGCGGGCGCGATGCTCACCTTGAACACTTCCAGATTGAGACCACCCATTTTGAAGTAGTATATCGATGTATAAATCGTTGTAGTCTTCCGCTAGAGAGGTACGGCTTGTTGCTTTACCGTTTGATGCCGAGAAAAGCCAGCAGACGACTGGGTCACGCCACTTGCGCGAGCACTAAAAGCTGTCCCTCGATGGAGCGGTGCTGCCGGATCCACACGGGCATCGGCCAAATTGGAAATAGTTATACATGTTACTGCCTAGTAAAATTGGCGAGAATAAAATGGAAAATTTACAAGTAGAGAGAGAGTCTGTAGTATTGACGAGTTCAATTATAAATGCGTCTTCTCCAGCGTGGAGATGCAGTGTCTATGTCATTATTCGTAGCAGGCCGGCTGCTTCTAGAAGTTTTGCGACGCGGCCGCGGCTCCACGGTAGCATGCACCAGCTGCGCACTCTACACCAAGTCCATTCTTTGGGGATTTACATTCGGACTACGAGAGAGAGGTACTGGTCGCCGCATTACCTGCCACGTCCTCCGGACTTGCGCCGGGAGCATTCGGTCGCTCTGTGGCCGGGCTGATGGCAGTTATAGCACGTCATGGATTTGTTGTTTGGCGAGCCAAACTGGCCGTCGCCCGAGCCCGAGATGGATGTGATGTTGTTCAGGCGAACTTCCTTCTTCCTACGCTTATCGCGGAGTTCTTTGGCCTTCAGCTCACTTGCCGTTGGTTGTGTGCGTGACTTGGACCGTGATCTACTCTCTGATCGGCTGGAGCTGGGCGCTTTGCGTTTTCTGGGCGCGGAGTCCTCGCTGTCGTCGGAGTCGTCTGCAGAATCGTCGCCAGATTCGTTGTCGCTGGGATTTTGCGAACTCTGTCATTATGATTAGAAGCCACTCAGACAACCGAATATGGAAAGTAGCATACCTCATTCTTGGGCTTGGGCTTGATAGTCGATGTCCGGCCAATCGTGGCGGAATCCTCACCGTCGCCGCTGTCGTTTTCGGAATCAATATCTCCGTACCCGACGTAGATGACTCTGCGAACATTCAACTGTTTTGCGGTCGCCGGTTTCTGAAATTTCGTGTTCAGCACCCAGTGAGTGTCTCCCGTTGCATGCTGCTGCAGCGCGGCGCGGCGCTTGGTCTCTTGCGCCTGCATGGCGGCGTCGACGGAAGCCTGGTCAAAGTCCATGCTGAGTCTGCCCGCGGGGGGGCCATTGTCCAGCTTCCTCTTCTTGGCTGAGTGTGAGTCCGACTCCGGCGAGGCTGTGGTAGAACCCGAGGCAATGGCCCTTTGCATGAATTTCATCGTCAAGAGCCTTGAGGAGACTCCCTTTGGTGTTTCGGGCGCCATGACGGGAGTTGTTGAGCTTTGGCAGCTTACGTCGCGCAGTATGCGGGGTTCCGATGAAATTATTTAATCAGGTTCGCTGTGGCGAGCGTTTGCTTTAAAATCAATTTTGTTGGATTTCGTGTCACAATGTTCAGTTCCCTTGCGCGTTGTGCAAAATTAATAAATGCTAATCCGATGGCGGCTTGGACTTTTTTCTGGAGCTCGTCCAACACCAGCGCTCAGCGCGCGCCGCCCGGAAAAACAGCTTTTCCCGGCATCTGTAATCCACTCGCTCTAGTTCGTCGGCCACCAGCTCAGCGGAAAGCCCAAGGATCAATCTCGAAGCCGGTTAACCTGCCATCGGATTCAATTGCGCCCTCGCCATCGCAACACGACCTCCGCAACAATGGCCGCACCTCAATTGAGAATGCTCGGAGGGCTCGCACGCAGCATGCGCGTCTCCCGCCGCGCCTTCACCGTTTCCGCCCGTCAGCTCGAGTCGGCGGTCCCGACGACACGAGACGAATTCAAGCAGCCCACGAAAACGGGCGACTCCGCGCCCACGGAGATTGGCCAGGCCCCGAACCGCGTCGAAGTCTGGTCCCGAAACCAGAAGCCCCGTGCCCACGCCATGACCGGTCCCCGATTCGAGCAGACCGACTTTGACCTCCAGGTACGAACTCGCCCTGGCGTTCTCGCGATGGCCGGACGACAAGGAGGGGAGATGGAAGGATAGACCGGAAGCTGACCTTACTGCGTAGCCACAACCTCTCTCCGCCATGGAGATGATTCACAAGCAGCCTGTTCGATGGACTCACGAGCGCATGGTCGCTTGCGACGGCGGCGGCGATGCCGCCCACGGCCATCCCAGGATCTTCATCAACACCGACAAGCCCGAGATTGCAGTCTGCGGCTACTGCGGAATCCCTTATGTTAGTTTGAAATCGGCTCAAAATGTTCTAGAGCACAGCGTGAAAGCTAATCATCAGCAGGCCCACGAGCACCACCGCAAGCACCTCGAAGCGCTTCCCGAGACGTCGTACCCTTTGTCATAAAGTAAAAACCGGTTTGCTTTGGGGGAATGGGGAGTATTTTAGATGACAGTGGAACTGCTGTCGTGTTTTCGAGTTTTGTACCAGCTATTTCATCAAGACTAAAATCCATCATATTTGTATATACTCTGTCAAGAGTTGGGTGCCCTACACAAATGCACGGTGACTTAAAAAGACCAATCCAGTCAGGCATATTTGAACCAGATCTTTCGAATGAAATCAACTTAGCATCAGTTCTGCTATGTCTCGAGGCGTATCAATCGGCAAACAGCCCCGAGTGATATTGTGAGGTGGGAAGCGAACGCCGTCGGATGTGCTTAATAAGATGTCAATTTAGTCTTGAATGATCAGTCACACAGGCTCATCATATAGTATGACACAATGAAACTGCAGATACTATCTTTGCTAGTCGGTAACTTCAATACCTTGTATCTTTATGTAGAGCTTCTACGACGTGGTGTAACAAGCTATCGTTATTGGACGGTACACCGGTTCTACAGGAGAGATTAAAATAATTTTGAGTACTTATGTACAATCATCATTTCGGTGAATTTTAATTCGTATTTACCATTTTGTCTTTGCCGGTTCTTACTCTCAACGCTTGTATCACTGCATACGTAGAAATTGCTGCACATTTATTAGTCGCTCCATTCTTATTCAGATGGAGATGGGCCCACCCAACCAAACAACTACCACCAGCAAAACCGTTCTATGATGCCACGCTCAAGTCACGCCTTCTCGCTGTCTACAACTCTTCTTCTCGTGCTTCTACTGACGCTCGGACTATTTCCCAGCCTATTTCACTCCATCTGGACGCTGCCATTCTCCCTCATCTGGCCGTCCCGCTCCCGCACCGGCACCTCAGGTTCAAGCATCATGTCGTGGACGCAGAAGCACTTTACCCTGCCCGCCAAGTCGCGCGGCTCCTACCTCATCACCGACCATGTGGTGTCGTCGGTTCCCGAGATCAGAGACTACAAAGTCGGCCTGCTCAACCTGTTTGTGCAGCACACAAGCTGCGCGTTGAGCTTGAACGAGAACTGTAAGAAAGTACCCCCCACCTCGGCGGGCGATCACCCGAATTTGCGGACGATACTGATGAGGAATGTGCCATTCTAGTTGACGATGATGTCCGCGCTGACATGAGCGATGCTCTGGACCGAATTGCGCCTGCTGCTGGTCCCAAGGGTGAGGCTCTTTACAGACACGAGTGAGTATTACGTCATACTGCGGGAGAGCATATTCTAACAATTGCCAGCGCCGAGGGTCCTGATGACATGCCGGTAAGATAAAATCATATGATAAGGTGTCGAAAGGGTATCTGCTAACTCATCCAGGCTCATATCAAATCTGCTCTTGTTGGAGCCAGTCTAACCATTCCCATCAAGGACGGGAAGCTGGTATGGCGTACACCGTGTAGCACAATCAGGATAACTGCTGACTTCTGAGATAGCAAACTGGTACTTGGCAAGGAATCTGGTACCTCGAGTTCCGAGCTTCTAAGCACCAGCGTCGCCTTGTCGCAACCATCCAGGGCGAGAAGAAATAAACACGCAGAGTAATTAGACATCACCCTCATTAAATTGTTTACCAGTGTAGTCGTCTCATAATGAAAATTGAAATATGAGATTTTATTTTCACATCATTAAGCCATAACTGCGTGAAAGATAGGCCTGCCGCGCGAAAAAGGAGATACCAAAATTGAAGACACCAGACGCCCAACACCGTCGCCAATGAGTAAGAACGCACTAACCCGTCCCGTTTTCCTCCTTCATGTCCGTGTCATCGCCGACAGCAACCTTGCTCTTCGTCGGTTGTTCGCTGGCACGCTGGCCTGCGCCGGGCGTAACCTTGACGGCCTTGCCGTCCTCGTCGACGAATTCAAAGTTGTAGCGGCTAAGGATGTGAGGGATCGCGGCGAGCTGGGGACCGTATCGGCCGCTATTTTCGTAGAGTTCAAATAACGGCACGGTGAGAAGCTTCATGTTCTTCGGGACGCTGAGAGTCTCTGCAAACGCGGTTAGCCATCAATCTAGGACACGAAAGCGAAGAGGTGTAGCTGTTTGGGCGTACTGTTCTTTGGCAGATGGATAAGGTAAATCTTCTTGCATTCCTTGGGACGTGTGACGTGCGCGGGTACAAACGGATACATGAACGTCTCAAAGTTGGGACGCCACCACTGCGACAGACACTCGCCAATCTCCCACCCGCTGCCGTCCTGCTCCTCCTCGCCCAGACGGCCGACGGGGGCCAGGCGCTCGTCGAGGCGGGCCTTGAACCCCTCAATCTCGTCCTCGTCGGGCTTGAGGTAGTCACCGGGCAGCTTGAAGAAGGCATTTGCAATCTGCAGCATGAGGATATTGGGCTGGTTCTGCTCATGGCAAAGGAGGATGCCCTCGCAGGTGCGGCGCATGCCGTGTTCGCTGAAGTGCTCCTCGAGACGCTTGAGGCGAGCAATCACGGAGGGGTCCTCCTCGGGCTGCGTCTCCTTGACACCGTAGGTGTAGTTTGAGGAGGGGTAGAGGCGCAGCGTGGGCGGCTGGTTTGCATTGAAGTCGAGGGGAATGATGGGCGGGTTGCCCGACTGGACAGCGTCCACCGGTATCGTCGACATGATGGCGAGCGCGGAATTGGCGCGGCGGGTAGCTTGGTACGGGATGCCTGGAGCTTTTCGGGTTCTGATGCAGGTAGCCGCCGAGAATGCTGCCCGGGTTGGAGCTGGCGAGATGTTGCAGGGCGTTGCAGACACGGGTATAGCGGCAGAGGCTGGGCAGCAAAGCTAGGTGCGCTCCAAGCTTGCGTCCCAAAATGGTAGGCGGTGAATGCGCTCTGGGAGAGAGAAGCATGCAACTCTTGTAAATGACGCTCGGTGGTAGGCATTGGGACAAGCTGAATTGGACAATTGCTGAGTAGAATAAAGTCAATATATTTTTCACCTGCTATCCTCACTTCACCCCTTATTGAGAGGCCCAGTTGAAGCTGTTTGAGCTTAGCTAGTTAGCTGCGTAGATTGGGTTTGGACCAACATTTGCAGCCACCCAACACACCTCGTCAATCTTGAAGTATGTAAGGCTGGAGAGATGATACATTGACTTTTGTCTGGCATTGGAATTGAAGCAAACCTTGGAATGCTTTTTGGAGCCTATGCATGCCATGATTCGGTACTATCAGAAGGCTGTCGCATACAGTCAAGTTTGACAGTGCCCACGGCTGAGCAGTGCAATGCATCAATTCACCCGTCCAGGAAAATCTGATATTGATAACCACTTTATATCGTCTCGCCACTTCCCGGTGAAATGGTTTCACAGCTTAAATCTTCGGGTGTAACTGAAATCGATTACCGCGACACTACCCCGGTTCATGTAGTATTGGCTGCCACCTATGGCCCCTCAGCCTGGGGTTTGACACGATGTGCCTGTCAGCATCACTGTCACTAACACGAGATACGGCTTTGCAAGAAAAAAAAAATCACATGAAATCCATGTATAGCAATTGACTACGGAGAGAGCCCATCTCGAAAAATTACATAGAGAACAAACCAAAGCGACAGCTCGCTGCCCGTCTCATTATTCTCATCGTGTGGCGACCCACGTGACAAAGTGGGATGGAAATCGCAAACACGCCCTCCACCGCCACCGCCCGCCGAAAATTCACGTCAAACGGCGGGAATCGCATGCTGACCCAAGTTATTAATCCGGCCTCGTATTCTCCAGTTTCCAAGGCTTATCACCCCAGCATTGACTGCATATCCCCCGGCGTCATGCCCCCGCTGGAAACATCCACAGCCATTCATCCGTTCAGTGTAGCACGTTAGCAGGCAATGGACGCGGCCGCCCTGCACGAGAGTCTCCGCACCAAGCTGGGCGACCTTGAGGCTAAGCTAGAGGCGCACCGACAGGATTTGCTGGGCGAATTCCATCGGCACTATCGTGCCCTGACGCGAGATAGCCCTCCGTCTGTCATCTCGAGCCTCGACCAGCAGCTCGCATCTGCGCTTGGGGATTATAAAACACTTCGCCCGAGCCTGCCACAGCGCCCGCCCGCGCAAGCGCAAGACGAATCACCGCATCAGCCCGCTGGCCTCGAGCCAGCTGAGTCACCTCTGCCAGTCAGCGACGATAGCAGCCCCGAGGCGGCGACCACATTTCAAGCTCCATTGTTAGCGTCTGCGCTCGCCGACTCCGGTAACTCTGTCGCTGACGCTCCGAGCAGTCCACGCGACCGTGACCACGAGCTGCAGGGTCTTTTCACGCCGAGCTATCTGCCGCTGCTCGACGCCTCTGGCAAGCCCACCGACTACGACGCACCCATCTCGCCGACAGCCATCGCTCCCACTTCCACTTCTACATCCACCACCACGGTGCCCTCGCAGCCAACCTCTTCCGCGTCCCACAATCATCTTGTCTCCGAGACTGGACGGTTACCTGCTGCGAGCCGCAACAGTGCCAGTGACGCTACGACCGCCACCACACAGACCAACATGGACCATCCTGCCGAGAGAACCCGCTCCCCCGACCGGTTAACGACACCACCCCGGCATCGGCATACCAGCGAAGGCGAGACTGCTGAGGCAGCGACGGCCGACGACGATGCCACCTCGTCAGCGTCGTCTGACAACAAGGCCCCGCGCAGCGCTCTGCGCCGGTCGTCCAGCATATATAAATCGCCCCAGAGCCCTAGGCGTGTCCGGTTCGAGTTTATGGGTGCTGAAGTCCTGCCCACTTCCTCCCCGCAGGCTAGCGACAACATGATTCCAGAGTCAGGTCCGGCTTGGGAGAACGAAAGCGTAACGGTCGACTCGGTCCTAGGCGGCAACGACGAAGACGATCTCGGCCCGCCGCCGCGCAAGATATCCTCGTCCGATGCGCTCCGTGCGCTGTCCAGAGAACCACTAGATGAGGAAACAGTGTGGACAGTGGTGAATCCCGACGCAGAAAGCACAACACAAAAGTCGCAACAGGTGGATTTGAACAAGTCACGGCTGGCGCCTGGTCCAGCCATAGAGGAGGTTCATCAAGAAACAGACGATACTGCCGATGCAGAGGAAGACGAGGCTCTGGCAATGAAGAAGACGAAACCTTCTGCCGCCTCAAAAGTTGCCAAGGAACCAACCGCTACAAGCAGCAAACCTTTGCCGAATGAAAGGGCGCCGAAAAAGACTCTCGATATGGCCGATGACGACATGTTTGACTTTGAAGACGAGGGTGGCAACACAACATCGGTTGCGGCCCAACATCCGCTTTCTCAAGACGATGAGGACAGCGAAGATGCAGATGAAGATGTACCAGACTCACAACCGGAGTCGGGCATTTCCGCATTGCGATCACCGACTACTGTTGCGCCGGCGTCTGTCCCCGTCTCTAACCCCGAGCCCCAAGGGCCCAATACGCCTACCACTCCGCGTTCCCATGTTGGCTCTGTCGGCTCATACAAGGGCCGGTCCATCATCATGCCTGTCGTGAAAAGTCCTGAGGTCCACGCCAAGGCCGCTTCGATTGGCAACTTCAACTCGTTTGTCGGTGGCCTAGACGGCACGAGCGGCATGGACGCCGCAGATCTGAGCAGCTACCGCGCTAGTTTCATGCGTGACGGCTTCAGCGGAACGCCGCGGAGCTTTACCGAGCGTCTCATGATGGAGGACATGGAGGCTGAAAGACTCGAGCAGAAGAAGGACCAGCTGTAGCTTCCTAACTGTTGCGACGTCTTTTCTTCTGTCGCATTCTTGCTTTGGCAGAAGTGGTTGTGTGTTACGACATTTCTTGCACGGCGGGGGAGGCTTGTTGTATATGCTGCATTTTTCAACAATGTCATTTTTTTTTTTGGTTTGGTTTAGGAGCAGGCGAGCATGGGCTGCCTGTCGGCGTTGGGATACTTTTGGAAGGGCGGTGCATTTTATAATACGAGGCAAACAGCAACATAAAAGACATAAAAGAGCCGAACTGAAGATGGACAGCGGGCCCGAGGACAGTAACAGTCCTCTGATGACAAGCCATCTTGGAAGGGCTGCCGAGCTAAGTGACCGTCGGCGACGAACAGGTCACGGTATCGGCGGAGTTCAATAATGCTTGGAGATATTTATTATTATATTCAAGAAAACAAAAACAGAAACTAGGTTAGATATCCCATGGACAGAATATACATGCAACGAGTTTGAGTGGCATTTATGCACCAGGAACTATAACTTCAACTTCCAGTTCGATGCATGTCGAGACACTGTCTAGACAGCATTACCAAGAACGTCAAGGGGTGCTCATCCAAGATTCAGTCATAAGGGGTATTAGTTATATTAAACATAGTCCTATCAAAGCGCTTGTATATGCTGATGTATGAAGATATTGTTACCTGTAGATAGAAGACTGACGTGGCTGTTCTCCTGTGTCATTATGGTGGTGTATATATCTCAACAGATCAACTCGTAATATAGTAGTATTAAATGCGCAGCTCACCCGGCGCATCCTCATCCGCAACAAGGTCGATGACCGCACCCAGCTCGCTCTCGATGGCGCGCTCACGGAGCAGCCAGCCAGCCAGCGTTCCAGCGCCGGGGCCGAGCAGCGCCGAGATGCCAACCATGGAGACGGGGACCTTCCAGTTGGTCTCGACGAGCACCCAGTAAAGGATCGTCACACCAATGAAGGCGAAATCGATCTCGATGAATTTGACAGTCGAGCGCGTCATCTCCTTACGGTCATCGGGGCGCGTAAGATTCCAGATAATGCCAGCGTGGGAGACGAGCGATGACAACAGCGGCAGGCCGTAGACGGCGATGAGACTGCGGCGGTGCGTCTCGAGATGGATGTTGCGGTCGGCAGTGTGATCCCACTTGCGCTGGATTGCCCAGCGGACACCCTGTCGCACGAGGGATACGTAAAGCGGGAAAAACATCCAGACGCCGATGGTCGCGGGGGAGTTGTACACAAGCATCAGGATGGAGGGCACAAAGTAGCCGGCGGCGATGGAGACGGGGATGGCGACGACCTCGGAGGTGGCGAGGTTGCGGTCAAGATCGACGCCTAGCGCCTCCAGCTCCTCGTCGCCAACCTCCTCCTCGTCATCGCGGCCATCCCGCTGCTGTGCGACAAAGATGTTACGCATGCGCTGGATCTGCGCGGGGACGATGAGCAGCTGCCAGACGATGGCGCCGCCGAGCAGGTTGAAAAGCAGCCAGAGAGGGGTCGGGTTGGCGACGAGGCGGGCGGGCCGGTTGCAGCCGCGGGCCGACTCGGTGGTCGAGACGGTGAGCAGGGCGCCGACGAAGGAGAGGATGACGCCCATGACGGCGCGGGTACGGACCGAGTCGAGGGCGGCCTGGAAGAAGCTGACGATGTAGCAGAGGGGCGTGCCGAGGAGGGGCACGCGGCTGAGCGCGGGGATGCGTGCGTGCGCATGGCACTGCGACCAGAGCATCGGCGTGTTGACATCCGAGTGGGCGAAGAGGGCGAGGGCCGTGGCGATGGCGAGGAAGGCGGGGACGATCATGAGGGTGCGCATGCGCGCGGTGAGGACGAGCGGAGCCATGGTGGACGAGCTATCCGTTGCTGTGCGCGTATGTGTGCGTTTGCGCGTCGATGCGCTGGTGGTATAATCTTGATAGTTGAAGCCAGAAGCGGATCAACAAGCAACCCTGTCGAAGGGAGTTGCGAGGGAGACGAGGATGATGAAGATGTTTGGAGAGATGAGAGAGGCAGAAAGTGGGGAGATATTTCCCTGGAGCTGTGACCAGCCTGCCGCCTGCACTGAGACACTGTAAAACAAAAAATGTGCTGGCAGGTGCTGGATGTGTTGCCAAAAACGTTGGGCATGGCGGGGTGTTGGCCCACTGTCCGCTGTAGCGCCCGCTGTAAGCTCTCGCAGGTACCGAATGGCTGTGCGCAGTGCGGGACAGGTACTTGGCGGTGGTTACGTCACGTGTAGCAAACGTCACCAGACCATTTACCACTTACAGCCTCAGATATCCTGGGGGTGACTTTGTAGAAAGGTAAACGAGGTTTCATTATTCTGGAAGTAATGAATGGAAATTCAATTCCGTCTTTCCGCACAGCTTATGCCCACTAATGTGTACTAGTCCTCATGGCCGAAATAGCCGCTGTGCGTTACTAGCTGCACAGTACAAAGTCCCCGCTTGCATCATACATATTATATACAATACAGGGAGAGTCAGCTCTGCAGGGTGTGGTTTCGTCACCTACACGTGAAATGGAGATTCCGACCTTTTATGACCCGAATTCGCCCAATGAGCTTCATGCTCCGGCCCTCCCCAGCGCCGTCCGCGTCCGTGTATCCCGCCATACGATCCTACAGCCTCCGCTCTCTCGCCGCGGGGCAGGTCCTGGGCTCATTCTCGTCCAAAATGCCGCTGACGTTTTGACTGAAGCTGTAAAGCCTGCCAAAGAAGCATCATTGGATCCGGAGCCTGTTCAAAAATGGGCAGAAGAGGGTTTTGCAGTGGCCGCTATCACGCTGCCTCGTGTGGCCGAGAATCGCGATTTTGGCGATGAGATCATCGCTGCTGCCACGGCCCTCAAAGGACATGTTTCAGTGACAAACAAAGAAACGATTGGCTTTCTCATTTATACGGTCAATAGCGCAGAGCTGATCAATGGACTACTCCCAGAGCTGAAGCGTCTTGGTGTGGCCTGCATCATCGGATATGGGTCTGTGTCAAAGCCTACAAAAGACTGTCAACTGCCGCTATACATTCACATGAGCGTGTCTGACGGCAACGCGACTCCAAAAGTAATATCACAATCATCGAATGTGACTCTCGCAACGTATGCCGAAGTCGAAGACTACTTTTTTGACCCCCGCGTGGGCACATACAACGCCTCCGCCTCCGCCATGGCGCACACGCGGAGCTTGGTTTTTCTCAGAAGGCATCTTGGCGGACCCAACTTTGACCTAGAGGCAATTTGGGAGGAGCATACGTACTGGGAATTTCAGAAGCGCAGTGTCGCCCACACCATGGCGACCATGGTTGTAAGTACCAGGAGTGCTGTCCTAAACCTACCTAATCTGAACCGGTGCGATATGCTGACCTTCGCAGGCCGAGCCATACGTCAATCATGTGCCAACCGTGAGTGGATGGTTTTCGATTTGAGCATTGCAAATAGTGCACCCGTTGACTAACAGAAACCTAGATGACGGGTGGGATGGGGAGAGAGAAGCTCACGGCCTTCTACAGAGACCACTTCATCTTCTGGTGAGCTCCTCCAACGACAGACGGAAACAAGTTCCCCGCCAAGCAGCTAAACTCACTTCAGCAATCCTTCCGATGTCGCTCTGAACCCCATATCTCGTACAGTCGGACCCGATCGCATTGTAGGCAAGTTCAACCAATGAGACAGCCGAGCCCTACTCCTATGCAATCTCGAATAACCCCGGAGCACGCCCAGGCTAACCCACTTACCGCCTCGCAGACGAGTTCGTCTTCACCTGCACACACACCTCCCACATTCCATGGCTGCTGCCCGGCGTGCCCGCGACAAACGCGAAGCTCGCCGTCCCCATGGTCGCCGTCATCAATATCCGCGGTGACCGCCTCTACCACGAGCACATATGGTGGGACCAGGCGGGCGTGCTTCGCCAGGCTGGCCTGCTGCCGACCCACGTAGACCGCGAGGACGGTTCCAGAGTGAGGCTGCCAGTGGCCGGAGTCGAGGCTGCGAGGCTCCTCGCAGACGGGCGCGACGGGGTCAGTAATGGAATGATTACTGACCCCGCGGATTCACGGTAGTGGGCGGCTTTCAGGCCGCCGGAAATGGGGCTTCCGTCGGGGCGGAGGAATCTTCTGCGCGCTGTTCTTGTGTGGTTGCGACGCGGACAGCAATACGAGTATGAAACCCGACTGCGGAGCGAACAAGTACTAAAACTACCAAGTTTGAAGTAGATACCTACCTGTTGAAGCTTAGATCCTGGGCGTTGTCTATCGCAGCTGCAATACAATTTGCTACCGCCGTAGTGCACCTTGGCAATTTGCAACGCCACCCGCATTGGCAGTAATCATTGACTAAGAGAAAAGGTCCACTTCAGCTTAGCGCCGCCTTCGTCTTTTCCAAATACACAGTCGCCTTCTTGAAAGGCGCGCCAAGGATAGCTTATAAACACAGTAGCAAGTGTTACCCCGCGAGTTGGCCCCATACTAACTAGGGGCCATCACGGAAGCTAACCCCTCCCCCGAATTGGCGGGAGAGAAGCACTGTCAATGTGGCTCTGTAAACGAGATCCCCTAAGATATAGCTGTGACTCGCATGCACAGCCTTTCCCACTTCCTCCTGCTCTTAGATCTTCATGTTACAGCGAACCCTCTCCTGTTGATGGAGACCGAGGAAAACGAACAAGGTCAGAAGGGGCAATAAAGAAAAGGGGAGTTTGCTAAACAACACTGGTAGAAAAGTTTGCGTTGCCCTAGACCACACAACCCCTCTCCCACGTCAGCAGCTTTCAGTTGTGTTAGCAAAGCAACCGGCTCGCCCCAACAGCCTGGCTCCGCAATTTCTTCACAAATGGTGGCCGGTGACTATTGTCCCGATTTACGTGACAGTAACAGTGCATCTGGGGTCCATCGGTGATCAAATGCAAGGGAACGCCACGCTGCAACTGCGCGCACAACTGCCGGTGAGACTTGCATTGTGCAGGAGCGGGATGGCTCAGCAAAAGCAAAAACCCGCCAGCAGAGAAGCGTGAGACTAGAAAATGCCTCTGCAGGGGCAAAGTGGGACACAGGATCCATTTTCTACCTGTATCCATCATTTTAATATGCATATGTTGGTTAAAAAAGTAGTTTATTTACTTCGTCCCTCCAGGGCTGGGCAGCGCTGCGTGTTAAGCTAGTCGACGGGTACGTCTTTTTGCTTGGCGAACTGCCTCCTTCCTAGTTAGGAAGGTTAGGTTTTTCTGCGCGGGTGGCGAACGTCATGATTGGGGGAAACGAAAGCTGGGGTGCAGGTCGGGCGTAGGAAACTGGTTAAGAAGAGGAATAGCTAGTTTCAAGATTAGTTACGGTATAGAGTAATAGGTTCCGCCGTCAGGGTCAGCTTACAGAAACGGAAGCTTGGTAGAAGGGCAGTAGGCCGCGTTGACGCTGCCCCGAGAAGGCGAGGCGGAGTGACAACGGGGTTGAGCCGACTTGGGATAATTTCGCGGGGAGGCATAGAAATGAATTAGACTATAAAGAAGGACAAGCTTCCCAGCGCTCTGAGTAGATATTCTGAACAGTATCATCTCGACTCGACTCTCTTATCGCTCTTCCATCTCTACTAGAATACACTTACACGAACGTACACTTACCTTTTCCCACACAATGCTTTCAAAGGCTTTCGTCACCGGTTTTCTGGCGACTGTTGCCGTTGCTGCTTCAGTTCCTCGCGATCCTGGCCAGGACATGGGCTGCGGAAACACAGCACCTAGCGCAGCACAGACTGCCGACCTCAAAGAGATGGCTGCCGCCGAGGCAGCAGCCCATAAATCCTCCTCTGCCGCTGCCCGCAGCGACATTTACATCGACACCTATGTCCACGTCGTCGCGGACTCAACTTCGCCATCGAGCTGGTACCTTTCGGCAAGTAATCATCTGCAGCCATCTCTGCTCGCTGCTAACTCATCTTTCCAGCGCGACACTGTCGACAGACAAATCGCCGTTCTCAACCAGTACTTCGCTGGCACCGGATTCCAGTACGTCCTCAAGGACGTTGACTGGACCGTCAACTCGCGATGGGCGCACGACCAGGACGAGGCCGACATGAAGACTAGCCTCCACAGGGGCAACTACAACAGCCTCAACCTCTACTACATCACCGACATCGGCCCCAACCATACCAACACTGGCCACTGCCCATACCCCGTCAGAGGCGCTAGCGACTACGACGTCGCCTACGACGGCTGCGTCATGAGCGGCTGGACCGCCCCCGGTGGCGACGACCCCAACTTCAGCACTGGCCGCATCACCGTACACGAGGTCGGCCATTGGCACAACCTCATTCATACCTTTGATGGTTACAGCTGCAGCGGCTACGGTGACTTCGTTGACGACACCCCGGCCGAGTCGTACCCTTCAAGTGGCTGCCCTGTTGGTCGTGACACATGCTCTTCCCCTGGTGTCGATCCTATCCACAACCACATGGACTATTCCACCGAGTAAGCTTTCCTCATTCAGTATCCTCATGGATATGCGCATGCTAATACCAGGTTCGCAGCACCTGCCGTTCTGAGTTTACTCCCGGTCAGATCGCACGCATGCACAGCAGCTGGAACGCCTACCGCGTTTAAAAGTGCAACGTGAGGAATATGTGAATATAGTACTATATATGATTGGGGAAGAGGCGTTTGTGGAAGCGATATACGGGTATTTCGTCGAAATGTACATACGGGGACGAACTTATTATTCCGAAGATGTTTGTTTTTATATGAGTTGTCATTGTATAAAGTTGCATCAATTATTACAATTAATTGCGTCATATTATTGAGCTATTACTCCATCTATCATTCCATGAGTAACAGCAATATCATTTGGCTTTATTCTCTTTCTTCGTCCTGACTGACCACCCCTTCCGCACCACTCGCTTATTCACCTGAGGGATGTGATAGCCTCTGTCCCTCTCCAGACGATGTCTTTCCCAGAAGTCACTCGCTTCCTGCCGCAAGGTATCTCCTCCTCTGCTCCCACCACTCGATCTGCTCCCCTCGCCCGAGCCCTCATTCTCTGTATCGTTATGCCACGACACATATGCGGCCAGCTCATGCAGCGCCCGCAGAATTGGGTCCCATACAAAGACGTAAAAATACTGTTCTATGCTCCGGAAGACGCGTACGGAAAAGTGAAACAGTTTTCGCACATTTGTGCTCCAAGCCACGACCAGCGACGCAACAATGAGAAATACACTCGACGGTAGCGAGATCATGCCAATTGTCTTGAGCGACAAGTTGTTATCGCCACCCCATTCCTGCGTATTCATACCAAACAGACCCGTGAAGAAGGTCAGAGGCAGGAAAATGACCGTAAACACGGTGAAGATCATGACGCTCCTGTTCTGCGCCCCAGCAACGTCGGCCTGAAGTCGACTCAGACGCACCTCGTCTACCTGTGCCTGGCGCTGCACCATCTGCAGAAGTTTGTCGTAGTCGTCACGCGTGTCGCGCACGCGGCGGATCATCTCTTCGGCCTGCTCCATGTACTCGGTGACCTTTTTCAGAGCCTCGTTGAGGAAGAGGCGACCGTTGACCGTGTGCTCACGCAACTCGGCGCGCGTGTAGATGGCGTGCATTGAAGATATGACTTTGCTCTGGCGCTCAAACAAGTGCAAGAGCGTGATGAGTTCGTCTTCTATGTCGCGCAGCTCGAGGAGCGCAGATGTGTTGTCGCGGTTCTCGCGTTCAGCGCGGCGGCCTTCTTCCTTGTGGCGCGCGCGGATGAAACGAAGGCGGTTCTCAACGGGCTCAAAGTCGAACGATTTGTCTCGTACACCTTCGGCACGGAAGTCTTTTAGAGAACTGGTGAGCTTTTCGGTCTGTGGAGATTGTTAGTACACGTGGAAACAAATACGATGGCCACTCGGATATACGTACGAGAACGCTGATGGCCTCCTCAAAAATTCGGAATACTTCGAGATCAGGATGCGATGATCTGTCGAGGAGAACTGTAACTGCATGCAAGACGGAGAGCGCTGCAAGATCTAGCGCGTTCTCGCATTGGCGGGTTAGGTCGACATTGACTTCGTTGAAGATACTGTCCCGCAGATCGGCTTGTTGGAATAAAGGTCCCTCGATAGGATCGCCCTCTCGCTTGGAAAAGAATGTGAGAACCGTTTCTATCATGGTTAACAAGTGTCAGATAATTAGTCCCTCTTTTACTTACTAGTGTTTATCACCCACAACCAGAGTTGATCCACCATCAAGACATTTCCGTTCAACACATCATCCTCGCCCACTTCATCCTCATTATTGCCTCTCATCCAGGTCAATCGGTCTTTCCATCCACCGTTCCCGCCGCTGTTGCCGCTCCTGTTTGAGCCGTCCCGTGTACTGGAACCCTGGCTGTGCAGCTGCTGCTGCTGACCGTGAGCGCCGATCCGCTCCTTTGTGAGCTTGTAGAGCATTTGGTCGTCATCGCGCGATCGGGTATCGCGCAGCGAAGGATAACCAAACTGGTCTAGCGTACGGCGACAGTTGATGGGCGGGTCGTTTCCAAGGTACTCCCATATTACTTGCATTTCCAGGGATGTCGTCTTGGCCACGTTGTCGGGGACCGGGCGCGAGCGGCCCTGGTTGAGACGCTGGAGAATGAGGTTGCGCCGGCGCAGGAGGCGTTTATAGGTGTCAAAGTGCAGATAAGGAAAAAAGAGGCAGGTGTACATGCCCTCGCCTCCGGAGAATGGAGGCATTTTCGGGCTAACGGGAGATGTGCTCAGCGGTGACACTAAAGTTTGAGTTATTAAATGGCTTCGACAACTCTGTGATAATGACGTACAGGCTCTTGGGGCCGTAAAGTAGCAACCCGGTTTCGCAAAGTAGGCATAGTGCTGAGAGTGGCGTCCTCTTGTATGCTTGGTAGCCCAGAAATCGGGTCCGTATAAGTGCGACAGGTTCTTCCCTGAGCATACCTGCAGAGTTTGGAGTATACTCTATTCTCATGTTTAGTCGAAAGTTTTACAACGAGGGCCAAATCTGTACGTACCTTGACCCAGGCAGGGTTGTTATACGGCAAGTGAATCCAAGTAAACTTCTTCGCATGCACCTCTGGCTTTAGAAGCACGCCTACATCGGCATTTCTGTTCCCACCAAATACAGATCGGACGCCAAAGATCGCCTCTGGCAGCGCTGGGGATGAGTCTAAGTCATCTTCATACTCGTCGCCCGGCACCGCATCGCCAAAGGTGCTCCGACTCCGCAGAGAAAACGGCGGAAAATCACGATACTTGAACCTTGATGCGCCATCGCTGCCCAAGCTCGCCGACCTGCTCATCGACACGCCGTTTCCAGTCGCAATCGCGCGCCGGCCCCGCAACTGTGGCGATAGTCGATCGATCATGAGGTCCTGCTCAAACTGGGCGCGCATCAGCGGCGAGGCGTGCTGGCCAGAAGATGCAGCGTTGCGGTTCGGAGGCGACGGCGCGGCAAACGACGGCGGCCGGAGCGGGCCGACCGGCGCAGACTGCGGGGTGGACCCCGACCGGCCGGCGGGAACGGGGGGCAGGCTGTTGAGCGCCTGGATGACAGGCGACTGTGGTACTACTGAAGAAGTCGGCTCGCTGATCTTGCTGTCGATGCCGAGTGCGTCCTTGACCGTCATAATGGGAGGCACGGAAACGATGCCACGCGATGGCGATGGTGAGTGCTCTGCGCTGCGATCTAGATGCGCCAGCGATGTCCGTCCTCGAGATTTGAGAAACTGATTCTGGCCCGGCGAGCCGTCAACTTCGTTCAGCCGCTCGCTGAGGCACTCGTCGGGACCTTTGCTGAGGAACTCGCGCAATGGGAGTCTGGTCGACCATGCGCGGACCGCTGTAGCACCTCCTCCGATAACCAGATCATCGAAGAAGCCGTGGACCTCGACGTTGACTTTTTGCTCCAGACTTGGCATCTCCCACCTAGATGTCGCCTGGTCGCCGTCGCTACTTGTGATATTAGCATCTGCGCGTTTGACTTGGTCGGCGATCTGGCGCAAGAACAGCCGCAGCGTGGGCACGTTGTGTCGTCCGAACGATGCGACATTCGCGTGATCACTCTGCAGCGGAAATATCCTCTCTTGCCGCATGCCCAAAATTGCCGACTTCACGGATGCGAGTGGTGCGGTGAAGTAAATGGTGTCGCCGTCTGTATTCCCCCCCGTTCCTGTAGCCGTCCTAGTCATGCCGCCGCCGACGCCGCCGCCACGGCCAGACAGTCGCGAATCAATCGTTTCGTAAAAGGTCCATATGCGCATGTCGCTCGCAATCTCTTTGAAGTCCTCGTCAATGTGAGCCAGCAGGCTGTTGCCCACACGGAGGTCCGCCGTCAACGTCTCCGGCAGAGGTGCCGCGAGCTGCAGTGCCTTCTGCACGCTCGCCGCGAGGCACTGCATGGCAAAGTAGCTCGATCCCTGGTGTGGCGTGCCGAAAAAGGCGACGCCGTAGCACTCATTCAGCAGATAATGGTACTTGGTGTCGCGGCTGGCACGGACGAGTGCCATCTTGGCGACGAGCCCACCGATGCTGTGCGCCAGAATGAGGAGCGGACGATGCGGCGTGCCCTCGCGGCTTCGTATCTTGTGCAGTGCCTGCAAGAACTCGTCAGAGAGGCGGTTCAGGGTCATGCCCTCGGCGAGGTCCGGATGCGCGTAAAGCAGGATGCGCGCCTTGTCGGCCTCGCGGCGCAGGCCCTGGCGGACCCAGGACGTTGACGGGCGGTCGCTGCCGTTGATCTCGGCGTCACGCATCGAGGGTGCTCCAAAGTAGCGGCCCAAGAGGCCCTCTCTGTTCCATGTTCGTAGCCGTTCGCCACCAGGGCAGGGTATCGTAATAACGTCCACCGTTGTGACGTCGTGTGTCAGCTCGCCGGCCGGGTCGAGTATAAACCGCTCTTCTTCGGCTGCATGTTCTGGTGCTCCAATAAAATCTTCCAGCTTCTCAACTTCTATCGCTTCCGGTTTTTCAAGGCTGTCCTCGCCCGTAGAAGCGGATTCTTGTGGTGGTAGCTGCTCGCGCTGGGCACTGGGCTCCCGCGCCAGGCGCTGTGGTGTCATGACATTTGCAGGACTCGTGCGATTCAGAGACGAGGTATTTGGAGACCCAAGACTTCGACCCATGCTTGGTTTATGGGCTGGGCTTTGATCAATTATCCAGGTGAGTCTCTTCCTACGCTGAGTGTATTTGTATTCGTGTGTAAGCGGCTTTGCGTGGTGTGTCTAAGTGAACGTGTTTCTTCGAGGCAACGCTTTGTGCAGAACAATGGTGAAAAAACTCCAAAAAGCCAAAACAGATTTCAGAAATTATCAAAAACTCATAGATCGCATACCCCCGACTTTTTAATGATCCCTGACGCCATTCGGACTCATCCTCGTCTCTTCCCCGAGCGTCACCTGCCCACCATGTCTCATGTCTCATGCCCTGCCCGCCCCAGAGAAAACCGGTCACGGTGACGGCCGGAATACATAGAGCGCTCGCTACCCGGCACCGAGTCGCGAAGTCCGCCGCATACGAGCAGAAGTAGCCCGCTGGTCAAACAGAAATAAAGGAATATCTATTACGCCGTGCATTCAATCCCGTGATCCGGTTTTTCTTTCGGTACAAACTGTACGCGGCTCCCTGCTGGGCTATTAAGCATGTGCGTCAACCCTCCATGATGCCGACACTATCACGGCTAGACTGTTCGTGACCCGCGCACATGGCTCACATCGGCTGGCACTAACAACAATGTATAATGCGACTTACAGACGCCACATCGGTAGTGGTGTGTGGCAGCCGAACATGTAGATTTTTGGGATTGACAGTTCGTAATATCGATAAAACAGATCTCGCTAATAACTGTTGACACATGACCCAACAATTCATTGAAATGCTCCAAATGCGCCCGTAGTAAAAAAATATAATGTGAGACCCGTGCAGCTTTATAAATCTTGCTCATGACGAAATGGAATAGTTGCGGACCGTCGTGCAATGTACCATCGCATCGAGATAGAGGCTGTTAGTCGCCATGCACTTGTCTCCTGGTCTGATGATGAAGACGCTATTTGGACCCATGGTAAACTTGTCGCTTCCAATCTGAATCTCGATTTTACCCGACGCCACCGAGCAAGTGCGAAGCTGTGACTCGCTTGCTTCCCATCGGGCTTTCTCACCAGGTTTAATGGCGAGGATATTGAAAGCGACATCCTCGGAAATGTCTACGGGTTCACGGCCAGTAAGGTACGCATTTGAGTAGCCGATATCTGTAAAAGTGAATTAGTTATGCGACCTTGCCCATGTATCCAATACATACTCTCTCCATGCTTGGAATCAATGACTCGTCCCGGTGCAACCTCCCATGTCTCCATGGCAAGTTGATCATGCGGCACCTGCGCCGGCGTCATGGCAACAGGTGCCGTACCGGGCGCAACACTTTGTTGGGAGCCAGATCTCTGCGACACGGTCGTGGTTCGAGCATCCCGCGTAGGGTTTTGCGGCCGTTCCGGCCTCGGCGCCTGGACTGGATGTATAGGTTGGATTGCAGGTACAGCAATGGGCGGCCGACTCGCGACAGCCATGGGTGCTGGAGCGGCACGTGAGGTCGATGGACTTGGAGATGATTCATCTCCCGACAACAGAGTCACGTCATCCGAAGAAGAGGCGCCATGGGAAGTAATTCGCGATCGGAGAGCAGCGCGCGCCTCCTCCGTCAGGAGAGCTGCTCTCTGTGCATTTAGCAGCGCTTGTTGCGATGAGGCCGCATGGGCATCTCGTTGGCGGTTGTGCGAGGCTTCATCTGTAGTGGAAGGGTTTGCTCGTGCATGATTGATGGCAGAATCAACAGCTCTGGCGGCGAGTCTGCTGTCAGCCCTGACACTTTCGAGTCCCTTGTACGAAAATTCATCATCATCTTCCTCTGGGTCACTGAGCCCACCCACGCGCCTCTCATAGCGTTGAAAGAAATACCCACTCTGATCGATTAGCCAAGGGCATCGGTTCTTTAAGCCCTTACTCTCCGCCAGATAATAACAGCCGATGCAGCTGTGTTTCGGAAAGTATGCCTGCTTGGTCGACTCTGATAGATGGACGGATACAGCTACCGACGGCTTCCCAAGTGGCGTGAAAGTCTCGTACATGCTGTCTAGGCATGCATCCATGCCAAATACTTCGGTGCCTGTGATGAACGCCACCGCGAGAGCAAACATCTTTTCAGACAAGTCCTTTTGCGCATGTATCCTGACCCAAGCATCTGGCAGGTCCCGGCGCCTTGGGAGACTGCAGAGTTCTTTCATGTACGGTTTTGATAAGAACTTTGTGTAGTCGTTTTCCTTTGGCAGGAATGACACGACGTACGGAAACGGGTCAGGTTTCGTGAGAGCCGTATGTTCTGCGGTAGATGGAACAGGAGCGCAGCTTCCGTCGTATATCTCCTGCTCACTGTATCCTTCAACCGGAATTCTAGACACCACCATCGCGCGCCAGCCCTCGCCCATGGTCTTTTTATAAGTGCCCAGCTTCGTCAGACTGCCATCGCAATTGTCATTGTAGATGGATCCTTTGTGCGCTGCCGCGAAATGTCCGCCAAGACCCTGCACGCTATCAAAGGCCTTGATACAGGCCTTGTCCGGACAGGTGTATGGGTAAGAAGAATTTCTGTCCAGCCTGTAGTTTGTAGGCACGATGGTGCCGCGCATAGTCATAAATCTATGCTGGGATACTGTATCCGCTTCGTTAGTGGCCGGGGTTCGCTCGCCTTAATGTTCATAACTGTGGCATACCGCGGTAGTGGTCGTACGAATTTCCGTTGGCTCTCCTCAAAATGGAGTCGTTGGCGTTGAAATCCATCACCTCTCCACGAGGAGCTGCAGCCACCGGAGCATGACTGGCAGGTTTTTTCCCCAAAGTCCGACGAATGCTGGCCGGTTGGGTTTTTGGGCCTGATTGAGGTGTATTCCTAGCGAAATGTTCTCGCAGTTCCTCTGGAGTCCACCCCAGAAGTGAAGGACCTGGCGCAGACGACGAAGCGGACGACGAGGAAGACGAAGCCGAACGACGTAAGGAATTAAGACCAGGTCTCTTGTTGGGCCGCGACGTTGGCTGCAGCGCGGCTATCCCTTGGCCGCGCTTAGCTCCTGCAACCTGAGGCACATTGACATTCTGCACAGACAAATCTGTACAAATGTTAGTATATGATGACTAGCACGTTGGTGAATGAGGCACGTCTCATGAGTCTCCTACCTGGAGCTGGTGCCCGGCTCTTTTCGCCATCCGAGACCCAGAGACTCGAGCTGGCATCACTGTCGCTCCCGCTTGACTCATCGTCATCGCCCTGCTTCTTCTTCTCCCAGTCCCGCTGCGCAGCCATAATAGCCGAGTTGAGGGACATGAGTTTGCTCGAGGCGGAACTGGCCTGTGGCAGAGGCTGAGCGTATGCCGGCACATGCACTTCGCCAACGCGTGATAGCTGTCGGTCTGACATGATAAAATCTGTAGCGACGAATCGTCAGGTTTGCTGCCCCCAAGCTGATGCGTGGTGCTCTGTCATGAGCATTCTGGACACTGTCGGTATAGGGTTGGTGAAAGGTGTCGGGGGGTTTCACGACGCGGTCGGGTGGGCAGGCCGACTAGTTACCTGTATTCTGCAGCGCCAGGGTCCACCAGCAACCTCATCAAGAGGCAAACATTGAATTCTACAGCGCAAGTCCATTTCTTGGGCAATCAATAAATATGCATAATTTCAAAAGCTACACATAGTTCCATGTTCAAGTGTCAAATATTCAAGGCACAGCGTGGTATTCATACAGAAACAATCATATTGTAATATACAGGATTATCTGCCCCAGCCGCAGGGCGTTACATACTTTTACACATGCTGTCTTTCATGCTCTATTTCGCCTTCTTGGCCTTGGCCGCCTTCTTGGCCGCCTTCTTGCTGACGAGCTTCTTGGCCGCCTTGTAGTTGGCGTCATCGCCCGACTCGCCGCGCTTCTTCTCCGCCTTGCGCTGTCCCTCAATCTCCTTCTCACGGCGCCACCTCCTGTTGCGCAGCCACTGCTTGCGCGTGCGGAACCGCTTGAGCTTCAGTCCCGTCGTCTTGGCCAGGCGACCGATGCGCCAGTTGTCCTCGCGGTAGCTGTAGTCGTCGCGCAGCTTGAGCAGGCGGTCCGGCTCGCCGGCTTGCACACGCGTCACCTGGAAGGGGATGCCCGACGCGGAGAGGTCGGGCGTCGCGGCCGCCTGGCGGATCGGGTGCGCCGTCATGTTGAGGCGGCGCTTGCGCTCGGCGTGCGCAGGGTAGGGGAGCACGTCGTCCTTATTGAAGACGACGCCGATGTATTTGCGGTCGGGGTGCCGGGCGGGATCGCGGTAGTATTTGACGTATCCGGTCGCCGTCGAGTGGATGGTGTGGTCGCGGCCCATATTGCAGTTCTCGCCAGGCCACCAGTGCGTTCCGCGCTGCTTGAAGATGATGTTGCCGGGAATGACGAATTGGTCTGTAGCCGTTAGTCTCGCGCCCCCTGGGCTCCCATTTGATCACCCCATTGCCTTAATGGCATCCGTGCTGGGGCTTAGAAACGTACCGCCGGTTCGCTTGGCTCCTAGCTTCTTCGGGATGCCTCGCTTGCTCTTCTTCTTGTACGCTCCTTGCGCCTTGACCGAGGCGTACCTCTGTCCCTGAACGACGGCATTGTTGAACTGTGGTTGCAGAGTCAGGCCCGCCAATCTCGAAATGGTCGACGCGACCGTCAATGACGGCCGCTGGGCCGAAAGGAACCGCATCGCCATTTTTCTTCGCGGTTTACTGCCCTCGCAGGAGACTTTTTATGGGGGGCTGCGAATTGAAGCCTGGGTCGCACGAGTGATGGTCAAATTTGGTGTTTGGCTCGGCTTAGTCATGCCGCGGGAGTTATCGATAGACATTTCCAAAGTGGCCAGCTAGCCTGGTGACGGCATTTCGCATTAAAACATTCAAGCTTCTTTGCTTCGTGTCATCCTTTTTCCAAAATAAGTGAAAACGGGCAATCTTTTAAATATGCGCCTGTTAGTCGCATTTATGTCGCTCTTCTCGCTTGCGAGCGCCCAATTTGGCTTCTTCGACCAAATGTTCGGCGGGCAAGAGCAGCACCACGGCCACCACGGCCACCAGCAAGGCAATAACCCGAGCGACGCATCACATTACCACGCGCGCTACGAGAACTGTGAGTTCAAGCTCTGGAGTAATACGTGTGCCGCGGAATTACGGAGCGCAACTGTCTATTGCCTACGTGATGCTAACTCCTGGAAAGCTGTTTGCGACAAATACCTATGCCCCGACTCTCTCGCCTGCGTACACTTCCCGCACCACTGTCCCTGCATCTGGGACCAGAACGAGGAGAAATTCGAGCTTGGCGAGGGCAAGCGCCTATGCATATCAAAGGGTGGATTCAAGGAGGGCGAGGCCGCGCGCAAGATCGAGCTCGCGCGCAAGGGCTTGCTGTGAAGGAGGGGCAATCGACGATCTACATCATTGGGGGCGCAAGCATTATAGACGGTTCATTTTAACGATTCTTTTTTTCTTCACTCACCTGCTGCATTCATTCAGTCCCCCAGCGTTCTAAATATCGACGTGCTCGAACCTACCTGTCCGGAGAAATTGTTTCGCTCTACTGCTTGAGCCACAGTATCACCCTACCGCTCTGCATTGACAAGTATCTAGTCTAGGCCTCCCCCGAAATAGCTGCCTGTCAACAGTATTCCAAATTTCCTTAGGGATCAAGCTTTATATGAACCTGCAGCAGTACGGCATCATCCGGCACGATGCCTTGCTCGGGCGTCACAACGTCGAGGGCAACAAGACCAGCGGGTGGCCCGTCGCGCAGGTGGTCCAGGAGCTCTTCGACGACAGCCCGGGCGTCGACTACATCGACCCGCACTCGCTCGCCAGGTTGCGCATCCGCCTTGAGAAGAAGTCTGCGCCGCTGCCACTGACGCTCCAGATGGCCGCCACCTTCGACGCCACACTAGTACCCTTCTTCTTCGGCAAGAACCCTGTGCCCTCCGCCGTGAGCATGCCGATGGCTTCCGCGTTCCGCGGCGACAAGGAGTACGTGCGCACCTGGTTCCTCGAGGAGCGCTTCCCCATGGAGCAGGGGATGGCAGCCGCAGGAGCGCAAGATCATGTTTGCCGATATGGTTCCCGCGGCGCTGGTCCTCCAGTTCCAATAAAATATGCAGCAGCCCGGCTCCATTCTCAGGGACTTTATTCCGCAGTTCTTGCAGGACCGAAACTTTGTAGCCCAGTGTCGCATCTCGGGTAACGGGGCTGTGATAACGGTGTCAATCTTCCATTTCCTTCTTTTCCATATGTTTTGTCTCCTGTATACGTGATATGAATGGCACAGACTATACATCATCGCGCAGCGAACCATTTGAATATGTTTGCATAGCATCAATTTGGTTACTGTCAATAAAAATACCAAAAATAGAAAGCATGGTTATGAAGATATTTAACACAATAGAGGGTGACAATGTGTTTACTTGCCATCTCAATAATAAAAACAATGACAACTAAAATCAAAAGCTCTTGTGAAGGACCAAAATCCACAACGCCAGAATGCATGCCACCTCAACCTCTAGCTGGACAAAGAAAAGGGAAGAAAAAAGAACGAGGGCGTAAAAGTAACAACTATGAGAGACCGTTGGGCAGCGGCGGAACTGGGGGAACCTCCTTCTCCTCTTCGTCTTCGTCGTCTTCGTCGTCGGGAATCATTTCGGGGTTACCCAGTAGCGACGCAACGTTGTGCATTTCGTAATGTTTCTTGCGTAGCTCCTCAAACTTGTGGTGCTTCTCGACTTCTTCGGGCGAGGCGCCCACCAGTGCGTCTTCGGCGGAGGGCGTGACGCTGTCCTCCTCCACATGAACACTCTTCTCCGAGGGGGCTCTGGGCGACGCCGCATACGCAGCAGCGGCATCGTCATCGCCGAAACCGCCGTGCGCTTCCGATCCCGCCTGCGCCGCTCCTTGCGCTTCCGGGATATCTTCTTCCGGTTCGCCCAGCGAAAGGCCCGGAATGTCATCTTCAGCGCGTGTGCGTGGAGCTTTAGCGACACGATGAGGACCGCCCACAGCAGCTTGGGGTTCTGCTTCCCCTGCGGCGCCGGCGCCGGCTTCGTATTCGTCGTCAGATGGATCCTCGGCAGGGTCATATTGCTTTACGTAGGGAGTCTTGGGCTCGTCAATCTTCATGGTCGACGTGCGCTCCTGCTCGGTGAGGTAGAGGTTGACCTCGTCCCACTTAAGGCGCTGCGAGGGCTCGGAGGGCTCGTTGGTGGCGGACTGGCGGCGCGAGGCGCTGATGCGGGCAGCCGACGAGGAGCGGCGGTGACCGGCGTTGATGTTTGTGTTTTCGAGTGTGATTTCCTTGCCAGACATGGAGCGCTGGCGGGTCGCAGCAGGAGGAGCTGTAGTGGTAGCCGTGGGCGCGGCCGAACCTGTCGGGGACTTGTGCGAACCGGGATTCTTGAGGATTCCTAACGATGAACAATGTCAGTATAACTATACTGCAACCCAATAAAGACTTGTCAACCCTACCCTTAGGCCGGGGCACATCAGGACCAGGCGGCGTGTGCATGGGCGTGTTGTCGACAGCAGAAGCCATGCTTTTTATGTGGCCGCCGAAACGCAAAAGACTGGTTTGATAGCTGTGTATATGCGGTTCCGTAAAGGGTGCTCACGAGGCAAGTCTCGAGGAAGTAGCCGGCGTGGATGGTGCAGGAGGGATGGTGGTTAGGCAGCCGGTGCTTGTATTTGTTTTTGGGTGGGTGTTGATTAAGCGGGGTTTTGTCTCGTCGGGCTGGAGATGCGAATACTGGGTAAAAGGAAGGGTTCTTGATGGCGGGGTGACTGCGTTTGTGTGGGAACGTGATTCAGCAGCGGCACAATCAATTGTGATTTGACTGCAGTGCAATTCACAGGACGAATCGGGTGATGCAGGATCGTGAATGCATGTTCTACGCCTTTTTGCCTCATGTTATTCTTATTCTAGCCTGATAAGTGAGCATATGACGAGCGGCTGCTTCAACCGGTCCATGCGACCATACCATGACGCCACAGGCACGCGGGCAGCGCTGGTATGTGGAGGTACTTTGAAATCAGCGCAAAGACACAGCAAATAAGCTTGTACCTCTGTTTGGGCCGCCACAGCTTACATAACCGCAGCCACTTTCTCTCCTCCCTCTTCCTCTTGCTCCTCCAACTGATGCAATCAAGCTCTCGATAGTCAGCCGTTGATCGTTACACCACGTGCTACCCATCTTTTCGACCAATGCAGACACGGCTGAAATCCAAGTAACCTCTTGATTTCTGGGTATTGTCTACTTTAGGTTGCGCCGGCCGAATCGATGCGCTGCAGGGCCACTTTTGCTCTTTTTTGCAGCAGCAGCACGATTCATGATTTGTGGTCTATCACCAGCGCGGAATGTGCAGACGACGACGTCATTTCGTTGCTGAATCAATCGGAGAAAATCCACAGCAATGACAAGACAGAAGCTTTGTGACCCGAAAAGGCTAGAGTTCACCCGTCCGCCATCTGCCCGCTCAAGTGTCCATGGACGTCGGCAGCAGCGCCAATACCCCCTGCAGCAAATCATACCCGGTCTTGTAGCACACGCTGCTGTCTCTCTCGCTCTCCCAGATCTCGACACAGCTCCGCAGCGTATCCAGAATAATCTGCCGTGGTGGTATCGCCGCCATGCTCGATGCATCAGTTAGCGGCGCATCCGGTCGCAGCATATGCACGTACGTCGTCAGCGTCGCCGAGAAAAAGTCGAGCACAAAGGCCCTGCCCACGAGGTGCAGCCGCAGCCCCGTCTCGTTTCTCCATAGGTCGCGGTAGTGCATCAGCAGCGCCAGTGCGCACTCCAGCGACGACCAGTACGACTCGGGGAACATGGACGGCCCGTCGGCGTGCAGCGCAAACGGCCTCTGCAGGACCATGAGACACCGGCGCAGGAAAATGTCAATCGTAATCTTCTGGATCGGGTTGCTGCAGACGCGTGCGGCGTGGTTCATTAGTTCGCGCAGCTGCGCATTGTACCGCAGAACGTCCGGATATGAGATATGCTCCTGCTTGGAGTTTAGGTGCCCGACCACGGCGAGGACGGTTGGGAGAGCCTGATGCAAAACGCTTTGTAGGGGATCTGTCGGGCCCCATTCAGGCATTTCCTTGAAATAGCTGCCCAACTCGTCTGACCTTGTAAGCGGCGGCATACCTGTCGCCATCGCTCCCTTAATGTCCAAGTAAAGTATCGTCAACCACAGCCTCCGACGGGTCTCCTTTTCTTTCTTTGTCGCCCCATCCTCCACATCTATCCGATCCTGGGCCAACCCGTATATATGTGCGGTCCGTATAAGCAATCCCATCATCGACCACGCAGAATCCGACGCCCAACAGGTTGCGTTACAAACTTGTTTTGCGACAAAAGCTAGGCACAGGGTCTTCAGTGTCAACATATTCGGACGGAACATGAATGTAGTCTGCATCAGACAGGCTTCTGCAGCTGTCATAAACTCAGTCGCCAATATTGGCTCTTCCTCGTCCATTCCGAACCGGCCCAGGCCAACGACCATCAGAAACTGGGCCAGCCAACAAACATTGGTCGAAAACGGACCTTGCCAGTACAAATTCAACTCGGAATAGAAGATTGACTCATCTACTATGGGGTTGATGCAGTCAAACATGTCAAAGTACATTTTGACGTAGCTCTTAATATTCCCCTCCTCGCTGGCCACCAATCTCACGACTGCATCTCGTGTCTGATATTTGACTGCAGCCGGCGTGCCAAAGGGAAAGTTGCCAGGTAATGTGAAGTTGGCGAGACAGGCGTTGGCCGCGATAGTCTGCAGCGCAATGGCAAGTGGTTGCGTGTCTTTGCCAGCCAATGACATGATCTGCGGCTGTCAGCGTCACAGCTCAAAGTCAGAACCGTTCTCCAGTATGCATACCTTGGCCATCAGATCCCGCCAGTGGCTCGAGCCACGAACTTTGTGCTGCACCTGCCACGGCGCCAGCAGCTTGGTCTCGTCTTCATTTGTCCCTGTTGGCGCCGTGGGGCACACGAATTTGCCCTCGTTGCGGCCCTTGTTGTAGCTGTAATAGCATTCTCTCGCATTTCCACTCGACGTGCAGCGACCACACGGGAGCTCCTTGTCGCATTTGACTTTGAGACGGTGGCATCGCAGGCAGCTTAGACAGTTGCGCTTGCGCTTGCGAATGATACGGCCACTGACAATGGCGGTATTGCCCGTTCTCCCGGGCGCCGTAGGCTCGCCCTCAATCGAACCGGGGCCTTCGCCGGGATACCCGTCTGCCGTCGCGGACATCTTGAAACTCGCCTC
The DNA here is from genome assembly GCA_037575805.1 of Lecanicillium sp. G3. NCBI lineage: Eukaryota > Fungi > Ascomycota > Sordariomycetes > Hypocreales > Cordycipitaceae > Lecanicillium > Lecanicillium sp. G3. The sequence continues at coordinate 128,590 of JAZHPD010000012.1, read as the reverse complement.
CGCAGGCACAGCCGCTGCGGAAGCGAAGTCTGGAAATCGGGCCACGGCAGTCGCCGGCGCGGACGCAAAAGTCACATCGCCCAGGGCCGCCGTCTCATGCACATCAAAGCTGCAGCGCACGCCCGCTTGAGCGCACCGCGTGCATGTCGGCTTCAGCAGGTCGCAACGTCTCTTGAAATGACGGCAGCGATCGCAGGTTTTGACCTCTCGAACCTGGGGCATGGCTCCAATGTGACGAGTTCCAAAATATCGCTGATCCTGCTTTTGTTTCGGTTAGTGCCGCGATCTTGCTCGGTCCTTTCTTCCCCACAGCGTGTAAGAGGAGAGTCGGATCGGACCCGACTGCGCACGCTGCTGCGGCCGACTGGTCTTTAGCGCAAGGTTCTCTTGTGTAAGCTGGAGCTCGCCACAGAGTCTACTTTGTATATGCAGACGAGAGTCCCAGGCCCCCTTTTTGTCGTATATCTTCAATATGATGGGTAAAAAACAGTACAAAAAGAAAAGGAGAATTAAAATCACAAACGTCAGCGGCCGACGACAAGAAGGCGATAGCAACGGAGGCGCCGCGCAGCTGTGTCTCTTCAGTCGGCGCTAAACCGTCGGCCGCACTTTTTAACTCCGCCCAGCTGAGGATCTACATTAGTCTGGAAAGTCTCCGTGGGGGAGAAAAAGGCATGACGGGGTGGGTGGTGCAGCCTTAAACTCGTTTCTGCAACTGCCGAAGTGAGCACCGTCTTGCACCAAGACAAGCTGAACCTGTCAGCAATGCAGCCTTGTCCTGACATCCCAGTGGAATTATTTTGTGATGGCTAAGAACTGGCAATCAATTTGACAGTCCCCGCTACTGAAAATTGAGTGTGCCTTTGTGGCGCCTGCTGGTTTGCAATAATTCTATTTTCAGGCTCGTGTGGTCTTGAATTCAATTAGGCGACTGCATCAGCGCCATTGCTGCAATGCCGTACTTGATGCTACTGTGGCACCGTTGGACTTGGTGCCTGAATCCTTTCATTTGCAAAAATTCCACTTACACAAGTGTAATTGTAGATATGCTGTCCTCGGGGAATGCGTGCCCTAACTCGACAACATCATCGGATATAAGCCCCAATCGTTCGTAGCATCCAGGGTGAGAAGGCGACTTTCCCAATACCATGAGTTCTGTATCGCGCTTATGTGACTCGTGGCAACCGGGGGAATACTCCCCAAGCATCAGGACCCAGCACTTTGGTATTTCCGACGGCGCGTGCACCATCCCGTGTACCTGACCACCCTCAACCAGTGGCTCAACTCCATCAGTCTCAGGATAGCTTCTCCTACATACATATCTTTCATTCTTTGCTTCAGCATTCCCGGGAATACACCCAAGAATTGAATCCGTCGCGAGTTCAAGTTTTCGCTCAGCAAGCTCGACAATAGCCCAGCCCCCCACGCTCTCCGAGTATCTCGATATTGTTGTCTCTACCAGTGGTCCCCTCATAGTTAGTTTACCCCCGGTGACCCTACCCAGCGGCGACTGCGCAGTCGGCCAAGTTTCAACAGCCACCACCACCGTTGTGGGCTTGTACCATACCCGCATATTCCGGAAGCAGTAGTAGTCCACCTCCCCGTCCACCGACGCCCAAGAGAATGACGGCGCGGCGGGATCGCGGCTGCCCCGAGGGCCGACGTGCAGATCACTCGTCTTGCGCCACAGCAGATCTGAGTCGATATTGTCTTCCCACAGCCCTGCCACGTAGCGTGAGCCCGTCTTTTGCTGCACCACCTCCGCTATGCCCGATATGGCGGGTAGCCTGTCGCTCCTATGCGAGAGGTTGCGTACCGAGTACGTCTCGACGAGCTTGTGCCAGAAGCGAAAGGTCTCGCGGGTGTCGCTGAGCTGCGCTAGGGGCGTGCGGCCAAACTGCCGGCGACGATTGATGGTGGACAGGCACTCGCACGTCTCGGCCTGCTTGCACACCCATTGCATCTCCGTCGATGAAAACATGAGCAGTCGTGAAGACAGAACCTGTTCTTGTAGAGTCCAAGCTCGCTGCGCCCACGGTTCTTTCGGGAAACGCTCCTCGGAGTCGTTCTGCCAGCGCCAGTGTATTCCTGATTGCTCTATAAATCTGGCTTTAATAGTCAGCGGCCCTTCAAAGCCTATCACAATCTGTTCGAATATCTGTTCCTGGTCCTCATCGGTAGCCTCGCTCTCTTCTTGTCGTATAAATGGCACAGCCGCCGACTCTGAAGAGACAGACGCGATAGTCAAAACGGCATTCGCGTACAGCGATGCCATTTTTGTGGATTCCTTTTCCCAGTCCTCCCTGGAGTCTTGCACAATGCAGAGCGCGTCTACCCAGAGATATTCGAATCCGAGGGCTCGAGTCATGACAACTGCGTCAATAATTGTGGCCTGAAGGGTGTCAATATTTATATTGGTTTCCATAGCTCCAACGTTGTCCAGTGTAGTCTTGGTCGTCACAGCTTCGCCCCAACTGTAACTGAGAGCCACAAATGGCCCAATGTCGCGGCAGTTGGTATTTATCAGTCGAAGTGTAGGCTCGCCCGCTTGACCAACAAACAGCAACCGCTGCGGAAACCTGCTGTCTGCAGTTATTGAACGCCGACATAGAGTGTGATTTTGCACGCAGGTCTGTAGACACATTTTTATGAAGCCCATGCCCTGTGGTGAGAGTTGGCTGCTACAGATGTCGGGTAACGGGAGTATACGCCCCCACACTCCAGACGACTCTAAATTCAGGTCAGGATGCGCTCTAATTGACGAGAGAAAGTTTCCAGGTAAAACCCACTCGTAGAAGAATATAGCTGAACCACAGAATGTGAGCCATGGATTTGGAGTATAAGCTGAACATTTCCCGAACCAATAGGCAGCACAATGGCAATTGCCCCGTCTCGATTTTTGTCCGGCCGCACTCCGAAGAATACGACAACATTGAAGAGCAAGCTGCAAATACCGCATTGCCTCGATGCGAAACGAATCTTTTGGATAGACCGCGGCAGATGCACCGTCATTTCATGTTGGTCCACCGTCACATCATCACCTACGCGTCCGGCATCCAAGTCATAACAACAACTGCAGGGTGTAATATCCTCAGCCATTGCGATATTAAGGCTTATTGAACTGTTCTCCAAGGTTTCGAAATTGAGGAAGGGCGCTCAGTATTGCCGCGCTGGGCCAAAGTCAGCCTCACCGCTAGCCCGCAGCCCTATGGGTCAGCTTAGTACGGCGCAAGTACAGGTGCCGAATTTCAGATAAAGCCTTCGTGGAGCAGGAGTGCAGCCTTAATTTGGGCGATGCTTTGAAAAAATCAGGACAGTCACATTCGTCTTACATCGTACTAGTTAGCGTCACGAGGCTGACGGTCGGCGCGGCATCACCCGACCAGACTTAAGAATTCGACCAGCGTTAAACCAGCCGAGTAAACCGACATCGAAACTTATTAGGCTATTGTTGCTCTGACTCAGTGAATGACCAAAAAACAATCGCAAGCAATGTAGAATAACGCAGCCGTTTCTGTTATTAAATAACAGATGAAGCCGATCAACGTAGTGACGTAAATAGCGCGCTATCTCATAAGTGGGAACCGACTGAATGAAAAAAGCTTCATGAACCCGAAATATGAAAAGCATTCCCGTATAATCTGTCCAAATTCGTCTTCAACATGACGTGGTGCGCCGGCAGTGACCGAACGGCGGCCCGGCTTTGCCCTGTCTCCGCGGAGGGTCCTGCAGATCGGCGCGCCGGGCTGGCCGTCCTCCGACGTCACCACGTAAACTTCTCTCTGTTGCACATGGTCCATACGCGTTGATATAAATAAAAGGTGGCAGCCCAGCCAAACCCAGCAAAAGTTGCCTTGGAGACTTTTTGACTACAAGATATACTTCTCATAACCTACTACACACAGAACGGCATGTCGAAAACTCAAGTCCTTATTGTCGGCGCTGGACCTACAGGTCTTGTGCTGGCGCTGTGGCTCACAAAACTCGGCGTCCAAGTCCGCATTATCGACAAGGCGACCAAACTTGCCAATTCGACGCGCGCCCTTGCTGTACAGGCGCGCGTGCTGGAGCTCTACTCCCAGGTCGGCCTCGGCGACACCGTTGCCTCCCGCTCCCTGAAGATGGTTGGCACGAATGTGTGGCTCAGGGGCAGCCGCCGTGCCGGAGTTCTATTTGCTAACGCGGGTGTTGGCCTCACTAAATACCCCCATGTCAACAGCTTCCCGCAAGATGAGCACGAGCAGGTACTCATCCACCGCCTCAGCGAGTTTGGTGTCTCCGTGGAGCTTGCGACTCGCCTCGAAGGTTTCACCGAAGATGTTGCCTCCGGCTCGGTTCACGCCGTTCTTAAACGGCAAGACGGATCGACGGAGGAGGTTCAAGCGAAATACATTGCTGGCTGCGACGGCGCACACTCAGCAGTTCGCCACGCCACAGCCGTGTCTTTCCCAGGCGGCATGTACGACCAAATCTTTTACGTCGCCGATATCGAAGCCACAGGCCCTGCCATGAACGGCCAGCTGCATTTGTGCCTAGACACATCGGATTTTTTGGGCATCTTTCCCCTCCCCGGTACCGGGCGCGCACGCCTCATTGGCGCCGTCGCGCAGGCAGACAGCAAAGACCAGGATGCATTGACGCGCGACCTGCAATTTGCCGACGTGCGCAGCCGCGTCATGGACGACATGAAGCTCAAGGACATCAAGGTCAACTGGTTCGCGACGCATCGCGTGCACCACAGAGTGGCAGACCATTTCCGCTACGGACGCGCCTTTCTCCTCGGCGACGCCGCGCATATACACAGCCCGGCTGGCGGCCAGGGCATGAACACGGGAATCGGCGACTCCATCAACCTGGCGTGGAAGATTGCCGCCGTCCTGGACAACCGGGCGCAGGACAGCCTCCTCGATAGCTACGAAGAGGAGCGTATCCGATTTGCCAGGAAGCTGGTCAAGACTACCGACCGTGCGTTCACATTCATGACGAGAAAAGGTCGCGTCGCCAGCTACATCCGTTCGTTTTTCGTCACGCTTGTACTGCCGTTCTTGTTTTCGTTTGATGCGGTTCGCCGCTTCGCATTCAAGAGGCTGTCTCAGCTCGAGCTCACCTACGCAGACACAACGCTAGCCGAACCAAGTCGCGTTGGTACCGTCAACGGCGGCGACCGGTTGCCCTGGGTGCAGATTGATGGGGACGATAACTACGGATCTCTTGCCGAGATAGAATGGCAGCTACACGTCTACGGGCAGGTCAGCGAGGAATTGGCAGCCTGGTGCAAAGCCAATGACTTGCGGCTTACTGTTTTTGAGTGGGCGGCGGAGTATGGGTCGGCGGGCATCACAAAGGATGCCGTTTATTTGCTTCGACCAGACACATACGTTGCACTCGTTGATGCAAGTGCGGATGTAAAGAATCTGGAAGCATATTTCAGAAAACACCAGCTTGCTCTCGGTTCGAGATAGCTGGTTGATATCCTCTCCTTACTACTACTCATTAACTGGCGTTTCAATAATATCCCCCCTCTGATATTTATATAGAGCATTAACAATTAAATAAAGTCTATAATACTATAAAAACACAACTAGAGCGTATTCGATGTACAAGCGGCAGTTTTGGCACTTCGCACGGGCTGGCAGCTACCACATTTAGCTTCGATACTCCGTAGACACTACGAGACTGCAAGAATTAACAATGCATCAGCTACTTCTAATGGTATATTACATGAGTTGACGAGCTTTTAGTCCAGCGATTCTGTTGACAGTTGAGTTGCCCGCTCGTGACACTGCGATACCAACTTATTTTTCTAGAAGCTTGATAACGTCATCAAATCCTTTCTCCTCTGCAATATCCAGCGCGATCTCACCAAACTTATTTGTAAGTTCAGCATCTGCTCCGTTCTTCAGCAATACTTCTATCACCTTCTCGTGCTTTCCCCCAGCAGCAATCATGAGCAGCGTATCCTTGTTTTCGCCGCTCTGCATGTTAGCATCGCCACCCGCGCGAATCAGGTCTCGCACGAGCAAATGATGCCCACCCGCAACTGCGGATGACAGCGGTAGGCGTCCTTTGTCATCTGGGATATCTTGCCGGGCTTTGCGGCGCACAAGAAACTGCGCCGTCTGTACGTGACCCTCCAATGTCGCCAGGAGCAAACTTGTGGCCTTCTTCGGGATACCATCTGGTAGTTGCGTATTAATGTCGACACCTTGGTCAAGGATCTCAAGGACCACGTCACGTTTTCCCATTCGTGCCGCAAGCAGCAGGGCTGATTCCAGCCATGCCTTGCGCTTGTCAGCATCAGGCATATCAAAACCGAGCAACAGCTCAACAATTCCAGGATTGTCGTATCTCAAAGCATACTTGAGGGCGCAGAACCCACTACTCTCCAGAGTTGGGTCGGCATTGTGATCCAACAGGAGCCGGACAAGTTTCCTGTCACCGCGAATACAGGCGAGGTGAAGAACACTATTGCCGCCGCGAATGGGGTTAACATGTGTACCTTGCTGTAGCAGAAATTTGATAAGCTCGAACGTTGTCGTGGTACACGATGCACTAGCTGCTAGAGATATTGCTGTGTCGCCAGACTCACTGCACGAGTTTACATCAACGTTCCCTTCTAGGCATAGAATCTTGACAGTTTCAAAATGTCCGTGGGCCGCTGCCGTCAACAGCGCTTTTTCTCCGGGCTCCTTCCCATCGCGCAACGCCCCCTGTTGCAGCAGAAATCGTACCAGGTCAGCTTTCCCTTTGTCTGCTGCACTCTCCAACGCTGTCTGGTTATATCGGTTCGGTGCATTGATTTTGACGCCCCGTCTATCCATGAGCATCCTCACAGCCCCCAGGTGCCCATTCTCCGCTGCGGCAGTGAACGCCGTCTGATGCGTGGCAGCCGAGTAAAACACTAGCTGCTTATCCTCACAGTCGAGTAAGAGTCGGCATACGCTCTCGCTACCAGCAGAAGCTGCCCAGTGCAGCGCTGGAGCGACCTGTGCATCTATTTGCAGGTCGGCGCCATGGTCCAGAAGGTACTGTAGCGCGTCGGCCATACCAAACAGCGCGAGACGGTGGATGCAAGGCCATTCATCCCATATTTTAGTGTTGACGTCTGCGCCTTGCTCGACAGCCTCCTTGATGGCTTGGAAATCCTCATTCTGCACAGCACTCCTCAGTAGGGCGTCCACGCGCTCTTGTTCGTGAGGCCCGAGATAATTGGGTATGCGGAGCACATTTCCCAGCCCATTCTCTTTTTCTTGAGAAATGAGTAAGATTGCGCCATGTCCACGACTAGGTAGAAAGTCCATGATGTTGTTGTATAACAATGCTGAGTCATAGTTGTCTAGGACCAACATCCACGGATGCCACAAATCCTCCAAAAAGCTTCGCATGAAAGCAATCTTGTCATCGCGAGAGCCTTGCGTAGATTGGTTGACAGTGGCATACATGCGCTCGTATCCAAGGTTCAAGTTTTCAAGCGTGGAAGCGTCAATCCAGAATACCGTTCGAAACTGGCGCAACTCGTACGCAGAACGGCAGTAGCCCAGAGCTAGCTGTGTCTTACCAGCGTTTTTCCTCCCAGAGAGCAGCAGCACGGTTGGTGAGGCAACTTGCGATCGCGATGCATCATGAAAGTGAGAGTCTAATTCTGCAATCAGAGATTTGCGCTCGACGTAGCCGTCTGCTAGCTTCTCGCGCACATCGAACCATGTTTCTTCCGGGAGCTCCTTCGGTGCGTCGGCCGAGTCAACAACGTGGTGCAGAATGAGAACTGAAATGTACGTGTTGAGGTTACGCTCAATGCGTGTCAGCTTTTCCTCAAATTTCAGGCTGGTCATGACCTTCTTGAGCTTTGTCCTCAACGAATCGCCCGGTGTGCACGCAATCTCCTCCAGCATAGCCTCGATCTCCTGGACCTGCGCGGAGCAGCCAGACACGATGCCCTTGAGGATGCACTTTGTGTCAAAGTCAAACGCACTGATCCGAGAATCCGACTTGATTTTTGACAGAGAGTTGGCCAAAAGCGGCAGATGCATCGATATGCCTTGGAGAGCCTTGGGAATCTGGCCGGGATGCCGAGAAGTTATGTCCTGCAAGCGGTCGGCGATTTGGAAACCAAACTGCACAAATTGTACAATCGCAGAGGCCAGCCCGATAGCACTCAAAGGGTCCATTGTGATATTGAGCTTATCCTTTGCAGGTATGAAGGCGGGAAGATAGGTAGCCAGGTTGCTAATCTGGTGGCTTTACGTGAGGCTGAATTGGTGAGGCGGCGGGACAGCGTCAGTCGACGCTAATATGCGGCCAAACTGAACTGGGCGAGAACATGCCCTTGTCATACCATTGTGATAAAACCGCTTTTCTCTTTTGGGGTTTATATTAGGTCGGGTATGGATATTTAGGTCACGATTTTGCATAGCCAATGTTTGTATGCGCCTCTATTATTTCTGTCTGAGCTTTTATTTTGCTCATTCCGTCACTCTTTCGCGCTTCCACCCTCCAATGTCAGTGAACCTGAGGCTTCTCCGTCGAGCAGGGTTCCGCCTCTATCAATCCTTCATCTGTCTCTCGTCGAAAGCCTATTAAGTCAGTACAGGCTTTCACCTCGTGTTGCTTTCATTCCTGCGTTCCACTCTTGACCTCTTTGGCTTCTCTCCCGGTGCAGGTGGTACTTGCGTCCGGTAGCCGCCGCCAGTGGCTGCTATGCGTCGACTACGACGAAGCGGTGAGTCTGGTGATTGTTCTTCTGTCTGAACAGATTTTTCAAGCACTTTCTGTTCAGTCTTATCCCTGATATTATCAAAGCTCGCACTGGTTTCTTGAACGTTAGTCGATGCTTTTCTCTTTCTGCCTCTGGCTTTTCCAGTTGCGTCTCCGGTGATTGGGTATTGGTGACACGGCTGCGATGGGTCTCGCGATCAATGGGTTGTCATGAGCAGCGCCTTCACTACCTTGTTGAATACGCATAACATCTTCCAGTAGTTGAACATGTGAGCATTAGATCATTACATGCCGTTGGAAAATTATCATTTCTTGCTGTTTATTACGTCTTGATATGTCCGCCAGGGACAGGTATGCTGCCGGTGTAACCGACTAGATTCTATCCGAGGAACGTTGAAGTCGATCGACCGCTAGAAGATTGATTGCCTCTGGTGTTTCTCATGGATCTAGACTTAACTTTGCGGGGCGGGCGGCGTTACTTCAGGATTTGTGTGCGATGCTGGTGATAGTGGAGGACTCAGAGGTGGATAAGCTTGCTGGAGCGGTTCCTCTAGATGGCCAAAGCTACAGATGCAACCGACATGTGTTTACGCAATATTCATAATTGTCAAGCCGCTCCGTGATTCTTACTTATAAAAACGGGAGCTAACCTAGCCACCCAAAACGGTACCAGCAATCTGTCGCTTCCTGCTGCCAATCTCCATTATTTTCGTAATATTTGAACGGTACCTTCGCACCATGCGCAGCAGTTCACGGAATCGCAGCGTATCTTTTTTACTCCGTAGAGCAAGCTGCTAGCACGTACAACGCAGCAGACTTAGGTATGGGAGAGCTCTTGCGTTCATCTGCAAGTCTACGCTGCGTCCTTTTCCAACTGTCAAGGGCCTGCCTACCCCTTCAGGAGCAGAAACAGATTATCTCGAACAGATACCTTGTTTAATTAGCCAAAAAAAAGTCGCGAAAATGACAGTAGATGTGTTGGATATCGGATTAGTTGCTTCCATTCTGGGACCTAGGCCAGCTCCTTCCGTGATTACTCTCGACTTTGGCAAAACAACAATAAAAGGTCGGAAGCTCATTCAAATCCGTTTTCATTCTCCTCCATCCTCGTTTATCCTTCAACTGTCTTTTGGTTATTACACTACTTCTTGTCGATACTTGTCCGACCTACCTGTCATCATCAGCATCCGAAAGGCGTTCAATTTCAACTACATCAGAGATGTTCACCACCCCATCTTGCAGGCGTGGGCACTTGTTGAGGAAAGTAGTGGCCCGACTGTAGTATGTCTTGATTTGGTAAAAATGTAAAAATCGTGTTACAAAATGCGCGCGGCAGAAAGCAGCCTAGCCAGCCAAGGCGCATTCTCACCATCATTGTACGTCTATCCACTTGTCTCCTTTATCTCTTTTTCCATTCCTGGCTCGTCTTTTTCTTCTTTTATCTTTCCTTTTTTATTCTCTCCTGCTATTTGCTCTTTCGAGGCCATTCCATTGCCCTTTATCTCAAGTCCAACTTTGTCCCACTACAACTAAGCAAGGCCACCGTCTGTTCTCCGCTACACTCCATAATCATGGTAGCCCTACCGTCCAAGCGCTGCTGACACTTCTTCGGATGGATTAACTAACTATCGCAATTCATGCATAGAAAAACGGGGAGGCGCCGTGCCGTTGCGTGGTTGGAGACCAACATCGAATCGGAATCGGGCGGAAGGCTCAATCAACATCAAGCCCAAGTGGCTTTTTTTCCGGCATCTTGCCATGACATAGTCATGGCGGTTCAAGACAATGTAAAATCAACTTTGGAAGAAATCTTTGACATGTTTGGTGGACGAGAAGGACTGACTCGGTTTCATCCGAGGGCGATGGGGCAGGTGCGGAATCCAGCGAAGAAGCACAGTGGAAGCTCTGCGGTGAGTATTCTAGCATCACGACAGGGGCTTGTCTCGCTCATCTCCGCTTGGTCCTTGTTGTTGCCAGTCACGTTTACCCATAACAGACTCGGCATTCGTCCCGGCAGCTTTGGAGGCTCGGTGTAGATTCTGCTCTACTACTCAAAGGGCATACGGGTACGGATAGTTTCCTCGCAATAGATTGCCGTGATCCACAGTCTAGGCAACCCTTGACATCGTGTTGGAAGTCGCCATTCGGTTTGGCAACAGGCATCTCCATTTTCTTCCGCGCTGGGCTTACCCTGCAATGCACACCACTGTTTTATTTTGACGGCACTCTCCACAGGCGACCATCTTCTCCACCGGCGCAACTTCTCTTGTCGCAATTGCATGCCGCCTTTTTCGGTGCCATAGGGCGAGAGCGCGTGTTGGCATCTGCTGCATGAACGGTGACAAGCAAGTAACTGCCATCGCCGATCAACATCCACACAGCACATCGACATCGACTTGAATCAGTAACTCGCGGAACAAAACCGAATAAGATTCCGAGACTCAAGTCGACGTGCTCCGTGGAGGGTACACATGTCTTTCATTTTCCGAATCGCTACCGGTTGCAGCGCTATTCTCGGGCCTACTTCAGCAAGGCCGGCCTCACTCTGTTCCTGACCTACTCGGGATTCAATCTTTGCAACTACCGTAGTGGTATGTATACCAGCAAGAACACTACCCCGCAAAGTCTCTTTTCTGCCGCGGCTCAGCAAATGCACGCCAATGCAAGTCCTCACAATGCAGCCATCATCATGGTAAGCCTGGCAAGTGTTGATCATCAACTAGTGGCCGCTGGCCAGAAGCACGAGACAACTTCGGGCTACACTAACCAGAGAATCTCGACGTCGACGATGGGTGGGGCATTGTTCAAAACTGCCCATGCCCATATCAAGTACAAACTAGTTAAAGCCTCGGGGATGAAGGGTGTAATGAAATGATGTTACTTTCCAAATGGGCTCTGGTCTGCATTTCTCCGCACTGCGACCTGGTGTATTATGGGGCAGGCTACATGTACCTGGTGTAAGTGAGATGGGCAGACGGGGTGCTTGTATCCTCTTCCTGAATAGTAGCATTTTCCTACCATTTATGCGGCTAGTGACAAATAATTACTGCTGTTAGTGAGGTGAGCTGATCGCCCCTGGGCTCGAAGCTAGCTTGCTCTGTCTTGAAGCCCATATTGTCGGTGTTACTGTCGACCTGCGTATATAAACCGGTGCTGACTCCCGTCCATTTCCCAATGTCGTGATTGACCAGACATTCAACTCCAACTTCCAGTGCCTCTTCTTTGCCAATACTCAATTCCCGTCAGCCGACATCATGCACTTCAAGACTGCCCTCCTTGCTGCCATTGCTGGCGGCGCGGCTGCTGCCCCCGCCGCTCAGTGCCACGACTACGTCCTTATAAGCGCTCGCGGCACTGGTGAGCCCCAGGGCCCTTCGGCCGGCTTCCGTGGCATGATCAACAAGACTCTCGACGCCGTCCCGGGAGGCGTTGAGTACGACGTCCGCTACCCCGCCATGGACGACATCACCCAGCAGACGACGTTCATCGGTGCACACGACATTGAGAAGCACGTCAGAGACGGACTCCGCGACTGCCCCGACCAGAAGTACGCCCTCCTGGGCTACTCCCAGGGCGCCACCGTCGTCCTCGAGGCCTACCAGAACCTGACCGACTCCAAGGCTGGCGATCAGATCCAGGCTATTGTCCTGATCGGCAACCCCTATCAAGTGGCCAACGCGCAGACCACTGTCGACGAGCACGGCGGCGACTCTACCCGCAAGTACGCCGGTATCCTGCTGCCGCTCGCTGGCACCCTCGACCTCGATCCCCGCCTTCCCAACGATGGCACGGCTCTCAACATCTGCCATAGCGGCGACCCCGTCTGCGAGGGTATTTCCAAGGCCTTCACCAGCCCTGCGCATCTGATCTACCCCATCAGCCCCCCTGTTCAGCAGCTTGGAGCCGAACATCTCATCGACAGGCTCGGCCACTAAATGCGAGATAGTAGATGATTATGTACATTGAATAAACCCCGAATGTGTTGATTGCAAGTAATTCCCTCTCGCCCAGTCTTTTTTTGTGTTCGCGCTTCTATTTCGTGTGGTGGGAAATTGTTGAGACGTTAGGTAAGTGCTTTGGCATCAACACGGCGCACAAAACCAAGCATTGCCGAATAAACCGTCGTCTCTACACTATTTAGCTTGTATCCTACCCGCTTGTCACGAACTCTTCGAACTGAGAGAGTTTTAGGCGTCTTACTTTATGAGCAGATCGGATCCGCTGTCGTTTAGGGTTGGCTATTGTGGACAAGTTGGGAATGGAAGCTGTCGCTATCACACGCCAGCCGTTAAACTCAAACACACAGTGGACTCGGAAGTCGAGCCTGAACAATGTCATGTCCAATCGAAGCTTTTCGCTTAAGTGCCTAGTCTTCAGTGCGGCTACCTTAGAACGTACCTGGTATTTACCAGATCTCCGCACAGATAGTTCCTGGTAGTACCTTGATAGAACTGGCCACCCAAAGTACACCCAATATAGCCAAACCCACTGAGTCAACGCACATGCCCTGACGCGATCCCCTGCTGGGCTGATTGAGCGCCGAGATAGCCAGCATTGGCGTATTCATTTATCATGGTGCAATTTTCTGCACGTCACACTCTGAAGTTGACCCTTTGTCAACGTGCAGGCCGAGTTGGGCCGCACTATTCCTACCATCTGGCTCGTGCCGCGTTCTATTCGCCACCGGAAATAGCTGGTTTTTTGGTCACATTCTATCCTTAGAAACTCGTGTGGATTGGACGAAGAAAGGCTCTTGGCGCACGGCTTTGCTCGCCCAGCGCCCGTTACATTCAATGAGCGGATCCAAATTTCCTGCTACTCTGTTCCGGCCGCTTGGCAGTCATTGTGTCTGGGCGGAAAGCCAAGCAAGCTGGGTTCGGGCAAATCCGCCCTGCAGCAGCCTCTCGGCATTCCGTGCCCAACCGTGAGAAGAACTCTCGCTCACTGTTATCGGTTTACCGGTACATCGAAGCGCTCGCCGTTTGGATGAGAGGAAAGAAAATTTGCTTAAGAGGTTCGTTACGAGAATCATGCGCCTATAGTATGATTTATACCACTATCAACAAAATATAAAAGCACACAACTTTGTGCCGAGGTCATGACTACAGCACCCCTTTCTCAACTGGACAAGCTATTACCGTCTGAATCAGGCTGCGTAGCGCCGCAACATGAAACCCTGTAGTCGAATTGTCCGTCGCTAACCAATGCCACCCAGCTAACTAACTAACTGGTTAGCGCATGGAACCGGCAAAGCGGCCTGTGGACTGATCAGGGCGATGTGTTTTTAAAGATTCACTTCCCCGGTGCAGCTTGGCGGCAAAGTCTGCACAACAATCACAGAATTGCTGCCCAATTGTACCTCGACGGCCCTGGTGCGTGTGCGTACTGCAATGAGACCGAGCTGGCTAGCCGTGGCCGCGACGCCCCTACTGTCGGGGTCTTCTCTGTCCTGGGGCCCAAGTCTGGTGCACGCCAAAACAGAAAAACACGGAAACTGGACCACCCTTCGCTGCGGTGACTGGATATGGGGCACAGTCGAAGACGCTCCCTCAGAGAGATGGAACGTAATGGACGCGCCTGACGCCTGGGCTTATGCTCTTGGCGAGTGGGAAAAGGATCGCAAGAGGGGCGACACGTCTTTCAGCGGATCGATTTTCCACGCCTTCGACGGCTATGCGGGCATCGACTGCGGAGTTTGGGATAGCAATGACGGAGCCGACGGCTGCAACAGCATTGGCGGAATGGATGCTCCCGCCGCCGGCTTGTTGATATCCCGATCTCTCCTACAGGTCCATCGCGTGAGTCTCCCACTTGACAGCGAGTTGCGGTTCGCTACGATATTGGCCGGGCTAACATTTGTGCCATTGCCATCCCAGCACTTCATATCTTTAGACTATCCTGAGCGATCTGCTGTGGCATTCGATATTTTACTTAACTTGAAGGAATTTGACGAGAAATTTGTGCCCAAAGCGCCAACCAGAGATGATGCGAAATGGAGATCACTTCTGCTAGAGCTTGTGCAATTGGCGACAGCAACAATTACAGGCGGTGGCTTTTACGACTGTAAGTTACGATGTTGTGTTTGTTTGGCGTCGTCCGGAGCTTACTGGCACTAACAAAACAGTGATACGAAATATGCCTTACTTTTACGAGACAGGCGCCGTCGACGCTGCCGATACCGCCTTGGCCTTGGCCAATACCACCATCAATGCGGCCCAAGACCTGGTTGATGGTACATGGGCGTGAGTTATTCTTAGCAGTGTTTCTATTGAGCAGTCATTTTAGCTGACTTTTATTCTTCATTAGCGACAATGGTACTGTGACGATCGATGACAGATTTGCTGTCACCATGAACTCAAGCTTGTCGATCTTGAGCCACACCGTTCGAGAGGGCCTGGGCCGCCTATTTGACGGACAAGCCGCTCACATCGACACACTTCACAGCATCATCTCTGACGGAAAAATGACAAGCGGGGGCTATACGAACCTCAAAGACGGGGAGAACCCTCGCGGCTTCGATAGCTCTTCCGCTATCCGCGACAGGTTCGGGAAGACGCTATTCGCCTTCACGATTGAGGCCGTCTGGAGAATTGCAGGCGCCGCGCCCTTCATTCTTGATTCTGGGCGCGATTGCGGCAACGACGACAATGATGGGCTGCATATGAAGAAGAACATCATGAAGATAGCCGGAGCCTGTGTCGACGGCAAGCAGTACTACCTTGTTTCCGCAAAAGACAAGGGGAAAGACTTTTCCCTGCTTCCCGGGATGGACAAGAAGTCCGACTCTTGGAGCTATGGGCATGTCAATGTTGAAGATTTTATCACTGGGTAAGTCAGGTCTATGTAAATCGGGTGTTCGATCCTGCTTATGCATTCCGCCGCTGTCGCTACTTTCCTCATTTTCACGATGCCTTCAAGCGCGTCAAAAACAGGACCAAGACAGCAGTCAAAAACATGCAAAGTGCTGACCTTGTTTCCAGCTCTGTAAGGACATACATGGCCAACGGTAAAATGAACAGTAACAAGCGAGCCGATCTCGGCAACGCCACGATGGCCAAGGGTCTTATCAAAGACAGCATTAGAGGGGCGGGATTCCTCACCATGCCCGTCTGTAATGCCACAGTTGCTCACCAGTCTCGAGGCACGACTAACAGCCCAGGCTACCCCTGCGACGAGACATCCATGGCGTTTAGCCTTAACGGTGCTGGCAGCGCCCGTCTTGTGACAGGCATGGCCTATGTTATGGTTGCTGTTTGCTATCTGTTGCATTAAATTGATACCCCTTAACTAGATACCGCCACATGGTGGTCTATGGCACGTGTAGTTATCAATCGAATATTCACTCTTTGTTGCTTTTGCCAAGCTCCCTGCACTGTGGATACCATCTCACGCCCAGTTGTTTACATCCAGTTGATGCAGCCCAGCCTCACTTCTCCCTACACACACCAATCGCATCGTTCACCATCGCCAAAATCTGTTAACAGAAGAGAGATTAGAGCTTGTTCCAACACCCCTTTCAAGGAAATTTTCCGCTTTTCAACGCAATAGCTACGATGGCTGAAGCAGCCTTTCACGGCCTCCCGGTAGAAATGATGTGGCACATCGCCGAACAGCTTGACAGCGCCCGAGACGTGTCCCGTTTTGCCCAGGCCAACAGAGAATGCCATGATGCACTGGCGGCTGTTCTCTTTGACATGTACGCCCAAAGCTTTCGACCGCGCGCTCTCCTTTGGGCCGCCACGGCTGGCAACATGCGCGTACTGGAAAAGGCGCTGGAAGCGGGAACCGATGTCAATATTGTGGCATTGCAGGAAGGGGGCGACACACCGCTGCTTCGCTCGGCGTACGAGGGCCATGTTGATGTGGTCAGACGCCTGCTGGAGGCCGGGGCAGACGCGGAGTGGACCAACTGTGTCGACCAGACAGCGTTGCACCTCGCTGCAAGCCGCTCCCACAAGGAAATTGCAAGCATCATGATGCGGCACGCGCCCATATAACTGGGCAGAAAATGGTATTCCCTTTGATTCCGCATCAGATGCCAAAGACATGTTCATGATGCTCCTCGAGGCTATGGATCCTATCATGTATGCCGACAGCATCGAGACTACCATTGCATATGGCTACAACGACGTATTCTATCGGCTACTGGAACGCGGTGTCGAACTGAATGTTGAACGACTACAGTCTGGTAAATACTGGGACTCTCACCAACGCCTGCTTACGCAGTGGTAACCCCGAACTGCTGCCACATCTCATCGACGCAAGTCTGGATGTTGAGGGCAACGCGCGCATTGAAACGGGAACACCGCTCTATCATGTGCCGGGAGAATAACCGCGGAGCAGTTGTCATGGCCAGTTTGCTACTCGAAAGGGACGCCAACGTTAAAAATACGGAATATACGCGCAACTGCTTGGGAGATGCGCTTCCCCTGCGTGCAGCTGCACAGCACGCCAACCTGGAAAGAGCAGATTACTTATTGCGTACACACCCAATCGTGCCCAAGTATACGATGAGAAAGATGTACTTTCTATTCCCATAGCCGCTCGCAAAAGCGGCAAAGTGGAATACTGCGAGTTTATTTTTGATAAGCTTCCTCCGGGTTCGCTGAACAATGAGCGTTGTGTAACCTTGCTGAGCGCCTCTCGACACCACCCTGGGGTTATACAAATGCTGCGCGCGCGCGGCGCTCCCTTACGCGATAGGCCAACTTCCGAGTCAAACAGCGCGAGGAGAAGCAGAACCGAGGATGTGTTAGCGGTAATAAGAGATGCATCGGACAGAGGCAATAATAGCAAGAAGCTCGAGTCCGTCCTGGAGGCTGCTGCTGGCCAGAACGCCGGAGCTAAAAAAAAAAACGTAAAAGAAAGCGTCAACACCGCGTTATCCTAGCCATGCTTATAGGCGAGGATTGGCCGTGTTGGAGCGACGAAAAACAGCTCGCGCACCTCAAGCTCTTTCTCGACTACGGTGTCAACCCGGACCGCGATGGCATTACGCTGCTTCATGCTGCATGTCTCAATGGCGCTGTAAGCTGCGTGCTTCTTTTGCTTGAGGAGTACAGCGCCGATGCCACCGCCACGTCTAGCGAGGGTCTCATGCCTCTACACCTGGCGGTTAGGGCCGGCAGCGTCGAGATGGTTGGGATGCTCGTGGCACGCGGCGTCGATATTGATAGCACCTACGGCCTTAGTATAAACGGGAAATACACGCACGGCACTTCACGACGCTTGCTCTGTAAAGGGTGCTCACGACGTGGCTGCATATCTGCTCGGCCTCGGCGCCGACGCCAGCATTCGCACAGTTCCACATAGACGAGCTGTCGCACTCGTGCACACATCGCTTCGCGCGAGGCGCCTCAAGCTACAGCGCGCCGCTCTGCCTTCTGCTCCAGCAAGATACGCCAGAGGTAGACATGATCCCAGTTGTCGAGTTATTCGTCACGCGAGTTTCCATGAGGGACGTTGACGAGGCACTGTTCACTGCATGCTCTCGTGTGATAGCGAGAATGCTCCTCGAACGCGGTGCCGATCCCAACAACCGCTTGTGGATGGCACTGTGCGTAGCGGGCGCCAAAAGTGATGTTGCCATCGTGCGCCTGCTACTTGCGTACGGCGGCGATATCAGCGCCCGCAACCGGGATGATCAGTCGCCGCTCGCCGCCGCCGCCTTGACGACGGGTTCCGTCAACCTCGCGGCGGTGCGGTTCCTTCTGGATCACGGCGCCGATGTCCACAACGCCATGGGCCCGCCGCGTCTTTGCCGTGGCGAAGACTTTGTACGCGACGGGCCACTGCCGCTGTTGGAACCCGTTCAGAGCGCGAGGGGTTTCGCATGGGAGTTGGCTACTCGGGACGCGGCGCGCACGACGGAAGTGCTCCTAGACCACGGCGGTCTGGGCAAGGCGCTGTCAGAGGCGGCCTGAAGGGATATCCTAGTAGTAGCTACAAGAGCCCGGAGCGACAACTTTGTGCGCCTCTTGGTCGACAGGGGCATTGTGGATATCGAGGCGGTGGATTCAAACGGGGAGACAGCTGAGAGTGTTGTCGCAGGGTGGCTTGGGGGTCGTACGGCTACATCTGCGACATGGTCCGGTACCTGATTGCTAAAAAAGAGAAGGGCGGAAGCAGTTGGGGGAGTAAATAAGAGCCTGAACAGACTTCAGGGACACACGGCAAGACATTTAAGAAGTACCAACGACGCGACTAATCTCGAGCGTTATATTACAATCAAACAGTTTTACATGCTACATAAAACTTCGCCGATAGATATGCTGCATCACTCGCGCACCACCCAGCGATACAGGATATCCGTCCGCATCGTGTACTTGACCCCGTCGAGCACCTCGGCGCCCTGGTGCAGCAGCCGCTGGTGCTGGAAGATGAGCACGCTGCCGGCCTTGGGGTCGACGTCGAGCCGGCGCTTCCTGTCGCGCGAGAGGAACGCCGTCGCGCCGCCGACGCAGCCCTCGCCCGTGGCCGACGTCTTGGCCGAGTCGGCGAGGTACAGCTGCACCGTGTAGTGCGTCTCGAACTCGGTCCCGTCCTTGTCGAGGTAGTAGTACGGGCCGTCGCAGTGTGCTAACCGAATTCGTTCTTCTGTCAGTAATCCTCATCTCATTACATACACGAGGGGCAATTGTAGCCACCCCGCAGTTCCTCTTGGGACTCACTCACCTTTGAAGAACTGCCCTCTTGTATACTTGAGGAAGCGCATTCGCTCGTTCCATCGATCAAACACCCAGTTCCCTCCTTGCTGCTGCTTGTCACCCGGGGTCCTGCTCAGCATGTCCGTGAGGTTCGCCTTCGCGCCCGCTTCCGCCTCGGCCAGCTGACACCGCTGCCAGAGGCGGTCGGCAACCTCCTGGCTGTCCCAGATGATGCGATCACTGTTCCTGTAGTCCGTGATTGGCGCCTCCCAGCCCACGCCCATGTTCACCAGCGCCGGGCGCCACGGCGACGACGCCGCCGCCTGCTCTCCCCCTTCCACCCCGCCCTCTGGAGCTGGCACGGACGCCTCGGCCAGCCGGAGCAGCTCCGCGCACTCCCCGGCCGAGAGCGCATTGTCCACCACGACGGCGAAGCAGTCGCCGTACTCGGGCAGGCCGCCGGCCGCAAAGTCGACGTGCCTGAAGGTGACGCGGTCCGCGGGCGGCGTCTTGAGGAACGAGGCGGGAATGTCCACGGGGTTCGAGGTGTAATTCGTCCTCCGGGGCTGCTGGGCGTTGTTCGCCATGTTTTGTCGCGATGATGAGTTGCGGCGGACCAGGGGGCGGTGCTGTGGCGGGGCGTTTGTTTCGCGTGTCCTTCCCCGAAAGAGCCGCGACGACGAACTGCGCAGAGACTTGTAGAAGCTAAATTTTGGTTTCATGGAAACTGGTTTTTATTATCAAAACAAGCAAAACAAACTGGAGAATTGCGGTAATTTATTGCGATGTTGATCGCCGGTGCGCCTTGCGGACAGGCAGCAGAACAAGAAGAAGGCTGCCTTGTGTGGCGGTGCCTTAATGGCGAGGCCTGAGGGTATAACTTGGCAGCCTGCTAGGCTGCCTCCATTTGAATCTTGAGCTCAAATGACCAACAAATGAAACAGAAATCAGAGTAGGACTGCGGCGGTTAGAACAGGAAACAGAACACTGGCGAAGAGTTTAGTTAACATGTCGTTTAACTGTCTTAGTCGATTGGTGTGTTAGGACTTTGTCTTAAGACGACTTTCACAGGCAAGACACAATGAGTGCTCATCAGCAACAGCTGCAGTAACGTAGTAATCTCAATATAGCAGCCGATATATATTAATGCACGTCACAGAAACAATAAAAGTACTCAAGTAGCCATATATTCTCTACGCGGCCTATGGTCCACGACATGAATGTCATAGCATCTACTCTATATATACTTGCAACTCACCTCCGCTCAATTACCCAAGGCAGGCAACAGGCGGAAACTAAAATGCAAAGCTTTTTCCGAAAAACAAAAAACGTTCTTTTCTGTCAACTTGAGGCTTGTATGTGTCCATACAAGCCCGGGAATAAAATTGGAATCTGGGACTTGAACTGCCAGGGGCGGCGAACAAGTTATGCAAAAAAGGATCGGACAACAGTAAAGGAAAGTAACCAGACGGTAAGGTAAAAAGTTTCAAAACAAAATGCAGGTCAACAACACATCATGCACATTCTTTTCATATCAATGAAAACATGACAACCTCCGCCACCTTATCTCAAAATCGAGGGAATTTCTCGCATGGGGTGGGGCCTTGTGTTATTGCGATCCAGCCTTCTTGTGCTTCTTCTCGACCAGCGTCTCGTCGCCACTGCCAGCGGAGCTGTGCGTGTTGGTGCGGAAGTAGTGGCCAAAAGTGCGCTCCTCGAGGTCGCCCTTGTTGCCACCGCTCACCTTGCGGGCCTGGCGGCGGTAGAAGACGCGCTTCGCCCACTTCCAGGTCTCGATGCCGAGGAAGAAGAGGAAGGCCTCGATGAAAACGACAGCCCACTCCCAAGAGATGGGAGCGTGCTTGAAGACGACGGTGTTGATGACGGGGATATAGATGATGGGGAACATGGTGACGAAACCGGCAATGACGGCCCAGAAGAGGAACTTGTTGCGCCAGACATCGAGGATCCACTGGGTGAAGTAGCGCTTGCTCTTGGGCTTCATGCGGAAGAAGCTGCGGCGCAGGTTGATCATCTCCCAGGCGAGGAAGAGGGCGAACCAGGTCAGGCAGGCAAAGGTGGTGGCACGGGCACGGAAGACGACCTTGCACTCCTCCGAGTAGTTGTTGTTGCAGTCGTTTCCGAGATCCTCATTACCGTTACCGAATCCGTAGAGGACAACAACGAAGGAGCAGATGCAGAGAGCAGCCATCCAGATACCGTAAACGACCATGTCGATGAGGAGCTCGGGAGTGAAGACACCTTGCTTGAGCTGTGCGGCTGTTAGCTGATGAAACTTATGAAACGGCATGAGTGTAAACACTTACGTTCTGAGGAGGACGCTGCATGATATCGGGAGCAGCAATCTCGAAACCGAGACCCATGTCAGGCATACCAGAGGTAACCATGATAATCCACAGAATCTGGACAGGAGCAAGAGGGAAGACCGAGATACCGCGCTTATCCTTGAAGGCGAGACCAATGAGCAGGGTAAAGGCCTGAGCAATGTTCTCGGCCAACACGTGGAGGATGAACTTTTGGATGTTGTCAAACATGCGACGACCTTCCTCGACGGCGTTGAGGATAGAGGCGAAGTTGTCATCGGTAAGAACAATGTCAGAGGCTTCCTTGGCGACGTCAGAACCGGCCTGACCCATGGCAATACCGACGTCGGCACGCTTCAGGGAAGGCGAGTCGTTGACACCGTCGCCAGTCATGGCGACGAAGGCCTTGCGACGGTGGAGGGCTTCGATCATGCGGACCTTGGTCTGGGGAGCGCAGCGAGCAACAACAAGAGGCAGGATGGGGAGGTTGTCAATTTCTTGATCAGTTAGTTTGTCAAAGTCGGAAGCAGCCATGACCATGGTGCGGGCCACGTCGGAGGCGACCTCGGACATGCGAGAGGGCAGGATGCCGACCTCGAGAGCAATGGCACGGGCAGTCTCGGGGTGGTCACCAGTCAACATGTGCACGCTGATACCAGCCTCGTGGCACTGGCGCACCGACGGGGCAGACTCGGGACGGGGAGGATCGTAGAGACCGATGAGGCCGCGGAAGACGAGGTCCTGCTCAAAGTCGCCGCGCTCAAGCTCGGCTTCGTTGTGCTCGACGTGGGGGATACCGGTGCGGCTGGCGAGGGCGAGGACACGAAGACCGAGACGGGCGAGGGCTTCCATGTTGCGGAGGGTGTCCTCCTTGACCTCATCGGTGAGCTCCTTGATCTCGTCGCCGACGGCGTACTGGGGGCAGGAGGTGAGAACGCGCTCGACGGCGCCCTTGGTGAAGAGGTGCTGCTTGCCGGTGGGCTTGTGCTCGAAGATGACGGACATCTTCTTAACATCGGAATCAAAGGGGAATTCGGCAACCTGGGACCACTCGGCGTCATCGCCGTGGGAGAGGCGGAGACGGTTCCAGTTGAAGCGGGAGGCAAAGACCTGGATGGCAATCTCGGTAGGGTCACCGCGGGCGTGCCACTCGCCCTCGACCTGCTGGACCGAGGCCAGGTTGGCAAGGGAGGCAACATTGAGGTAGTCACGGACAGTCTCATCCTTGGTAGGAAGTTCAGCAGTGTTCACAGAGTCACCTTCAGAGTCATCAGAGCGGAAATCAATATCCTTGGGCTGGGCCGTCTTGAAGCCAACGTCACCGACGGTGGGGTTGAACGGCTCCGAGGTGGCACCGACCGAGTAGGTGCCTCGGCCGGGGATCCAGGCCTTTTTGACAATCATGTTACCCTGGGTGAGGGTTCCAGTCTTGTCCGAGCAGATATCTGTAGGCAAGTTAAGCGGTTGGTCTTAGCTGTAGGGGTATGGTACGCTTACTAGAAACCGCGCCAAGAGCCTCGAGGGACTTGAGGTTGCGGACGATGACGTGACGCTGAACCATGCGCTTGGTACCAGCGGCCATAGTAATGGTGAGAACGACGATGAGGGAAGCGGGAATCATGGAAAGACCGGTGGCGACAGCGTAGATGATGACTTCCTGGCGAGTGTCGAACTTGTTGGCACCGAGGACGATGATGGCGCAGATGACAGCGGTACCGAGAAGCAGGAGAGCGAGCTTGGAGAGCTTGCGCTGGAGAGGAGTTCCGACATTGACACCAAGGAAGCGGCCGACGGCATCACCAAAGGTGAGACCCCAGGCCTCGAGCCAGCGGTGGAAACTGGTCGAGCCATCCTCGCGCTTCTTCTTGGGCTCACGGCGGCGGGAGCTCTTGCCGCGGAGAGCGACAGCGATCTGACCAATCTCGGTGAACATGCCAGTGGCAAAAACAATACCAATGGCACGGCCCTTGGTAACGGTGGAGGACGAGTAGGCGACGTTGAGACGGTCACCGGGACCAGTGTCGGCGGGGAAGGTGGCGGCGATCTCCTTGCGGACGGGGAGGGACTCGCCGGTGAGCAGGGCCTCGTTGGTCTCAAAGTTGACGGCCTCGACGAGACGGATATCGGCGGGGATAGTGTCACCAGTCTTGAGCTCGACGACATCACCGGGGACAATCTCAGCGGTGGGAATGGTCTGGTTGGTACCGTTGCGGGTGGCCTGGGCGGTAGGCGAGGAGAGGGAGCGGAGGGAGTCCATGGTCTTGGCGGCCTGGAACTCCTGGAAGAAGCCGACGACGATGTTGAGGAGAATGACGGCAGTAATGACGCCACCTTCAATCCAGGATTGAATACCGAAAGAGGCGGCCATGGCAAGAATGAGGACCTATGGAGTGTTTGTTAGCGACGGTTTGTGAGGCCATCGTGATCAATTCAATTCCCCGGATCAACCCAATCGAATTCAACTCCATCAAGATAAAGTCTCTCGGCGCATTCCCAGCACCGCGATGACTTCACTTTTTTTTTTTTCGGTCTCATCGTATCATCGCCCGTGGCCAAAACTGGCCGCCTGGTTGGCCCATTGCTCGTCGCTGCAAACAGCACTGATGCGGGATGCGGCCTGCTGGCTGGCTGAGGTTGCAAGCCACAGTGACAGCCACAGACACAGACACAGCCACAGGCTCCGGCGCCGGTATTGCCGATAAGCCGCCCGCCGTCAAAGTGAACCGAGCCATGTCCGCCGACCGCCGCCTGCATGCATAGCGCATAGCGCTGCTGCTACAGCCACTGAGTGCAGCCCAGCAGGCCCAGCCTTCGCCGAGCCCAGGGCAGCCCACTGTGGGTAAGCTGGGAGCTCCGCAAGCGCATACCATCAGGCCATGGGCGAAACCAGGCACCGGGAGAGGACGACAGGTAGAAGAAAACAATGGAAGGGGAAAAACATTGGTGTTGGATTGCGATTGAGGGGAATAGAATCGCTTTTTTTTTTTTCGCAAAATTACTTACCAGAGTCAGAGCATTGGCAATCTGTCCGATCAAGATCTTGAGCGGCTGGACGCCTTCCTGCTCGCCAAACTCATTGCGACCATACGTAGTCAATCGGGACTTGGCCTCGTCGGGCGAGAGACCGACCTCGTGGTCGACGCCCAGCTCCTTCTCGACATCGGCGTAGCTCAGCGAGTGAGCCGGGGCCGACATGGGCTTGTTGGCCTGCCCGGAGACATGCGCCTCCAGGGCCTCCTGCTGTTGCTTCTCCTGGCTCATTGCCTAGGATTTCCGCAAAGAGAGCTTGGGGGAGAAAAGGAAAGAAATGGAGTTTGTTCTGATTTCGATCTTGTCTTCGCAATCGCTGCTTTATATAGATTGAATGTTGTTGTTTGTTGTGGTTGTTGTTGTTCCGGTTGTCGCTTATAGAGTACCGGGACGACCCAGCCTAATCTGTTATAGACCAGGAAGCAGGGATGAAGATAAAGGGAAGCAACAAGAACAAGAAAAAAAAACGATTGTATATGGGAAGAGGGGAGAAGACGAGAAGCTCGGAATGAAAGGTGGGAGGGTGTCCATCTTAAGAAGCTTTGGCGTCTGCCGAGAGTAGACGACGACGAGGCGTGCAACCCAAGTTTACCTACGGCTAACAACTTTACAGGTGTGGGTATTTTGGGGACCTTGACCAGGGATACAAGAGAAGGAAAAGCTTGGGTGTGTCTGGATGAGGTGTGTGTGTATGTGCGTGTGGCAGCTAATTCTCTTAGCTACCAGGCATGTACACTTCACACAATCGCTGCAGCATCTGGGTGTCTCTTTTTTTTTCGCCTCGACATGGATCAAGTCATTCCCACTGGGCCTGCAAGGAACTAGAGCCCCGGGGGCCCAATCTTTGCATCTGCGTCTCCTCATTCTATTCGCCGTCATGCCAAACGTTATGGAAACCAAAACTGTGGGCTCGCTCTCTGTGCTAGGCTCTCACGCTCCCTTCTTCTCGCCGTGTCTCTTTTTTTTTTTTTTTTTCGGTTTGGGCCAGGCTTGACGAGGCAAAGTCTTGGCGGGATTCGCCCCAAAAGTATGGAGCCAAGCAGAAACCAGTGTGGCACTGTGTGAGAGAGGCATGGAGATGGGGGAACGGGGGGAGGGGCGTGAGGGGTGTGTGTCTGTGTCTGTGAGTCCATGAATAATGGCAAAAGCCCTCCGGGCCCTGGCATCGCCTGGTACGGTAGCTTATTTTTCTCTTTCTTTCCCCAGCCTGGTCCATGGGTCGGAGAGATGCGGTGAAACCGTCAGTGTGTTTTGGGGAAGCACAAATCGTTTGATCGCTTAGCTGGGCGGCTCTTGACCGGCCTCTTCTATTTTCTTTCTGCTAGTTTGGGGTTTTCAAGTCTATTAAAAGAACTGTATATTGTGAGGTTCAGGAAGACGCCACCTGCATCAGGTTCTAGTTACCAGGCGTGTAACTAGCCAAGTGCTGCTAAGCATCTGGGGGTTGACAAAAGGCTTGAGAAACGATGCAGAAACTCGGACAACAGCTTGTTTGTTTGTACTCTATGCAAGACAGTGACCGGTATGCAAAACCGTCCAGCTCCGTCTCCCCCCTCCTCAAAAGCCCAAGGGCTGCCATTGTGCGCATGTCCTCATGTCTCAAGTGTGATTTGTCTTTTACCGAGCATTCTACGACTCTTTGCAGGAGCTAGATTATTCCAATGCATTTATTTTCCATGCATTGTCGTAGAATGAGCACATCTCCGGACGCATGTATCTCCTGCCATTGCGTGTTCCCGCACGTCATGGCTGCCCGTCCCAACCCGTCGTCGCACCACCCGTCCTGTCTCAGCTGAGACACGCCTCCGTAATTCTTATTTTTCTCTTCAACCGTCGTCTTATTGTCAACGGCAGGGTGGGCAGTTGCAAAGTTTTACAGGTGTGTCCAAACTTCTCTTTCGTCGCCTCCTGCCAGTGTTCCAGAATATTTTTCCTTTCTTTTTCCGCTTTTAAGCTTGTTTAAGATGTGGCAACTTGTCCGCCCAACCCACCTCCCGCCCTACCTGAAGCGAGGTCAGTGTACAAGTAACAACTGAACATAACTAGTTACGGGATTACAGCAGACGGGAAAGCGGCAAGGCAAATTTTGGCATGTCCACTACGCCGAAGCAGGCATCTTGTAAATGAATTTCTACCCATCAAGGCTCAACCTTGCAAAAAACGTCCGAGAGCACGTCAGCAGGCATGCTCCTGTCTGATTTGTATTTTAATCATTTTTTTGCAGTCTTTGCTTTGCGATGCTCATGTGTCCTACGCCCACAATTCTGCATGTGCAACTTTACATGCAGGCCAAAGCATGAGAATGCATGCATAAACCCATGGGAAAAATACACTTGTCATGGCTTGCGTCGTGCTTCTCCGGCCGGGAACAACGAGGCACACGGCAATTTCGATGCATATGATCGGCAAAGGGAGCATACAGCCCTCCCGACAATTGGTGCCAGAACTAACTAACAATAGCCATCAAGGCGCCGTCCACAGCACGACGGCGACGTAATCTCGCATCCTTCAACAAAAAATTCAATCTCATTGTTTAACCTAACTACCTGCTGACCGAAAGCAGAGTAAGAGGCCAAGACTTGCCCCTCCAAACATGTGAGGCCCGGTCTTTGGGGGTTGGCTGTTCCATCTTTCGGGCCAACCGGCTGCTTCCAATCTTGCGGCGGCGCTGAACCCACTATCAGCCCAGGAGCTGTCTTTTTTAAACGTCATAGATAAGGTTCGGTTCTGCGGGCTGGGCTTGTCGAGCCGCCAATCT
This sequence comes from Lecanicillium sp. G3, assembly GCA_037575805.1. Lineage (NCBI taxonomy): Eukaryota > Fungi > Ascomycota > Sordariomycetes > Hypocreales > Cordycipitaceae > Lecanicillium > Lecanicillium sp. G3. The sequence continues at coordinate 101,117 of JAZHPD010000012.1, read as the reverse complement.
ACGCCCCGGACAGCGGCCGGAGGAGCCCTGAAAAAGGTTGTTGCAACCCCCATGGTGTGCCACGCCTGAGCTTGGGCCTTGTTTTTTCTTGTCTCTCCAGTAATACGGGAAGTACCAAATGGCTACAAATTGGCCACAGAAGAAGACGAGCAGCGGAAATTCAGGCCAGGCAGAAATGTACCCAACTGGATCGTCTGTTTGGCGGCAAAAAGTCAACCGCCAAGTAAACAGGACCCCGGGAAACTCCAGCTCCCGAAGCACACGACCAGGTCGAAAGCCCCCAACCCTGAATGAATAAGATCAAACAATAAGCGACAACGATGCCATACGTAGTAAAACTCTGAACCCATCACAACAAAGGGAAAAAGAAATCCATCGCTCAGAGGCAAACTCCTCGCACTGTGGAGAGAGGCTGTGCCTGCAAGCCAAAATGGTGACCTTGTCGTTGTCTTCTTGGCACTTCCCCGCTTGCCCCAGCAAGTAGTCTTGGCCTTTAGTTAGTTAGTTGTGTTCTTCTTTTCTTTGGAAGAGGCCAGAAATTTAGAGTGCGAGTTTACCCAATTCTCCCAGCTAGTTAGTTACTTGCAGTTCGGTGTCACCCCACCAAGTAATAGTCAACAAAGTTGCCAAAGGACTCAAGCAACACAACCAACTGGCAACTATCCGTAATGGAGATGACAGCTGCGGATGGCGAAAAAAAAAAAATATGCGCCACACACCACTACGACAATACAGTATATGCCAAGCTTTTGAAAAACTTGACTGCAACCCACTGCCTCTATCGGTGTGCCGGCCTGCATCCTAGTTGGTTTACGCTGCAGCCGTAATCACTCATCACTCTAACCGTCACCGGTAGCTAAATGCAAAGCAGGCTCGCACGAGTGTAGGCACTGTGCTACTTTGCGGTTCCATTACACTCTCATTACATCATAGTTAGTATATACATCACACTATCACATTCGCTGTACTCCCGTACGTGATCCTGTACGCTGTTAATCCCACCGCCTTGTTCCGCTCCGATCGTGTATAGTTGCCAATTAAGGAATGCCGCAGCAGGTACAAAGCAGACAGCCCGACGAGCCCCAGATACTGCCCTAGAAACACCATGTGCTTGTTCTTCTCGCCGAAACTCATCACAGGTGGCGGACTGAGTCGTACAAATGGCATCATACCGTTCCCCAGGGCACAATCCCTGTCCATCTCTCTGCTTCATTGCCCATCGCTCGTGAACCTGCCCTGCCTTTCTCCTCTGTTTTTCCATACCGAGCACGTGCCCAGCTGCCACGACCAGACTGGTCCCAGGATCCTGTGAGATAACCCACGGCGGGCGGCGCGCCATTCGTACCTGCGAGCAAGAACCAGCGCGCCCAGCAAATGCTAGCGGCTTGGTATCCCACCCGTAGGACCACTGAAGCGACGGTGCCGCCTGCTTGCTCTTTGGCGTTGCTTGGTTGCTTATAAGTTGTGTGGTTTTTATCCACTGGGAGCTGGCCTCGAACTGGGTCGGCCTACCTTGTCTTGCTGGAGACGCCCGACTGGCGGTCGCAATCCAATCCACTGTGGTGGTTAGGTACACACCCCTCACAACTGAGCCGGTGTGTATCTGTAAGCTTATTTGCGTACTGAATCTCTCGGTCGCCGTACCTTGTCCCGCCCGCAAGATGCGCCGCTAGATGCGCTGCAAAACGTTGACTGTGCCTGCATGCTCCTTCTGCGCTCGACAAACCGCCCGACGGGAATACCGCCCAGCAAATTTGTCTTTCCACGCGCTCTTCCCTCTGCGTCAGCACCGCAAACCTTATTTTTAATGAGTTCTGCAGAGGCCCTTGAGATGCAAAAAGAAACGTTGTCAACGGGGCTACGGTGAGCTTTGATTGTCAATTACGGTACAGTACCTATATAGACGAATTCCAATATCGGCCATCTTTCCGGTTGTCTCCCCGAGTTCCTCCCGAGACACAAGAACAATGCACGAGTGCGCATGTGTGCCCTGATGTTATTATTTTTATTCTTGTCTTATTTTTATTCATGTACCTTTCTTTCTTTCTCGGCGTTTCCATTGCCAAGACCAGCCAAACCAACCAAAGGGAGAGTCAAGAAGAAAATAAAAGACTCATGACAGGTCCCGTCTCCAGTTGCCAAATGGCTCATCCACTCTGCACAATCCGCACCGAACCAGGCCAAGAGCCCTGATCTGCGGAGAAAGCTCCAACATTTCGGAAGACTACAGGAGCGAGGGGGGGGTCCCCAGCGAGTCCGCAACGACGATTGTAATAAATCTCTGGCAAATGGCAAAACGCGCTTTCTCGTTCTAGACCCGGTCGTGCACCTCAATTGACTGGGGGACACAAAAAAAAAAAAAAGTAAAGAATGAGCAGAATGCGAGAGGAGGAGAAGCGGGCAACGTAATTGTCGCGTGGCGCGCCGTTGTAAAACTCGAGATAGGCATGGCCCAGCGCCATCTTCGCTTCACGCTAGGACATGCCATTCCCAATTCCCGGTACTTACATCCCAGACGCACAACATGGCACATTTGCGTTCTGGCGGGGGGTGACAACACGACCGGGGAGACCCTTGTCGGAGAAATGTCGACACCCCTTGAGCTTCGATGCGACGCATTGAGCTCTTTTTCTGGTCTCTCCATCTCTCTTTTCGTCCATACGGAGGCCCCTGCTCCCGGATGGTCTTGTCTTGTCTTGTATTGATGCGTTTACGCTTAAAGATAGAGAACATGGGGGGGTGGTATTCGGGTTTCGAGACGGTACCCCAACGAGACCAGGGACCACGCCATCTAAACACGGGGAAGCAATATCGCTTTTCGCACGCAATTAACAAGGATGTCTTTCCGTCTTCAGAAACACCAGTGCGTCAAAAATCGGTCCCTTATATCAATTCGACCCCATATCGCCAAAAGGAAAAAGAGGACGAGCGAACCCCTAAGGGTAGGGGACGCGCAAGTCTTTTCGCATTCGTCATGTTTCGCACCCCGTCATGTCTACATTCGGATGCTCTTTTCTATATTACAAAAAAAAAGGCCCAGACTCCAGCTTTTGTTTCGGTTGACCGCCTCCTGCGCGATATACACAGAATAGAGAGCATGGAGGGGGGCGGGGGGCTTTTTTTTTTTCGTGACGCCGGGGTATTCATGACTTGTGCGCCGTCCGTGCTCGCCAGCGCATGAACATCGCGACTTTGTTCTCTGTTCTGCATGCACACGAAAGGACCGCGCCGCTGTCAGGCCTAGCTGGCAGCGCGAGGCACTACACCGGACGCACCTGTTCTGTATTTTGGCGGTCAGAGAAGATGAGAGCTTGCCGAACTCGCGCCGGCCTCTGTACGGCAGTTGCATCCAACATCAAGCGGAGCGGTTCGAGGCGTTCGACTCCTCGCCATGTGCGCTGCGACAGCGATACTGCAAGACGACACGCTGACAGCAGCCCGCTCCGACTGCAACACCATGACTTGGATTTCTTCCTACGTTTTCGTTTGCCTTTTGATATGCCTGCTATTCGGCCGGCTATTGCCCGTATTATAGCCAATTCCGTTACGTATGTTTCCGTGCAAGTAGTTATTAATTTGCTCGCCCTCGCTCACCCCCGCCAGCCCATCGTCCGATTCTCCAGATAAGCCTCTGCCAAAAACGGCGCGCGGCCCTGAGAAGCTTCCCCCCCGTTGCTCTCCCCAAACTTCATAAGTGCAAGGGCACGGCGCTTGCCGGTCCGTCACCAATAATTCCGCGGGCTCTAGCAAAGAAAGGCGTCAGCTGTGTACGTATGACTAGACACCAAGGAAAGCACCGCCTGCCACCAATCGCTTGGCGTGAACCCCGATATAGCATCGCCACCACTCGCATCACATTCTAGAAGGCCGAAAGAACTGCTTGCAAGCATGTTTTCTTGCTGCTGCGTAGAAAACTACCCCCTCCACACCAAAAAACGCTGCGCCCTGCCGCTTCCGGCTTTCACCGTCAAGGCATGTCGCCACTCTGGCGTGAACAGCGGAGGCGCTGCCATTGGTGCGTCGGAGAACTCCCGGCCAGAACAGGCAAAGTCCCGGTGCTACCCTATATACAGTATGAGGTACAGTGCGAGCACAGTGACAAAAGGCTAAATGCGTGCAACGGTGATGATTGACGTGCCAATAATGACGTGTGAAGCTGTAGGAAGAAAGCCGGAAGCGATGTTCACTTTTTAAAGAGTCAATAGAGCTGTGATTTGGGCGGTTGGTGAGCAGCGCGGTTGTAGGGGTAAATGGGGCGGTAGCGCCGCATGCTCGCGATGAGGCTCTGCGACACTGTGTAAATTTTTCTAGGATAGTGTTCGCCGTTGGAGCTTCACCTGCTGCTGTCTGATCAAGCAGCCAAAGTGAACGGACAAACGTATTTTGAAGCGCAAAGCTCTACTTGAAACAGCCTAGCTTTTGCCGCGAAAACCACCTGCCGCATTCTTTTTGAAGCATTTTCAGACCAGTCACACTCCCGTGGCGGCAACCACCAAACAAAATGGTAGACTCATTCGACGAGGTCACAGCTCGCTTCCTCAAGTGGTTCAAGTCGTTACCCGGCGCCACCTTTTCCGATGCGATTGAGATTCAAGATCTCCGCAGCCGCAAAGCCGGCCGCGGCATAGGTACGTCTTCGATCCCTGTCCCCTCACCAGCCTCACAAACCGGGCCAGCAACTGACCGCTCCGTCTCTCTCTCCTCTCAGTCGCCAAGCGCGACATTGAGCCGGACACGGTGCTCTTCACCATCCCGCGCCGCAGCATCATCAGCGTCGAGACGTCCACCATCCGCAACCGGCTCCCGGCCCTCTTCTCCGACGACGGCATCTCGCACGGCAAGGCGGACGACGACGAGTCCTCGCAGAAGCCCGACTCGTGGACGGCCCTCATCCTCGTCCTCATCTTCGAGCACCTCCGCGGCGCCCAGTCCACCTGGAAGCCGTACCTCGACGTGCTGCCCGCGTCCTTCGGCACGCCCATGTTCTGGACCGCCGAGGAGGTCGCCGCGCTGCAGGCCAGCGCCGCCGTCGGCAAGATCGGCCGCGAGAGCGCCGAGGACATGTTCCGCGGCGTCATGCTGCCCGCCATCCGGGGGAACCCCAACGTCTTCGCGGGGAGCGTGGAGCTGAGCGACGAGCAGCTGGTCGGGCTGGCGCACCGCATGGGCAGCACCATCATGGCGTACGCGTTTGACCTCGAGGACGACGACGACGACGAGCAGCAGCAGCCGCAGGACGACGACGACGGCTGGATCGAGGACCGCGACCACAAGGCCATGATGGGCATGGTGCCCATGGCAGATATCCTCAACGCCGACGCCGAATTCAACGTGAGTGAGAGCCCTGACCACCACCGGTGAATAAAAATGATATGGGCATGAGATGAGATTTCGCTAACTCTGGGAGTAGGCTCACGTCAACCACGGTGAGTACGAGCTCACAGTCACCAGCCTCCGGCCCATCAAGGCCGGCGAGGAGATCCTCAACTACTACGGCCCGCACCCCAACTCGGAGCTCCTCCGCCGCTACGGCTACGTCACCGAGCGCCATTCGCGCTACGACGTCGTCGAGATCCCCTGGGAGAAGGTCGAAGCGGCCGCCGTCTCTCAGCTCGGCCTCTCGCAAGAAGTTTGGGCCAAGGTCGTACGTATTCTCCCCCCCCTCCCCCCCCATTATATATATATATATATACACCCCGCATATTCCTACCGCAGCTTTTCGCGTCAAAAGCTAACGGCACCACCCAAAACAGCGCGGCCACCTCGACGAGGACGAGATCGAAGACACCTTCGTCCTCGAGCGCGACTGCCCCGAGGTGACCTCCGAGGGCACGTTCGCCCCGGAGCCCCCCGCCGCGCAGTTCGTCGGCCTCCCCGGCGACCTGCAGGAGCAGCTGCGTGAGTTCCTCCGCGCCGTCCGCGCCGTCGACCCTTCCCTCGTGCCGGACAACAAGCGCAAGCGTGAAGGCTTGCAGGGCGCCATCGTCGCGCGCGTGCTCGCGGACCTCGAGGCCCGGTACCTCACCACGCTCGCGCAGGACGAGCAGATCCTCGCCAGCGACGGCGTGCTGGCCGAGCGCGCGCGCATGGCCGTCGTGGTGCGGCTGGGCGAGAAGAGGCTGCTGCGGGAGGCGCGCGCGTTCCTCGAGGCGCAGGCCGCGGCGAGGGACGGCAACGCGAGCCCCGCGAAGAAGGCGAGGATCGGGGACTGAAAAAAAAACGGAGGGGGCGTTTCTTTTGCGGGACTACGTGGATCACGGAAGAGAAAGAGAAAAGAAGAAAAAAAAAAAAAGAAGAGCAGGGAAATATTGAAAAAGCAGGCCAGTCACCACCGGTCTTGCGATGAAAGTAAGACAGGGACAGTGGGCAGTAATACTGCCAGTTACGACGACACGGACGACAGAATCGGATTTTGACGAGATGAATTTTGCGGCACACTCCTGGGATCCTACTTCTTCGGCATCTCATCTCCTCGTTTTCAAAAATATTTGAATTTATTGTTTTTGTTTTTCGTTTTAAAAAAGGGAAGCAAGCATCTACATACCTCTCTCAACAGAGGCAACAAATCAACCAAACCAGTTGGGCCATCATATTAATCAAAAGACAAGCCGAAAAAAAGTACTTGATGGGAAGAAGATTGGAAAAGAAAAATAACGAGGCAACCTTATACCCTTGGATATACAAAAGCGTTTTGAATACAACTACGGCAACACGTATTTGCCACTTTTGCCCTTTCGCACTTTCGCGCCTTTGATCCATGGTCACCATAATCTCCTGCCTGTATCGTCTTCATCATGAGTCTAGTAGCGTACAACATCTTGTCGTGAAATGCCTGTTTTTATTTTTTGGTCTATTTTATGGCCCCCGCCGTCAAAAGTACAGCGCCACATATACGCGGTATGCCTGCCAACCAATGCCCTCATGTCTCAAGTTTTTGGGTTCAAGTATTTTGGATTTCAAGGAAATTGTCTAATGTACGTCGCCGGTTTAGACGGCGTCGGGCAGTCGTACGGCAATGTCGCCGGACTGCGTTATGTATCGGACCCAAGGAAGCGAGGGATATTGCAGCTATACAGAAGTTAGCAAACGTACAAGATAAGTTATGAAGAGTACGGGTATGAGGTTTTACCTTTGGTTCTGTAATCTTCAGGTAGCGGACCTGAATACCACTGGTAGTAAAGTAAGGAATCTCAAACTTGACCTGGATGGGCCTCTTGGCACCCTTGCCGCCCATGCCGCCCATGCTGCCACCGAAGCCACCCGTCATGCCGCCGCCAGACTCATCGTCGCCGCGGACACTAGGCAGGCCGAGCTCGGCGCGCATGAGAAACTCCTTGTTGCCGCCAAACTGCTTAATCTTCCAGACGATGGCGCTCTGCTCGGGGGCGTAGTGGACGGAGCCGATGTTTGTACGGAAGCGCGGGGAGTCGGCGTCGTCGGGCACGGGGACGATAATCTCGACGTTGTTGGCGGTGCTGCGACGCTTGAACTGGGCGCGGGCCTTGAGCATGTACTCGATTCGGGAGCCCGAATGAGACTCGACTGCGCACTCAACCCAGATGAGGGGCTTGACGTGCGTGTTGAGGCGGTAGGACATGAGTTCGAACTCGCCATCCGGGGGAATGAAGGAGATTGTGCGGTCGTTTTCGAAGCGGGCGAGGCGTACGCACTGGTGGAACTTGACGTCCTCCATCTCGATGGCCTTGCCGCGGGTGGTGCGGCCTGTCGTCTCGAACATGACCTTGTCGTTGAGACCGAGACGGAGCTCGGGCATACCACTGAGGTAGCACTTCATTTTGATGGCACCGAGAATCTCACTGCGCAGGACATTGCCGTTGGAGCCAATGAGCAGGTTGAGACTCTCGACGACGTCGAGGAAGACCTCGTTCTTGCGGTAGCGGATACCCTCTGAACGCCAAGAGACGGCGTTGGTGACGGCGATGGGCGGGCGGGCCTGAATCTCGAGCTTGTGCGACTCCTGGGTGATGTATTCTTGGAGGATCTTGGACTCGGTCGTCTGGGGGTAGCCAAAGTCCATCATCTCGTCGAGCAGCTCGTAGATGATGACAAAGTTGTCGCGGATGGACTCTTCTTCGAGGGCTTTGAAATATTCGGTAAAGACTTCGACAATCTTGTGGAGGAAGAGGATGATTTCGGCGGCGTTGGTATTGCGCTTGGTGAGGGCGAGCAGGTAGAGGTTATTATGGCGGATGTAGAGGTACTGGAAAGGTCAGGAGGGAGTCCTCGCGGCAGGGAGAGCGGTCGACGTACGTTGATGCCTTCATGTGAGAAGCATGGCGGCACGGCGGATGATTCTTCTTCGGCTTCGGAGAGGAGGATGGGGAACTTTTCCACTGCGGACATGGGGATGTCACCACGGTAGTTGCGAGCCAAAAGGGTCTATACACCGGTGGCGAAGCACACATTTCGTCAGCAGGTTTTCGGACAGAGGAATTGATTCAATCGCATGGAATCGCGTACCTTGCCCTTGAGGTCGAGGAAGAAGAGCGCCGACGCCATGGTGGTGGGCGCGTGATGTGCGACGACTCTATGTGATGGATGACGAGGGGCAGCGGGGAGGGAAGCTGCTGGCTCTGGTCGGTGTAGGGGGGGGAGAAGACTACTTCGTTGTCGCCAGCCTCATGCAGTAATTCGATACCGCAGAGCTACCGTGGCACAGCAAAGAGAGAGGACGTGCGAAGCCGCGCAGAGGAGCTTGGCGGGATGGTGGGATTGGCCGTGGGTTGAAGATGTAAATTAATCCCACGTTGGAAAGCTGGTGGCCCTTCTCTCTCCCAGCAGGTACGTGGTTGCGACTGCTGGCTCCGCCCAAGCCCAGGCGCAGAGTGGCATCATTGGACGGCAAAACCGCGGGGCAGCAGCCGAAAGCCAGCAGCCAGCAGCGCGTTACAAGCTCCAATAGTTTAGGAGTCACGTGCGTTGCAACACGCAAAGTGGATTCAAGGAAAAAACAGCACAAAACTTCTGGGCGCGGCGGATCACTTTTGCGTTTCCTTCTTCTTTTCTTCTCCTCTCAACGCACCCTCTAGACAGTGCAACTCATCGCCTAGCCTGGGCCTGGAGGGCATTCTGCCATTCCAGCGTTCTTTGGGCCGTGGATGAAGTAGCGATTTCGTGGTGCGGAGAGGGATTGATTCTTTTTTCATGTGGTTCCATAAGAACTGCCCGAGTATAAAAAAACAACTTTCGTTGCTTGGGCGGTGTCAGAGGGGCCGGACATTTTTTACTTGATTTACTGGTTTATTTCTTGCTTCAGTTCTGAAGCTTGACAGGCACATGTGCTATGTGCTGCACGTGTAGATGCTCCCGTGACTGTCGTAAATTTTTATTTCTATTGTTGCGCCGAATTGGTTGCTTGCCCGTGCAACGGGACTGTTGGCATCTCCAATTGTCTCGCCACCGGAGGCGGACCCTTATTCTGCGCATGCAAATCCCATCTACAAGCGTCCAAGTCAAGGGCCCTTGTGTGGCGCGCGGTCTGGGGTAATGGTTTGCCCGTGTCACATTTTTTTCCTTCTTTCAGTCACGCTGTCTGCGCAGCGCCCGCCGGAGGGGGCCGCATCTCAACAATTTGCGGCTTGGCTAGTCGGAAACATGGGCACGCAAGCACATAGGCGACCGACGAACGTAACTGGGTACCATGGTGGCGCATCCATCATGTGATGGCAGATCCAGGGACCCTGTGCAGCACAGAGGGGGGTGGTGGTCGCCCGCGGGCAGCCACACAACACATGCCGCCGGATAACGGGGAAGAGGCAAGGTGCATAGCCGTGGTCACTACTGCTACGAGAAAGGGCGGACAGGGAACCGAGACTCGCTTCGGATGTGAGATAATGTGAGGTTACGTATCTTACCTTACGATGGTGGCTTTCCAGAGGCTGAAGGGAGGAAAGAGAATGTCGCTGATAAGACCATGCCAGCCATCGTCCCAGCACCGTTTCACGATGGGAGGTGCAGTGGCACAGGCCCAACGTTGCGTTTTTGGCCCGTGGTGTCGGCAGTTGCAGGGCGGGCGAGCTGACGGGTTTGCGGGCGTACCTGTACATAGGTAGAGAAGCCTCAGGCTGCGGGAAGCATATTTGTTTTTACAAGGCCGCCAACGGGGGACTGAAGCTAACTTGGGTTTACTGGGTTGGTTTACATAGTTGCGGCTGGTTTCGCGGGGAGCAGGATAAGCGACACGATGGTAGCTTTGGTTTTCGCCCGAGCACAAAGGCAAGCCAGCCATGGGCAGAAGTTACCTGACCCAGGAAAGGAGGACGAGTCCAGAGACAGCGGGCGCTGAAAAGCCAAGTGGACTAGGAGGCTGAGATGGTGGCAGGCAGTTGAAGGAGCGCTAGGCCCGTTTCCGTCGGAGTACGTAGTTGCGTGAGCGAGAGTGACATGTGATTTCGCCGCTGGGTGTGCTTGTCGCCAGGACCAAGAGGCCAAGGATTAGGCGGGCACTAGGAACAGGATCGAATTCGGCGCAGCTGAGGGGGGTTAAGAGCATGTTGGTTGCGCTGGGAGGCAGGAGCAAGAGCAGAGACGGGATGAAACCGGCTTGGTAATGACGTGGTAAAGTCGATAGGTTCGTTAATTTGGAAGGGCATCGTGACGTAGAGTGTAGTTACGTGTTGCTTATACCTGAGCGGCGGCTGTGCAGTCAACTGGTGTGATATCGTCTAGACGAGCCAGACAGCTATCACAAGCCTGGGTTTAAGGTTCTGCTGCTGATCCCATTGTCAAATTGAAAAGGGATTGGCATCCTGCAGTATCAATAGATGGCCATTGCCGTTGTGCCCTCTTTGCCTGTTTAAGTGACGAGTTGCTGGGGCGTAAACTCTAAGTAAGAGTGACAGTAGTCATGTGGCAGATTTAGAGCAAATCTTGTTGAATACAGCCTGGAGAAGAGGATTATGAATGGCGAGTCCGATTCGATTAGCTGGAGCAAATACTGGAGATGTCCTAACGTTGATGGATCAGATGGGCAATTGCGTTGACAGAAGTTGGTATGAATGACGAGGCAAATGTAGCATCACGTGCTGCAGATACCTTGAATCCGGGGCAAGTACTCGATGTCGATGAGGCTGTGATTCAACAAAGCCCGGGATATCATCATATTGCCGCCGATTTACAACATTGCATATATCCGCAAAAGCAAAAGAGTTAAGCTGGCATTGTAGCCGTTTCTATATAGCCGGGCCCGTGGTAAAAAGAGCGACAAAGAAAGGCCAGGGACGAAAACTAGCGCAGAGATCCCCGCATTGCTAACTGAGGTAGTGGCTGCCGTTTTCCTGCAAGATGCCTGTGATGAGCAATGATTGCAGCGATGTGCGGACGGGCAGCGGCCTATCTCTGAGTGCCCGTGGAAGAAGGAGGGTGGGGGGAGAGGAAGAGACGGAGGATGCAGACTAGTTTGGCCGTGGCAGGGATGAGCAGAGGTGTGGAAGGCGAACATCAGACGTTAGACGAGAGGCGGGCGATGTACTTGGTAATGAGAGATTGGGGAAAGATGCGAGCTAACCTTGTGCTTGTGTGAGTGTACACAACCTGTGGTATGGGGCGTGGAAAAGGTATTATTCAAGAGGGAGCCACTTGGCGCGAACGGAGGGAAAAGGATCCGAGCAGAGGTCGAGGAGAAGGGAGAGAGAGCAAGTGGTTAGACGAGTACCTGGGGCAAACCCGCCCGGGGTAACTAAACGGTAACTCCATTGCAGCGGACGTAGCGGGAACGTTGTGGTGGCTAATTCTGGCCGCCGGATGTGTTGATGATGTCTGGCTGGCTTGTGAATGCTGGGTACCGGGACTACGGAGCAGACAGTACGTAGTTTACTTGGTGGGCTGGCTTTTACTAGTTAGTTAGTTAGTTAGTTAGTCCGGGCATGGAGGTGCCGCTGAGCCCACAGAAAGCCAAGCCACGGGGTCAGAGGAGAGGAGAGGAGAGGAGAGGTACGTATCTGTGGCTGAGCAAAGCCAGTTTCTCTGCAAGTGTTTCTTTGCTCTCTTTACCCAGGAAAAAAAAAAGAAAAGAAAAAGAAAGATGCGATTCAAATTATTGATGAAAATGGCAAAAATTGAATCAGTCTACTGTAAAATTTTACGATTTTTTTTAGAGAGCTGGCTGGAAGTTTTTAAGAAGCACATGCACGCAACAATGCACATGTCCATTGCCCGCTTGTAGCCACCCACTAGCCACAAGGGCACCCCCGAGTTTTACTCCAGCAAAAGCACATGTGCTGCACCCCATAATCGGGCGGGCTTGGTCCTGGTTCCGCCCCAACAAATATTGAAAAAATATGTATTTTCCCCCGTGACGGGCACGTTTTCACAGGCTCGGAGGGGGGGAGGAGAGAGCAGAGCAGGCTGCTGATGACGGGTGGTTGGCCGCTTGTGCCACGTTACGGCTACATGAATCAAACAAAGGAAAAAAAAAAGGTCTACCTATTTCACAATTTTTTCAACGATTAAAAAAACAACTCGAGCGCCCGACTCACTTTTTTTTCTATATATCTTGTTCATTTCTTTTGGCTGTTGTTGCTTCGCAGTTCAAAGTACATATATACGGTACTTGCACGTGCCAGCTTACAAACCCTCCAACGGCCAAGTACCTCTAGTATTCCTGCTGGTACTCTGTACTGAGTACAGGCACCCCAGCTTACAGGTACCCCAGCCTCAGCTCAGCGACTGACTGACTCTTCTTGGGTCCCCCTCCCAGCCCAGCCAGAGACCCCCCAGGCTTCCCCTCTTTGTCCCTTTTCACGTTCAATTTCTCTCTCTCTTTTCCCATTTCTTTTTCAATAGGGTTGGAATTGTGGGAAAATTTGCATCAACACGCCCTTGTTTGAGTTTTCCCTACCGTCTTCAACGTCGACTATTAGTTAACGCGGACAGACTTTTTCCTTCTCCCCTCCCTCCCTAATCACCCGCTGCAAGTTTAGCGGGCCTTTCAGCGCTTTTCCATCGCACATGTCAGGCTGATCCTTGGGGGCGCGCACCTTGCCTTAGCCGACCTGGGATGGAACGCAATCACATGCTCGCCACTGCGAGCCCTCAGTCTGCCTCAGACTCTCGCCCTCACCCTCAAGCTCACCCTCGTCCTTATACTTGTTCCCCCAGCGCTGAACATCCCACCGCTAGCACTCCTCCCACCGACAACGCCCACCAGCAGCAGCATCCTCCTCCTCCGCCTCCCCACGGCCTGCACCACCTAAACCACCTCCATAATCCTTCTCAGCGCCATCCCCTCCCCTTCCGCCCTCTCCACCCACCTTCATCCGCCTCTGCTTCTGCCTCTGCTTCTGCCTCTGCTTCTGCTATAAACCTGCCTCCCCCGAGCTATTCCGCCTCCGCCTCTGCCGCCGCCAGCGCATCTACCGCATCGCCATCCGCATCCGCCTCTGCTTCCTCCATGGGCAGCGCGGCGCCTCACCCTCCCCATCTTCCCGCGCCAGACTACTCCGCCAAGCTCCCGCCCCTGGCGAACCATGACAACTCGCGTTTCCTGCCTTCGCTGAGCACCATCGCGGGACCCCAGCAGCATCGCCGACCCGACTCCATGTCCCTCGACCGCGCCCTCGACCGCGACCGCGACCGCGACCACGCCGCCGCCATGCCGCCCGCCAACTGGACCCCTCAATCCGACGCCATGTCCTACAGACAGCCGCCGCCCCAGCCCTCCCGCGCAGAGAGCCCGGCCAACTTTGACGCCGATGGCGCAAACAGCGTCACCAGCGAGGCCTCCCCCGATAACCAAAAGGAAGGCACTCCCACCAGCGTAAACATTGACGATCCCGATGTGCGCCTGGCCGCCGAGGCCCTTGGCGACCTCAGAGCTGGTATGCCTCCATCACCGCCTCTCGCATATTCGCCGAAATGCCACTAACCATGTCTGCGCAGATTTCGTCTCTTCACCACCCGATTCTTCTACTCCCAGGAGCCCGCCTGCCCAGAGCATGCATGTCGGCGTACCCTCCTCTTCAACTCCCAGCACCTCTTCCTCCCGCCCTCCCCGACCTGAACCTCTTCTGCAGTTGCTCACCACTGCTCATCCTCTCGTTACATCCACCGTCTCCGCCTACGATGACGCCAAAAACTATTCTCCCAGATTCAAGTCTGGCGCCGAATACGTCGAGGGATACCTGACCCCGCTCGCAAAGACCGTCAACCGCACCGCCCGCCGGACTGGTGTCGAAGGTGGTGTCCGCTGGTTCCTCGGTGCTGGTCGCCGACACGCCGCGCCCACTTCTGAACCAGAATCTGCCTCCAACTCCAAGAAGCGCCGCAAGGTCGGTACCCAACGCTCGTCCAATGATGGCGACGATGGTGCCGGAAGCAACGACAACTCGCCCCCTACGCCCAAGAGCGCCCGCCGCTCCTCTGTCAGCACCATCGATACTCTGCCCGCCTACGACGAGCTGCGCTCTCCGGCCTACAGCGAGACGGCCGGTCCTCCCGCCGCCCAGAACCAGGCCGCCTGGCAGACGCGTCTCTTCATGTCCACCTCTGGCCTCAGTGTCGCGATGAGCTCCGAGAGCCTCAAGAGCCTCAAGTACTGTCTCAAGTGGCTGCGATGGACCAATGGCCGCATGGGCAAGGCCATTGGCTCCCTCAAGGATGCTCTCGAAGAGTATGAGAGCGCCTGCAACACACAGGCCATGCTTGCCGAAAGCGAAGGCAAAGATCAGGCTGCCAATGCAACCGAGGGCGGCAGCGGCACCAAGACCCCCGAGGAGGCCCGCACTGAAATCGCCAACCGCATTCAGAGCATCAAGACCGACATTCTCAAGACGCTCCAGGAAGTCGTCACCACCGTCTCCAAGTATGCTGGCGGCGCTCTTCCCGAGAATGCCAGAATTCTTGTCCGCCGTCATCTGACCAGTCTTCCCCAGCGTTTCCGCCTCGCCACCATGAGCGAGAACAACGGTTCCGACGGCAACAACAAGGACAGCGACTCTGCTCTCCGCGAGGGCGCCCAAAAGGTGCTCGTCCTTGCCAAGGAGGGTCTAGACATGGTCACTCAAATTACCGGCGTCCTCGACGGCACCATTGTCAGTGCCGAAGAGTGGTGTGAGCGCATGGGCAAGAAGCGCGAGTCCGAGGCCGAGGACGAGCCCATGGTCCTTGACGAGAAGGCGCCTCTGCCCGTCGCTACTGAGGCTGCCAGCGACGTCAACATGAGCTAAAATAAACATTGCATTGATTGCATAAAAATAAAAATAAAGAGGGAATACACAAAACCCAGCCCAAAGAAACGGGCTTCAAAAGGCCTGCCCCAGGCCAAGAGCATCAAGTACCCTCACGGCGTACACGACAGCTCTCTTTACCGATTCCACCGAATCGCGCCGATCCTAAAAGATCACCACTTTCATGTATCTTTGTCTTTTCTTTTTCTTTGACTGTCTTTTCACTGGGATTGTAAGGGAGGATATATATGACGACATTGGGGTCGTGTGGGAATGATACCTGGACTGCGTCCATTTTCTATTTGTATTTTTGCTTTGGTTCTGGTCTGCTCTATTGAGATGCAGACAGTAGAAAATGTGGGACATGAAAGGGAAAAAGAGCCCACTATCCATATCAGCAGATTTGAAGCAAGAGGCTATTCTGCGATATTTTGCTTTTTTGGGCGAGGGAACGGCGTATGGGACTCTTTTTTCATTCAATGGCCATACTTGGACAGTTGGTTTCATCTTTTTTTCCATCTTTAGCAATTAGCCTTGTACAATGGAATTCAGCTTGACTTTGACTTGCTACGGACCGAACTATGCGACGGCCTCTGTACACTTGAAGGGCATGATATTTAAAAACTCCAATGCGATAAATCATTTCCTTACAACTCGGTCAAATTCATCCGACATGAATAGAAATTGCATGATCCAACAAGCTTCCACATTACTGCGTTTTCATGAGCCAACTCGTACACCCCGATTCCGCGGCCAACGGATAGAACTTGCCCACAGCGTATTCATACAGAGAACAACGGTCTCGCCAAGTCTCCCAGGAAGCCCCCATAGCTCATAGAAAAATCCCCAGGCTCAAAAGGGCAATCGCTCTTCTCTCTCTCTCTCCAAATGCCCCCCCATTCAAGCCAGATGCACCTTGTTATACCCCCAGCGTCCCCCCGCCGCCGCCCGCCGGCCCTTCTCCCACGCCGCCCAGCCCAGCAGCGCCGCCGCCCCCGTCGCCAGCGCCGCCTCGATCACCGACAGGTACAGGCAGCACATCACCGCGAACGCGCCGTCAACGACGGCCAGCGCCCACGCGAGGCCCTCCAGCGGGCCGGGCCACGCCTCCGGCGGCGCGGGGTCCAGCTGCGCGGCCGCGACGTAGGCGGAGAGGGCGAGGAGCAGCGTCGCGGCGGAGCCGTAGGCGAACCAGACGCCGAGCCAGGTGGACCAGCGGCCGTGGAAGTCGATGTCCGCGTCGGCCATGCGGCGCAGGACGACGTCGCCGTCGATGCCGACGGAAGGGCGGAGGAGCAGCGAGACGGCGGTGTGGAAGACGGCGTGGAGGGCGAGGAGGGCGGCGGCGAGGCGGTAGGGGGTGAGGAGGCGGGTCATGGTGGCGGGCTGGCTGCGTGTGTGTGTGTGTGTGTTGATGATGGATTGGTGTAGATGGCTTCGAGATGAAGGCAAAAGCTGAGCAAAGTTGGAATGAAACCTCGCGGTGGGCGTAAGTCGAGTATTCGTCTAAAGAAACGAGGACGTGGAAAACGCACACACAGATAAGAAGAAAAAGGAAGGAAGAAGAAGAGAAGGAGAAAAAAAAAAGACTGCGCGGGTTCGGATGAGAATGTACAGCGTGGCGGCTCTCAGGCCGCTTCCCGACGGACGCTATGATGAAGCGAAGCCCGCGCGAACTGACACTTGTTGTTTTTTTTCTAGGCCCAGCACGGCGACATTGGACCTGTGCCCCCGCTGACCAAGCCATGGGGAATTTAATGCTGTTAACTTTAGGCAGTTATTGAGAAGTTGATCGAGTCGTTTCTTTACGCGGGGGCTGTTGGTGTTGGGAAGCATGGGGGCGTGGGTATCGGTTCGGCGTGGGTTGACTTACACGAGCGGGCGCGCCCCGGCACCAACACCAGGGAGGGCGGCGCCAGCCCAAGCCGCGGATGAGAACACTGGGTTGGCACAAGCGCAACCGCTATAAAATAATCAAGACGAATTCGTCTATCCTGCATTATTGAGGCAGAATGGCAAAGGGCCTCGCCCGAGCGGGGGGAAGGGGCTGGCTTAGCCGTCAACTTCAGGCACAGGCATACACACATACACACAGACGCAATTTGTCTTCTGACTCGTCTGACTTGGTTACAGACCGTTGAAACTTTGGCGCTAGTTACGGCGATCTTGCTCCCGCCTGCCGCTGTCTCTTTTTGTCTTGTGCATTTCGAGATTTTGTAAATTCAGAGGGAAATTTGTCTATTTGTCTTGCGCGCGAGAGTTGGTCATCACCTCATTGCACCATAACAACAGCGACAGTTGCAGGATGTTGTTGGAGTATAAACACATAGCGATGAACGGGTTGAATTTGTCAACATCAATTCAATGCAGCTCATTGCTATTCACAGCGACTACAAGGGGATCTGGGTGTGAGTCTGGCGGTGACAATGCAGGAGTGGCTGAAGACGTGGGAGCTTCCGGCTGCTGAGCAGTCGACTGTTTAATTTAATTATATCTATATAGACGAGCTTTTGCGACAGTTTCCCACTTGCTTTCGCTGTGATGACATCCGTGCGTGCAGTAGGTGTTGTGGTGTGATGCGCGTGTAAGTGAGCCGTCGCCACACATCGGCAACAGCCGAACCGCAAGGAACCAGATTTAGACCATACAGTATCTTCTGTGTAAAGGTTTCGCTTTGCCTCAAATAGATTGCTTTACATAATTGATAGCTACGCAAACAGCTGGAGCGGTAAACTTGCAGAACGGGGTGACTCACCATGCCCCTCAATTCAGCTGAGGCATCACACGGCGAAGAAATTGCACTCTGCGATTGAAGCGCAAGTTCAAGGCCACGCGACATATATTTACTCCAATCCCACCAGATTACTATCTACGCCAAAATTCATTTCGACCAGCTGACGCAAGTCTCGCAAATCACATCACAATGGCCGAACGCAGCACATCACCACCCACCAACCATCCCCTCCCAACCCGCGACTCCCCCCTCACCCTCCGCGAAATCACCGCCTCCAACTTCCGCGCCGTCATCGACCTCGACCTCCCCCCCTCCCAGCGCGGCAACGTCGCCTCCAACGCGCGCTCCCTCTGCGAGTCGCACTACGCCGACGACGCGTGGGCCCGCGCCGTCTACGCCGGCGACACCCCCGTCGGCTTTCTCATGATGTCCATCTGCGAGGCCGAGGACTGGTACGCCGTCTGGCGCTTCATGATTGACAGGAAGTACCAGGGTCTCGAGTTCGGCGCGCGCGCCCTGTGGCTGGCGGCCGCACATGTGCGCCGGGAGTATCCGGGCGCGAGGCGCATCAGGCTCATGTCGGCGAGCCCGGGGGGCAAGAGCGCGCATGGGGCGAACGATGCGGTGGAGGCGGCGCATTCGCCGTATCACTTTTACTATAAGCTTGGGTTTCGGGATATCGAGCCAATTGACGAATATGGCGAGGTTGAGATGGCGGTAGCTGTGCAAGATTTACAGCCAAAGTAGCTTACATGTGTCACGTCATAGCAATATGCTTCACTTTGCTCAGTTTCCCTTATCATAATTTTTTTTTTGTTTTATTTTTTACTTTGTAATATATGGCATGACGTCGTCATATTGTTGTTGTACATGATTACTGCCTCGTCTCGCTGCTCGCCTCGACAACGCTCTCGGGCGCAATGTAGCCCTCCGCCGAAAGGGGATCAGGCGCGCTCTCGGGATCGTAGTGCTTGCCCTTGTACATGCCGCCACCGGGTCCAGACGGGTTCGTGCCGACGTTGCTGATCTGCGCCTCCTGGCCCTGTCTGGCAATGTCGTTCTTGCTTCCGAGACCACCTGTAGCCGGTACCGTCGCGGGCACGACGTCATTGTCGTTGGTGGAAGTGTGCTGGGAGGGCTGAGCGAGCTTGTCGAGCGACCGCGGGGTGTCGTCGAACTGTTCACCCTTTGATTGCCTGGGTTCCAAGTTAGCAACTGATTTTACAAGATCTGGGCAAATGGAAAGACTTTTTTTGACTTACCGTCCCTTGTCGTCGAGGACACCGCCCTCACTGGGCGGGATGCGCTTGTTGAAGCTGCCGCTCGTGCTGACTTCATCGCCCTGGTTGACCTGGGCGCCGCGGTTCTCGAACCTCTTCTCGGCCGTGGAGTTGATGCCGGCCTCGTCGTCGGGCTGGGGGCGCGCCTCGCCAGTCTTGGCCTGGTACGTGTTGAGGTCGGCCTCGGCCTGCTCGGCGATCTTTGTGAAATCGGGTGACATATTGATGAATTAGATTAATTGAGTGAGATGTATTATGATGTACAAACCTTGCTACAAGAGAACTCTCACGGGCCTTATATCTCGCCATTTACATATTTGAGAAGCAACTAGAAGCCAGAATTGAAAACGTCATGACATACGCAACGATGATGAAATGGTAAACTCGACTGTGAGCTACATCGCGATATGTGGATCTTCTATGGTTCCTAGCCGGAGCTTTTCGTCAGGAGGGTGTCGTGGGCGTCACTTTCTATGGCCGCCAACGGTGTGAAGACGTTGAAAACTGGAGAAAATTGCGGGTAGAATCTCATTCACACGTCTTGTAGTGCATCATTATCCACTGCGCTTTACCATATCCCAATTACACGCACGATACCGTGATGGGCTATGGAGCTGAGATGAAAGCATCACGAGAGATATTTTAATAAATGAGTCATTAATCATTGGTATTCGATTTTCACTATTGCTATATTTGCTTAAATTTGATGTACGCTTTTATCAGTTGCGGCCATTAGTACGCAACCTGCTCCGACAAGCCGTCGAGCTCTCGGTCCCAGCATCGGTGCTCACTAACAGAGTACACAAACTGGTCGAGGAAGTTCTTGGCATTCTTGACGGCCTGGATTACCTGCGTGAGGCTGTCTGCCGTCGGCTTCTGTAGCGTGACGACGCCGTAGCTCGAGACCGACTCCGCGCCCGTGGAGAACTTGACGGCGTCCAGCTGGATCGCCCGCTCCACAAACTGCACGGCCTCGCCCGTGGCGGCGACTGTCTTGAGGTGCCCAAAGGCCTCCCTGACGTAGTGCGTAACGCGGCCCATACCCGCCAGCTTCTTGACGGCGTCCTCGCCGCCGGGGATGAAGAGGGCGTCGAAGAGCGTGCTGCGCTGGCCCTCGAAGTGGTGGTCGGGCACGACGCCCTTGGCCGAGCTGCGGTCCTCGCCGGCGGCGAAGATGGCGGAACGGCGCGGGCCCAGGATGACGGGGATGGCCTGGGCGGCCTTGAGCGCGCCGAGCATCGCGTTGAAGGCGGTGGAGTCGTAGCCGTCCGCGATGAGGACGGCGACCTTGCGCGAAGCAATCGTCACCTTCTCCGGCATAAACTCTAGCTGGCTGAGACCAGGCGCCCGCCTGCCGTGGTTCTTCTTCTGCGACGCGGGCGGCGCCTCGCCGCCCACCATCTCCGCGATGGTCTCGCCCAGCTCGGGGTCGATCTCGGCGAGCCTCTTGGTCAGGCGCGTGTAGACGACGGGGTCGTCGCAGTGGTCGAGCTCGAAGGCCAGCGCGGCCTGCAGGTGCTTCTTCTCGACCGGCGACAGCGAGTTGTAGAAGAGCTGCGCCTGCGACACGTGCTCCTTGAACTTTTCGCTCTTGCCGCGCATCTTGACGCCGGTCACCTGCTGCGGGTGCTCGGCGTAGCCGCCCTCGGCCTGCGACGCCGGGGGCTGCACCTCGCCGCGGTTGGGCCAGTAGTTGAACTTGCCCTTGGCGATCTTGTGCCGCATGGCGCCGTCGCGGTGGAAGTTCATGACGGGGCACACGGGCTTGTTGATGGGCAGCTCCTGCCAGTTGACGCCGAGGCGGCTGAGCTGCGTGTCAAAGTAGGAAAAGTTGCGGCCCTGCAGGAGGGGGTCGTCGGAGAAGCCGATGCCGGGGACGACGTGGCTGGTGCAGAAGGCGACCTGCTCCGTCTCGGTGAAGTACTCGTCGACGTTGCGGTTGAGCTCCATCTCGCCGATGTAGCGGATGGGGACGAGGTCCTCGGGCCAGACCTTGGTCGCGTCGAGGATGTCAAACTCGAACCTGTCCTCTTCGCCTTCCGGGATGACTTGGATGCCAAACTTCCACTTGGGGTATACGCCGCTCTCGATGGCTTCCATGAGGTCCTTGCGGTGGAAGTCGGGATCCTGGCCACCGATCTTGAGAGCCTCGTCCCACACCAGGGAGTTGACACCAAGTTCGGGCGTCCAGTGGAACTTGACAAAGTGTCGCTTGCCCTCTGCATTTGTGAGAGTAAACGTATTGACACCGAATCCCTGCATCATTCGGTAGGATCGAGGGATTGCCCTGTCGGACACGGCCCACATGAACATGTGCGTGGCCTCGGAGTGCATAAACATAAAATCCCAGAAGTTGTTGTGCGCAGTCTGGGCCTGGGGGATTTCGCCGTCCGGCTCGGGCTTGCCGGCGTGAATGAGGTCGGGAAACTTTATGGCGTCCTGGATGAAGAAGACGGGGATGTTGTTTCCGACAATATCCCAGTTGCCTTCGTCAGTGTACAACTTGACGGCAAATCCTCGTACATCGCGCACGGTGTCGGCAGAACCTCTGCTTCCCAACACTGTCGAAAATCTGACAAAGACGGGAGTTTCTCTAGCGGTGTCCGTCAAGACGCCGGCATGCGTGACGTCTTTGGCAGATTCGTAGAGTTTAAATGTACCAAAGGCACCCGCACCGCGCGCGTGGACTACACGCTCGGGGATGCGCTCATGGTCGAATCTGTGAATCTTGACACAGTTAGCAGTGATTCAATTTTAGTTTGGTGCAAGTAATACCTTTTCTCTAGAGAACGAGTCCTCTAGTAGCATAGGCCCGGTCTTGTCACCATTGGCAACACGCAGCCAGTCATCTGTATTTGACTGCTTGGTACCAAAGTCAGAGGTGATTCGAGTCTTTTGACTCGGCTCTACCGTAGTTTCAGCGAGCTGTTGTGCTTTCACTTGATCTCCTTTCATATTGACTGTTTAGTTAGGCTTGATTCGATAAAGTAAAGTGCAAGCAAGACAAAAGCTGTGGAACGGCCGCATTGGTATTTATGGCAACGAGAACGGCTCACGGTAATTAGAGCGACCAATCGCATTGCAGATATTGTAAACTAATTTACTCTAGTGACATCAACCATCATGAAGCTTTGCGCGTCTTGGGCATCTGCCGCAACACCGTCCCGATGCTGCAATATAATGGCCCAGTGCATGACGCTGTCCATACGCAACGGTGATGCAAGCGGCGGAGCCCTCTCTCCTATCCCACATAATAGACTTATTGGGCATTTTAACTAGCCCAAAATACAGATTATTGCTCTTTTAGGATACAAGCTCCGTATTTTCTCATCTCAGCCTTTTTCTGGCCGTTCCCACGTGTTGATTCAACGGCTTGCTCCAATTATGCGGCTACCGGGTATCCCAGATAATCAAAGGAATTTCAGTAATTTCAGTTATCATCATTTCAATTCCCTACGATTATCAGGTAGTACGATAATTAGAAATAAAACATTCTCAAATAATGTTGCGTGCGTCCATATTCTCTGCCGAATCCCAAAGGAGTGCGATTGTCGGTGAAATGAGGCGCTGCACCTTTGCGGGGAAGGCTGTTAGGCTGTAGATGCTGACAGGGGAGTGTTCGGGAATTCTTCTCAATTTCACTCATTCTAAACCATATATCATGCCAAGCTTTCGCGATCTATTACGCCGGAAGAAAAAGCCCCTGGACGAGCTCCCGGGATCAAAACTAGCCACGCCCACCGACGATCCCGGAAGTGATGCGCCGGCCACGTCCTCTGTGCGGGATGGCACGCCGCCAGGCGAGCCGGCCATGATGCCCGACGGCGACGACGAGGTAGTTTCTGAAAGACTGTGGTCCAGCGCCTATGATCTTCTAAGAGAAAGAGAGCCGGATCTCGTGGAAGGCTATGAGAAACACCTCTGCGCACGGCCTGACGTTGACGGTGCACTGAGCCCTCGAGAAGTCACACAGCTGGTGCAGGGCCTACAGGATGAGCGGCAGGGAAAGCAGTGGCAGATCTCCTTGAACGGTAAAGAACACAAAATTCGAGACCAAGTAGAAAAGCTTGTCAAGATTCTTGTGTTTTCCGACTCTGTAATAAAGCAGGCCACCAGCGCTCAACCTTACGCTGCTCTGGCGTGGTCTGGTGTATCTGTTTTTCTTCCGGCAAGTGTTATATTTCGAAGCGTCGTAACTATATGCTAATTCAGCACATAGCTCCTTGCTGGAGGCTTTACGAAAGATGAAGAAATGGTCAAGGGCTTCACGACAATCAGCGACACACAGCTCTACTGGAAAACTTGCGAAGAGACGTTTCTCAAGAACTCCGCTGCAGAGCACTACGAAGACTTGGTTACCCCTATCTCAAATGTCTACTCACATATCCTAGAGTACCAGTTTAGAGCCGTATGCCACCTCTCGAGAAACCAGTCCTGTCGAGCATGGCAGAAAGTGGCAGGGTGGAGCGAGTGGAAGGACAAAACTGCTTATATTGTCATGGCGAGCGAGGGTTGCAAAGCATTCATCACACCACTACAACAGCGAGAGGCCCGTGACACATTCAGGTCGCAGCTGAAGAAGCTCGATGATCTTTGTAAAACAGAACGGGATATTCTTTACACCATGCAGGAGAATCGCCGGGAGGACATGGAGATGAATCTCCTTCGGGATCTCGCGGCCGTGTCCCCGACTTATGCAGCAGACAAGGACTTCAACCCGAAGCAGGTTCCAGGGACGTGCGAATGGTTCTTTAGCGACGAAGAATTCTGCGGCTGGCGAAACGACCCAAACTCTGGCCTCTTTTGGGTTTCGGCAGGACCTGGCTGCGGCAAGTCTGTCTTGTCACGCGCACTCATTGACGACGGCCACTTGAGAAGCAGCGTTTCAACAGTAAACATGTCATTTCCGTCGACAATATCAGAAAAACACACCACAGTCTGCTATTTCTTCTTCAAAGACGACATCAAACTTCGAACAAGCATCGCCAACGCCTTTTGTGCCATCCTGCATCAGCTCTTTTCTGATGACGCAACATGCGACCTCATTCAACATGCTATTCCTGCTTATAAAAGACGAGGAAAGTCTCTCATGAACAGTTTCCCTGATCTGTGGGACATTTTAGTCACCAGTGTTGAGTCTTGGACTGGTGGCGACATAGTTTGCGTACTAGATGCATTGGATGAATGCGAAGGCCTAGACAGGAAGCGCTTCATCAGTAAACTCAAAGAGCTTTACTCCGCAGATGGAAAATCTGAGTCTTTGAAGCCCAAGTTCTTTCTTACTAGCAGGCCATATGACGATATTGAGCGGTCATTTCAACGACTCCCCAGCCAAGCACGCTTCTTACATTTCGATGGCGACGAGAAATACGATGATATCAGTCACGATATCGGTATTGTAATCGATTACAGACTTGATGAGTTTGCCCGCGACTTTGATGCAGACGACCGCGCAAAGATCTCTGAGCACCTCAAAAACAGGGGCACGAAGACATACTTGTGGCTTCATCTGACCTTGGACATCATCGACGACAGCCCCAGCGAGTACAGCCGACGCAGAGACGTCGAGGCTCTACTTTCTGATATACCAACTCAAGTATCTGAAGCCTACGAAAAGATTCTTGATCGCAGCAAGAATGCACGAATCACGACTACTCTGCTTCAAATTCTTCTTGCTGCAGAGAGACCACTGAGTCTTACGGAGGCTAACTATGCACTTACTATAGCTTTGTCAAGCAGCCCATTCCACAAGAACGACGACATTACGGAAGCCTGCTGGAAAGGTGACTTTAAATCGACAGTGAAGAACTTTTGCGGGCTCATGGTCAATGTGTACGACGGTCGGCTGTCTTTCATTCATTTAACCGCTCGGGAGTTTCTACTATCAAAGCCTGAACAGGGCATGAAATGGAAAGGCCGGTTTGAAGATCATTCGGAGCTTCATCGGGTCATCTCGAACTGCAGTATCTCCTATCTGCTGCTTGATGACTGGACCGAAATCGGATTCGCGCCGGAAAGGGTGACAATGCGGGATGAGATTGCCTTGGCTGAGTATCCGTTCATTGAATATGCCTCGAAACATTGGGTTTCTCACTTTCGAAAATTAGACAAGGAGTCTGCCTCGACGATGATGTCACAAGTGCGTCGCCTCATCGCTGTTGAAGGGCCCTTTACATGTGTTTGGGGACACAATTTCACACGGGTAGGACGGGCCGAAGACGATGCATTCGCTGGATTGGCCGGGTTGGAACATTGGGAATCTCTCATTCACGAAATAAAATTAGCCAAGAACTCTGTCTCGACATTGATGTTACAAGCGCGTCGCATCAACGCTGTTGAAGAGTCCCTTGCATGTATTTGCGAACACAATCCCACGCGGGTAGGACGGGCCCAAGCCGATGCATTCGCTGGATGGACCGACTTAAGAGTAGCGAGCTTTCTCGGTCTCTATACCGTTGTTGAAGCCATGCTAGCCGACGGAGACGTCGATGTGAATGCATGGAGCACGAAGCACGGGACCGCGCTGCAGGCAGCGGTGGTCGCAAGAAGAATAGAAACAGTAGCTCTACTTCTCAGACACGGGGCAGATCCGAACCGAACAAGTCGCTGGTCCACTACTGCTCTTTACACAGCTGCCTGTTATGGGGATGAAGACCTTGTCAAGCTTCTGTTGTCGTGTGGTGCCAACGTTAGGGAACAAGGGAAGGGATTTCCGAGCAACGCACTCATGGGGGCGGCCCTGCAACGTGCACCAAGCGTCTTTCACATCTTGCTGTCTAGTGCAGTCGACATCAGCACCCCAGAGGGCGTGGAAAAAGCAATTCTAGATAAAAAGCTCATGGCGGACCAGCCTAAGTGCTTTCGAATGCTACTAGACATTATAGATCCCGAGATGCAGCTCACTCAGACCATGGTTCATGTGTTTATGACCATGGAGCAAACTGCCCACCGGGTTGTTGAAATAATTGTCAATCAAAAGAGGACCGATCTGTCTATTCGGACCGATATGCTGAAGAACGCCATAAACGGGCAAGAGGATCCCGAGGTTGTAAGGCGGCTGTTGCAGAAGAAAGAAGTGTTCGGGGTTGTGTTGACACCGGATCTCCTCACTATTATTGCTCGGAAATGCAAGGTGGAAACTTTGCGCCTATGTCTTGATCATTACCCAAACGCCTCTGCTTTGCTGTCGAAAGTACTCTGTGGCGCGCTGAGGAACCGAAATTGGTACGTGGATATGACAAGGATGCTGCTGAAATATTCGAAGAACCCAGTCGACATTGACGAGAATGTCATGGTTGAGGTTGCTGGCAGGAAGGACATGGAACTCACAAAGTCATTCTTGAGAGACCGTGGCTTCAACGCACAAGTGACAGCAGCAGTCGTGATCAAAGCCATAGACGTCGCAAGGCTTCAAAACGATGGCTTGTACTTGGAGCTACTCCTGAAACACGCCCCGCGGGATGTTAGGCGCAACGAGGCTGTCATCTCGCACTCCGCCAGATTTGGTAACACTGAGGGACTGAAGACAATTATTCAATATGCCGGTGACGACTACATTCCTTCAGAGAATGTCATCTGCGCAGCTGCAGATCGATTTTACCATGGAAAGGACGAGCTGGAGTTTCTGCTAACCAAGTATGGCAGCAAAGTTCGCATTACCGAGACCGTAATCAATGCAGCGGCAAATAATTGCGACACCATGATGTTGCTGCTCCAAGAGCACGCAGATATGGTTACCTTGACGGAGGACGTCCTGAGAACGTGTATAGAGAGTCCAACGTCTGGCATGAGGCCGGAAGCATTGGCCAAGTGGAAGGACCAGGAGCTGGCGAGAATGGCACCCTATGCGTTACTTTGCGCTGCCAGGGGAGACAATACAATTTGGCTGGAGTTTCTCACTGAGCACTATGTCACGTCCGAAATGGTTACGGAGAAGGTGGTCGCCGCTTCGCTGCGGACAGATTCTCAGGCAATGAAAAAGCTGGAGCTCCTGATGAAAAGGTTCGGTGACAGCGTCTTCATCAACGAGAATATCATGCGGCGGATCGCAATGCATCCTATCCACGGAATACAGATGCTGAGCGTGGTCCGGAACTTGCGGCCGGCCTCGTACATCATCACGCCAGGCGTCGTCGAGGCGGCCGCCCGTTCCGGGCGGGAGTACGTGCTCCAGTACCTGGCGAAGCAGACGGGCAGCGACGGGCGACCCATCACCGTGAGCGAGAAGTGGCTCTTGGCGGCCGAGTTCCGCGCGACGGCGCAGCGCAACAACTCGGCGGCGATGCAGGACGCGCTGGACCGCGGCGCGGACCCGAACCTGCCGGACGTGGACGGGCGCACAGCGCTCTGGGACTCGTGCCGGCGGATGCACGGGGACACGACGCAGTTGCTGGCGACGCGGCCGGACGTGGATGTCAACGCGGCGGACGTAGAAGGGGTGACGCCGCTGCACCAGGCGGTGCGGCGTATGCACAGGGGCCTGGTGAGCATGTTGATGGAGGCGGGCGCGGACCCTGACAAAGCGGATAACAGGGGGATAACGCCGTATATGCTTGCAGAGGGCGCGGATGATGAAGAGAGGGATGAGGATATGATGGAAGTGATGAAGGGGGGTGCGAGATATGACTGGCACGAGACAGGTTGGTATGAGTGAGACCAAGTGAATATATAAGAGGTTCGAATATCAATACCACAATTAGAAATACTCTTTTGCCACATCAGCAATATTTCATATATGACAAAAAAAAGTGACCATAATGAGAATAGACGAGTTTAATTAATTATCATCACTTTTTTCCTATCGCAAAAAGCAAAAAGAAACGGTTGCTTTCTCCTTCTCACGCAACCAGCCCAAAATTCCCCTCCGGGTCGTGATCCAGCCCGCTACGCGACGGGGGAGAGTTCTCTGCAGAGTGAATCCTCCCTCAAGGGTCATCTCCAGTGCTTAGGGACGCGGGAACAGTTGCCTGCCCTGTGTACCGACGTCGCAGGTTGCCCATGCGAGCGGGCGTCCACCGCGGCGTTCGAGCTGGGCGCCAGCAGAGGGGGTTCTGATGGTGTTTGGTGCGGTCGCAAAAACGAGAAAAGTGCGAGAATTTTCCCAGTTGAGCCATTACAGCCGGGGAAGTGGTGGGCTAAAGTTTTATATATGGGTAAAGCGAACAGTGGGTGGGCTGCGGGCTTCTTTTTGAGCTCCCCACTATAATGTTTGACAGCATCGCGGGCTTCATAGGGAGGAAGGATCAACCTTTTTAAACATGCAACGAAACTCCAGCACCAATTTCGCCGGGTGTCTAATCATAACACGACTAAACATGATACGACTCGAATAAAACACCACGCGTTTCTTTTTCAACAAACACCCACCGCCATCATGCTCACCGCGCCACCGCGCCTCCAGATCCGCCGGCCGTCTCCCACAACCACCGAATTCACCGTCACCACCCTCCCGCCGCCCACCCTCGCCCTGCGCCTCCTCCGCGCCCTCCTCCTCCTCCTCCGCCTCGCCCTCTCCCTCCTCACGCTCCTCCTCCTCGAAGCCCGCTACAGCGTCTCGCCGCTCGCGCCGGCCCCGCCCCCCTTGCCCCTCGCCGTCCCGCGCGACCTCCTCAGCGCCGACAGCCTCCTCTGGGCGCTCGACGCGCTGCACCGCTCCCCGGCGGGCTCGCGCCTGCGGGCCGCCGCCGCCGCCGTCCCCTTGCCCGTGCTGCTGCCCGCCGCGGCGCTGGCGCTGCGCGTGCTCTCGCTGCGCGTGCACGCCGAGGAGAGCCTGCTGGTGATGCGCGGGCTGGGCGTGCAGACGCGCGAGTCGCCGCGGTCGTACTTTGCCGGCGCGGCGACGCGGTTCATCCCGACGGAGAAGATACAGGACGTCCTGGTCAACGAGGCGTTTCGCGGGTTCGAGGTCAGGTATTACCTGGTCGTCGTGGTGGAGGGCGAGGAGGACTTGGTTGTGGTGTTTCCGGGGCTGCTGCCGAGGCGGCGCATTGTCGAGGCCGTTTGGAGGGGCGCGAGAGAATGTTTATACGAGAGGAGAGACGAAAAGACGCCGGTTTTATAGATGGGCGTCCGGTTGGGTGGGAGAGGCGGAATGAGCTTATACTACAAACGAGAATCCGGGACATATGGCGTATAATGCAAACTACGCCATCACGGCATGTACATTTATACATACGCACGCAGCGACCAGCTGTAATGTTTAATACAACCACTGAAATCAAACGCCGTATTAATGATGATGTGCTGAATTTTGATATATTTACTATGATATGCCCATCTTATTCACCCATGACCACATCCTTCCCCTCATGCCTCCGCGCACGCATGTCCGCCGCGTCCGCAAACCCCTTGCGCCGCGCAAATTTGTCGTTCAGCTCGTCCGGCGACTCCAGCGTCTCCTTCTTCTCCATCGGCACGTACCGCCCGCCGGGCCGGCCCGTGTTGCCGCCCTCAAACAGCCTCACGCTGTTGGCGCTCTTCTTGTTCGACGCCGGCTTGCTTGGCTGCTGCTGCTCTGCTGCTCCTGTCACCCCCGCCGCCGCCGCCGCTGCCGCCGTGCTGGAAGCAGATTGCTGCTCGGCCATGAGCTGCAGCAGCTGGCTGGACATCAGCTCGTCCATCTTGCGCTCGCGCCAGACGCGCCACATGCCGTCCAGCGCGCCGTAGGGGCCAAACTGTCCCGTGCGTCCCTTGGAGGACAGCTCCGCGCCGGCGTAGATCCACTGCATCGTGTCCTTGTGCTCGTTCTTTGCCGACAGTATGTTCTCGTCATTCTCCTGTGCCAGGTCCGGGAAGATGCAGTCCCAGAGCACGAGCGGGACCTCGTCGGCCATGGCGTAGCCCGGCTTGCGCGGGTACTTGGTCACGTCGAGCAGGTCCGTCACGATCGAGGGCTTTTCGAGCCCCTGGCCGACGAGGAAGAGCACCGCGACCATGTGGCGGATCTGGTGCCACAGGAACGCCGACCCGCGCACGTGGAAGTAGTACACCTTGGGGTACGTCTCCCCGTCTTTCAGGTCGGCCGGCGAGAACCCCGTGGCTGTGAGGTACGGCAGCGCGGTCGTGACGTCCTTCACTTCGACAATGTCCGACTCGAAGATGGTGCGCGACCAGTTGGTGATGAGCTTGGCGGGGTCGACCTTGCAGACGTTGCGGAAGTCCTGCTCGCCCTCGTAGAGCTTGGCCGCCGCGCGCATGGCGTCAATGTCCAGCCAGCCAGACCTAGCGACGCCGTCGGCCGAGGCGGACGGCTCCGGCGAGAAGGCGGGCTGCGTGAAGAAGTACCGGTACTGGCGCTCGCGGCAGGAGAAGCGCGCAGAGAAATCGGGCGGTGGGGAGGGACACCAGGCGAGGATCCGGATGTCGGGGGGGAGCAGGCGGTTGAGGATTGCCGGGTAGGGAATCTCGTCGGCGATGGGATCAAATGGCCTCGCTGGCCGTTTTTTCTTCTGTTCCTTGCCATTTTCTTGTGTGTCGTCTGCTGTCGCAGCACCGTCTTGTTCTTGTCCCCCTTCAAATTCAGCCTTGGGGAGCGGCTTGTTGCTCCGTACCCGGATACCAATGACCTGTCCAAAGGCACTGACACCTCGATCTGTGCGGCCGCACTTGGAGTACTCGCAAATGTTAAAGTCGACAATCTTTTCGTCCTCGGGGAAGATGAGGCACGCCTTGGTCAGGGCGTTCCAGAGCTCCTCCTCGATGGAGGTCTGGTTGCCGTGGGCCTGGAACTCGAAGCCGCCGTAGTTCTTGCCCAGGTACGCCAGCTTCAGGGCGATGAAGCGCGTCGAGTACTTGGAGGGATCGAGCTTGCGCTTAGCCTTTGGCTTCGTTGTGCCGGGCGTCGCTTTCTCTGCGTCACCTCCATCCTGCTTGGCTTCCACTTGCGCAGGTGCGGATTCGGGTTCTGGAGCCGCCGGTCTTCGCTGCAGCTCCGCCTCGAGCTTCTTGACCCTCTCGATGAGGCCCAGCTTCGTCCAGCTGAGATAGTTGCCCTCCTCCATCTTCTTGCGGGCCTTGTTGCTGCTGCCGCTTGGGTGCGCCGGCGGCGGGGTGGTGGAAAAGCCTGCGCAGAGTCGTGGCGGTCGTGGTGGTGGTGGTGGTCTGCAGGTGCGGTAAACGGCGTCAACGCAGCAGCTCGGCCTCCTTACCCGGACAAGAGGCTTCATATAAACATGTAAATAGATGATATATCGAAATTCAAGGGCTTCTTTTTTAGTGTGTCGCCCTCATTGGAGAGAAACTTGCTGCAGGGCCCAGAAACTAAAACTGGGGCGTTGACAGTGAGTTGTGAGTGTGGGTGAGTGAGTGAGTGAGTGAGTGAGCCGCACCACTGCGCAGTGAGTCTTTGGTGGTGACCTGATCGAGGCTTAGCGCGCCAAGTCGCTATCGGCGTCCGCTACCTTATCTCTCGGCAGGCCGTCCGATGGCAGCGCGGCCAAAACTTTACACTGCTCAAGTTCACAATGGGAAGCGAGGCAGAAATTATCAGGATACTGTTGGTTGGTGATGAAAGATGTGGCAAAACGACGTTTTTATCGTATGTATTTCCTATGTCTAGGGGCTGCTACACTCTGGCCCTCGGCGCGGCGCATGTGACGACTGACGGCGTGATAGGCGACTGAGCGCGGGCGAAAAGACGAATCCGATTCCGCTGCTGCGCGACATTGACCAGCCGTTTGTCTTTAATATCAATCTGTCCAGCAAAAAGTTTCGGTTAGAGTTTCAAGATACGTCGAGTCCGGAGAACTGGCGTCTGCTGGACCCTGATGTGGTGGTGATTTGCTACGACATAAGCCAGCGGCTCAGCCTGCTCAACATGAAGCGATATGTAAGACTCCGAGTACGCAACTGCCAAGGCAGTAAACTGACTACCTTTTTTCAGTGGATCGACGAGGTTAAAAGGGCATTTCCGCGCATGGACGCGATGCCGATTGTCATACTGGGCTTGAAGCGGGATCTTCGGTCCGAGACAGACCCCAACGGTATCATATACCCGCAAGAGGCGTATCAAATGGCGCAGGCGCTCCGGGCCGATCGCTATGTCGAATGTTCGGCAGTAACCGGGGAATTAGCAAAGCTTGCGTTTGAAGACATTTGCTCGACGGCGGTCAAGACGACCACGGCGGCGGGAGGGCAGAGCGAGGGCGGCTGCGTCATATTGTAACGACGGGGTGACTTGAAGCGACGACTTGTTAGTCGCAATTGAATCAAGGGGCGGCTTCCGCAGACTCCTCCATGGGTGCGTCCTCCTCGGCTGCCTCTTCCTGCTCGGCCTCCTCAAATTGACCGAGGACCTCGGAGACGACGGCAACGAGCTGCTCCTGCTCCGTCTCGCTGTAGCGGTCGCCCATGTCCTCGAGGACGGTGTTAAGGGCAGGGACGGAAGAGGGTCGCAGGTTGAGAATCATGACGACCTCGCCCTTGGAGAGCTCAAACGGCTGCAGCTTCTCAATGAGCGTCTTGATGCAGGCGGGCGTGTAGGTGAGGGGCGTTTGGCTGAGGGGACTCGGGGCGGTGCGGAGGTACTGCAACAACTTGCGGCGTGTTAGAATAGAAGTTTGAACGAATGTTTAGATTTTAATGCTGAGCGTACTTCACGGGCCACGGTTTCGAGATTGGGAGGGCCGCGGCGCTTGATTTTCTTGTAGCGGTCCTTTTGGTCAGCTACGTGCTGGTAGACTTCGTAGTTGGAGAGGACGGCGGCTTGAGCTTCGAGGATTTTCATGGTGGCGGGAGACGGAGATATCTATCGAATAGTATGATTGCGAATGTGGGTGATTGTTCGGCAGATATCAGGTTGACACGCGAAATGCAGGCGGTAGAGCTGGTGATCCAAGTAGCAGTGAAGCTCGCCCAACTTTTTTTTTTGCGGCAGAAAATCCAAGCTCAGCTGTCCGCCTGCCAGTGGCCCCAGAAAGGCAGCCGGAGCCAAAGCCAATCAACAGCGGGGAAGTCTGCGTACGTAATGAGGTGCTTGGGGGAACTCGCTACAGGTGCCGACGCTATAAATACAGGGGACCATGAGGCGGGCCTACTAATTGCAGTCTGCAGGGCAGCGCGCCATCTGAGACATTGAAAAAAGGAAAAAAAAACACGTTGAGAGTACGTGGTACCTAGCTAGACATGAAGAACTGGTCGACGCCACGCATCCGATGACGCGCCAGGTAAAAGCCAGCACTGATCCCGAGGCCGGGACAGATATTATAGGTTGACAGTCAGTGGCCGTCGCGTCGCATTGCAGGGCTGTCTGGTGTGCGTTTGGTAGCGAAACTACCCCACCAAACGGAGGTACCTTGTTCGTCATACAAGCCGCCATAGCAAATGGTTGTACCTTGATTTTTCAGCGGGGGGGACGGAAGCAGCGCCGCACCGCACCTTCCTCCTTCCTTGACTCAAGGTCGTCCCGCTCCAAACTTTTTTGGCCGTTTGCTTCTGCCTCTTCCTTTCTTTGTATTCATCACGATGCTGCTTTAAAACGACAACCCTCATCCTCATCCTCTTCAGCTCTCTGCCATCTCGCTGCGTCTGCTGGTCTTGATCACGCTCGCAACTCGCGAGTATTCTCTTTCCTAAACGCGCGCCTTTTCCGTCGCGTGCTTGGTCCATCCTGGTCCGCAATCGGTGTGGAAGCAGCAAAAAAAAAAAAAAAAAAGTAGCTTTGTCCCTCGGCACAGCTAAATTTTTTTAACCTCCCGCAAGATCACCACCCCGCATTTTCTCTTTTCTTCCCCTCAGTCGGTAGAAGAAAGAAACAGGCATTGAAGGAGACATTATTGTCATCTCTTCATCAATCTCCCTGTCGTCTCTCCCGACGCAACGCACAATCGACTTCCACCACACACACGATCGACTCCTCCTCGACCGACTCCATCCATAAAGAATGGTCCGGAACATCGTCCTTCTTGGTGGTAACTCCCATCCCGAGTTGACGGACAGCATTGGCAACATCCTCTGCATCCCTCCCAGCAGCCGTATCCTCAGCAAGTTCTCCGGCGGTGAGAGTCGCTGC
Organism: Lecanicillium sp. G3; assembly: GCA_037575805.1. Classification (NCBI taxonomy): domain Eukaryota; kingdom Fungi; phylum Ascomycota; class Sordariomycetes; order Hypocreales; family Cordycipitaceae; genus Lecanicillium; species Lecanicillium sp. G3. The sequence goes on along the minus strand of JAZHPD010000012.1, from coordinate 66,911 downwards.
GAGATCAAGGACTCCGTCCGCGGCAAAGATGTCTACATTGTCCAGTCCGGCTCCGGCAATGTCAATGACAACCTTATTGATCTTTGCATCATGATCTCGGCCTGCAAGACTGGTTCGGCTAAGCGTGTCACCGCTGTCGTTCCCCTCTTTCCCTACTCTCGCCAGCCCGACTGGCCCTACAACAAGGCCGGTGCCCCTCTGTCACGGTCCGCCGACGGCTCCAACGGCAAGCAGGACTACACCTTTGAGAGCGTCCCGGCCACCCCCCGTCCCGGCGGTCCCAAGAGCAGCGGTCTCTCCAATGGCGTCAACAGCCTTGCCGAGAAGCTTGCCAAGAACAGCATCTCGCAGGAAAAGCCGGAGAACCCCGACTACTTCTCCCCCACCAAGCGCACCGACAGCGCCGCCAGCCTCAACTCCCACGCCCGTGGCCACACTGCCGAGGGCTCCGTCTCTTCTCAGCGCAGCTTCACCACCCACGACTACGAGAAGCCTGGCCATGTCAGCACCTTCCACGCCAAGCCCGGCTACAAGCAGTGGGTCGCCCAGGCCGGCACCCTCGTCGCCGATCTGCTCACCTGCGCCGGTGCCGACCACATCATCACCATGGATCTCCACGACCCTCAATATCAGGGCTTCTTCGACATTCCCGTCGACAACCTCTACGGCAAACCCCTCCTGCAAAACTACATTCGCCAGCACATTCCCGGCTATAAGGAGGCCGTCGTGGTGTCCCCGGATGCCGGCGGCGCCAAGCGTGCCACTGCCATTGCCGACAGTCTGGAAATGGACTTTGCTCTTATCCACAAGGTAATTATATACCTCATTTAGCAACATGCTGGTCGCAAAAGCTCACACCTCCCTTAGGAACGCCGTCCCATCAAGTTCACCGAACAGCGCAACGCCAGTATGATGCTTGTTGGTGACGTCGCCAACCGCACCTGCATCCTCGTCGACGATCTCGGCGACACGGCCAACACCATTACCCGTGCCGCCAAGCTGCTCAAGCGCGAAGGTGCCGACAAGGTCTATGCCCTGCTCACCCATGGTGTCTTCAGCGGCGATGCCATTGCCCGCATCAACGCCTCCGCCATTGACAAGATTCTCGTCACCAACTCGGTGCCCCAGACTGAGCACCGTCGTCTCTGCCCCAAGCTCGAGGTACTCGACATCAGCGCTGTCTTTGCCGAGGCCATTCGTCGCGTTCACCACGGCGAGTCGATTAGCGTTCTGTTCCAGCACGATTAAATGCTTCCTTTGCGGGCTACTTTGCACCCGACTGGGCAACAGCTTTGCCTATATATTCCCTTCAGTCATTCATGCAGTTTACGAACAAGATTCACCTTGGTTATGCGCGGCCTTGATCCGAGGTTTGATATAAAACGACTGGGCCTGGCCAATACGACTCGGTCCAGACACAAAAAACAGGGGACGTTGTTGAGGGAGATACACACTGGAGCGAAAAGAAGACAAAAAAATGAAAGCGGACACAAGTGTCATTTGTTGCTTGACTTCGTTTTGTTTTTTATTCTTTCTCAGCTTTTTGCAGCATCTTTTAACCGAGATATTTACAAGACATCCCATCCATTTTTATACAGGAGAGAAGAACACCGAATCCCCTCGCGGGCGGGGGATAATAGTTGTAAAACCACTTTTTTTGGGCGGGGACAGAGACAGAGAGACAGAGAGATTTGTGTTGTAGAATGAACTGGGTATTCCAATATACCATTTACACGGTCCATTCCCCGCATGGTCCAATGAATATCTGGCTCCGATTTATGTTTTCTTCATTTTTTTTTCACGTTTTCTATGTATATATATGCAGAAGTATTGCAAGGCAATATTGGATCTTGGGTTGGGTTGGGGCGTTTGGCGTCTTTTTTTTTTTTTGTGGTACCAATTTTTTCTGTTTTTATATATACATCCGACTCACGTCGTGGACTAGACACGTTCAAGGAAGAGAACGAGCGAGAGGAATTGATTTCCTTTAATGATTAAAAATCAAGTTTCCGAATATGAAATATATAATGATACATGCCTGTCTTCGTGAACGCTGCCTCTATGCAGTCTTTTTGCTCGCTGCTTGATAATGCCATGCTGAGCTTTTCGCTTGTTGTGAAGAAGAAGAGAAAAAGAGGAGAAAAAAACATAGAATGAAAAACAAGAAACGCTCTAAATCAATTTGCTGCCTTGCTTGCTTGCTTATTCGCTGCTGTTCATGTATCATCGCGGGGGGGGTTGATGATTGTGTGTAAATCGTCCTCCAAAAGAAAGAAAAAGAAAAAAGAAATCGTAATCATAGTTCGTCGTGAATGTCGTAGCCTACAACATCGGCTTTCTGCTACAGATTCCCAGGCAGTGAAAAAAGATCCGAAACAAAAGGACCGCATCATCCCAGCATCGCAATATGCGCAAAGTCCTCCGGCACCTCCCACCCGTGCCCGTGCGCCAGCCTCCGGAACGCGGTCACCGCCTCGCCGACGGCGTAGTCCTCGCCGTAGCGGGTTTTATGGATACGTGCCGGGGGTTCCGTCTCGCTGAGTGCCGCGCGGATCTGCACGAGCACGTTGTCGATGTGGATGGTCGGGTTCCAGCCCGAGTTGGTCAGCAGCTCGAGGCACACGGCACCGCCGTCCGTGACGTGGCCGCCGCCGCCCTGGGCGAAGCGGACCAGCTGCGGGCGCACGACGCGCACAAAGGGCGGCGACATTGGGTAGCTGGGCCCGAAGCGCAGCTCCAGGACGATGCTGGCGCAGCCGAACTTCTCCATGTCGCGGTGCAGCGGGAGCGACTCGTCAAAGTTGAAGAGCTCGACGATCCACTGGAACATGTTGTCCCCCGTGTTCGTGTGCACGTAGTAGCCCGATGACAGGTCGCCTTCGCCGCTCTGTCGCTTGTAGAGGTCTTTCATGTCCATGGCCAGCCGCCGCACTGCCTGCTTCGATGTCGACGCCCACGCCGGTGGTGGCAGAATGCGTAGCGACTCCATCTTGAGAGCTTTGGGGTCGAAACCGCAGAGCGTAGCTGTAATATCCTCTGGTGTCCTCGGGTTTGCTACCGCTCCATCTGTGTTGGACACGGTTCTGGCTCGCTTAAATGATGGTGATGAACACGACGATAATGATGCCGTCGACTGGTGTCTTTTAAGATCCGACGAGGAGCGAAGCAGACCATCCTTCACTTTGTCGGCGCCGAGATAGAACTCAACGTCATCTGCATCATACACAAACTGTCCCTTCGTCGCTGGCAGCAGTACACCTTGCGTTTTCGTCGCCAGGAATCCCGGTTCTATCTGGGCTTGAGCAGCTCGTCGTGTATACGGAATGGCAGTGATGGGAATCTTGATTGCGTTGGGTGTCCTGCTCGATAGGAGTTGGTAACCCGGGTCTTGCATCACATAGGTAGGCGTTTCGTCAGCACTCGGCTGGTAAAACGAGGACGCGATCGCGTCGGCGGTAGGTAGGACCTGGACTAGCAGGTACCGGCACTGGATCCATTCCAACTTGTCTACAACGTAATGCGGCAATTGATTGACAAATTCGCTCGGTCGGTTGATGATCTCGCAGATAGCAATAGCACCGTTGATGCAGAGCTGCGAGTTGAGCCACGAAAAGGTCTATTTGAGGTTAGAGTTAGTCTATTATTCAACTGCATATGGTATCTAGAATAGCTGTGAATTGAATAAAACGGAATACAGTAAACTTACCCCAGTGGTTGGTTGCCCAGGCAGCTGTCCTTTACTGCTGAACCCAAGGCTGACAGTCATGTCCCTGCTGAAGTAGACGCCGTCTCCGAAAGCCCGGCCATGCGAGGACGTCGAGAAATCTAGTCCAGTACGTATGATGCTGTGCCAGTTTCTAAGCGGACTTCCATGCCACGCAAAAATGGTTGGCGTTTGCGTCGTGGGTGCCAATTGGCTGACGGCACGCTCAAATAATTGTTCCCTCTCGGGTGATCCTTGCATGAACCGAAACTGCATCCATTCTTGGCCCCCCATGTCCACATCGAGCTTGTTCCATGGTGTTTTGGATGTTGATTGGTCATTGACGTCTGGTATCGTGTCGTCCTGGACAATCAGAGACCTGTTGGAGGCCACGGTCCAATTCAAAACGGACAGCTCAGAGGCATTTATACGGCTCCAGGTGGCCAAGCGACGTCCAGGTTGGTCGATAAGGTACTGTCGCATTTGCAACACAGAAGGCAAACCGTCGAGGATAGTGAGGAGGGCGGATCTTTGCTTATCAATTGGCATGTCATCAATGTCTTGCCAGTACCCAAAAAGCTGTACTTGATGCCAGGCATCAACAGCTCGGTCAATTTTTCCATTCTTTTTTGAGGAGTCGCCTGCCCCATCGGATCTGGTGATTTTATATTCTGTGGAATTATATTCCTCATATGACCATTCCTCGCCAACACACGATATCAGGCGCCCCCATGATTTGGTGACTACGTCCAGTGAACTGGGAGTACTTTCTGAGGCGCGGTGGAGCAGCAGAAATCGATCGCCCTCTTTTAGTGACTTAACATGAAAAAGTTCACCGTGTCTGTTCAAAGTCTGGAAGTCAATGTTACGCAACTTCATGGTGAGCATATTGGCTTGCGCCATAGCGTGGGGGCCTTGGCCACCTTGGCCATCGACATATGCAGACTTGATTTGAAGGCCAGTCGGGAGCTCCCGTACAGTGGCGTTGGACAGGGCCGAGTAGAGGAAAGAGACGAGCATGTCCACGACGTAAGGCGCGTTGATAATCTCATGCTCTATGCTAGAGCCGAGACCGAGCGAGAGGTACTGAAAAAGGCAGAGTGATTTGGAGCACACATATGGCTTTAGTGCCTCGAGGTTTTGGATCAACAGAGCGTTGCACACCATGCAGTAGCGGGTGCAGTTTGCCAGCCTGTGAAGCGCAAGCTGCATGGCAACAAGCGGCAGGCTAACAGTCTCGATGTCTCCATGAACAAAATCCTGCGACAGTGGCCCAACAAGAGATTTCAGCGGATTAAGCTGCGTCTCGAATTTGGACATGTCGAGCTGAGTGTCATCTGAAGCTGTGAAGCCGCTGGCAGAAAGGTGCTCCAGCTGCGATTGGGCGAACTGTGCTCCCTCCCAGGAGAGGTTACGCTGCCTCCTAAGCCTCAGAAGCTTGCCAAAATCGCAGTTCAAGAGTTTATCGATGGAGTTTGACATGTTGATGAGCTCAAAGTTTTGAGGCTCATCGGTTTCCATGGCGCTGTCGTCTTTTGTGGCGTCTCCGTTGGCGAACATGCGAGTGTCACGATATGCCGAATGCACCGAAGCCGGTGAGGGTTTCTCACCGAGACACCTACCAAATCGGAATTGAAGAACCGTCTGTCGACTGGATAGGTCGAGAAATTCGGATGCGGATGGGTAGGAAGACCCAAGTCGTATCAGCAAAACGAGGCTGTCGCTTTCTCTCAAGCCCCACGTCTCGAGAACGCCAGCGGCAACGCCGAGGCAGGATGTGCTTGCCGACAACGAGATGACGGCGGGGGTGTTGGTGCCGTGGTGAGGGTATATGCCGACCTTGAGTCCAGAGGCTTGGGCTTTACGCAGCGACCGCCGCAGGATGGAGTAGGCTTGCTCGTGCCAAGGAGCGACGACATCGTCGTACTGATTCATGCCTCGAAGGTTGTCATCGGAGTCGGAAAGCTCCATAGGCTCCAACTCTTCAAACTGACTCCCACCTTCCCAGGAAGAATCATACTCGTCTGAGGAGTCTTCAGCGCGCTTCTCGACCGCGGCGGTAATGACTCCGGAAATGGCCCGGATGGCCTCGGTGATGTTGGTCCATTTCCTGCGCTCGCAAACGCCGTCCAGGCAAGGGGCGATGTCGTTGTCTGCAGAATCAAAGTCGGAGAAGACGATGAAGTCTGTGTTTTCGGGATATGACATGCAGTCTAGACAGCGAAGACGTAAGTAGAGTGCGGCGGCGGAGGCTTCCTCCCGGGCTTACCGTGGGAGATCATCTGGATGACTGCCGGCTCCACGAGACTATCGTGGTGGTAGGTAAACCTGAGAGCTCCATAGTCATCTCCGCGCTGTATATCAGAGACGTGGGTGATTTCAGCATTCTGTGCCTCGAGCAGGTCGTGGTTGAATCTGAGGGGTGGCATCTCTCCGTTTGGCGGATGCGGAGTCCGTGGCCGTGTCGTGGCCGTATAAGTGGCGTGAAGTCGGAGAGGAAGAGATCAAGCGTATGCCGAAAGCAAGCGACTCATGATGCTGCATCCAGAGACTCGCCTGGGGGGGAGGGTATATACGATTCGTGAGAGGGAGAAGATGTTTGCAGGCGGCTGCAGTGCTTCAAGGTGCTGTTGCCTGGTGGCTGCGAGGCTAACAACTCATAGAGTGACTGCAGGAGGATGAGCTAGTCACAGCCTGGCTGTGTGACTGTGCAAGCAAGGATGGGGGGGGGGGGGGGGAGGGGGTGCCCAACGTATACGGATGGGCAATAATGTCGCACATGTGGCTGAATAATATTGCAAAAATAAAATCCCAAGAGAAAAAAGGGGCTTTTATGCGGCCATAAACTGCTGGACATTTGTATCTAGGCCTTTAAATTAATCACGGGTAGCCGCTGAGAAGCAAACGAGGGCGTCCGTGGGCGTCAACCGAGCAGTTGGCCCATGTGGCGGCTGCGGCCGTTTTGCTGCGTAACTAACTAGTTACTTATTAAAATGCCCCGCCATTCCAGGCCCCAGCCCGTGACACCTGACAGGCTAACTACAGCGGACTGCAGGCCTTCGACGGGAGGTCCCTTCAGGTAGTCGGGGCCGCTAAGCGCCCCAAAAGACGCTAAGAAATCCACTATAACCGCCCACACCCACTGTAACAGGGCTTCCGTCTTGTCGTCTTGTCGTCTTGTCGTTTGGGCTCCCGCAGTGCTCAGCTTAAAACTGGAACCCCTTGCTGACCGAGATCATCCCTGGGCAAAATGCCTTGTCCATCACAGCTGCTCTTCACACCATCCGCATCATCATCAGCTCCTCCCCTACGGCGAACCACCTCGCTTCAGTAGGGCACCTCTGCTCTCGGCCGGCATGGAAGAGACATCTTTCATTCTCCCCGGTTAAGCACTGTCCCTGTATTCGTTGCAACGACACTTGCGCCTACGCCCATCGCCATGATTCGACAGATGCCCCATCTCGGGCTCCCAGTCCCTCGTGTCACCACCCGCCGCCTGACACTGCTTCTCGCCACAGTCTCCGTCTTTGCCTTTTTCCTCATTAGTGTCCTGACGACCACTGTCCCGTCCACCCCGAGCTTGTCCAACCCGGAACCGAAAGCGACGACACAGCGACTGGCCCAGTCAGACACCAAGGGCGCGGAACGCCCCGTGGCTACGCCGTCGCGGCCGCCCCCGCGTTCGGTTGGCGACTCATTTGGAAATTCCTCGTGGCTCGCAGACGCCAGAGGCCTTTCCCAGCCATTCTCCAAAGAGGTGACGCTCGACGACGAACGGGCGCTGCTTCCAGACTTGCAGCCCCGCCAATCCATTTACTGCTACCATGATCCGCTCGACAAAACCGGTGCTGGCGAAAATGATACAGATACAGAGTTTCTTCTCATGTGGCGACGAGCTTGGTGGGCGCGAGGCTTCAAGCCGTCAATTCTGGGCCCGGACGAGGCAAAGGCCAACCCGCTCTACTCCGACATGGAATCCAAGCAGATTGCACCAGAGCTTAAGAAAGATCTGCTGCGTTGGCTGGCGTGGGATACTATGGATGGTGGACTGCTGTCTCAATATTCGCTTTTCCCCATGGGTCCCGACTACGAGTTCCTTCCATCGCTCCGTAATGGCGAGTTTCCCGCTTTGACCAGAGCCGGCAACATGTCAAGCGCTTTGTTCTGGGGTACCAAGACTCAGGTTCATGCGGCCGTTCGCGCAGCCCTGGAATCGAATAAACTTGAAACCGCATCCACATTGCCGGAAGTTGTCGACGCCAAAACCATTACCGAGGAATCTGTTCCTCCTGTGTTGGCCTTTTACAACGATACTCTAATCGCAAAGAAGTATCCCAAACTTCTTTCAGACAAGAACAAGCCCAAGTACGGCCTCTTGCGCAACCAGCTCATCAATGCTCATCTGCAAGGCGCATGGCAAAACACCTTCTCCTATGGCATCGACATTGTCAAGCCGTTCCAAGAGCACATGAGCGCCATGGTGCGCGACGCCAAAGACTTGGCCGAAGCTTTGGCATCCTGCCCACCCACGCCGCTCGCCGGCTCCTGTCCTCCAAACCTCCCCAACTGCGGCCCCTGCGGTGCCACCACGCCACTTGTAATTGGGACGCCGAAGCGATATCTAAACGCCACCAACAGGTTCACCATCGGTGTGGTGCCCCATCCGTGGACGCGCACCGTCCTCGACAACATGCGCGACGGCTTCAACACCAGCTGGATCCGCCAGGAGTCGGAGCGCGATATGTGGCTGTCCACCGTCACCCAGGGTTGGCTCGGCTCCGGTGTGTCCCAGTACTTCCGCCTCCTCGAGTTCAAGCGCGCCGTCGCCGGCGAGACGGCCGACACGCGCGCCATCTGGATCACCGCCGAGGACCCCTGGCCCGCGCAGCTCGACTGGCGCCTCGGCTTCGCCATCCCCAAGAAGATCATCGACGACGGCAAGTCGGAAAGCCCCGTGCCCTCGGACCACATCAACGACAAAGACCGGCCCGACCTCGTCAACGGCCCCTCCGCCACCGACGAAGCCATGGAGCAAGAGCTCGCCATCCTCGAGCGCGCAAGGCAGGTCATTGCCCTCCCGCGCTCGACGACGGAAACGCGACGCCGCGCCTCGCTCGAGGCGTGGAACATGGCCGACACGGAGGCGTGGCGGTTCGTCCGCGCCACGCACGACAGGCGCACGCAGGAGCGCGTGCAGTGGGAGGCTGAGGCCAAGTACACGGAGCTGCAGCGCGTCATCAGCGAGGCAGGATGGACGCCAGGCCTGAACGTGACGCGGAACCAGCGCCACCTGGACATGAAAAAGGCCAAGGCGCGCGACTAACAAGCTTGCGTGGCTTGTGTACTTATGTGACTTTCCCCCCCCTTCCCCCCCCCCCCTCTTCACGATATTGTCTTTATTTTGCCTTTTCCTTTCACAATATTGGATCCAATGATATAGCGTTAGCATTTTATTCTGCCTGTTGTTATAGGCGAATTCTACACGGAGTTGGGTTTCTTGTTGCAAGTTTTTTCTCGTTCAGGTTCAGACAAAAATGGGTGTTGTATTAATGAGATGAGATGTTGAATTCTCTCTCTAAAAACAGTATGAAGTGTACGAGTAGTTGTGTTTCAAATGAGTGAGATATTTCGCTTTTCTTTTTTCATTTCGCAAGAGGCACACCAGTTGAATGACGCGGATTCATCTTGCCGATAACTATAACAACCTCTGGGGCAAACTCCAACCCAGCGAAAATCGGGAGTGGGAAAAAAAGGGAGGTCGAGTTTCGTCCCCGCAAAACGCCCGGCCGCGCTTTAGACGCGGATGGCAGTGTCGCCGCCCATCTCGCCGCCCAGCTCGCGCGACGTCGGGCCGCGGCGGTCGAGCCCGTTGCCCTTGACACCGTCGGCGCTGTTGCTGAGGAAGCGGCTGCCGTTGGCGGTTCCGTTGAGGCCGCCGTTGGTGGGAGCGGCGACGGCGCTGCCGGCATAGGCGAGGAGCGCGGTGCGCGCGGCCTCGACGACCTTCTCGGCCTGGTCGACGGCGTTCTGGAGGGCCGCGCCGGTCGGGTCGGCGGGCGAGGATGTGGACGAGGGCTGGGTGCCGGACTGCTCGGCGAGGAGCTCGCGGATGTGCTTGGAGAGCCAGAGGCCCTCGAGCTGGGCGGCGGTCATATTCTTGGCGCCGTCAATGGTGCCGCGGCAGGAGGGCGTGCCGCAGAGGCACTGGAACGGCTGGGCCATTTCCCATTCCGTGGAAGGGTAGAAGAACTGCGGGTGGTCGGACAATTAGAGATGGGGGGTTGTGAAGTCGGAGGGGGGGTAACCAGCATTGCTCTACTAACAGTGAGTTCATCGCCAAGCTTGAGGCCCTTGGGTCCGGTGATGATGATCTTGTTACCAACGTCAAAAATCTACTCGTCACAGTTAACATTGTAATTTGTCCCTCTACTTGCCTCAATGGGTAATCGCGACGGTGCCCCGCGTTTGCGCTACATCGTGAGGGCGGGGGGGGGAAAGGGCGAGGCCCATTCGAGCGCTAACAAGACCGGGCGGAGGAGGAGGCAGAGGAGGTCACTGACGAGAGACGGTTCACAAGAGTGGTTAATGTACAACAGGTCACTGTTGAGGTTGAGATGTCTATTGCGGCCCATTTGCACTGTGGCGTACGTGGGCTCGGGCGCTTCGGTGCACGGCGGGAAGTCAAACCGGGCAAAGAGCGCGAATGGCGGGAGGGCCACGCGCGAGAGGCTTTTGCTGGTGAATTCGGCCTCGTTGATGACGACGTCTTGGATGTCCGGATGGGACGGCTGCTTCCAGTGGGGAGTGAGGGGAGCCATTTTGGTAATGAGTTCGTAGACGGCAGAAAAGTCGACAGTTGTATATGTGTGAATATCTGTCTTCAATTGTAAAGAGGCAGTCAAGTATTGCCCCGCGAATTGCTAGTTCAATATGCTGTGGAATATGGTGTAAATCGCAACGTTTGCCTTTTGGTTTCGGTAGTGGCGTGAATGAGTATGATGACGAAAGTAGGACAAGTTGGCAGAATTGAGAGGTCCGAGCCTATTAGTACTTTTTTTGCGTCAATTTTTGGACCTGATTTCATTGGCGTATATCCAGCAGAAGAAGGTTTCCCGCTTGAAAGCGGCGTGGATCAACGGATTCAGCAGACTGTGGGGTTGGCGGCCTACAAGATGCCGAGGATAATGCTATTGGCAGACCACCAGCGTGGCCAGGTCAAACGCAGCACCAAATCTGGATAATTCACTGGCCATTCGCCTTTTTTAGGATGGCGAGTACAGTGGAGGTTTCCACTGCAAGCATAGAGTTCCATTCGGCCGATTGTTGCTCAGGCTGGACGAATGGGGATGGACCCTTTTGAAAGTAAGTCATAACTCAGCGTTTTATACCTCCATGGTTGCCTCTCTCTGTCTCGTAGACTAGACTACTCTGTTTGCATATCAGGTTGCCAGACATCCAAGTGTTATTCAGTCGTAGCAGAAGCTCATCAACGAGTGAATGAATGCATGTGCTGCGTATTGAATGAGTATCCACACTGACAGGGCCTTTCGGTTATGTTACCTCTTGGAAAAGCCATGTGATTTTCTGAAATATGAGATCAAGAAACTTGCATGAGCTGTGAGATGCGTCCAATTGCGACAGGACTTTGGTTTGGTGTCGTCCATGAACTTTTTTTTTTTTTCCTTTTTTGGCTTTCCTGGGGAAATTTCCTGTCGAGGCGAAAAGCATAATCGCATTGTGGGATCAGATGCATGCCCGCTCTGCCGAAACGCAAAACTCTCGGCAGTTGTTCTAGAATAACTTCTTTCCGTACCTTGGCGGCTTGATCGTTTTATTGACCATGGCAGGGCGTCATAGACGGATAGCAGTGCCGAAATTGCCCTCTAGGGTATTGGTTGAACGCACTTGTGCAATTAAATGCTCGGATCCCGGCTGCGTTTCCTGGTCTGTTTTCTTCGTGTTAGCGACTACAGACCAATTTTTGAAACGTTGCCAAGACTTATCAAAGGTTCAGCTCCAATTCGTGGTGGCATATCAGATTTGACGTACAGATTTAACGTCTCTTGGTCGGTGGCCTAGGCGAGGTGACAGGCAAAGAGAATCCCTGAACCTGGCCTAGGCTCATACTCGCTTCCCAATTCCATTAACAACATCGCTGAGCTCGCTGATACTCGTGCAAAACCGACCCCAGCTACTCAGCTGCTCCGTGCCTTGTAGCACAAGTCACACGAATCCCTGTACAGGGCGGCATTGCTGGCCCATTCGGTCCAATACCAGACGTCCAACAAGTACAAGTCTGTGCGCCGTGATTCTTGTGGTTGCACCATTATGCGAGAAATTCTTGTTTCTGCAAGCTCCGAGACAATGATTGCACTAAGAGGCGTTGCTGCTAATTTGGAGGCTACCGTCCTGTGGAGGCGGCCCGCGCGGAGGAGCCCATTGTACCCTGTTCGAAACGGGAACGTCTGAGCACTGCGGATGCTGTGGATGGCGGGTCGCACATCAGTTCGCCCGAGCACAGCCAAGTTTCGGATGCTTGTATCAAGGACGAGGATGGCTGCCGTCGCGCCCGCTATATAAGGATGACGGCTGCTCGCTCCGGTCTGATCAGTGTTTTAGTTAACGTCGGCTCTTCCCGTACCAGGTGCAAAGATGGCCAACTTGCATATTTCGACAACAGGAACCTTCATGGCCGGGTTGGATAACGCTGGAGGTGCCACGCCGCGCCCCAAACCAGACCCCCCGCGACCGGTTCCTGACAGCCCAAGACCCTCATCGTGAGCCGTCGACTTTGATAGAGATTTGCTCTTTCTTGAGCCGGTGTCGGTTCCGTCGAAGAAGTCGTCGATGCGATCAGGGCATGTTTAATGGGAAATTGAGGTATGTATGGCAGCGTACACGACATGGTGCATATCTCTGACGGCTGGCAGTCAACAACCGCGCCAGCTGTCGTGAGCCGAATACGAGATATCAGACTGGGAGGAGCGCGTTTGCAGTTGTTGACCTATGTATATCATGGCTTTGTGAGCAACAGTACGGATTAAATAGGGCTTTGCTTTGATGGAACTTGATTACCTGAGTCTCTCTGTATTTTTCTTTCTTTTGCAATCTTTTTTTGCGAGTTTTTCCCTTGCATATTCGGGCAGTACAGACACAGCATCTTCTTGTCGAGCAAGGCCGGCTTAGATGAGGTACCTCTTAAACAAGCAATCAACTTACCCAATACCAAGTACCAGCACAAAATGCACTTTCCACGTCTACCTACGTCCCCATTGCGCCTGCCCAACTTCAACAGGCTCCTTCCCATCTTCTCGTTGCCGCATACGCCCAGGCTTGCCCCTTTGCCGCCTCCTCTCCCGTCTGCTCCGACCTCTGTTCTCTTTTGCAAACTTGTCTTCCTTCGATGACTCCCCAATCGACTCTCATCCACCGCTTCATCTGCCCCAGTTTCCTATCTTGATTTCTCAAAACGACCGTTTCTTTCTCCCAGGTTGGGATTTTCGATTGATCTTTGTATGCATACACGTGCGGTCGCGGATTGCTCTCGCTAGCAGCTGTTGGGTAAGTCGTGCGTTTTCTTCTCACTTTACCCTCACTCTGTACCACGCTCCCTCTTCCCTCCTGCATCGCAGCCAGAGCAGCCACAGTTTGGCGGAATATCGACTCCATCAGCGCATTTGGACTCTCGCTTTGATCATTCCATCGCGTCTTGCGCTTCCGCCTCTTCTCCTCGCCATCAACGTTTACCTCGCTCGCCGTCACGATTTCCCACCCTGCTTCGGCATTCACACTGGCTGCCCTTGAGATACTCTGTCAACACTCTCTAAAATGGAGAAAAGCTACGATTAGCATTATTTCAGAAACGTTATTCATACCACACATACACGCACACACACCCAATACGCTCCGACATGACCCTCACCCGCTCGAAAAAGTCGAAGCGGCTGCTTCGCTGGCTGTCGGTTCTGCAGAACGAGGATCAGATCCTCGGGCCCTCGACCACTGTCCACATCAAACACTCTTTGCTTCACAACCATCACCGCTGTGTTCAGGTCACTATTCACCTGACTGGCACTCTCAACATGCTGCACAACCTCTTGCCTTGCAATCAACTACCACAGTTTCTCAAGTCGCAGATCGACGCCCAGAAAATTGCTGACGGATCCAGACTTTGGACGCAGATTGCCCCCATCTTGACCTTTATTCGCGCCAACATTCGTTCCATTGGATCTTCTCGTGGTTACCCGACCTTGTTTCTCTGGTACTCGAGTGAAAACCATCGTTCCTACCTCTTCTTCGCCTTTCTCAGAACCAAGATGGCCCCAGTTACATACTCTGTGCAAGACTTGCTACGCATGAGGGCCATACCTGCCAAGAAAGACGTCTGCGACGAAATATGCCAAAAGTTGCAGAGAGATCCTACTATTGGTAAATCTTTCCCATACTTCCTACTAATAACGCTACAGTGCTAATATGATGGATTGTTTAGAAGACATTCTACGCTTTCCAGTCAATCGTTCTCTGCCTCTGATTGTGGAAGAAGAAGCCGAAAAGCCGCCGCCTGCTACCAACGACACGCCTGCTCCGGTTCAGCAACTGGACGGCACAGACTCTGAATGGAGATATCGTGGCCGGACAGAGAACGAGTGTGATGAGCCGCAGCCCATTTCTGCGCCCCCTAGTTTGGTTGCACAAAAAGACGAAGGCTTTCAAAGATTTTACAAAGCTGTTGTGTCTCCCACCCATGTCCGCGTGACTGCGGGTGGCCGCATCGTCCCCAACACAAGAATGTCATCATCGCCGACTGGCAAATGGTCCAAAGAAAAGCCCCAAGCTTCGGATTTTTTCGCGTCACGCCCTCTGGAACGAGAGTCAGCCGACTCTGTGCCTACGAATGGTCACCATCCCCCATTTGCGGCGTTCCCCTCTCTGTATCCAGGATATGCAGCAGCTATGCATCCTTCGGCCTACCCAATGTTTCCATGGCAGATGTACAATGCCTTTTGCCTGCCGCCTGCCATGGTTCCAGCCGCTGCTTCCAAAGCCAACGACAAGGATGCTTCCCGACACCAGCAAGACGGCATTGATGATCGTCAAGATGGGGCCGATGCATCATCCCATCCGCCCCTCAACTCGATTGACCAGAGCCGCTCGTTTTATTTTAATGGGCAGTGGCCGATGCCTCCGAATACGCCTTTCTTCCCATACGGAATGCCTGGAATGCCCGCACTCTCTGGTTTCCCTCATCCCAGCGTGTTACCATCTGCGCCTGCCCCAGCATCTGCTGCACCTACGACATCTGCCCCATCGTCTGTCCCCAGCAAGGTGGACAAACCATCCGAAACAACAAAATCTAGTTTGGCCGGCGCCGCTTCCCCTGCTACACAGACGTCCAGCTCCTTGCCAAATCCGCCAATCTCGTCCATCCGGCCCAGTGAGATTACTAAAAAGCAAATTGACGTCCTCCGGGGGTCTTTGAAGTATTTGGAAGACCAGTTACTATACAACAAGCATCAAATTGACGAGAAATGGATGGAGTACCAAGCGCATATGGTTCGGCAGCAGGTTCAACAGTTTGAAAAGAATTTGGAAACCCAAAAAAGCTTTGAGGAGAGTCACTACCCAAAGACAAAGGAAAACTCGTCTGCTTCTTCGGTCTCTCTCCCTGCACGTCACACTTCTGCGGATGAATCATCTGCTCAGGAGAGCAAGTCGTGGCGGGAGAAGGAACGGGGCTATCCTCAGTTCAATCAAGGTATCAATTCTACAAAATCCGTCAGTCTTTTTGCACCGAAAAGATTCAACAACCCCTCTTTAATCCCCCCTGAGCCAACAAAAAAGGCTTCGAAGTTGCCCGTCAATGCAGCACTCGCACCTCCGTTCCAGCCGCAAATTGAGAATTCCGAGCGGTCCTCGCTTCTGCAATCACGCAGAGTAGAGATTCCGTATCTAATTGGCTCTCTTCCCGCGGGCATCAACTCGGACAAGACTTTCGAGACTGGCTATCAGTATGTGAGGGACCTCACAGACGATGAGCTTCGTGCCCGTCACATGTACTGGGGCAAGGCTCCTCCTCATTTGCAGCGTGGTCTACCAAAATTTGACGGAAAAGACTTCTACCCCCCCTCTCCAACACGCGATCGAACCTCAGAGTCAACTGACTCGTTGCTGGACGCCCAGACAGAGAGTGCCGGCCCGCGACGCAGTACGGGGTCTGTCTACGATCCCTTTCGATCTCTGGGGAGGCCAAGACAGCGAATTCCTCGCAATGCTCTTGGACAGACCACCCAGTCTGAGGCTCTACACCGGCCCGAGACTCGAGACTCGAGCTCTGGCAGTTCCATCATAGAGCGCGGGACATCGTGCACATCCAAGATTGGCTGCAACTATGAAGACTTCCGCAAAGTTGTGGAGCCAACTTCCAACACGGGCCCAAGTCCTGCAAAGGCGAATACTGATTCAGACGACGACGATGACGGGCGTGGTGTTCTTTTCAAAAACCGCAAACCCGGGGTTTCTTCTGGGTACAGTGAATCCTTCCTTCAAATGTGGCACGTCGCTAACCATATGCAGAACCAAATCCCGCAATGATATCTGGCAGAGCATGCTAAATAAAGGCAAATCCAGTGGCCAAGTTGCTCCAAGCACCATTTCGTCAGCGACAGCACAGGGTGTCCTCCCCCAGTATCGCGGCCATGCTACAGCATACTTGACTCCAACCATTGCCAATGCAACAATGCCAACTCGTCAAGCAAATGCAAACAGCAAATCCATTGAGCACGGTGATCTAACTGCACTCAAGTCGCAAGAGGCTGTGCAAACCGAGAATATGCCACCAACCGCTACGAGTGACAGTGAATCGATCCGGCAAGACAGCCTTCACAAATACGATAACCAGGGAATATTGTCTCAGTAATCACGTCGTTACGAACAGAATCAATTTCAACTCAACGACTTCACAAAAGTTTTAGCTTCGGCATGAATTACATCAGCCATACTTACACACTTGTATGAATAGCATCGCATCAGACTTAGCTGGCCAAGGTCCACATCACTTTGCTGTTATCTTTGGGGCTAAATATTGGGCTTCAGACTCGAAACGCAACAATATAGATACATCGGTGGGATCCGCTGCCGCTGATTTTTGGGCAAGCATGGTCTTAGAGTACAATGCGTTGGTGCTCCAGTTTACGATTTCGCAGCTTGTGGTCGCCAATTTGGAGGCATTTACGCGGCAGCGGACAGGATCATACTTACACGGAGACGACATGTCTTTCGACATTGACGAACTTATGCATTAGGGCAATGGAGTATGATATCAGATAAAGCAACAAGTGCTAGTGTTAATTGACGGAATTATGCATTACATATTCAGCTGCTGTTGGTGTGAGTTGCAAGTTGCGCAGAGAGTTAAACTGAACGCCTAGCCAAACGCGACTACAATTGGCAGGTATGTTCCTCACCATCAAATTTCCATAGTCATTAAAGTTACTCTCGATGAAAATCTTCGGGCAAGAAGTAGAGGCTTGATAGTAAGTAGCCAACTACTCGGTTCACTCTTCGCCAGTCGTATACCTCGAAGACCATCAGATAACTTGGGTCAACGCGGAGATATTCTAGCGGTGTACATGATGGAGGAAAGCTACGGGCTACGGGGGAAAAGTGGTTACAGCATATGCATGGGGCATGTTTCTTGCACAGACGTCCTTGGCCAATGGTGGCCGAAGGTAGAAATGCGTCACGCTCAGCAATGAATCGGACAGAGAGCAGGACAGACTTCGGGAAACGCCTCCCATGGAGCACTTCACAGAATGATGTGAAATGGCCATTGAGAACCATAGAGATCTCAATTCATCTACCCTGCTGGGTTCTCCCTTCCCCTTCGGGAAAGAAGGAAGGAAAAAATCCTATCGCAAAACATTACTTTAGTAAAAAAACGCCGGAGTATAATGCCCATTTCCCTTTTTGTCATCCCATTTGGTGTGATCCATTTCGTAGTCGTTTGGTCGTATTCCCAAGTTCCCACCAATAGGAACTAAATTTTGTTCATTTTGTGGTTTGTGTTTTTCGAGGTAAGACGCATTTAAGCGGTAACCTTGTTGGTGGCAGCGAGCTCACGGCCGCGCTTGGAGCGGGCCAGGATGTCCTCACGGTCCTTGTCGAGCTTGAGCTTGGTAATGACGACGTTGGAGGGGTGGATGCCCAGGGGGACGGACTGGCCGGAGGCCTTGTCGCGGGTGACGCGCTCAACGTGGATAACGTATTTGAGACGGTAGACGGAGGTGACCTTGCCCTCAGAGCCCTTGTTGGAGCCGCGGACGATGGTGACCTCGTCGTCCTTGCGGATGGGGATGGAGCGGACCTGTGAGGTGGAAATGTTAGACCCCCGAGTTCTCTTGTTCTGCTCGCTTGTGTTTTTGTCGGGAAAACGTACGTTGTACTTCTCACGGAGCTCCTTGGAGAGGGGAGCGCTCATGATGACACGGCGCTGGCTGGAGGGGGCCTTGAAGTGAGCGGCGCGGCTCTTGCGGCGGGAAGCCGAAACGTCTGGGAAGAAATGCAAGTCAGCATATTTATTCGGGGGGACCAATTCGTTTCGAAGTGAATACTCACTGGTGTTGACCTTGACCATTTTGGCGGATTTGTCGAAAACTTGTCGGCGTTGGGTGGATGGGGACGGAGGAGAGAAAGGCGAAGGGGAGACAAAAATCGTGGGAAATCTTTTTGGCTCAGTGTGGATGTGTGTGTGGTGGATTGTGGGCGAAATTTAGACGAGAGAGTGGGACGCACGTGATGCGAAAGGGTATTGTGGGCGAGTTCGACTTTTGATGGCCCGTCTGGTCTGCATGGACGATTATGTCAGCATTTTGCGTTGGATGGCATCTATGGTTGGCAGCGTAAAGCAGCGAGACTTTGATTGGCAGCCTTTATTGAAAATGTGATTTTTGTTAAATCGCTTAATTCATCCTCTCTCGTTTATTGCCAATTTACACACATTTTTAACGAGAGGTTCTGGGCTGTGGGTGTCACGTTTCGGAGCCTAAACAGGGAAGCAATCCTGCGTGTGGTCTTAAATTTTTCTCTATTCCGTTTTTGTATTTGTACAGACGCTATATATGCGAAATGAAAAAAGTAGTGATACATGTAGAGACCATAGCGGGTCGTGTAGTTTACAGAGATGCAGGGGGCGTGAACCTGCCGTTATCATCATAACGCGCCTCTGCAGCAGTTGTCAGTTTCGACACTCTCCGCAAATACTCCGGGGAAAGAAACGAGCTGGAAAAACTTACTGAAGAATGTATAGTTCAACGTGACCGTCTCGACGCCCCTCATGTTCAGGTCAGTCAGCAGGTCCGGGTCGAGGTAGAAGAAGACGGGCATGTCGACCGTCTCGCCGGCGTTGAGGCGCTGCTCCTCGAAGCAGAAGCACTGGATCTTGCTGAAGTAGGGGGCGCACTGCGCGGGCGTGACGCTGTAGGTCGCGACGCCGATGATGTCCTTGTCGCCCTGGTTGGTGGCAGTGTAGAAGGCGAGGGCCGTCTCGCCGGGGAGGACGCGCACCTCGCGCTGCTGCGGGGTGAACTTCCAGGGGAGCACGTCGGAGACGGAGCTGTTGAAGGTGACGCGGATGCGCTTGGCCGTCGTGACGGGCACCACGCGCGAGGAGATGTCCTGCTCGCCGCTGCCGGGGCCGCCGTGGACGCGGATCGGCTGGCCGCCCCAGCCGGTCTGCTGGCAGATCTGTTTGGTCGGATGGTCAGTCAATTGCATGCGTGCGACGCGAGCGTATTTAGGTCGGTCTCGAGCGTACCATCTTGTACATTGGCACGGAGCCATATGACAGCGCGACGGTGCCCAATATCAAGCTCATTGTGTAGTTCCTAGAATGCGTCGCATTAGCCATCTGCTGTTCGTCCTCTCTCCTGGTGCCATTGCACGCAGAAAGCAGCCCCCATTGCGCGGGTTCGTATACGCACATTACTGTCCTGTTCTTCTTGTTGTAGTGATCACGCATGGCGTGCATCGAGGGAGCAGTCGCGCGGTCGTGCTGCTGGGCTCGTCCGGCGGTTGTCCCGGACAGCTTGCGGCGAAAGATGGATGTGTCGAGCCGCCGGGCCGTCTGCTGTCGGGCGTTCTGGCAGAAGAAGCAGGCCCATTGTGATGAGCCCGCCTGCGCAACCGATTGCGCCAGGTGCCGCGGGGAATTCATGGCGGGCAGGCAGTGTGTGTCGTCGTTTTTTGGGGGCGTGGAGGGCCTGGCTGCTGAAGTGAGGTCAGAGATGGGATAAGCTCTGCGAGGACGTTTGGCGGCTGAGGTTGCCAAATTTCAGTGGGTCATGAGCCGACTCTCGGCTGCGCAGGCTGCACTGTTCACTGCCTAATACGGGGACTATGATATGTCGAAGAAACAGGTAACAATTTCTATTATGCAAGATGCTATAAAAAAATGATAAACAATACACGCTAATGCTAATTCAAAAAAATCACACAAGAACAATGGATGAAATACATAGGGCGCTTCAGTTTAGCTTCTTTGCTGTGCCGTTTAACACACTCCGCCTCTTACCAATGTGTGACAGGCGGTCGAAAGTCAATACGACGAAAAGGTGGATCAGCAAGATGAAGAATCGCAGAATGTAGTCGGCAAGTCCCAGCTGCGGCTTCTTTCCTCTACTGTAGGTCGAATCCTTGAAGTCAAACGGCAGCTTGGCACCAAGGTGGTTCTGCGCGACGGCCAGACCGCTGCTGAAGCCGTCCTCGTGGAAACCGTAGTTTGTCCAGGCGCCAGCGAAGCTGATGCCGCGCTTGTTCTGGATGTGCTTGAGTTCCTTCTGCGCACGGAATGCGGACGGCGTGTACAGCGGGTGGGAGTAGAAGAAGCGGCCTTGGACGGTAGACTGACGTGGGCGCTGCAGCGGGTTAAGCGTGACGAGCACATCACCAAAGGGCACCTTGGGGATGTGCTGTAGGATGTTCATGTTGTACGTGAGGGACACCTTGTCAAGGTTGGCCTTGCCGGTGAAGGGCGAGGACATGGTGAGGTAGTTCCAGGCCGCCCAGGCGCGCTTGTTGCGCGGCATGAAGTTTGTGTCGGAGTGCAAGACTGCTTCATTCTGAGAGGTCTGGAAGCACGACAGCACGGAGCGCTCCTTTTCGGTGGCCGAGGGCCCCAACATGGCGAGCGCCTCGTCGCCGTGAGTAGCGAGGACGACGTGGTCAAAGACCTCGGTGGTACCATCCTCGAAGCTGAGAAGCACGCGGCCATCGGCGCTGTTGGAAATCTGGCGCACCGCGGTGTTGAGGTGGAGGTGATTTGGCGGGAATCCCTTCATGACGGCGTTGATGTAGGCCTGGGCGCCCTCCTTGATGGTCAGCCATTGCGGCCGGGCGGAAACAGTGGACAGGAGGTGGTGGTTCCAGAGGAAACGGACCAAGGTGATGGCGGGGAAGTCGAGGCCGCACTTGTCGGGGCTGGTGCTCCAGACGGCCGCGGCCATGGGGAGCAGGTAGTCGTCGCGGAAGGCGTCGGAGTAGCCCTCGCGCTGGAGATAGGTGCCGATAGTCTCGTATTTGTCGGCGCGGCCGGTCGAGCTGCTGCTGTTGAAGTCGGCATCCTGGTCGTCTTCGATGAGGAGATCGAGGGCAAACTGATTGAAGCGAACAATGTCAAAGATCATACGCCACATGCGCGGGGAGAAGAGACGGCGGCGCTGGCAGAAGACGGTGTTGAGACTCGTGCCGGCCCATTCAAAGAGGCCCTGGTCGCGCGAGACGCCAAACGTCATCTCAGTCGGCTCCGTCTCAATGCCGACCTTGCTGAGGAAGTTGATAAAGTTGGCTGTCGCTTATTTAGCATTGCTGAGCATATGCAGGACGCAAGGCGGTTCGTCTTACGGTACGTTGCTGTGTTTAGGACAATGAAGCCCGTGTCGACGGCGGTCTTGAACTTTCCGGCGCTCCACTGCACGGTGTTTGTGTGGCCGCCGAGGCGATCCGCGGCCTCGTACATGTAAACATCGTGATATGTGCGGTTGAGCGCCCACAGGGCTGCGATGCCGGAGCAGCCACTGCCGACAATGGCGACTTTTTTTCTATTAAACCGGTTAACCGGCATGCTCATTGTAGATGAGATTGAGGGGAGATATGAGACAAATCACGGCGAGAAAATGTATGGTGAGAATGTTGGGCAGCTGGAATTGGGCAATTGGGCTGGATACGGGTATGGAAACGCAGAGGCAGTGGCAACATGAGGAGAGAAAGAGGAGGTGCTTGGTGACGGGCTGTACAGCTCAGCTCAGCAGCGACAGCAGCATTAGCAGCAGCAAAAGAGCCTTGTTGAGCTCGATCGGCAGCCATGTACTGATGAGGGAATAACTGTGGCGTCTGCAGTAGCTAGCTGAGCTCGATGGCCGAGGCGACTGCGTGTGCGAGTCTCTGCGGGACGTTCTGCAGTCATGGCTAGAGCAAATCGCTGCGCTGCGGGCGAGACTTTGGGACGGCAGATATTCATGCAAGGTGACGCAGCGCAAGGTCAGACGTACATGTGCTTGGAGTCGGCCATTTGGGCTCGCCGCGACTGTTGAGCCGAGGGCATTGGCGATGCAGCTATCGGGACTAGAAGAGAGGTAGAAAGACAGACAGAGAGAAAGAGAGAAAAGAGAGAGGCGAAAACGGCCGTCGCAAGGACCAATAAAGGAAACCGGCATTCAACAGCAAAAATTAGCAAAGACCCCCAGGTTTTAATTGTTTGCGCGCAGGTCCGGGTCGCCGACGTAATGGGTAATGAATTGCACTACTGGCAGGAATAGGTTGAGGCTAGCGGTGGTCACTTGCGGTCACTTGGGGCGGACCAGTGGACCAGTTTGGGTGGCAGCCCGCAGGGCCCCTCGGCCGAGCGTCTCCGGGATGGGGGAGCGCCCCCCCCAACACTCAACAACCAGTAAGCTGACGATGAGGTGCTCACTTGATCGGTTTTGGGCATGCCAAAGCGGACGTCGGCCAGAGGTTGGTGCGTCTTGAGGCTCAAAGAGGTCAAAGAGACGGGGACGTGTGTGTGATGCGTTGTCAAGGCAGAGACTTGGCGAGTTTCACACGGCCACATGCGGTATCCTGCGGTACATGAGGTTTTTTCTACGAAGATTTGACATGGTCAATCTCAACATGTCAAACCAAAGCTAAAGAGAAAGAAAAATTTACTCGATGCTGCAAAATGTCGTGCACTCAACGGGATCGGGAAACGTCGGTTCGAATCACCAATTCTTAGAAGCGCCGCGCAGGATTCCTCCCGCATTCCTTCTCCCCGGCTTATATCAACTTGGTGCCAGTTTGACTGTGTTTCAAGCCAGGACGACAAGCCTATTTTCTTCATTCGCCGGGTGTTCAACTTTGAAGAAGAAAAGAAGAAGAAAAAGACCAAAAAGAATCCGCCGCGACGCTCATCTCCATATAATTTTTTTTTCCGCCCGCCCAGACTGAAATGTCGTCACGTGCACGCACCTGTGGCTGGGCAAGTGTGGCGGCGTGGCTAGAGAGGTACAAAGCCGCAGGTACCTCGCCTTTACCGTGCATTGCCTGGTTGTCTGCCTGCCAGCGACCTCGTTACAGTGGACTTCCGCCTAGCCTCTCCGCTGTAACCTGTGACATGTCCACGCCCGTCTCAAGCCGCTAGTTTATGTTGTAAACGGCTGACGCAAGGCCCTCGCTGGCATTCCCCATTCTATCCAACCTTGTTACATCTCCCATCGCATCGCATCGCCTCGCCTTCTGTCGCATCGCAGCTCTAGCCAGTTTGCACGCAGAGCTCACACGGCCACGTTTCCCGCAGCACAATAGTCCACGGCATCTCTCGTCGCTCCGCGCCAAGCACCGCGTCTCCTTTCTTTGCTACCTCGGCCGCAAAACCTCCCCCAACTTTTCCCGCCGCCGCCACCCTCACATTCCGTCACCATGGCGAACCCTCTCGACAGCGACGCCGGCTCCGAGCTCTTCAACTCGTACGAAGCCGAGCTCAAGCTGGTCCAGGCCGACCTGTCGCAGAAGATGGAGCAGATCCCCGAGCTGTCCGGCGAGCCGCGCAAGGCTGCCATCAGCCAAGCCGAGCGTGCGCTGGAAGAGGCCGATGAGCTGGTATGGAGCAGCTACTTCTTCCCTGGTGCCTGTTGAACATGATACTGACATAATCTTCTTCTGCAGCTCGGTCAGATGCGCCTTGAGAAATCAAATATCCCCACCTCGTCCCGCGGCAAGGTCAACCAGCGCTTCCGCAACTACGAGTCCGACGTCGACTCCAGCCGCCGCAAGCTTGCCGACCTCTCCTCCGACCGATCGGCCCTCTTTGGCTCACGTTACACCGACGACCCCTCGGGCCCCTCCGACATTCACCTCGAGCAGCGCCAGCAGCTGCTCTCCGGCACCGACCGCCTCGACCGCAGCACACAGCGGCTCAAGGCCAGCCAGGCTCTCGCCAACGAAACTGAGAGCATCGGCGCAGGTACCCTGGCCGACCTGCACAGGCAGCGTGAGACGATCCAGCACACCCATGACCGTCTCATGGAGAGCGAGGGCTACGTCGACCGCAGCGTCAAGACTCTGAGGGGCATGGCCCGTAGGTAAAGTAACCCCGCCGCTGCGTCGGTGCTCTGACAGGTTGCTGACTGTTTTTGCTTAATAGGATGGCTACCAATAGGATAATCACAATTTCCATCATTACGGTTCTGGTGTTGTTGATTCTTCTCGTCATCTATAGCAAGTTTAGGTAATGTCGTTTCAGCTGGAGTTTGGGTGTTGCCATGATTACATCTGCGGTACGCATAGACGTCACTGCCAAGAGTACTGTAGACCTTTTTTTTCTTATATAGCTAGCACTCTGTTTTGTTACCGCGCATTCAATATAGCGCATAATCACTTGAGGAATTCGAATGGATGCGAGTGCTGTTCAAAGCCAATGTGCCTTTGTGCACTTTTCCGTCGAGCATGTCCCGATGTCGCACGTTGTACGGAGTACAACCATCCTCTCGGTACACAATGACAAATAATGACTTGTTTACGTACCACCAACTATTGAATCACGAACTAGAATAGCCAATTTTACACCCTTGATTGCCTCATTTCCGCTCGCCTAATCGTGTGACGATTCACAACCTCTCATCCAGGGTAGCTGCATGCTCGCTCGCTTGCTGGGCGCTTGGTCAACGAGCTTATGCGGGGCTCCCCACACTGCCGAAAATCAGCCGTCGAACAACCGTATTTCCCACACATCCAGCTCTCCAACTCGACAAAACTTTGCCTCATAAAAACCGCCTTGCTTCTCCCCCAGCTCTCCCTTCCGCTCCACCAACCAACCTCCCCCTCGCCCCTTCTCCCGCCTGTGCCTCTGCGCACTCTTCTCCTTCACTTTTACTCTACTTTTTTACATACTATATCTCCCACAGCCAGTTTGCTACGTGCTCGACGTAGTGCTGCGCCTCCGCCATGTCGGAATTTCTTGGGTTAGCAAGCTGACACGTCTCTTCACCACGACCACGGTCACTGACCTCGACTCCCAGATCCCGCATCTCCCTGATTTCAAAAAGCGATATCCGGTATGTTGACGTGTTCGTGCCCACCTCGAGAAAACTCAATTGCTGACTATGCCCTCAGTTACGTTGGTACCCTCCACGAGATCAACTCGGAAGAGTCCACAGTCTCCCTCGAAAATGTTCGGTCGTTTGGCACAGAGGGACGCAAAGGCAGACCCGAAGAGGAGATTTCTTCGTCTGACCAGGTATACGAATATATTGTATTCCGCGGCAGCGACGTAAAGGATCTCCGAATCGAGGACCACCCCAGCATCAAGGAGAACAAGCCTCCTGCCGTCCCCGATGACCCTGCTATTCTTGGTGTAAGTTCTACCGCCTTGCTTCAACCCGCACTACTCTGTGGTTACATGATGAAATATTACGGATGTAAACCTTTTGTCACAACTGATGGCGCAAACCATGTGGAAATTTTCCGTTGCCTTCCTTCTGATTCTCAACCACTCATCTTGCCTTTCTTTACTTCCTCAAACTTGAATTTGAGAATGTACTAACTGGAACCAAGGCACGAACTCGCCCCCAGGGCGGCAACCAGAATGCACCCCCCCAGGGTCCTCAAGGGCCCCCTCAAGGCCCTCCCCAAGGCCCTCAAGGACAGCAATTCCCTCCCAACCCCAACTTCCAAGGTGGTCCGCCTGGACAATGGGGTCGTGGTGGACCTGGTCCTATGCCTGGCCCTGGCTTTGGCAACGTGCCATACCCGTACCCGCCGCCACCTGGCTGGTTCCCTGGTCAAGGTTTTCCTCCCGGCGGACCTGGTGCTCCTGGTCCCCATTGGCAAGGCCAGCCATTCCCTCCCGGCGGACCTCAGGGACCTCCTGGCCCTCAGGGCCCTCCTCAGGCCGGAAAGCCCGACGGCAAGCCTGTTGAAGCTCCTGCTGGTACCGACAACAAGGGCGCACCTACACCGCCCGTCGAATCCAAGCCCTCCACCGCCGCTGTCAAGGCGGTCGCTTCCAACCTCAACAACGGTGCCTCGACCGGCTCCAACCAGAGGAACAAGGTTAACCCCGTTATTCCTCTGACCGGATCGGGCGCCAAGCCCTTCTCTCTTCCCAACGCAGAGCAGCGTTCCGCCCAGCCGGCCCCTGGCCCAGGTGCCGCGCCCACTAGTGTGCAGGATGCGACCAGCGCTGCACGCGCTGCTGTTGCCGTTGCCATGGCCCAGCTTGGTGGCGGCGGAGGCAACGCCATGGATAACCTGACCAACAAGGTCAACGATATGAAAGTCAACGCCGGCCGCCCACCGACCGCTCCTCGTGGTGGTCGTGGACGCGGTGGCCGCGTTGGAGCTGCCGCTGTCAAGGTTGAGGTTCCTGACTCGGATTTTGATTTCGCCGAATCGAACAAGAAGTTCAACAAGGACGACATCAAGCAGCCCGAAGAGACCGAAGGTGCTGAGATTGAAGAAACCGGTGGCACTGAGGGTGTGTACAACAAGTCCACGTCGTTCTTCGACAACATCTCTAGTGAGGCCAAGGACAGAGCTGCCAACAATGGCCAGAAGCCTGGCGGCCGTGAATGGCGCGGTGAGGAGCAGCGCAAGAACATGGAGACCTTTGGCCAGGGTAGCGTGGATGGCGGCTACCGTAACTACCGTGGCCGTGGCCGCGGCCGTGGTGGCAGAGGTCGTGGAGGTGGTCGCGGCCGTGGGCGTCCGCAGTACCAGACCGGCGGCGGCGACCTATAGAGAAGGCGCTTACCCGGTGCCTAATACTGTTTTCGATATTGTAACGACTATTCGGGGTTAGGGGCCAGCGATTTTTGACTGTTTGAACTCGATTTCTTTTCACACTGGTTCATAAATGGAAACTTCGGAGCATTTGGACACACAAGGCCACGGATGGCTTATTTGGAGTTCGGATTGCATTGGAGGTGGGGATTTATAACACAAGGCAGATGGGGGCATGATTTTTGCTTGTTTGAGCGAGGCCGCTTGTGCCTACATGACATTATTTGACAGATTTACGACAAAGGGGAGACGCAATGAAGTTACGACGATACCCGTTGTATAAGGAAGAAGCTGATTACCTGTCTTGATTTTTATAGCAGGCAGTTTCAGTATTTGGACCAGGAGCATGGCGAGAGCGGCTGCATGCTGAGAGCGAAACATCCTAAAACAGAAAAATAAATAAATAAATAAATAGCAGCCATTTTCTATGGCTAGAAGAGATGTCCGTTTGTGAATCTACTTAAAAATGTCCCGGCGGCCGTCGACGGCGCGAGGCTGTCAGTCTGTAAGCAGGCACAGAAGACCCGCATTATAAAACGTCATGCCCCGCGGCGTGACTCGAAGCTGGTCCGGATCAATAATTTCAACGCCACCGTGGGCAGCACGTTACACAGCATAAACGGTCGAAAGGGCAAAGAAAAAGGGACGAAAGCGACGAAAATATAACAAAACTTTCGGTACACAGATAATCTACAACTCAACTGTCGAATTGCAGCTGCTGTCGATCCATTGAATCGGTACCCCGCCATTGCCCCTCTGTCGCGCGACACAGAACGACAAAAGATGTCGAGTCGGCAGCTTCGCAAGCTCCAGAAGCAGCGGGAGCTGGAGGCTGCTCGCGAATACAAGATTGTAGAATCCGACGAGGGCGAGGAGAGCGAGGAAGAGCCGGCACCGAGGGCGCGGCCAAAACCCAACTTGTTTGCCGCTCTCGGTGGCGAGGACGACGACGCCGACGCCGAAGCGGACGATGACGACCGAGATGAACCCGAACCGACAGCTGCACCTGCTGTGAGCGAACCACAAGCAGGAGGGAGCGCGAAAAAGAACAAAAAGAAGAAGAAGAAGAACAAGAAAAAGGCAGCTGCCGCGGCTGTCGCAGATGCGGACGAGAACGATGCGGCCGACGAAGGCGACGAGGACGAGATTGACAAGGCGCTCAAGGCTCTAAAGATCAAAAACGCAGAACGCGGCGTCTCTGCCCAGGACGAGGAGAAGCAGCGCCGTGCCGCGGCCTCCAACACCCTGCTGCAGATCAACCCGTACCACCTCAAGGCCATCCACGAGATGCGCAACCTCTTTGGCCGCGAGGTCATCGAGTCAGCCGACGCCGAGGAAGAGCAGCAGCAACAGCGGAACCGCCGCGGTCGCCGGCGGCAGATTCCCCAGCAGGTCGATCTGGAGACGTACCTTCGCATGCAGGCCCCCAACGCCAAGAAGCTGCCCGAGGTGTCGCTGCGCCGCAACATCTTCATCCAGGGACGCGACTACTGGCCTGCGCAGTCGGCGGGTGGGCTGACGATGAAGGAGATTGCCAAGGAAGAGGACGGTTCGTCGACTGAGTATGCCTATGTACACGATGCGCAGTACGACGGCCTGCAGACGCTGTTTTTCGCATGCGTTCAGATAGGAGATCCCATGCGTATGGTGCATCTGCTAAAGCAGTTTCGTAAGTTGGACTTTGAGGATGTTCTCGATTGGAATACGTATGGCTGACAACCATCTTATAGCGTACCACGTATCGACGCTGCTGCAAGTTAGCTTCGTCGCCAAGCAGGACCAGAACATGGCTCTGTCCTCGGAGCTGTGCGAACGAGCACTATTCACATTCGGACGTGTAACGACGTCTGCGTTCCGCCAGAATGTTGAGCAAGGAAGAGCTAGACTCGATTTCCGGAGACCCGAAAACAGACAATTCTGGCTTGCTGGGTACCATTACCTACGCAGCCTTTTGCGCAAGGGAACGTTCCGCACGGCCTTGGAGTGGGCGAAGCTCATGTATGCTCTTGACCCTCGGGATCCCTACGCGATGAGGCACTATATGCACTTCCTCGCCGTTCGCGCGTACGAGTCTAAGTGGTTGCTCGACTTTCTACACGACGTGGAGAAGAATGCGACAGAGGAGACGTGGCACGAGGATTTCATATACGTGAAGCAGAGCGGTATCCTTGCCAGGCTACAGATGGGCGAGATTGAAACAGCGAAGAAGGACTTGGAGGAGGGCATCCGGAACGTGCCGTGGCTGTACTGCGCACTTTTCCAGGACCTCGGCCTCGACGCGCCACCATCTATTTGGGGCATCAACGCCGAGTCCGACTCGCGGCAGTTCTGGGTGAAGCTCTACATCCACTTCTCCAAGGACCTATGGAACAACACACAGGCAACGGCCCTCCTCACCCAGGTCGCCAAGGGCATAGAAAAGGTCAAAGTCGCCGACCTGCCCGTCGACGACGCCGCGCCGGGTCTGGACGCCACGCGGCTGGCGTACCTCGAAGGCCAGACAGGGCTCATCACGCTCGCGCCGCGCGAGCTGCTCGACCGGCAGCCCAACTACGAGTTCGACCCGCTCCCGCCCGCGGAGGAGGACAACATCTTCACCGGCGAGGGCGCGCGGATCCCGTGGACCGAGCGCCGCGGCGGCGCCCCGGGCAGCAGCGGCACCAACAACCCGCAGGTCAACGAGGCCCTCGCGCGCATGCAGCAGATGCTCGGCGCGCAGGGCGGCGGCGGCGGCGGACGCGGCGGTGCGGTGCAAGGGTTTGGCATGGTTGGGCAAGGTGGCGAGGACGAGTCGGACTACGATGATGAGACGGACGAGGAGCTGCGGCGCGACCTGGAGGAGCATGCGCGCAGGAGCAACGAGCCCGGATTCCTGGGCCAGTTGATGCAGATGCTGGGTGTAAGTGGCGGCGGTGGTGGTGCTGCTGCTGCGGCCGCAGAGCAAGAGGATGGAGTGGCGGAGGGGGAGTACGAGGATTTCGTGGAAGAAGCGGCCGAGGACGACGATGTTCCCGGGGCATGGCCCGGACAGGGTGAAAATAGATGAGGTGCACAAAAGGGGGCAGTGAATGCAGTAATAATAGAAACGCCATTTGAAGGATGTGACCGCATTCGGCTCAGCTGAACCCATTTTCCATAAAAGAGGGTGCTGCTGCATATACCAAACTAGCAGAAGAAAAATTATGTCCAGAAGCCGTCACAGATTTGACAGGTATCCTGGATAATATCAATTTTTTTTTTAAAAAAAGTATGATGTCTTCTATATTACTGTTACTCTGTTCTGGTCTATACGTAAATTTATCTGGTTTGCATCACAATACGCGAGGTAGCGCTCGCAAACTAATCCTCTGCTGCTCCAAGCCCATCGATGGCCGAGACCTGGGGGTGCTGGCCAAGGCTTGCATTTCGGTTACGGATGTGGCGTTGTTTTTTCCTTTTCTTTTTC
The DNA here is from genome assembly GCA_037575805.1 of Lecanicillium sp. G3. Lineage (NCBI taxonomy): Eukaryota > Fungi > Ascomycota > Sordariomycetes > Hypocreales > Cordycipitaceae > Lecanicillium > Lecanicillium sp. G3. The sequence goes on along the minus strand of JAZHPD010000012.1, from coordinate 36,456 downwards.
TTTTCTTTTCTTTTTCTTTCATTTTTTTTTTTCATTTTTTTGTAGTTTTTCTTTTAAAGTACCGGTTGCGTTAAGATGACGGCCATAATTGTGATTGGCATCGTCAGGGAAATAAAAATAATTAATGCTTGTATTAGCAAGGGTGGCTCGACGCCCTCTCTTGGCAGGCCGCCTTGAGGGCACCCAGTAAGCGGCAGAGGGCTCCTGTCCGGCTCCGAAGGGAGCCGGGAATGACACTGTCAGCGCGGGTCGCATCGTCCAGGTCTCGCCGACCAGACTGCAGAATATTACTACACGCACCTCGCTCTTCAATGCGTTACATGTACATATTAATAGCCGGTGGATTGTGAGATATTTTTGACCCTGGGCCATGCGGTAGCCAAAACCGGCAGCTGAGGAATGCGGCCACTTGGGGGCCTCAAGGCCGTCGGCTCCGAGACATGCCTAGCGGGGTGGTGGCTCGGAAGCGCAAGGCCGGTTTCAAATTAAATGATGGAAGGACAAGAAGAAAAGGAAGGGGGACTGAAAGAGATGCAGGCTCTGTAGTAGTGAGGCACAGTATTAGCTAGCTGGGGTAGCTGACAGCCTTATCACGCAACCACTCAACCCACCACCTGTCTCGCGACCAGGCGGGATCAGGGTACGGCAAGACATGCACGAGGCGAACCGTTTCAACCAGACGAGACGAAAGGAAACAGCTCTAGACCCATGGCAAATAAAAATACACCCCAGATGCAGATGCCTGAACCAGGTGGGATTCTCTCTTGCTCGATCAATACTGCTCGGCATGCGTCCGTCCTGACGTCGTGTGCGTCTTTTCTGCTGGTGCTCGTCGGGCAACGACCGAGAATGGGGTCGTCTCGGGTGCGCGCGTGCTTTCACTCGGCCGGGACAGGGTGCGCCGTTGATATTTTTCAGTTGCATCTATCACCTCGCCACCCCTCTCATTTTGGCAGTGACATATACGCAATGTCACAGAGACCGGACGCATACGACGTTTTGCAGTGTAGAGCTTGCCTCGCTGTGCTCCAGAGCTGTCAAGCTGCCAGCATGGGCTGCACTAATTGCCTCTGAGCGGTGATGTCTCTGCAGAACAGCAGCAACGTCACCAAAAGACAGTCCGAGCAAGGCAGTGCTGCAGTTTGGTATTGGCATACGCATTAATAAGACAAGCCGTGCAATTGAAATACACCCATGCATTGTCTGGCATATTGAGTTGCTGCCCTTTCACTCGACCAAGTATGGCGCAGATAGCGAAGCATATCCTCAAGTGAAAACCGAAAGCGTTCTGTGTAATCAGGCTGCAGATTTGGTGGCGTCCAGAGAGCGAATCAGAGCTGACCTCAACGACCGGGATGTCTAAGCCACTGTTTCCCACAAGCCCTTCCCTTGGCTGGATGGCATGGCATCACACCACCTCTGCGAATGCACTGTACTGGTACGAGCTCGCTGGCTCTCCTGCTTGTAAATCCCGTAACTTCGTTCCGACAGGAGCTCAGATTTGCAGCTAAAAAGATGAAAACAAGATAAGCTTTCTTACCTGGTAAAGTTTTACAGCAAGTATGATGCGTCCAAATTTAGGCTGGTCTGGCATCTGACCACCGTGGGTCAATTACCGAAAGCTGTTTTCCGCCCAAGCCTTGTGTTTGAGTACACATTGTGCTTGAGTGTACAAAGTAGAGGTTTTTGGTTTTAGTGCTTTTGGTTTGCTGGTCGGGATTGCCACGTCCGGCGGAGGACTCCGTCCCCGCGCCAGAAAAGTATGTTCGTGTCCTCACATCGCAGCCGAGTCAATCCATCCGCGTGCCGGTAAGATGCGCACTGTACCATCGAGGATAGCCTGGCTCCGTCTCCCTTCGCCCCTCCTTTACTGGTCCGCCTCGGTCCTCTGAGTGGGCTTTCCATTCTCTGTAGTAAAGCAAAATCTCCGGGTTTAGAATGTGGCCAGTCGTCTCTTTTGGCGACTTCGGATCTAAATTAAACTCTAAAAAAAAGGTTAGCAGGCACAGTTGAAAGGCCAACCTCGGCGTTGTGTACCGGGCCATCTGCAGGTTTCACTGAATGCAAGCTTATGTCGCTATTAGAGGTAGCCAGCACGTGTGTACCGCTCATTCAACATTAGGCTGTGCTTGGTGAATTGTTGTACATCGGCCGAGATGGTTTGGTTTATCTGATATTGTGATGTGTGATGGATGTTCTCGTGTTCTCGAGCAGCAAACGTCTTTGCTGGCTGGCTTTGCTTCGCCGGTCGACAGGTTGCATCGCAAGGCGTGCCTGTTTAGAGGAGGATCGCGTATCAGCCCACCATGATGAAATTGATTCGCTGACTAGGGTCAGTGTCGTATCGTAGAGGCGCAATAAAGTAAAGTAGAGGGCAAGACTAGGAGAACTCTGTATCTGAACAAGTCTGAAGTTTGAAAAACCATCGGCGTTTGGCCTGTGTTTGCTGTGCTTTGCTAAGCAGCTTAGTTGCCAGCCGTGAGCACCTCCTTCACCACTTGCCGTTTGCTTGCTGCCAGTTGCCAGCCGTGAGCCGTATCCCTTTGCCAGCTGCCCAGCAAACGCAGCACCTTGCATGTGTTCTTTGGTGCGTCTCGGTGTGTACAGAGTTCACCGTGATCCTTCATCTCACCATCACCCCATTGTTTTGTTTTGTTTTCAGCTTTCTGCTGCCGCTGCAGCCATCATTATCATCAGCATCGTCATCATTGGCGTCAGCTTCAGCACCCGCCGACCATCATCGGGTGCTTCTATTGGGCTGCATCGCAACACAGACCAGCACAACGCTAAGTCGCCTCGGCTCTTGTTGTTCTCATTGTTTCGCCATCTATGTCTAGCACTGGCGCGCTTTGCGTTGCCTTCCCAAGCTTTTCAGATTCTCATCTCTGGAACCCGACCCGAAGCCGCCCCGGTAAACTCATTACCGACAACTCCCCGGCTCGCGCTCTGATCAGGTCACGTCTCCCTTTCCTGTTAGTACAAGCCAGTCAATGGATACTCACTCCTAATACCTGGATGCTACACTGCCGTTTCTCGCCTCAAACTAACCTCGTTGCAGTCCGTTGCGCCTCCGCCGCAGCCCAAGCCCACTCCCGCACACCCACTCCAGGACCACCACTAGCAAGACTAGTCTCGACACCCTGGCTGCTGCTACCTTCGGCCGAGTCTTGCCCAACTATAGCTAACTCGCGAAGTTAGTTGGGTGCTGGCTGGTACAGCCGTTTCTGGCCTTGCCCCTGCCCAACTCAACTAAAACGGCACCCGAGAAAAAAGGTCCTCTGCCGTGTCGCTCTCTTCGGCTTCGAGGCGACGACTTTCTTCGCTTTCCCACACACTTCTTCTCTCCATCTTTCGAGTGGCGCGTCTTTGCCTCTCGGCGCCTCAGAGACAATAGCTCCCTGCCCGCAAAGCTCGCGCTCTTTTATTCTATCACTGCCTACCCAGCAAGCTCTCCCTCCCGCCCAGTCATCATCTGACGGAAATCGAGCCAATCGCCGCGAGGCAACTAATAGCCAAGGCACCGTGCCCGTCGGCCGCGGCCGCCGCGACAACAATTGATTGTCCGTTCGCGCAAATAACCCGAGTCCTCCTTCAATACCAGCGACTTGTTTCGCTGTCGCGAGGGCAGCAGGGATTTCGCCAACCTGGCCCTGCGAGCTCTACTCGCCACCTAATTTCACAGACCTGGCGCATTTCAAGCTCGGCGCGGCGCTACGGCATGTTCCGTCTTTGCTCGATGCGACCGTCGTCCACCATCTGCGAGTAACTTTGGCGCGAGGCACCAACACGGCCTCGAGTTCGCCTCACCAGCGCCCTACTCTTCAATCCATCCTATACGCGCACAGCAGCGACAATGGGTGCGACAGGCCCGTACGACGGCACCCAGCAGGCCCAGCAACCCCAGCAGCAGCCGAGCGTGCCCGTCTCGATCCCGCCGCTCTCCGCGCATGGCATGGCACCGCAGTCACCGCGCCACCCGCAGCAGATACCACAACAACAGACACCGCAGAAACCACCGCCTACGCTACAACAGCAGCCCTCGCAATCCCAATTGCAGTCGCAGTCCCAGCAGCGCAGCGTGAAGCGACCCCGGCCCGTCAAATCTTGCACCGAATGTCGTAAACGAAAGCTCCGATGCGACCGACTATGTCCTTGCTCGCAATGCCAGAAATCCAGTCGCGCCTGCAAATATGCCGCTGATGCGGATGGCCAGTTGGACTCGGACGCATCCGACGTCGACCTGCCAGAGCCCGGCCGTCCCTCTAAGCGGACTTGCGCCACAGGGACCGCATCATCAATACAAGGCGAGCCAGCTAGCCTTGCCGCTACCGTCGCGGCCGTCAAGAACGGCGACTCTGCCGGACTACCTCTTCTTGAAGAATTGTCACTGAGAATGGAACGACTGGAGAAACATGTCATGGTGAGAAGCCCAGCGGCGACTGATCTGAGTGCCGGAAGAGTTGCTGCCGGGACTGCAGACACAATCCGAGGACTTAGCATAAAAAACGACTCAAAGCGTACGCGGTTTTTCGGGCAAGGCAGCTCACGCGTCATGCTCAACTTGTTCGACGATGCCAGGGCATTCATCAGCCAACATCAAAATATTGCGGGTGGCCGCGAGGTTTTGTCCGACTTAAGAGCCGTGCACCACAACATGCACGAGAACTACCTCAATGCTCTATCTCCTATCTCTGTTTTTGTGGATTCAATGATGCCTATTCAAAAGCGAATGACAGACATCCTGCCACAAAAAGACGTCTGCGACAGACTGGTATCATCCTACGTCGACTCCTCAGAGACCATCTATCGCATTCTTCACTTACCCAGTTTTATGGAACAGTATAACATGTATTGGGCCGGCAAGCAACAATCCGAATATTTCCTGCCTCAACTAGTAGCTGTGTTGTCCACGGCATCCCGCTTTGAGACCAAGTCCAAGGGAATATTACCTGAACGAGTGGATGGCGTACATATCCCGACCAGCTGCGCGCTGGTTCGCAACTGGCTGGACAGCTTAAAGGGAAAGCAACGCGTTGAATTCGCATCTTTGCAGACCGAAGTTCTACTATTGCATGCACAGCGCATGATAACGCTTCGCACCAATGACCTTTGGGCCCAACTGGGTTACATTGTGCGCAACGCCATGTCGATGGGCCTACATCGCGACGCGTCGGAATTCGGTCCTCGCATGTCTGTTTTCCAGGGCGAAATTAGGAGGCGACTTTGGTTTACCATCTTAGACATTGACGTGCATTTGTCGATTAGTCTGAACATGCCCACAATAGTCCGCGAAGGTGACTTTACCTGCCGACCTCCGCGCAACTTGGACGATGCCGAACTCTTTGAGGGCATGAGAGAGCTTCCGCCATCGAAACCCATTGACCAGATTACGGACAACCAGTTGCAGGTATACGGTGCCATGACGCTACCGGCACGTATGAAAGTTGCGCACCTGGTGAACAATATCGATTCCATCCGGGATTACCAGGAGGTCTTGGATGTTGGGGCTAAGCTCGATCGGTTCCTCGAGGATATTAACTATTTGTTTCCACGTCAGGGTATCCTTAACGATACACAAAAGAGCAAAATGTGGAGGTCTCGTGTCATTCTCGACATGCACGCCAGGCGGCCTCTACTGGCATTATACCGCAGCTTGGCTATGGGAACACCGGATGCGCCCCCGCAAATCGCGCGTGCTCATCTACGGTCCTCCATGGTCATCTTGAAATACTTGGACGAGATTGACCCACGACAGCCATTTTTCCCAGTCATTGCGTCAATGTATCATCAGATGCTCAAGCATGACATTACGCAAGCATCGCTCAGCGTCTGCTACTACTTACACGCAATGCACCGGGCACCTTCGGATAGCATGATGCTTAGTCCAGGACAGCGACAGTCTCCAGAGTACGGTGGAGATGACTACCCGCTGTACAAGCCTGAAACGCTGTCCATCTGGTCGCCGGCTAGATTGATTAGCACCGTGGAAAAATCGCTCGAACTCCAAATCATGCACGCTAGTGGCAGCGATACGAAAGATATAGTGATCATGGCGCTTGTTTTGGAGTCGGTCAGGACGCCAGAGCCGAGAGGGGATGATATTATGCGCGGCTTGTACAGTGTGCTGGATGCACTGTTGAGGGCATCGAACATGACGCTGGAAAAACTACGCTCAACTGAACACGCAAATCGAAGTGCGTTTGGCACGGAAAGCTACATGCGCGGGCATACGCAGATGGGTAGCAAAGCAGCAGCTTCCGCGCATGATTTTGGCGGCTGGATCATCTGGGATGGATGGGACTAAAACTCTTACAGTGATAATGCACATTTCGGAAATAACAAATATTAGACTTCATGCAGCTTATGACTGCAAGGCGTTCTGGCTGCTTTATTGAGGGAGCTGATGCTCGGCTTAGAATTGGGTTAGCGAAATGGAGCAAATGCAAGATATCAGGTCTATGGAAGCGTTGTCAGACACGGTCTATTTGACCCGGCATAGTTTCTTTTTTAAATTGCTTTCATACATGGCGAAATGGGAAAGCGAGGTATAAGGATGCAAGGTATCTTGCCATGTAAACGGACTGAGATTAGGATGACTGGAATATTTGGAGACCGGTTTGTACATGGGTGAATTGAATACCACTAAATCTATACTACTAATTACAATAATTTTGACCAATAATGTCCTGTGAATAACGACAGCGCGACTTTACTTCGTTTTCCAGTCAGTGGTTGATGAGGACAGGCGCTGTGCCGTCCCAAGTATCTTGTTCTGCGGCGTCAAGAAGCCACTGCGCCAGGCTCTGACGTGTAATTGCATCCATCATCCCCAAACCTTTACCGTCATCTCCAAGTACCTTGACGGATGATTTTGAGTCCGCAGCAAGATGGGCACCGGCTTGCTCCGTCAGCCTCGCCGGCCGCGCGAGGACGAAGCGCAGCCCACTCTCCCGCACCATGCGGTCCACGACGTTGTGGTCTGCGATGCCGTGGCGCATGGGCGACTGGCTGAACAGGAGCCTGAACGCGCAGCCCATCGACGCCCAAGAGTCGCCGACGCCGAGGGAGGAGTTGATGACGATCTTCGGGCGGCCCTGCGCGGCTTCTTGCTCCCCGAACACGGCGTCGACGGCGTCGAGCAGGACCCGCGTCGCCTGTGACATGAAGTCCGGGTCGGTGTCGGGCCGGAGCGGCGCAAAGGGGCTGGAGCCGGTGCGGGGCAGGCTGAGGGTGCTGACGATGGCGTCCGGGCGTGTCGGGGTTGTGAGGGCCCGCTGGACGTCGGCGGCGCGGAGGGGGGAGCCGGTCACGACAGTGAGGCCGGCCTGTGGTGGGAGGGACGCGGCGGAGCGGGCGAGTGCTGTCACGGTGTGGCCGCGAGAGAGCGCGGCAGCGATGACGAGGGAGCCGTTGCGACCTGTGCCTCCGGTGATGTAGATGTGCATATTGAGGTGATGTGGTGATGTGGTGAGTTCTTTAGAGTATGTATGATACGATGTAGAGGTGCGTATATGATGATGTGGAAATGCGATGGGATTTGAGTTGAACGGACTATATTCTGAACTCTGTAGTTATCTTACGTCTTATTTATATATATAGTGATGAAGAAAATTCTTCATCTTTTGGCTTACGAATGTGGTTTGCTGGTCGGACTGTCTTTTGGTGATGAGGCCGAGTGACTCGGCCGATAGCTGGCGACGATGGCCGTTATTGGTGCTTGCCTACAGCTCCCAGCGCCGTCACTCGGCCGGCGGGCGGAGAGGGATTGGACCGACTGGAGAACTGGCGCTGACAAATCTGCTGCATGTCGGAGCCGAGAGGCATCAGCACTGTTATCGCGCATTACAAAAGGGAAGAAGAGGAAAATGACAAAGGTATCGCGATGGCTGCAGAATTCATCGTAACTTTGATGTGAAGAAAGCGTAACAGGAAAAAAAAGACGGACTGGGAGAATTCGGTAGAGGTTGTGCAGCTTGAGCGGCCAGGAACGCATGCAGCCTGTGTGCCTGCTAACTATGTGCGGAGCAGTACAGAGCACAGTAGGTACAGTACATGCATAAACTGCGTTGCTGCTAAATAAATTTGGTAGGCAGGCTCAGTGCTTATTAGTGTGGGAGGGGACGCTCGTGGCAAGCGATGGGCCGGACCTCGGCACGCTTGTTAGTGGTGGCGGCGCGGGCGAAACACCAGGCGGACGAGACAGAGAGTCCGCGGAGTGTTACCAGTATTGTAATATGACCGCAAAGAGAAAAAAGACGACTGGCATAAGCTCGATGCGCAGAGCCGAGTGGATTTTTGTTCATTTATTCTCCCAGGTACGGAGCAGAGGCGGAACAACTGCTCGACCTGGACGCGCCGCTACGTCACAGCTGGCTGGGCGGCCGGCTATATGGCCGGGGTACAGAAAAACGTCCTGAGCGCAGGAGAGGCAAAACATTCTCCTGGGTTTGGAATCAGATGCGTATGTGGGTTTCACATGAATTCGATTTCGTGGAGAACGCCACTTTTTTTAATTCTTTTCCACCTCTTGTCGTTTTTGGTCGAATCTGCTTTGTTGGGGACTGGCCGCACTGTTCGGTTAACTAGCCCTTCCGCAACTGCGGCTATATGCTCTCCGTTCACCCACAACTCCCGCCCACACCAGCCGCCGCTCGGCCAAAGCCCCAACCCAGTTTGCTGCTGTTGCCACTAACGAACTGGATGGCCAGATACTTTGCCTCCCCCGCATCTATGGTGCCGATGGCCCTGGAAACGGCTTCCGGACAGTCTTTTTCTCACGGGCGTGCTGCCTCCAAAGTGGCAAGTGATGCACATGGTTTGAAAGACCAGGAGGCCAATCGAGACAGCAGGCAGCTCACTTGATTTTTATGAAGTTTATTCCCAGTAACTGTAGACAATTTCTTCTTGTACAGTTCAATCATGGACCCGGATAACCCGTCCATTTGCATCTGAAAGTCCCCACAAGAGCTATTGTCCACCGGGCCCCCGCGCTAACCACCAGCGACGGAGGTAACCACTGCAATTCTTTTTGCCGTAGCCACCGGTTCCGAGGCTAAGCCTTCTCTCCTACTTCTTATATATCCCCATTCCTGGCCTTCACTGTCCCTCGTAATCCTCCCATTCCCATCCAAACTTTTTTGTTCATCTCATTGTGATTGCTCTTCTCCTCCCGCATCACAACCCCATATACCCCCCCCAACCTTACCATCAATATACCCATTCTCTCAAAACCAAAACCACCGCCCATCATGCCTCGCGAACTCGCCCCCGTCTACATCCTCGGTGTGGGCATGACCAAGTTCATCAAGCCCCGCGGCAATGTCGACTACACCGAGCTCGGCTTCGAGGCCGGCGTCAAGGCCATGCTCGACGCCCAGATCAACTACGACGACGTCGAGCAGGGCGTCGCCTGCTACTGCTACGGCGACTCGACCTGCGGCCAGCGCGTCTTCTACCAGTTCGGCATGACCAAGGTCCCCATCTACAACGTCAACAACAACTGCGCCACCGGCAGCACCGGCCTCGCCATGGGCCGCACGTTCGTCGCCTCGGGCGCCGCCGACTGCGTCCTCGTCGTCGGCTTCGAGAAGATGATGGCCGGCTCCCTCCAGTCCTTCTTCAACGACCGCGAGAACCCCCTCGGCACCACCGTCAACATGATGGTTGAGACCCGCGGCTTCGAGCCCGCCCCTGGCGCTCCCCAGATGTTCGGCAACGGTGGCCGCGAGTACAAGGAGAAGTTCGGCGCCACCAACGAGGACTTTGCCGAGATTGCCCGCATCAACCACGCCCATTCCCCCAACAACCCCTACTCTCAGTTCCAGCAGGTCTACACCAAGGAGCAGATCCTCGAGTCGCCCACCATCTTCGACCCCCTCACCAAGCTCCAGTGCTGCCCTACCTCGGACGGTGGTGCCGCCGCCGTCCTGGTCTCCCAGGCCTTCCTCGACGCCCGCCCCCACCTCAAGGACCAGGCCGTCCTCATCGCCGGCCAGTGCCTCGCCACGGACGCCCCCTCGCTGTTCTCCCGCAGCTCCATCGACCTGCTCGGCTTCGAGATGACCAAGCACGCCACCGACGTCGCCATGAAGCAGGCGGGCATCACCCCCAAGGACGTCTCCGTCGTCGAGCTCCACGACTGCTTCTCCGCCAACGAGATGCTGGTCCTCGACGCCCTCGGCCTCTGCGAGCACGGCAAGGCTCACGAGATGGTCCGCAAGGGCGACATCACCTACGGCGGCAAGTACCTCGTCAACCCCTCGGGTGGTCTCATCTCCAAGGGCCACCCCCTCGGTGCCACTGGTATCGCCCAGGCTGCTGAGCTCGTCTGGCACCTACGTGGCTGGGCCAACAACCGCGAGTTCCCCAACACCAAGTACGCCCTCCAGCACAACCTCGGTCTCGGTGGTGCCGTCGTCGTCAGCGTCCTCAGCCGCGCCGACGGCAAGGCCGCCCCCAAGGTCACCAGCGAGCAGGTCGGCAAGACCAACAAGCTCGGCTACAACCCCGCCGTCGAGGCCAAGGGCTTCACTGCCGCCCAGGCCGCCTCTGTCCGTTCCAAGAAGTACCCCAGCGAGTGGGCTCTTGGTGAGACCGAGGAGAAGGTTACTGCCAACTTCTAAGCGCCGGACCCTGTCTGTCGGCGCGTGAAGAGATTATAAAAAGAAAAAAAAAAACTTTTAACAAAATAAAGTAAAATATTGGGAAATACAGATAATGTTTTTCATTTCCTTTGTATAGTCAGCGGCTTGGGATCGGATCATGTACATCACATTTAGTTGAATGAAACTATGACACTTTTTATCATACAAAAACTCGCGACATGATTGTGACAATGCATGATTTGAAATCAAAGCCTCGATCGCATTAGATCTCCAAGATGGCATCGATCATGCTTTGTAAGTGATTGGATTTATTACTTCATATTCTCGGCAAGATATTCTATTGAACAGGTGCTCGTATTATTTCCTTTTTCTCATTTCTATTCATTTTAAATACAGTATAATTTAAATAAGTGTCATACAAGTAATTTCTTTTGCCAATTAAGCCTCCGGCAGTCGATCGCTAATCTGACACCCCTGATCGCGTCTTCGCGTCCCGCTAGTTAACTAAATAGGTGGCGCAAAAAGCCGCCGCTCGTGCTTTGGCAGCAGAGCTCGGCCGGCTTCTTCTCTCTTCTTCCTCATCGCGAAGCGCCCCTCGGCCTTTGTCTTTTACGCGTAAACATACATCTCTTACACCTTATTTATAATGACAAATTTCAGTCACTTACCGGCCGAGCTGCGCCGGCATATTTATCTACTCGCCCTCGGCGATGGTGACCCCGCTACCATGGTGCCGTTCCGCACCTCGCGCCCGTTTATCCTCGAGGAGGAGGACGACGACGAATTCGACGGCATGATGATGGATCAGCAAGATGTGGACGAAGAAATCACACCCGAGCAGCAAGAAGAAGTCCGGCAACTGGTGCTGCAGCAGCGCCTCGCCCAGAGCGCTGCAGTCACCGCAGACGGCGCCGCGAACCCTCCGCCAGCCATCTTGCCGAGCAACGGCGTCGCCAATGGAGGGCCTCCTGCTGCTGATGCTGATGGCGAGGGCGATGATGACGAAGAGGAAGAGGAAGAGGACGAAGATGACGAATACGACTCGGACGTTAGCGAACAAATGGGCCGAGCCTGGGCCTACGAGCGCGCCTGGGACGAGGCCATCGTCATCCCCGTCTACATCCCGCCTCTCATCCTCCTAAACCGCGAGGCTCGCGCCATCGCAATCACATGGCTGAAGAAGCACGATATACAGTTCCTCCGAAATAGCATTACCAAAGACGAAATCGAAAAGGGCTTCGACGAGGAAAAGAACGGACCTACGTACGCGCGCAAATACGACCCGACACGCGACTACCTCTACGTTGACCGCCACTACTGGCGGCGTTTCTACAACCGCCTGCTGATACCGGAGATGATGGCCGAGCAAGGACAGAACCCGGACGACGACGAAGACGAGCCCGTGCACGACCTCGGCGCGACGGTGAGGCGCCTGGCGTTGCCCGCCTTTACCGTGTACCAGAGCATCGGCACCCTCGCGCACGCGTTCGCGTACATGCCCAACGTCGAGTCCATCGCGACCATCTGGGGCGACTTGCCGCCCAAGGAGTGGGAGGCCAAGGTCATCTACCAGACGGTGCAAAAGGACGGCAAGCCCAAGACACAGGTCACACAGGTGCTGCTCCCACGCTGGGACCACGAACGTATAAGCGAGCGCCTCTCGCAAGAGGAGCAGGACAGGAGACGCGCTGACACGGCTCGCATCAAGGCGGAGCGTAGGTTAACGCGCGCCCCGGACGAGGAGGAGGATGAGGACGAGTCGGATGAGGGTGAGGGCCAGGGCCCGATTGTGACTATGTGCATGCGCGACCCGTCCGACGACGAAAAAGTATATTACGAGAGAGGGTACCTGGGAGACTGGATGGAGGAGATTGAGCAAGAGCTGGCGCTGAGTGAGCTGCCGGAACATGTCGTCGACGAGGATACCGGCGAGTTTATCCTGGAGATGCTGCCGTGCAAGGCGGTGCTGCAAAAATAAATACGAGGACAATTATTTGTCATTTACGATAATCTATACCGACAAAATGGCGCTTGAGTACATGCTATTTTATTTCCTGTTACAGACTTGTTTCATTAGTTCGTTACATTTCATACACATAGCTTCCCCCTTTCATCACGTTGTCGGTTCCTTGCGAAGCTGCCACCTCCCATCCACCTCCGTAAACGACACCTGGACGCCCTTGGCCGCATCGTACAGGTGCCTGTCCAGCTCCGGGGACGGCGTCACGCCCTCCTTGCCCGTCGCCGCGGCCCCGACGTTCTGGAACGCCACCGCCAGCGTGCTCGACTTCCAGTCGGCGCCCCATCGGCTCCGCCAGTTGACCACGACGACGCACGCGAAGAAGACGAGCTCCAGCCCGAGCAGCGCCGCCAGGAAGCTCAGGTACTTCCACTCGACCTGGATGCACGTCTCGCGGCGCCACGTCTGGCCCCCCGCGCCCTGCAGCAGCGCCGGCCCGTCGGCGCGCGTCCGCATCTGCGCGCTCGCCGCGAGCGCCATGCCCTCGGCGAACCTGGTCACGCTGTCAAACGTCATGTGGCCCTTGTTCCAGAGCGTCTCGAGCCACACGGACCCGTAGACGGCGGACCCGATGCCAAAGGTCAGGGCCTTGTCGTCGAAGAAGCCGAGGCCCATGAACGAGGCCAGGCCCGTGGCCGCGCCCACACCTACCCCGAAGACGCACTCGGGCTCGTACCACGTCGTTGGCGGAGGATCGTCGCCCGGCCCGAAGCGGGTCTTCTGCGACGGCTGGAACACCTCGACGGTGTGGGTGTCCGTCTGGCTGTCCCTTGCGCTGCAGTCTTTCCACGTGCCGTTGTAGAACGTCTGGTTGACTGCGAGCTGGTAGCCAATCTGCTCCTTGTTGGCGGCTCTCTGCACGACCCAGTGCAGATACTGTTGGTCGATTACCTTTTCTTCATACGTGCCGTTGCGAAATTCCGCCGAGAATGTTTGCACGCAAGGTATCAGCGAAAACATGTACGCTACAGGTACCGGTTCAGCCCTGTAGTAGCAGAGGACCCCGTCGCAGCTCTTGTTTGAAATCGTTCCGCCCAAGACTTGCACGTCGAACAGGCTCGTGCGGTTCCATGGGCCTTCATCGTCAGGGAGAAAGGCCGTCCCCGGCACCATTTGCGCGGTGGTTCCCGCAAGCATGGAAGTGTCCAGCTTCGTGCCCCACGGGAGCGTGTAGTTCTTTGCCTCGAAGCGACTCGGCACCTCTTCGATCTGGTCTGTGATATCCCAGCTGAGACTGCAGACTCCGAGGCTCGTAAAGGTGGCACCCCTGTCGCTGGGGAACGTGCAGTTGCCGGTGATGCACGTTACGTCCACGCTTGTCGAGCTGTTTGCCGGGGGCTTCAGGACGCCGAGGTACGCCGCGAGGCTCATCTCCGGATCCAGGGTGTTGGCGGTGGTGTATCCCGCGCCGCTGTGGGCACCAAACTGCGAGTAGGTGTTGGCGCGGGGGATGCTCGCCACGGCGGGGTCTTTGCGCCAGCACGGCTTCGCAGCGACGCTTGCCTGGGAGAAGGGGTCGACTGCGAGGGCAATGAGGGCGAGTATGGCACCGCAGCTCGCGAGGACGGACTTGGGACCGCGCCTGAACTGCTTGGCTATTATCAAGACGGCTCCCCACGCGCCACGGCTGGCCTTGTCGTAAAGTTCCATGTCGGCGAGACTACGAGGCTGGCGGGAGAACCATAGCCATTTCAGTTGGCTGATACCTAGATTGTATATGTCAGTCTATTGTCAAGAAAAAAAAAGGAATTTACGCTTCTACACACTCTCGGTGACGGGCATGGCCAAGCTGCCCTTGAAGAGTGCTGAGAGAATGGCTACAATGGCGTTGATGGAGATGGGTAGCTTCCACTGCGCCAGCAAATGCTTCTGGTACACTCGTAGCACGATGATGATTCCAATGAAGCTCAGTATACTTATGAGGAGAGATAGCAGCTCCCACTTCCAGAGGGAAAAGCCATTGCGGGGTCTTGGCCGGCGACGGCTCTCGGCCGCGCCGTCGTCGCCGTCCGAGGTGTTGACGGCGTGGTAGTCCTTCGGGCTGCTGGCTTCGGACATGGAGCGGACGTGCGTCGAGGGAAGCGGTTTTCGGCGGATGCTCGGCGGAGGCTCTGGAGACGATGCCATCGGGGCGGTGCCGGCGGAGTGACGGCTCGCGCCGCTGAGGCTGCTGGGGGGAGATGGAGACGTCGGATTGGCCATGATTACGGAGTGAGATCCAACATGCCGCCAACTATCAATCTACAGCACCAGAGCTTCTGATAAGGAGAGACCAAATAGAAGTCGGAGAACTAGGGGACTTGAATGTGCTGGCGGGTCGGTGTGCAATATATGGCTTGCCGTGCTATGCTGGCCAGAGGCCGTCCCCCGCCAGGACGGTGCGCCAGCCATCCTGCGCTGTCCAACTGCAGATGAGCTGCGCAACAAGGGTGTGCTGCACCTCGTGTATTGAACCTGCCCCGGCCGTGGAATTCATTTTCTCTCCCCTGTGCATTAACAACGTTCTGTTAGTTCCTAGCTACCTTACAAGGGGTTGTGTCCGAGTTGGGGGCCGGACTGGCCGCCCGCTAACAGACTGGGCGACGGGCACAGTGATTGGGTAACACTGCATCGGACGAAGCTCAAATGTGGCGACTGAAGAGGAGCAGAGCACAGGAGCTAGTCAGCCTGATTTTCTTCATGTGGCAATATCCCTGTGGGCAAACAAGCAAACTCGACAAGTGACGGGGGGCGGGGCGTGTAAGCCGCGGGCGACTAGAGAAACAAGCCCAACTCAACGTGGAAGGGGCTGTATCCTCCGCGAGAGGCATCTTTTCTCTGATTTTCGTCGACATTTGAATCGTGGAGTTCAGTTCATGGAATTGAGAGAATGTTAAGATGATTGACGTGTGTTGAGAAGTGGGAAGGCTGGGGGGGTGTTGATCGGCGGGCTGAAGCGGGACAGATGCAGGCTGCTCACTCAGCGAATTGCATCGGGGTACTACGTCAGGGAGGCTTGGGGGCTAAAAATAAATGCCGGGGGGGCACAGTCTATCCGACGGTGCAAAAGTACTTTCAATAAAACCGAGGAGTCGAAACCATGAATGTCTAATTCTTCGCCATGTCTACTTTGTGTCTAGCTTTCGGGTCTAGTCCAATGGGAATCTAAATAAGTCGCCGACGACCTGTCGACACTGTTAATAATACAAGAACCAGCGTTCAACTGCGGCTATATCAGAACCATTGGTGCTTTCCCGTGCAGGCAGGAAACCAACTCCCCCCTTGCATCATGATCGTGTGTACACGTTACCGTCCTGCACCGAGACAGAAGCAGCGTTGCCGTCGCTGCCCATGTCAAAGATGAACCTGTAAGGCTTGGTCTCCAGCGACCCGACCTCCTGCCATGTGATGCAAGTAGGCGTGCCCGCGTCTACCGGAGCATCCTTGTCCTGCAGCACTGCGACAAATTGGTGGCGTGTAGCGCTCTTGACATTCGTAGGATACAGTCTGCAGTCAAGGCTTCCGGCCTTCACACCCGCCGCCGCGGCAATCTCGTCCTTGAGGTCCCTGCTCCCATTGACTCCGCCCGTCATTCTCTCAACGACGATGCCCGGGTCCCCCGTACCAACATTCAGCACGAGCTCCGCGCCGCCGCCGCCGCCGCCAAAGAACGTTCCCGTGTAACGCGACGCCATCTCCTCTGCTGCGACTTCTTCCAGCACGGGCACGGCCTCGCTGGCAACGTCGGCGTACGCATTGAGGTCCAGGAGCGCCGCGCCATCGTCGTCTGGGACGGTGAAGTCGCGCGCGAGGATCGCAAAGCCGACGCCGAGGTCGGGGCTCAGACCGAAGTAGCTGGCGTAGGACCCAATGGCGCCGGCCTTGGCGGTGACGTCCACGACCGGCGAGGTGGGCTCGGCGGACGCGCGGTAGAACTCCCAGGGGAGGCCGGCGCCGTTGCGCAGGTTGGACGTGTCGGCGCTGCGGCGGAGCCAGCGGCGGGTGGCGGCCGCGGAGACGAGCTGGGAGGAGAGCATGGCGCGGCCGGCGACGGCGAGATCGCGGGGCGTAGACGTCATGGAGAGGGCACTGTTGTCCAGTTCGTCAGCTTTCTGTAGTCTTGTACTGTGGCGTAGCAGAATGCATACGCTTGTTCGCCGAGCTGGGTCATGTTCAGACCCGGCATGCTGTTGCCGCTGCGGCTCAGAAACGATGTGCTGTTCATGCCGAGCGGCTCTAGCAGTTTCTGCTTCATGATCCCGGGGAGTCCTGCGCCCGTAGAGTGGCCCATGGCCAGAGCGAGGACTTGGAATGCGGCGTATGATAGCACGGGTGTGGAATCCGGAAGATATGTAGGACCCTGTGCTTTCAACCCCGTCAAGAATTCTGTTGGTTTATTAGCATAGGGAACAAGATAGCGGTCAAGAGGCATGAGGGGATACTCACTCTTAAAATCACACGGATCCCCGACGGTGCATGCGTTTGCTTTCCCAATGTTAACAGAGTGTAATTTCCAACCATAAGGGTGATCACTTACAGAACCTCGGAAGCCCAGACAAATGCCCTGCCAGAGCACCAACGGTAATATCCTCCCACGGAATATCAAAGTCCCCCGAAACGCCCTTTAGCTCAGGGAGGTGCGCCGTGACCGGCTCGTCCCAGCGGTCCCCCATCGCCGCCAGCCACGTGTACACCGTAAAGACCATCGTCACCTCCGCCAGCGGGAACCGCGTGTCCGCGCCGACCGCCGATGCATTGCGCGCGACATCATACGGGGAGGTGTGGTGGTACTCGAACAGAATCGGCGAGCGGCTCGCGCTTCCGTCCGCTTCCGTGCCCTGGTTGGCGGCCGTAAAGTACACGACGGAGAACGAGGTCGTGTTGGCGGAAATGGGCCCGTAGGTCGGGTGCCCGCTGTTCTTGACGAGGTCGCTAAAGGACTTTTCAAACTTGGCGAGGAGCTTGGGGTCGGAGAGGGACGAGCCGCTCGGAGGGGGGAAGTAATTGCCGATGAGAGGGCATGGGGAGTATGACGCCTGGGTCGTGGCGGAAAGGACCAGGAGGCTTGCGAGAACGGAGGATCTCATGGTTGTGGGATGGAGGCTGCTAAGGAATAAAAAGAGAGTGTAGAGTTGCTTGGTGATGGACTGTACAAGTTTGGGAGCGACATGATGATTTTATATTTAGCAGAAGTGGCATTTGAAATTGTAATTGTCTGATATTTCCACCTACGGACTCTTTTATCATTTACACTCGTTTACGGCGCTCCACACTGTCTTATCCGTTTGTCCGTACCGACTTGTCCGTACTCCGTTCCTCCAACTCCGTATCCGTACAGGCGGACCCGCCGCCGGGCCCCGTCAGCCCTACCGGAGCCTCTTCAAGTACAGCAAGCACACAGAGTGAGCCGCGTCAGCCCTACCCAAACGGCTGGGGCAGTGTCAGGGAAAAGTCCCCAAAATTAGCATCTGGGCCCAGGCCAGCCAGTATATCCGACAAGACGACAGCGTCACCCGCACCGGTAGTCAAGTCCCCCGGCCTCGTCAGCCCGCCTGGCGCAGCGAGAAGCCCACCACTCATGTCCATGGCGCCGCTTCCGCTGCTGCTGCTGCCCATGAATCCCGAATGTGGCGTGAAAACGTCGCTCCCAGCACTCGGGTCGCCGCCAGCTATAGGTTGAGGCACGCGGCTCAGGTACCATGTCTCGAGCTGCCTCACCCGCATCGCGAGGTGGTGCATGGCATCCGGGCGGCCGTCGTCGTCAAGGTCAGGACTAGCTGCAACCTCCATGCGCAGAGTCACCTGTCGTAATGCGTGCTTGATGTCGTAAAAGTGCCGCAGCTGACCCGTCGCATGCCGTATCTGCGGCTGCGTGGCGACAATGTCGAGTCGCGCCGCGAGCGAGAGCCCGCAGTAGAGCGTTATCCACTCCAGGTTCGTCACGTACTGCTCCTCGCCGGTCGCTAGCGACTGGCAAATATCAATCATGGATTTCGTGGCGAGGATACTACCCGAGAGCCAGGATATGAATGTTGCGGAAGCAACTTGGTTGAGTTGACCCTCGGGCAGGTTTTCCAGGCCAAAGAGGCTTGCGCTCCGGGCAGATTGGTTGAGTAAAAGCTCCACAGAGTGCATCTGCAAAAGCAGCGCTCCTATATATGTATTTAGAGTCATGGATACAGCATGGGAAGTCGGGAGCTTACTGTTCTCAGTGAGTGGAAATGTAATTGAGCTCTTCACTTGCGCCAGCTCCTTACGCAGCTGCTCAACCTCCGACCAATGCGGATACCCAGCCTGCCTTGTCGCTATCGTATCAATCTTCTCCATGATACTCTGCAGGCCAATCATGAGAGGAATATGTTTATCGTGCGGCGACTGCTGCTGCAAGCCCAGCGCCTGAGCGGCCTGCACAATATACGCTGTACACGGGAAGCAGCGGAGCTTCTGTAAAAAGATGGACGAGCTGCAAGGGCGGCCACTGTTAGTAGATGTACTGAAAGAAGCTACCACCGAGACGCAGACGTACTTTGACGCGAGGTAAAACGTCCCGGCCAACGCGCGGGTCTCGACGACGCCCCATTCGTCGCGCTGCGTCTGCGGCCTGTCGACCATCCACAGGCTCGTGTTGCGCGGCTTGTCGAGGCGCAGGTCGCTGACGATGCTGATTGCGAGGTACAAATGCTGTGTGAAGCGTATCGGCCGCGGCTGGTAATGCGCCCTGTATAGAAGCAGTCGGAGTCAGTTCCCATCGCCCGGCACAGAACCATTGTCGAATCATTGCTTCGCATACCATGCAATCTCTACCAGCAGACCCTGCAGCAGCTCCAGGCTAGCAAACTTGCCGCGCGCAACGCGCTCGCCTATATAATTGTTCAACATGCGGCCAAGCCTGCGCTGCGTCGCGATATCCCCCGCCGCGGCGACGGCCAGGACAGCCAGGCACAGCGCCGGATTCCCCGCCCACAGCTCGCCCACGGAGGCCTCGGACACGGATACAAACGGGAACCGGGCCATGAAGTTCAGCTTGTACCGGTCGAGCAGCGCCTGTCCTGCCTCCGTCGTGAGCACGCCCTCGGCGAACGGGTCATGCCTGCCATCGCCGTCTGCTTTCTCGCGCGCCGGCGGGATTGCGCTGCCTGTAGCTGGTGCACGCGCGCTTCAACCGAGATTTTAGTTGGTCTCATCGGATATGAATTGTTTGTGAAGTACTGCATTTAGACTCTTACCTGGCCTTGCGCTTCGCGGGCGCAAATACGCAGGTCCGGCTGAGCCGCAGACAGCGGTCGCACTTGCCCGAGTCCTGCGTGCTGCTGCACCTGATCTTTGCGCGGTAGCACGTCTGGCACGTCTTTAGAAGCTGATCCGTCATTTTTTCTCTCCAGCAATCTAACGAATGCCACATGCCAAGATGGTTTACGGAATTGAAGGCCTGGAGAACAAGGATTGAAATATTGTCAGCCTAATTAAACGGGGGACGGTGGTGCTGGTCGTATCACGCATCGCAGGGTTAGCGCCGATCAGTTTGTAAGACTCGACGCGGAGAATAAGCAGGTTAAATGGGCCAACGGCAGCGGCTTTCTAACTTTGAGAACAAGATTCAAAGATATGCGGTGCTGATTTGTTGCCAATGCAGACTGGTGAGAAGTTTCCGGCTTATAGCTCTTTGCTCGTCTCACTTTTGTTCCCGCCATCGGTCACCTAAATAATTGACCATATCGTTCTTGGTCTGAAGATAGAATGCTTATGGGGTCTCAATTACGTGACGATGGTCAATACATCTAAGAATGATTAGACGGCTGTAATGCGACTGACTGTTCCTCTGATGTAGTTGGCTGGTCTCACTTGTATCAGACAGGCCGTGCAGCACCTCTTGCCCATGTACAAAGACATTCACAGCAAGTGCCTGTTCAGCCCTATACAAACCGTGCAAAACAAATCAACACAGACATACTCACAAGTCACCGAATTCACCTGCAATAAACGTGAATGCAGGTTGGTCTCGCCTGGCGGTCGCAGCAGCCCATGAGCGGGCGCTTCGCCTTTTCCGGTCCTTTACTAGTTTCAGCAATCTACACAGTCGAAAAGAAACACAGAACCGATCAGAAATAGTTCTTCCCGGATACCACACTTTGCACGCAGCTGCAGTCTCGGCCTGACCAACCATGGGCACCTACGGGCTCTACGTATTCCGCTACCGCGGCCGATACTATTGCGATATGGTGAGCAGTGATGGATTCGTGGGGAACATGGGAAGGCACCATTAGTGAAATCCCGGCAGATCCGAAAGAGTACAAAGGTGGGCAGCGCAGGCATCGTCATGCAGAGCTTGGACTAATGACTGGTATAGAATGGCTTGAGAAAACGTGTCAATACTTCGCCGACAAAGAGAAACGAGAAGACGGAGAGATTTTCAAAATGAAGCCAGGCGTCGTCGGGAAGATGTTAAACAGGCCACAATGGACCGATGCGATTCTGCGACCCAACAACCTCATGATAGAATGCGTCGTCATCACCAACCTGGATGCCGGAGTCGCAACCATGCAGTACAACAGGCATTTCAACATGGCCAAACTTCCGAGGGATGCTGCCTTGGATGCCAGTATAAGCCATTTGGAGTTTGACTATGACGGGTATCACTGATGCTGGCATAGCTTGCAGCGAGGCGAGGGATATGTGCCACACCATGTGCACAGTGCGTTATACTTGCTTCGCTAGGCAGTTTTCGAGAATGATTGTTTCGTTGCAGATCTGTGATTGCCATGTGCATAGTGCATAATGTGATTGCCGCGACGGAAATAGCCCATTACCGGATGGCTGGAGAGTTTTTGTCTCGTGTCGTCGAAACAGTTGACTTTTCCGTCGATCCCTTTTTCTTATACAATGACAACTGTGTCCTGTATTGTCATTGAGCACGTTTCAGCCCATTGGTCGTCCTTTTATTGATGCTCTGTGAACAGCTTTTGCGGCGGCGGTGTCGTTGCGCTGTTTATGCCGTTGAAGCGGGCGGCGAGTTTAGCGGGAGCGGGCCGTTGATCACATCATTGGAGGTGGATGGGTACGTTTGTTCGTAACTAGTTTTTTGAACGAAAGGAGATGAATAACTAATCCTGAGACCTGTTTCTAAGAATGGAAGGTCAGGTCAGGGGGGTTCAGGCACCCCAGCCCTGTGGTGAAATGCTGGAGGATGAAGAAGCAGAGACACGCCATGTCGCGCATTGCTGAAGAATGAGCAAGTTTCTAAGCTTTGACGCTTGTTTTTGGTTTGATCTTTTGGCAGGAGCGATTGGGCGTGCGTGCGTGCCGTACCTGCCAGGAACAAACGGAGGGGTTATTTGGCAAAGGAGGTACGGAGTACAGGCGGGGCAGGTACCCCCGTTATGGGCGCCGCACCACCAAGGTACCCGCCGTTTGGGTCTTTGCCAGCCTCCCCCAGTGTCGCGCCATTTGTACGCCCCCCCCCCCCTCCACCCTCCACTGCGAGGTACGTAGCGTTTGCGTGACGCCTTGCCTTGCCTGTAACGTTTGAGGGCTCCCCCAGACCGAATTATTAATTAACGACGTATCCCGCACACCCGAAGTCCCTTTCTCCAGCAACATCTTCAACAAAGATTACACTATTCTACAAATACCAGCTACTACCCGGTTCTTTCGACCTCACTCGTCACTCCTCACGCATCTACCGACTCCAAAAGAAAACTACCCCGCGTCACCAACAAACCACATCTTCGCCATGGCTGCCCACACCTACGAGTTCAACGTAACCATGACCTGCGGCGGCTGCTCCGGCGCCATCGACCGCGTCCTCAAGAAGCTTGAAGGTGAGCACTCGCTCTTCCTTACCGCCCCTCATTCGACAAGAAATATGTTCTAACAGCGTATCCCCAGGCGTCGAGAGCTACGAAGTCTCCCTCGAGAACCAGAGCGCCAAGGTCGTCACCGACCTCCCCTACGAGACGGTCCTCACCAAGATTGCCAAGACGGGCAAGAAGATCAACTCGGCCACGGCCGACGGCGTCGCCCAGTCTGTCGAGGTCGCTGCGTAAACGCTGAAACATGGCCGAAGGATGAATACCAATGGTGAAGCAAGCGAGTTAAAGAGCACGCGCGGGGGAGCGATTCACATGATGCGTTTTTTTTATTTTTAATGATAAAAGCAAGTTGCTAGCATTACAACAACAATTTACGGTACCGGCCGTTTACAAGACATTTTGTTTGCCATGTTGTGCCATGACACACAGGCTGGTGTGATCATGTGAATATGACAAAGCCCACTGGGACTTTCAGCAGCCAGTATTTCACTGCGTAAAGCCGACTTTACTCTCTAATTGCCAATATCGCGCGACATCACTAACATCACTGGCATATTCATATACAGATGGTAAACAAAGCTAATTTTGAATTGACAATAAAACTCTCCCGAGACCGTGGCCACATCATCATATCTATGGTCTTGCCGCTGCGCCTCCGTTTTTGTACCCCGACCCAGCAAGCCCCCAAATCTAACACGGAGCTTGTCCCTCGCACATGAATAAGCGTATATCGGCTGGTAAAGAGAATCGGCGTCGCGTTCGTCCATCTAAGAGCCGCCAGGGCCTCCGAGAAGCTGGAATCTACGGACAATGCTGGGTCCATATTCTTGATACTGCTCTGTGTTAGCTTTGTCCAAACCCTGGAATTCAATGTACCTACTTCAGCCTTGGTGTGGCAGTATGAGCGGAACTCGGGCGTCTGGCCGAGCAGACTGCCTCCGAACCAAGGACCGTGGCGCTGGCGCTTGTGCGTAATGACCTGCACGTCGAGACCACCACTGCGAGCACCACCGCTGCGGAGCTCGCTCGCACGAATGCGGTCGTCCACCAGGAGCTTGATGTCTCTTTGTAAACGTCTTCCAAAGTCCTTATACAGAGTGCTACCACCAGACAAGACAATGTTCTTGTACAGGCCACGGCGCACGTCAATGGGCGACTGCTGGATGACGCCGTCGACCACCACGGGGAGGGGGGTCAGGAAGTCGGAGCTGTAGATTTCGGGGTTGAAGAAGATCTCGGGGGCCAGGAAGCGCTCGTAGCCCACGTCGACGCCGACCTCGCGGCCGCCGGGCAGCGATACGGTGTGCTTCAGGAAGCGGCTGCGGTCGCGGTCGTATTTGGCAAACTCCTTGACAATGTCAGGGCACACATAGCAGTGCGACTCCTTGATCTCCTGCGCCGTCTTGAGCGACGAGTCGGCCTCGCCGCGGTCTCGCAACAGCGACTGCACAAAGTAGGTAATGTCGCGACCTGCGATGGGGATCGACTTGATTGACGAGCCAATAACGTATCCTTCGGCGACGGGAATAACGTGCGTGACACCGTCACCAGAGTCGATGACGGTACCGGTGAGCGATCGGTCGGTAACTTTGGACGAGGTCCAAGATGCGGCGAGCGCGAGAACGGCTTGCACGGCAATGTACATGCCCGCGCAGTTGAAGGACTCGAAGAAGATTTCGGCAGTATTTTCTCGGTTCTCGGGAGGGTTCAGCGGCTATTTGTCTGTTAGCAGTGGCCTAGAGTCAGCTTCGACCTTGACTAACAGGCTCGGTGAGGAGGAAGTAGTGGTCCTCGGGCTCGACGCGGAGATATTTGAAGATGGAGTTGGACCAGAAACGTTCCATGTGGTCCTAATTGGTCAGCAAATGCACGAATAACTGCCGAAATCAATCATACCCAGTTCTCAATTTGTCCATGGCGAATGGGGTAGTGAATACCGTAGCCTGGAGAGTTAGCCGTCGCTTCCACGTCGCCGCCAGAGGGACTTACCAGGACCAGCCGCAGCGCTAATTGCTTCGTCGCCGATGAAGAAGTCGAGATCCTCGGTACCGCGCTTCGAGCTCAAGTGGCTACTGGACGGGCCAGCACCACCGGTGAGGAATGAGGGTTTATTCGCGACCGCAGGACGGCCAGAGCCTGAGCCTCCGCCTCCAGCAGCGGGGCCCTTTGTCGCAATGGCCGTCGGGAAGACAAAGGACGGGGAGTCGTTTCCAGCAAAGCCTGAGAGATTCCTACGTCAGCATCGAGTCGTATGTGCCGGATCGCGTCGTAGACGGCATACCAAGCTTGGAGAAGCCCGTGCCGCTGCAGAAAGGTATGTGTGGTTAGCCAACGGCGCCGTGGTGAGCAGTGGGGCGGGGTGCGGCGACGAACTTGTCCATGACAACGGCAGGAGTCTGGTTCGCCATGATGAATGAGAGCCTGGTGCGGCGAGCAGTACGGCGAGAGAATTGGCGATGAGGGCGTGCCGGGGCGTGCAGGCGTTGAGGAGAGGTCGTGGTGAGGATGCCTGACGCAATGTGGGGTGAACTGCGATGGCTGAGGAGTCGGAGCTTGCGTAGCTTTCTTTGGCTTTTGCTGGCCATTGATGCGGCTGGCTTGCTGGTGGGCTGTCATCAGCGACCCCACCCATCACGTGTGGGAGTTGAGGCTGCCATGAAGAGGATATAAGTGTATATGGAGGGGTTAGCGATGATTTTTTCTGGGTAAAATAAATACTATAAAATTTGCCATTATCATTATTTACTAGCCATGCCGGAATTATCTCTTATTACTGTCTAAAGTTGTGCTGAATCAGACGGCTTGTCTCGTGCCGTACCCTACATCTCCAGACGCCGTTGTACATAGTTGATCAAATGGGCATAAATTGAATATATGAAAGAAGAACTATCTAGCGGAAGAAATTAAATATGCGTGCTGGCTAATTGTGGTACAGTTATCAACCTCTGTTCTGTTGTTGGTCATCACAACGCTCCCTGCCACTGTAGACTACCTAGATCATCAACCGTTACTAAACAGAGCCAGGTTCGTTTTCTTCCTTCAACATTGCCTATGGACAATTCACGGCCATCTCCAACGCTGGAAAAGAGAACTTCAGAAGTTAACCCCGCCCTCATCATTAGCCGCCATCGTCCAAATTCCGCGCTCCTTCCTCACTGCCGCTAACACGTGCTCTCTGACTTTCGCCCCGATACCTCAAACCGACAACTCCCTTCTCCAACTCACCATCTCTACTCCCACCAGTGCACACGCAGCAACGCTGTGTCACTGCATCGAATCGAATCCACATCTGCCGCCCCTACACAACAGCATTGATACTCATTATCGTTACTTCCAGCTTTGCCTATGTGTGACAACCACCCTTTATTGGCCTAGCCTGACATGGCCGGCTATTTCCTCACTCCAGTCGATTCGTCGGCCGAGCCCCAGATACACAGTACCGACGGAGCATTAGACCGTGTGCTTGGGCAAAAACAGCGGAAAAGAGCCCTTCCGGCAATATTTCTACACGCCGGTGCCGGCTTCCATAGCCACCAAAACGAAGATGTTCATCTAAAGGCTTGTGTTGCGTAAGTAATGACCAATCTCGACGTGATTCATCTAACAACGGTCTTACAGGGCTGCCGAGATGGGCATGAGATTCCTCAAAGCCGGTGCCAGTGCAACAGAAGCCGTCGAAGCATCATTGCGCGTTTTGGAGGATAAGGAGATTACAAATGCTGGCTATGGATCAAATCTCTCCATTGACGGCACAGTCGAGTGCGACGCGACAATTGTCGACCACCTCGGCCGCAGCGGAGCATGCGGTGCTGTTCCCAGTACGTTGAATGGCTCCATGTCCAATACACCCACTCACAGACCTAGACATACGAAATCCAATTTCTCTCGCCAAACTCATCTTTGACGGAAGCAAGCGACCTTTGAGCCTTAGACGAGTCCCGCCGAATGCTCTCGTCGGAGAAGGCGCCAAAATATTTGCCGAGGAGCACGGAATGGCGACCTTTTCCAACGATTACCTGGTCTCCAAAAATTCGAGAGATCGATTTCTACGTTGGCAAGATGACCTGCACCGTGCCGAAGCCAAAGCAAAAGACGCAGCCCAAAAAACTTCTCCTCCCGCCATGCATTGTGCACCCTGCCAGTATGAGACGCTCCCGGGAAAGCCCAGCATTACCTTTCCACGAGATCATATGGCAGCAATCATGTCTGGGACTTGGAATGAAGGCCAGCCTAACTCGCCCTATATGCCGCCGCCCGGAGTTGACGATTCGCCGCAGGTAGAGGTGACGACTCATCTCACTCCTGCCTGGAAACATACCAAGAATCCTTCCTGGAAGGCTGTTCACGAAGCCCCAAGCTCAAACACTACCAAGAAGCACGGCTATCTATCTAGGGCAACACGAGATCATGGAAATGACGACGCCCAAGACGACCTGGCCAATATACCGAGAGATAATGTTGCTTCTGGAATTTCGTCTTCCAAAACCGACGGAATCTGGCAGCAACCAAAACGGCGCCGCAAAGTCCAAAAGCGACTTCTAGACGGCCACAACAGTGAAGGAGATGTAATGGCTAAGCGCCGGCGTCAATCATTTGAGAAAGAGGACGACAATATTACTGATACCATCGGAGCCATAGCCATCGACGAAGATGGGTACATAGCTGCCGGATCTTCCTCTGGGGGGATTGGTATGAAGCATCGCGGGAGGCTTGGCCCAGCAGCCCTGGTCGGGGTCGGAACTGCGGTTGTTCCTTGCCAGCCGGACGACGAAGATGCTGTTTCTGTGGCTGCTGTGACGAGTGGTACGGGCGAGCACATGGCGACCACAATGGCTTCTCAGCGATGCGCTGAACGGCTGTACAACAGCACCCGAAAGGGCACGGGGGGCAGCGACATACAAGACTACGACGAGACTGCCATTATGGAATCATTTATTGTGCACGACTTTATGGGCCACCCAGGTGTCCGAAATGGACCTTCAGCTGGTGCAATTGGCATCATGGCTGTGAAGAAGACGCGCGGAGGCTACTACCTCCATTTTGCGCACAATACCGACTCGTTTGCGCTGGCATCAATGGGGGGCAAAGATTCCACGCCGGTCTGTGTAATGTCTCGTCTGCCTGAGGGTGGTAAGATTGCCCAAGGCTCACGCAAGATTGGCATCAAATAAACATACCACTCAATACGACTACATCGGCCCCAACGCTCGAACACGCTTCACCTAGCACTTAGACTACCATAGACCATCATAAACGATAGAATCAATGCAAAAATTGTATAATATTCAAATCGCCTGGTATCTTTTCTATTCTATACATGAGGTTCCAGAGTACTGTTATGCGCCTCCCTGGAATCTTGAATTTATGGCTGGCTCATTAGGCCAGTGCTGCTACTCGTCATGCAGCCGCCCACCTGTAGCGGGCAGCTCGTCTATGGCCGCGGCGTCCCCGTGGCGCTCATCGTCTCCTCCCTCCCGCTGCCGTTGATAACCTTCTTCTTCTTCTTCTTCTTCCTGGGTATTACGGCGGGCTTAGCGCCGTAGCTGCCGAGAGCTAATTTGGTGCCGCACGTCAGGCACTCTGCATTCTCCGGCAGCTCACAGAAGATGGAGAGGCAGATGGAGCAGACGAAGCCCGTGTCGACGACGTTGCCGTGGCAGAAGCAGGCGGCACGGAAGTCGACCGTGTCGTGGGTCGGCGTGACGATGGCCTCGCGGGCCTCGGTGTCGGCAATCATGCCGAACATGAGGTAGGTCAGCAGGCCCTGCGGGTTGGCGGCACGGATGAAGATGCCGCCCGTGTTGAAGCACGCCTGCTGAAGGAAGGTCGAGTCGCCGGATAGGGCCAGCGTGTCAATGGCGACGCGGCTGTGCGAGGCTGCAAAGACGGAGTTCATGATTGGGATGTACTGCGCCGACTCTGAGTCGGAGACGGAGAGCACGAGCACGCGGCCCTTCATGGGCGGTGGCGCCGTTGTGCCGTTGGCCTGGGCGGCGTCGAGGAGGACCGTGTCGGCGGCACTGAGGGAGCGGGCGGCCTTGTTGATGTGACACAGGGCAAGGGTGAGAGCCCCAGAGAGCTGCGTTGTGGTGGTTTCGAGATCACGTTCGGTCGTCTCGGCCATGAGGCGCTTCAGCGAGGCGAGGACGGTAGCCTCGATGTGCGCAAACTGCGGATACTTGTTGGCAGCTGACGATGTCGTGTTGGCGCCGTCTGCCGCAGGCACATCAGCCATGTCAATGTCGCCATCGCTCGCTGCTGTCCGTTGCGGCGCCGGGCCTTGCGAGCTGGGATACAGCCAGACGGCGCGGTTGACGTGCGCGGCGATGACGGCGACCTGGTTCGCGCCGCTGAAGGCGAGGTGGGCGTTGATGAAGAGGAGGAGATTCGCGACGGCGGTAGTTAGGGAGAGCGGGAGGGCGCCGTCGTCGAGGACGGCCCAGGCACGCGGGTTCGTGTCGATGATGACGGAGAGGAGCGAGGGCGTCTCGTCGGCCGTGGTGACCTCGTAGTGCTCCGAGAAATCGACGGCGTCCATGGCGGCGAAGGGGAGGCCCGCGAGGGGCGGGTATGGAGTAGGAGCGAACTATGAGGTGTAGAGAGAGTGCGTATTCGTCGGAGGGAGGAGATGCGAGGGCCGCTTGGCTAGGCGTGAGAGTGCATGCAGATCGATCGTGTGATGCCGGCGAATGGGTAGTTTCGATGGAGCCAAGGTGGAAAGGTTGGGTGAGTATTTTATATCGTGGCGAGTGACTGCAAGGAAAACTCCTTGTTCGCTTAGCGAGGACGCTGAATTGCGTTGTTGGTTTAAAAAGTCGATGTATAAAAAGTTTGATCTGGGCTGCGTAAAACACGAAGCTCGATTCGCCTCGAAAGCTTACATCCAGCCGCAGGCGCCAACCCACGTGATGCCTGCCTGCCATGGAACGAAGCGAACTACGAGCCGCTAAAAGTATCAAGCTTCAGCGGGAAATTTAGTGGATGCAGCCCGCCACCGACAGCGCCTCCGGAGCGCTGGAATTTGGCTTACCACAGACGGCAACAGTGGGGTAAACTTGCATCAGATAGCGGAAGCTTACTCCGTACTGTTATCTGGAGCTTGTGTCATGGAGGGGTTCCTTTTTAATTATGCGCCCACCCCTCCAGCGTCCAAACGTCGCCACTGCATACGCTCTTTTTTGCTAACGGCCCTCATCCAGCATCTCATGCCTGCGTGAAACAAACACATACACCAACCATCGTTATCAGTTTGCAGCCCTCTGCCATCATGGCTGCTGCCGCAGAGCCGGTTCAGGCCGCAGGCCCCGCGGCCTCGCTCCAGGACCAGACGCTCCTCGTCTTTGCCCGGCTCATGGAGGGTGGCCAGGAGGACCAGGAGACCTGTCGCGACCTCGACTCGCTGACCAAGATGCTCAACGAAGACGCCATCTCCCAGGCCGCCGACAAGTCATACTCATCCATCTGCAAGGTCATCGACTCGGACTGCGTCGACACCATCCTCTGCTACCTCGATATGCGGCAGCCCGAGATGGTCCGTGGCCACGCCATCCTCAGCATCTCGTCGTACATGAAAGCCGCGGGCGAGGCCGGGTCCAAGATGCTGCGCGACTTCTTCCTCGACCGCGTGCAGCGCCGCACCTACGACGACTATATTGTGGCCTTTTGCGTGGCCTCGGCAACCTTTCCCATTGTGCCGGACCTGACGACTGAGATGTTCCTGAATGAGGGCTTTTTATCTTCGCTGGGGCCACTGATGAGAAGGCAGTGGAAAAGTCGAAAGGTCGAGACGGCGTGCCTGGAAATGCTCAATGCCGCATGCATGGACGGCCGCTGCCGAGAGGCAATTCAAAAATACTGTGTCGAGTGGCTCGAGGAGGTGGTGGAACAGTATAATACAGATATTGGAAGACGGTTGAGTCTGGACCCCGATTTGCAAGGTGAGGAGGGCTCGGTATCCATGAGACGCCACTCAGAGCAAGTGCAATATCTTGCTGCCGTCATTTTGGCCAAACTTAGGGTATGTGCTCTAACTGCGCTTTACTGAGAATACACTAACATTGAATCCAGGCCATCCCGAAGCCGTCTGCACTGCAAGATCCCAGCCAATCCCGCGTCGAATCCGCCGTCACATCGATAGAAGAGCTGTCAGGTCTGTTCACCAAGATGATTATCAGAGACGAAGACCACGGCAAGCGGCACTCTATCGAAGGACTTGCCTATGCATCGCTGCAACCCAAGATTAAGGAATCTATAGTCAAGAATGGTGAACTACTGAAGAAGCTCCTTGATACCCTCGCCAAATCGCCACCACGATCACCAACCACATATGGCGCGCTCAGCATCTTTCAAAATTTGACCAGATATCGCCCCCTGTTGACGGAAGAAGAGAAGAAAATGTCGCAACTCAAGGCATATGCGAATGCTTCGGGCAAGCTTCCTGGAATGGATATTCTCGACGACGACGAACATGTCAATGTGAGATGCAAAACGGTCTTCGAGGCGGGCATCGTCCCTGTCCTCGTTGCCCACGGCAAGCATGATTCTCTAGCGGCCGTTGGACTCATTGCCAATATCCTACACGCTCTCACCACAACCAAGTCTATTCGCGGCGCTCTGGCTCAACAAGGTGCCGTGAAGCTCCTCCTCGTTGCGTGGGCGGTCCTCGGCGACAACCAACACCGCGAAGCGCGACGCAATGCAGCACAGGCACTGGCAAGGATTCTCATTAGCATAAACCCGGCACTCGTCTTCGGCGGAACAAGGGCGAACCCGATTGATGCAGCGATACCTCCGCTGACCTCCATCTTGCCCCCGGACCCGGCCTCGGATCGACGTGACCTGCTTCCCACGTTCGAGTCGCTCATGGCACTGACTAACTTGGCCTCGATGGAGGGTTCCGAAATCTCACACCAGATCATTCGCACCTCTTGGGCACACATCGAAGAGCAACTCCTGTCGACAAACCACCTCGTATCGAAGGCCGCAGTCGAGCTCGTATGCAATTTGATGCAGTCGCCGGAGGGCATTGCTCTCTACGCCGACGGAAGCCTCCAGGCGAGCCAGCGTCTACACATCCTCCTCGCGCTCGCTGACGCAGAGGACGAGGGCACGCGCAGTGCGGCGGGTGGCGCGCTGGCATCGCTGACGGGCTTTGAGTACGTGGTGCGCGGCATCGTGGCCAGGGACCGCGGCGTCAAGGTCGTGCTGGGCATGTGCGTCGACGACAACGAAGACCTCCGCCACCGCGGCGTCGTCACCGTTCTCAACATGGTCCAGACAGAGGGTGGCATCGGCAGCGACGCGCGCGACAAGATCCGCGCGGAGGGCGGCGTGGAGATTCTCAAGGACTGTCTGAGAAAGAGCAGGCGACCGGCGGTGGTGCAGACAACTGCGGAGGCGCTGAAACAACTGCTGGAGAGGGAGGTTCGGGAGATTGAGTAGGCCTTGGTGAGGAATGATGGGATGAAGGTTACAGAGATTTGAGAGGAGGAGGAGCATTACTGCATATTATGCATATGAACAGGATGGGAAAAAAAGGACTGGACTGGCTTTTCTTGGGCGTTGAGACATTTTGCATTTTTGTACACACTTGTTGCTGCATGGTATACTGGTTTTTCCTTTATAATATTCGGATATCTAGTGTGAAGAGTTATGAAAATGGAGAAATGAATTAAAAACAGATGACTCCGGGTACATGATGCTTTTTGGTTATGTACAATATCGGGATTCTCTATCCCGTTATGTGAACGTCGGGCTATGCTGCTCTATATACGCAGCAATGCGTGAGTTTACTCCTCGACCCTGTTCAGGATAGCTACGCCCTCGACATGGCCCGTCTGCGGGAAAAAGTCAAAGCCCACCAGGCTCTCGACCTCGTACCTGCGGCCCTCGCCCTCGCCGCGCACCAGCACGCCCACGTCGCGCGCCTGGGTATGCACGTTGCAGCTCACATACAGCACGCGACGTGGCCCGAATGCCCGCAGCTGGGACAGGAAGCTCGCGTCGCAGCCCTTGCGGGGCGGGTCGAGCACGACGACGGTCTCGTCGGCGGCGTAGGTGACGGACTTGAAGAGCTCGCCGGCGTCGGCGGCGATGAAGGCGCAGCGGTCCTCGCCGAGGCCGTTGAGCGCGGCGTTCTTGCGGGCGTAGGCGATGGAGGCGCCCGCGATGTCGATGCCCGTGGAGTGCTGGAAGACGGAGGAGAGGGTGATGGTGAAGAGGCCGGAGCCGGAGTAGGCGTCGATGAGATACTTGATGGGCGTGGAGGGGGAGGAGGAGGAGGTGGTGGTGGTGGTCTTGGGAAGGATGCGGTCGCGGATGTAGGAGGTGAAGACGGGGAGGATGGAGTTGTTGTTTTGGAAGAATGAGCCGGCGGGGTTGGTGAAGACGTAGTCGCCAATGTACTCGGTGGTTGTGGCATTGGCGTCGGTCTCGCAGGACTTGACGTCGACATAATCACCGGCGTCGGATTTCACCACGTACTCGGGCTCGGGTTCCGCCTTTGCTGCCTCGCTGTCCCTGGGGTGGCGCGTCGTGTTCTCGCGGAGGAGCAGAGTAGCGCCGCGCTTGTAGTTGCCGTATTCCTGCTGCATGCGCTTCCGCTCCTTTGTGTTGCCCAGACGGACAGCCTCTGTACCGATCGGGCAGTCCTCGATGTCCATGACCTTGCGGCGGCCCTTTTGCATGAAGCCAATGTCCGGGCAGCTCGCAAACGAGGGGCCCGTGTTCTTGCTCCGGCCCTTCTTCCCCGGCTTCCCGCCCGGCGGGCCGTCAAAGTGCGGCGTCAGCTTGGTGCGGTACCCGTACTGCAGCGGGCTGCCGATGGTGTCGTCGACGGCCGGCAGCAGCTCGGCGGGCAGGTTGGAGAAGTTGGCGTAGGCCTTGACGACGATGCGGCGCTTCCGGCGGAGCTGCTCCGCGTAGTCGAGCATCTGGAACTGGCAGCCGCCGCAGCGGGAAAAGTACTGGCATTTCACGCGGCTGTCGTCGCGCAAGGGCGAAGGCGTGACGACGGAGAGGAAGTCGGCGTGGGAGATGCCCTCGCCGGGGACGTGGCGGATGACCTTGACGCGGACCGTGTCGCCGGGGACGGTGAAGGGCACGACGTAGACCTGGTCGGAGGGGCAGCCGGGGACCATTGCGAGGCCGTCGCCCGTGGAGGAGAGCTCGAGGACTTCGACGTCGATTTCCGAGAAGACATCGGGGAGCTTGGTCTCGTCCTGCTCTGGCTCACGGTTCTCAGCGGCCGCTTCAGCGTCTTCCGAGCCGCCGCGGCGCGACTTGAGCAGGTCGTCGACGTCGTGGCGCAGGACTTCCTCGGACGACCCTTCGGTGATGTTGCGCTCGCGCTTGGTCTTCTTCTGCTTGAACTTGCGGTTGTTACCGCCGCCGTGGTTGCTGCGGCCGTTGGACTGGCCGTTGTGGGACGAGTTGTTGGGCCGCTTGGCCGGGCGGTTGTGAGAGGTGCCGCTGGCAGGCTGCGCGCCGTTTGATACGGCAGGCGCAGCGGCGGGTGCAGCTGCTGTGGCGGTAGACATTGCAAAGATGCGATGAGCGGACAAAGTGAGTCGGGGTGGTGATGGGTGAAGACGAAGGAGAGGAAGTCGGGCGAGAAGGGGCCTCATGTGTGGGACACACTGGGTTGAATGAGATGATTTCAAATCATGAAGAGTCCAGAATCAGTAAGTAGAAAGCTAGATTCACTGATGTAACGATATTTTTGAAAAAATTGAAATGACAATGGTAAAGTGATATGAAAAAGAAAGTTGAAGCTGGGGCGTCGTTCAAAAAAGTTCGAAAGAGGAAAATTGCTGTTGGCCAATCAGAGGGCAGCATTGCTAAGCCGGGAATGGCGTCGCTGATTGGCTGGTGGGCCGACGCTGGACATTTATATAGGAAGAAGATGTAGACGAATATGGCTGTTATTGGGGTTCTAAAAAAATTAGAAAAATGAGAGAATTGATAATGAGACGGGAGTATTGTTTTCAGGGTTTACTATAAATTTATTCTCGAATATGCTGCGCTGTAAGGGCATGAGGTGCACCAAGATAGACAGATGGCTTATGACCCTGAACATTATTCTAGCTAGAAAAGTGCCAAAAAAAAAAAAAAAAGGAAGAAAAATATAGTATGAATTACCAGTCAGAGAAATATTTTCAGCTTTTTTGCTGTAATTTTTCTGCAACATCGCTGCATGCATCTACAACCTGCCTTTCCATGACGTCTTCTAGCGCACTTCCATGCTCTAGCATCATCTGAGTTTGTAACGCTCTAATCCCTAGCCTGCATGTTGAAGCGAATCTTTGAATAAAACAGTTTCCAAAGACTCTTTTCACAAACACAGTATTCAAAAAGAACCCTTGGTGCATATGGCTCCCCGACGCCCTCCGGTGGCGCACATACTAGCAACGTCACGCGCTGCACCAACACGCGACCCCGTCCAAAGTCGCCGGCCCGTGTACCACTTCCGATTCGGCCAAAACCAACGCCAAAATGCCCCATTTGTCCCCCTCGCTTCGGCCGCCCGCCGCCCGCCCGGACGGACTTTAGCCAGTGATTAAATTTGTCAGCTTCCAACCCGACTTTCTCTTGGCTCGCCTTTTTTCTCCATACATATTTTCTCTTTTCCCCGCGTCGATACTCTTTTTTGCCGTATTTTTTGTTGAATTTTGGTTTCGCTTTGCCGTCGGCGTATAGCTGCCGTTTGTCCATCCTCGGCTTTCAGCTTTCACCGGCCTTGGTGACTCCCGAGACCCTGTGGTGCGATATCCGCAAATATGAGTGAGACACGACCTGATCCCGCACCTGAAGACTTTACAACTTCATCAAGAAGCCAAGATAAACATCTCGCGATGAGTGTAATGGCGTGAGAAAAAAACAACAAGAAGAAAAGACCAAAGTCACTGACGCAACGATGCATCCTCAGGGTCTCAACGACACGCCGCGAGACTAGTCCTCTCGCTGGGCCTCGGCGCCGTCGCTGCCCAGGCGGCGGCAATGCCGGAGGTCGTCTTCACCCAAGAGACGTTTGGCACGCAAGGCGGCGTCGCCAGCGAAGCCTCTGAGTGCAGCGCCATCGGGCGTGACATCATCGCCGCCGGCGTACGTCTTCCCCCTTCCCGGGGTGCCATGCCCGCATTCTTGCAGGCGCATCTGCTAATCAAAAGATACAAAAAACACAGGGCAACGCTGTTGACGCCATCGTCGGCACCACTTTCTGCGTCGGCGTCGTCGGCATGTACCACTCCGGCATCGGCGGCGGCGGCTTCGCCCTCATCCGCGACGCCGACGGCGCCTACGAGGCCGTTGACTTCCGCGAGACGGCGCCGGCCGCCGCGTGGGAGGACATGTACAAGGAGGATCCGCACCTTGCCGTCGCCGGCGGGCTGGCCGTGGGCGTGCCGGGCGAGGTGCTGGGCCTCGAGTACATCCACAAGAAATACGGCGTAAGTGAAATAGAGTCCCAGGCAACATTTGATGGGATGGAGAAGAGGGCTCCCGTGATGTGGAAGTGGCGTACGCTGCTGACCGTTTTCGTTCCGTACAGAGCTTGGCGTGGCGGGATATCATGCAGGGCGCAACCAAAGTCGCAAGGCATGGCTTCAGAGGTATGACGCGCAATAGGTGCCAGAGAGATGTGAAGGACTAACACGGATATACAGTGTCTAGCGACTTCACTGAAAAAATCGCATCTACATTTGTCAACGGGTCAACGTATCTGCTCGACGATCCAATCCTTGCCGCCGAGTTTGCTCCCAAGGGTAGGTCTCATTGAATACACGCGATGAAGTCTCGCTAACCATCCTACAGGCCACCTGCTGAAAGAAGGCGAAACCATGACCAGAAAGAGCTATGCCGAGTACGCGCCCTCCATTTTTTCTCTATATAATCCAGCACTAACAACCCCAGCACTCTCGAGAGAATCGCCAACGAGGGCTCCGACGCCTTCTACCGCGGCGAAATCGGTAACTAGCCCCTCCTTCTGCTCTCTCTACAACCCTCGGGGGGGGGGGGGGGCGGGGGGGGGGGGGGGGGGGGGGGGGGG